>MU382629.1:491071-1214470 GCA_022495115.1 Xylaria castorea | reverse complement strand
AGAAGGACTAGACCTTCATGGCCCCCTTGACGCCCTAGATGATTATTATTAATATGAACACTCTTCCAAGCCCTTGAAACCAAGCCCTTGTAACAATTACTGCTCTAAGCCCCATGCTTCTTCACTACATATCATGTACCCCTAACGAGGTAGGAATACCTAAATCCTATCAGCCGATCGAATGTTCTAAACCCCTGTTGCTGAGATTCTCTTGTTTGTTCGAAACTCATTAGAAATGATACTGTGATATTTGTTTGTGCGTTCATGCTTGTAATGCTATACAGCCGTGAATGGTCCAAGGTATGGACTCACAGATAAAATTCATTCATCCTCTAGAAGAACGATTTTGGTTCGGCCGTGGACTGCTCCTTCTGATAGAAGTAGGCAGTAGAATGAGAGAGAATAGACGCAGCAGACGAGAATCAAGACTTGTGTTGTAACAAGACTTTCAGGTGTGAATTTCTTCCGTTTTTTGCTCCTGGGAGGGATATGCTGGGTAATCGCTGGTCGTGATCCAGTAATGAATGTAACATTCGCTACAGCCGACCGCAATCTTGACCGTATGCGTCAGGTATATAGGCATGTAAGCTTCGCAGGGAGTTGCTTCTCGGTTAGCCGGTTGCTTCTGGCCGAGTCTGCCACCTTTATAATATACCATGCATGAGCATGAAAGAGTAGTGGGGGGAGAACAATGGCGCATACCTTCAAAGTTGATAAGGATGCTTGTGTGTCACGGATTGGAACTGCAGCACTATTCCCGCACGCTACTGTACAAAAGTAGAACGTTACCAAAGTGGGTGCCTTGGTATTATCTGGAGCCATTTATATATGCTCATGGCTGGAATTGTAATACCATGTATTGTATACTCTTCATGATTAACTATACATGATTTATATTTCTCTTCTTTTATCCTTAAACGATATAGTTAGGCTTATCCCGCTGCTGTTAGATACTTTAGCAGTAGCTCATTTCGCGAGTATATGCGCGCCTAACGAATTGCAAAGATCGTCTTAAGAAACATATGGATAGCGTTACTCTACCATATAACTCGCGCCGCAGACTCCAAAAAGATTTCCTTTTAAATACAAGAGTTTTGGGGGCATGGTTATTGCGCTTTCACAGTTAGACACTCCAAAAAAAAACACGCCATTAAACCAAGAATGCCTTGCGTAAAGGGGCTCATGACATGTCTCGGTAGAAGTCCGAGGCTTAGATAAACGAGAGATATGGTAAAACAATTGCCAACTAAACTCACCATATGGTGCAAGCAAATTTGTATGCATTGTCCCAAAAGTTAGGCAGCATGCAACCCGTGATGTTAACGCCCCGATGTTGCGGCTTGATTCGCTCAGCTCAAGGTTTGTCATAAGTTATTGGGTGTTCAATTGGTCAAGCTATTTTCAGCTGATCAATCAGTCAAGATGGAAAATACCTTAAATGAGCTAGTCCTGCAGAATAGCCCCTCAAGGTTCTTCTTGTGGTACCTTGTCCATTGGCGGGAAGCGTATGTATTATTGAAAAGGCGTACAGTACGGCGACTTGTACTATCCACGCCTCAAGACTAAATCGCGATAAGATGCGGGCACTACTGTACGTCTGCTAATCTTACCTACCTCTTCCAACCTAGTCTGCTGTAGATACCTAGTAACCTATTTATATCAGTACTACATGCACGTAATTTAGCAGTACCTACGGCAGCGACCTCCGGTGCGGCGAATCAGGTGGCAGCAAATCGTTCAAGCACGATGCTTGCCCTCAACCCGCTTCTTAGCATGAACCATACCTAAGTAAGTCCTAAGTCCCATGATCGAGTACCTACTGAGCATTGACCATCGACCTCAGCATCTATTTAGTTTTATCTCTCGTCAGTGACCATTCACGGATACATCCATGAATCACAGGCAGGACGTCCGGGGACGGGATTCCCCGCGGGGCTCGCCTCGAGAAGGCCAATTGATCTCTCTCATTTCGCCGCCTTCTACTTCGTCATCCCAACTTCCCAACTTCTCAATCGTGTGACCTCGCGATTGCAGGCTTCCATCTCACGAGGCTGGTTCAGTGGCCGAGAGCATCAGTAAGAAGAAGGTTGAACGAAGCAATGACGTCGGATAGAATGCGCAACACCCGGATGGCCAGAGAGCGCCAAGCGGAAACTTTCCTATGCACTTTAGGTAATTGCTATCGCCTACCATCAAGGTTCGCACATAATGGCCCTATGTATACCACTTGACTTTTTGTCGTGGTCCTCAGCCATGGTGCCCAGCTTTCTTGTCTTGCACAATTGTTTTCTTACTTATTCCTTTATTCTTGAAGCGTGTGTGAATAGCATCTATGCTACTTGTTCCCTGCCTGGTTAAATAACATAATCACCGTCTACCGCCTCGCCTCGCGAAACATTATATACTCCATCTATTCGACCCCTTCGTCGCAGTCGTAACTTCAATTAGGTTTGATTACCTTTAAACACCTTCATTGCGGTCCTATTAACGAGTGTCGAAGACTCCAGATTGGAGTGTTGCTTACAAGAATTGTTCACCGAATAGTATTGTAGAACCTGTGGTCAGCGCACACTCAGAAATACCCGGGTTTTTTTTCGAGGTTATAGTATTTACTAACAAGGTTATCTTATAGAAGACCAGCCAAACAGTGGATCTTGAAGTCATATCGACCCCTTAGGTATATAATAGGGGTATTATCGGGATGGCATCTCAACACGGGGGCATCGGGGAGATCCCAAGCGACATCATTTTGCATATTGTTGAGCAGATGGATTCCGATATGCGCGAGAGCTTTATGGCAACAAACAAGGTATACACCAGCCATTATTCTCCAGATTTGCCCCTTGAGGCTCTACGTACATTAATAGATGAGAAATTTTTTTCTAACTTGAAGACAGGGCATATATAGAATTATCGAGTCCTATGAGCACAGCGTCTCTAAATTCCGCGCAGCCACTTTTACGTTACCCCCCTTAGGAAACGTTCTTTCTTCGTCCACCAAGGAGCGTCGTGTATTACCAAAGAATACATTCGCAATAGTCCGTGAATTCGAACTTCGCGACAACAGGATTGACCGCCTTATCAAAGAATGCCCAAGGGTATTCTGCCTCGCCTCGCCGCCGTGGCTTCCTTGTTTAACCGCACGACAGCAAGCCCGTCTAGTGCCGATACTGAAGCGAGCTCTCTACCAATGCGATCGAATTGCGGATATTGCAGCAAACGTGTTAGGGCCACAGATCCCACCTGAGTATTACCACGCTATTACAGACGAAGTTTACGAATTGCCATCTGCTTTGTCATCCACCACCGAAGCAGAGTTCAAACTCAACCCTCTGACCAGGCCTAACGCTCGGCCAAAACAGATCGAGTATATTCAGTCGCTACCGCTGAAAGACATTGCAGGCATCTTTATATTAATCAACATGCTGGGATATGGACTGACGTGTTTCTGCTCCAATACGGCTTATGAACGCAAGGCGGTCGTTGAGGAGTGCGTTTTGCGACACGGCACGTGGTTCGTGTGGTCTCGTCTTCTAGGGGATCCAAGTATGCGAGAATTGGCTGGCTACATCATATCTGCGGGTAGGGCCGAATTGAGGCAGTGGGAGGCCGGAGCCATTGACGGACTACCTGGGCTCAAGATGACAATAACGGGCCGCTTGAACGAAATGGTCGGTGGCGTCACCGATGATGAGATTGCGCTCAACGTAGAAAAAGCGCTTGAAAAGCTGGTGATTGGCGATGAGAAGGAGCGCACAGGTTGGGAGTCTGATTATAACGATGAAGAATAGATTCGGTGTGACAAGGGCTAGATTCTAGGACTTGGAGCAATAGTAGTTCTATTTAGCTAATAATTCTTTAGGGTTTTTGAAGGTCCATGATTTCCCTCTTTTTAGTTGGCGATTAACCTAGCTATTTATGCTTATAGTTTATAGAGCTTAAACTTATAGGTTAGGCTTTTATTTTTACTATTAGTTTTTATGCAGTAGTATAAGCAGCAACTTATTTATATAACTTTATTGCTAACTAATAGTTTATATTTTTAATTGTATAATTTTAGCGCTAATAACTAATAAGCTTTAGTAGTTTTAGCTATATAATACTATTTTTTTTTTTTTAAAGCTTGTTTTTAAGCGTAACTGTTATGTTTTTTTGTTTAAAAAGCTTATATAATTGTTATTATTAACTTGTTTATTTTTAAGCTTTTTTAAATGCTATTAATAAAAGTTTTTAACGAATTTTTTAACAATAAAGTTATATAAATGTTTGTAAAATTTTTAAGTTTAATACTTTTTAGCTAACTAATTTTTTTATTTAACAAAATATTTTATATATTTTTAAATTTTTATAAAGTTTATAATTTTGTTAATATAATATTTATTTATAGCTTTTATAAGCTTAGCTTTATATAAAACTTAGTTAAAATTAAAAATTTTTTAATTGTTAGCATAATATAGCTTTATAAATAAAATATAAAACAAGTTATAAATTTTTTACTTTTTAAGTAAAATAAGTTTAACAGCAGTTAAAAAAATTATTTTTTAAATTTAAAATAGTTTTAATATTTTGTTGTTAAATTTTTTAGCAGGTTGTTTTATTTTAACATTTTTTACGTTTAATATAACTAGTTAGTTTTTTTTATAAACAAAGAACTTTTTTTGCTTTTTATTAGCTTATTTTTTTATTTTTTTTTAGCTAGCTTTTAAATATATTTTAGTTTTTTTATAAACTTATATTATTTAATAAGCATAAAACTAACTGCTTAAGTTATAAAATGCGCTAAAAAAAAAATTGTAAGCTATAAAATAATAACTATAGTTAGCATAAAACAAAGTTATATAAATAAAAAAAAATGTTGCGTTATTATAAACAAATTTTGCTATAAATAGTAAGTTTTTTTAATTTAATATTTTATAGTTTATAAAAGTATATAAATAAGCTTTAAATAACTAGTTTAGTTGTTCGGTTTAACTATTAGTTTAAAAATAAAAAGCTATGTTTATTTATAGTTTAATATTAACTAGTTTAAAATTTTTTTTTTAAAAGTACGCTATAAACTTAAAGTTTTTGTTAAATATTATATTAAAAAAAATATTATAATACTTTTAATAAGTTTTTGCAAAAATTTTAATAAAATTTTCGGTTTTTTTTTCTTTTTTTTTAAATAAAATAAAGTGCTTTATTTTTATAAAAAAGTTAACTATTACTTATATAAAATTGCAACTATTAAAAAAAAATAAGTTTATAATAAAGTTTATTATTATTATGTTTTATAGTTTATAATAAAACTTTATAAGTTATAAATAACCGAAAAAAGCATGTTTTAAAGCTTTATTACGTTAGCACTTTAAGCATTTATTTATAAAGTTTTTTATAATCTTTTTAATATTAAGCTATTAAAAGTTATAAATAATTAGTTCGAAAATTTTATTTATTTTTATATAACTAGCAACTAAAATGTTATACTTTAATTTTATTATTTTTTGTTATAAAGTTTTAAATATTTAAAAGCGCTTTTTTTTATATAATAAGCTATTTTGTTTAACTGCTATATTTTTATATAAAGTTTTTATTTTTAAAACATATTTAAAATTTTTAAAGCTTGCTTTTTTTATGCGTTTTATAAAATCCGTTGTTTATTTAAATATAGTTAAACTATAAAAACGTTATAAAATTAACAGTATAACAGCTAAAAATATAAATATTAGTTTTATAAAGCTTTTAAAATATAAAAAATGCTTATTTTATAAAACTAATTTTATAAGCTAGTTTTTAGCTCTTTTTTTTTTAAGCTAATATTAAGCTAATTTTAACAAAATATTAGCTTTTTTATTTTGTTTGCTAAGTTTATAGTTAATAATAAACTAATATATAAATAATTGTTAAGCTTATTTAGCTTGTTTTTTATTAAAAACTTTAGTTGTTATAAAATATAATAAATTTTAATAATTTAAATATATTTTAATGCAACTTTTAGCTTTTTTTAAATATTATTTTTAATAATTTAAAAAATTTATAATAATAAATAGTTTTTTGTTATAAATTTTATAGTTTATTTTAGCTAACATTAGTTTTTTAAAATAAAAAGCTATAAGTTATAGTTTTTTATTTTTGTTTTTTTAAAATAAAATTATATTAAACGCAAAGTTTAATACGTTAATTTTAACGTAAGCAATTTTTTTTAGGTTAAAATAAACAAAAATTAGCATAATAGTAAAATAATGTTTAAAAAGCTAAAAAGCATTATTTATTACGTTAGTTTAAGTTTAAGTTTTTTTGTTAGCTTTATTTGCGTTAATAAAAAGTTTTACTATTAAAAAAAACTTTTTAATAAAACGTTAATAAAAGTTAGCAAATTTTACGAACTATTAGCATTTTTTAAAAGTTTATAATACTTTTTATTTAATAATATAGTTAATTTTATTTTTAGCTATTATAATACTGTTAGCATTAATAATATAGCTAAAAAATTCTACTTTTTATACTTTTTATTAATATTTTTATAGTATAACAGCAAAGTTATGCTTAGTTAAACATTAAAGTATTTTTTTTATAATATAGTTATATTTTTTAAAAGTGTTTATATATATTAAAAAGTTGTTAAAATATATAAAAAGCCCGTTATTAATAAAATTTTAAAAAATGTTATTTATTATTAACTAAAAAGTAATAAATATATTAATAAAACTTATTAATATAATAGTATATTTAAAAAGCTTATATTTATAACAAAAAATAGTTTTTTATTTATAACTGTTTTTAATACGTATTAAATAAAAACTAAATTTTAAGTTTATTTTAATAAACTATTTAGTTATATAAAATTAAGCTTAAAGCTTATTAATTAATAGTATTAAATATTTTATTAGTATAATTATATTGTTAAGTTTTTTATAGTTTATTATAAAGCGCAAAAAATTATTAAAGTTTTTTTTTTTTACAAACATTAAAAAAGCGCTATATAAAAAAATAAACTTACAAATATGTTTATTGTTTAACATTTTTTTAAGCTATAGTTTTAATGTATTTAATTTACGCGCGCTTATTGCGTATAAAAGTTTTTAAAAAAATAACTTGCTTTTTTATAAGTTAATGCTATAGTTTTAAAGTTAATAGTCCAAAAGCTTTATTGCTACTTTTTTATTTATAATAGCTAAATATTTATAAAATTTAGCTAGTACGTTTATTAGTGCTATTTTTATTGCTGCTTAAATAAAAAAAACGTTATACGTTTTAGCTTTTAATTATTTTAAAATAGCTTAACTAGTACAGTTTTTTTAATAGTAGTATAACGTAAACTATATTTTGCTTTTATTAAAAAAGTAAGCTAGTTAATGCTTTTTAAGCTACTATTAAAGCAGTATTACGTTATATTATATATTTAAAAAAATAAGTTTAAAGTTTAGTTTTATAAAGTAATTGTTTTAATATTAAAATATAAAACCGTTAATATAATACTTTTTTTTGTTTTTTATAACAATAATATTAAATATAGTTATTAGTTTTAAGTTAATACGTTTAATTATTAATATTTTTTATTTGCGTGCTTAAATAAAAAAAAATATAAATATTAAGCTACTAATATTTAAAAATATTTAAATAGTATGTTTTTTGCTATTATAAAAAAGTGTTATAAATATAATTAGTTAGCTATTTAATTTAAGTTGTTTGTTAATCCGTTTGTTATTATTATTAACGTTATAGTTTTTTTTAAAAACGGATATTATAATTGTTTTATTTTAATCCGGCTAAAAGTTTTTATAAAATATAATATAAAAGCTATTTAAAAATTTAAGTTTAAGCTATTTTTAATTTTTATAAATTGTAATAAAAATTTATTGCTTAAGTTTATTATAATAGCGTTTATTTTAGCTTTTTTTAAGTTCGTTAAAAAAAATAGTTTATTATTGTTTTTTTGTTTTATAACAGAAATTTTTTTTAGAGCTAAAAGTAAGTTTTAACTGTTAATATTTTTGCAAGCAAAACAAGCTAATATTTAATAATTGTTTTGTTTATAACGCTAGCATGTTTTTTTGTTTTTTTTATATTAATTAATAGCAGCTTATAATATTTTAGCTAAAACATTTTTATTAAAAGTTTATTGTTTTTTTTTTAAGTTAAATTTAGTTTTTTTTTTTAAAATACTTTTGTTTTTAAGTTTTTTTTTTTGTTTTTTTTTAAAAATTAATTTTAGCTGCTAAAGTTAAAGCAATTTTTATGTTTGCTATTAGCTTAGCTTAACTTCGAGCGCTTTTATATTAAAATAAGCTTTTTTTTTAACGAAATATTAAAGTTAGTTAATATATTTTTATAAATTTAGCTAGCTTTATAAATAACGTTAAAAAATTTATTATTATTATTTAAAAGCTTACTACGTTTTAAATAAACTAGTTTAATAATATTATTTAAAAAAGTTTTAGTAATATAAGTTTAAAACGTAGTTTTAAACTATTATATAACTTTATTAAAGTTAAAAAGTTTAATAAAATATTAAACTATATTATTTTAATATTTTAGCTTGTATATTTTTTTTAAGTTTTTATACTTTTTTAAAAAGTTTTAAAAATGCTTTTTTAAAGCAGCTTTATAAAATA
The DNA here is from genome assembly GCA_022495115.1 of Xylaria castorea. NCBI lineage: Eukaryota > Fungi > Ascomycota > Sordariomycetes > Xylariales > Xylariaceae > Xylaria > Xylaria castorea. The sequence continues at coordinate 1,205,876 of MU382629.1, read as the reverse complement.
ACTACTTGTTAAATATATTTATATAGTTTAGCTAAAACGTTTGCTATTAATATTATATTTAAGTTTTATTAGTTAATAGCAAGTTTATTTAGTTAATACGCGTATAATTGTTAAAAAAAGCTATAGTATATGTTTATATATACGCTTTTATTTAGTTTTACTATAGCTAAAATTTAATAAAGTTTTTGCTATTATAATTAATAAGTTTATTTAATTATATAAAGTTAATTATAATAGTTGCTAAAAATTATATTAAGCGTTTTATAGCTTGCGCTAGTTAATTTTTAATGCTTTAAAGTTATAAAAATTTATTACTATTGTTTTTATTATTTTTGTTTAGCTTTTTTAGTAGTTTTTAAAAAAGCTTTCGCAGTAGTTTTTATAAAAGTTTATATTTATTGTTAAATTTGTTAAAATTAAAGTTTTTAAAGTTATTGTTTTTTTTAACTAATAAAGCACAAATATATATAATATAATATTAGTTAGTTATAGCTTTTAAAACGCTTTATATTTAAGCTGCTTAAAAGTATTTACTAGTTAACTAGTTATAAATATAAGCTTTACTGCTAAAGTATTTAATAATAAGCTTTAATAAAATTTTGTTAATAAAAAGTTTGCTAACAAAAAGAGTTAAAAGTGCTATAAATTTTGCTAATATTTTTTGCTTTTATAAGTTGTTAATAATAAAATTAACGTTAACTTTTCGTATTTTTAATAGCTGTTTTTATATTTTTTTTATAGCAGCTTTTATATAAGTATAAAAGTTGTTAATTTACGTAAAATTAATGCTATAACTTTAAAAGTTTTTAAGTTATTTTTTTTTATTATTAGCTTACAAATTAAAGTTAGTTATAAATTAGTTATAAGTTTGTTTTTGTTTTTATACTTTGTTATATAATATATAAAAAGCTTTATAATATACTTTTATTATATTTTAAAGCTTTTAAATAACTATATTATATATTTAAACATTTTATATTAATTATATAATAGTAGTTTAAGTTTTTTGTACGAAAGTTATACTTATTTTATATATATAAGTTTAAAACTAAAAAGCTTATTTTTTTTAAGCTTTTATACTATTATAATATATTATAGCTATTATGTTATAAATAAACTAAACAGTAATATAAAGCTGTTAAATAAGCAAGCTTTAGTTAAATTTTAAGTTATTAATGCTTTAAGCTAAAGTTAAAATAAGCTAATAAACGTTTTTTATTTAGTTATATAAGTTTAATATTTAATTAAAAAAGTTTTAAATTATTATGTTAGTTATTTTAATATTTTTATTTTAAACAATATAAATAAAGTTAAAAAGTTAGTATAAAACTAAAATATTATTAAATAAAATAGTATGCTTTATAAAGTTGTTTATTTTAAGTGTTATTATTATAAGTTTAACAAAAAATTATTTTTGTAAAAAAAGTTGCTTAAAATAAATTTAATTTTAAAAAAATGTTTTTAAAAATGTTTTTATAATATAAAAGCTATTAATATAATTAATAAAAGTTAATATAGCTTTAACTAAAAAAAGTATTAAAGTTATAAAAGCAACTAAAGTTTAAAACGTAAGTTTTAAGTTTTTTAGTATTATAAAAAAACCTAGAATAGTTTTTTTAGTAATTTTTAGTTAGTATAAATCTAAAAAAAATTATAAACTTTTAATTTTAAAAGTTTTTATGCGTAAAATAACAAAGAACGCTATTAAACTAGCGTTAAATAATGTTTTAAAATTAAGTATATTTTTTTTTAAGCTGTTTAGCTTTTTTTATAAGTTAAAAAAAGCGTTTTAAACGCTTAATTTTAATTTGTTTAATTTAAATTTGTTTAAAAAATTATTAAAAAAGTTTAATTTTTTTAATTTAGCAATATACTAAATAAAAAAAGTATTAGCAAAAATAGCTAAGTTTTATAAAATTAATAAATAGTTATTATAATTAGCAAAAATATAAGTTGTATTATTAGCAACTATTGCAGTATAAGTTAGCTAAAGTAGTATATTAGTTTAAATAATTAAGCAGCTTTTATTACTAGCAATAAAAACAAATAAGTTTAAAGTTGTTATAAATATTCCGTATAAAATTAAAAAAATTAATATTAAAAGCTTTATATAAAGCTTAGTTTAAATAAAACAATAGCTTAAATATTTATATAATAAGTATAAAGTGTTAAAGCTTTTTAAAAAAAAATAAAAAATTATTTATAACAAAAGCTAAATTTTAAAATTTAAAGCAATAGTAGTTCTATTTAGCTAATAATTCTTTAAAGTTTTTAAAGGTCTATAATTTCCCTCCTTTTAGTTAGCGATTAACCTAGCTATTTATGTTTACAGTTTATAGAGCCCAAACCTACAAGTCGGGCCTTTATCCTTACTGTTGGTCTTCATGCAGTAGCGTAGGCGGCAACCTGTCCATATGACTCCATTGCCGACTAATAGTTTGTATCTCCAACTGTACGACCCTGGCGCTAGTAACTAACAGGCCTTGGCAGTCTTGGCCGTGTAACATTCGGGAATGCATTGAAGGCTATAAGCATATGCTAAGATGGTGATTGGCGTTCGAACTCTAATTTGTTTGAGGCAGCAGGGAGCATAGCGCGGAACATCATGGATTTGTAGACCTGGATCAGGAGTTTGTCTTCGAGGCGCTCTGGAACGAGCACGGTGCAATATATTTCGCCCTTGGCTGTATTGCTTGTTTCTTAAACATGTCAACAATATAAAAAAGCGACTTACCTTTACTATACGCTGGGAATATAGAATATGGGATGTTCACAGTGGATATCTGGAGATATATTCGTTTTCTTTCACATCCTACCGAATGTATTCTGAATAATGACTAATTCTAAGCAACGTCAACATAATCTGCGTCAAGGGGCTCTCGTCTCCCAGTTGACCTGCGAAGCATTCATGCCCAGCAGCTCTTGATGGGAATTAAGATGTACGTACTAAAATGAGACCAATTCCAGTAATCCCCACGAGGGCGCTATTCGCGCTTCTTGCAGCGCTGTTTGGGACCGACTATACGGAGACGATAACCTCACTTTGTTGAGTCTCTGTTCCCTCGCTTTGCTGCCCCTGGTTTTTGTTTTCGGAGCGTCGATTCATTTCCACATAGATAGCCTGTAATTAGAGACTCAAAGTGTATGCGAATAGGCGTTGTCCTAATGCGTTTTAACGCCTTGGATACTGGAAGGATTTAGCAACCTTTGCTTGTTGGAGTCTTAGATTTGTAAGAGCTCTGTGACTAGTCACTATATAATTTTGCTATTCAGGGTCAAGATAGGTGGATAGACAAGTCGAAGCCTTGTAGATGATGCCCCTTTTGTAGTGCTTAGTACGCTTTCGACTGAACAGGTCTACCAGCCTTTCGATATTATTGGCAATTAAAACACGATTATGCTTCTAAGGTTGTATAAGTTAAGCACAAACGGCAAAACGAAGTTTCGGTCGCTGATAGGCACTTCAATTGACGATCCGTCTCTTAGTATATCTTACATGACGGTGTATGCTTGTGCCTAGGGTGGGCTATATCTTGTCCACAACGATCGATTCGTTGCGAGATCCTTTAGCAGCCACTAAAAGACGTACAAGAAGACTATAGATCGAGGTGCTTTCTTGCTACATTGAGTGAATGTGCAGATTTTCTTATTTCCACATCGTTTACGAGACCATTAAACTAAGAAGCTACAACCTACTCTAAGGTAGTTTCAGTCTCCCTTTTCGGCGGGCCGGTGGGACAAGGACTCGTCACCCACCAGCTCTTCGCACCGATGACTTGAACTCACGATGCTCTCGCCCCCACCCGAAGCATCAAGAAGAACTAAGGAGGTTTTCCTATCTCTCGGGCTTGTGGTTTAGTGGTATAATACTCCCTTAGCATGGGAGTGGTCCGGGGTTCGATTCCCCGCGAGTCCAGCGAATAGTACTACGGTTACTTTTTTTGAATTATTGTTTGCTTTACTTTTACTCAGCTTAGATGATAATCCGGACCATGAATGTTGTGATACCGTAGGACGATGAGAAAACTCATTATAAACAGGTTTAGCCCACGAAGGTGTGCTCAAGAAAAAGATCTTTTAACTCTGTACTAGAATATGGGGAAGTTGTGATAATGAGAGATTCAGATGTTTCTAATCTAGTCATGACTGGTCGATCTGGGGTGCCGCCCTTGATCTATGCGAGTGTATTCTTAGTATACTGGGAAAATGGCTTAAACGAGTCTAGCTGCACGTCGTGCAACAACTATAACTGTTGCTTCTTCGACGACCTGGAGTTATAAGTCATCACAATGCGTATTGCTATCGAGGTTACTACATGTATGTATTGAAATTAAGCACATGTGCTATATGCTGTGTAACTGTGAAAGAGTAGAATTTTACATTACTATGTAGCTGTCTTTTAAGCTTATACGAAATTGGTAGTACTAAGAAATAAGATGCACACCTTTCTTCAATGCGCTAGTCTAAGTACACTAAGACAAAAAACAAAAAACGGCCTTACAGTTCACGCGGAACTTTTAGCGCCTATTTCTGGTTCGGTCGACTTTAAACAGAAAAAAAAAGAGTATGGAAGTGGGAGCTACTAGGCCATCCCCATCGTCCGTAATGTTGTCGCTGGTTCCGGCTAAACGTGGAAAAACAGTACCGTCTTGTGAGCACATATATGTAATCCAGCCTGTAGTAGAATACTGCTGGTAACGGTTGAAAAGTATACCAGACTGAAATTGGATGTACCTATTATTGGGTGAAGTTCTACAGTAGCCTGGCCTGGGCTAAGAAGCCTCAATCCATACTCATTGTGATGGTCAAAGCTCCCTTCCGGGCAGAAGCTAAGTTGTTTTGGTGCTAATAGAATCAAAATGCCCTTGCAGAACGTGCTCCACGTAGGAAGCGAGGGAAGTAGCCTCGGTAGCGTGCTCTAGGCCAGGGTCCTGCAGAGCAGAAATGAACCACCAGTCTGGTGGGTCGTTTTCTCACACATCATGTTTTCGTACTCACACATCAAACTAGCCTTATTTAGCAACATTCCCGTGGCTTTACGCTTCCTGCTCTTATTTTAACTAAATTTGTATAAGCTTTATAGCAGGTCTAATGTTTATAGTAAGAAGTCAAAAAACAACAGTTTAGCTTGGTCGGTTGCGCGGTTATAAATGTAAGTAATTTATAAATATATTAAATTAGCTATAGCTGCTATTAAAATAAAGGTATTAATAGATTTAATTTAACAAATATAGCTAACAATAGTTAATTTGTTTAAAAGCAGTTAATTTAATTAATTTATTTAAAAGTAGTTAATTTAATTAAAAGCAGTTAATTTAATTAAAAGCAGTTAATTTAATTAAAAGTAGTTAATTTAATTAAATTTAGCTAATTAAATTAATAAAATTTATAAGTAGTAGTGTAAGTAGGTCTATAGTTTAAGTGTGGAGTGGCTGGTTGTAGCTAGTTGTGGCTAGTTGTAGCTGTGTTTTTTAGGGTACTACTTAGGTAGGCCCTGTGGAGCGCTATAGAGCCCTGTAGAGTGTTTTGCTACACTGCGCGTGATTTAAACCGTATTTTTAAGTTAATTTTCTTAGGAAGACTAAGGTTTTGCTGGAATATGCTTAAGTGCTTATATAATTCTAACTAAATTTAGAGTAAACCGAAGCTTTGTGGGGCTTTTAACTAGATAAGGCTAGTTTGATGTGTGAGTACGAAAACATGATGTGTGAGAAAACGACCCGCCAGTCTGGCGGGTAGTACTGGCGTATGCACTATGCTACATGCGGATAGATAGCATTCATTACGCTAAGCCTCTTTAGGACGGGTAATTGCAGATCAGAAGGTCCAGTTCTCGGCACACTTAAGGCTCTAACCTAGGCCGTTGCTTCCTCCACCTCCACCGCGCTAAACACTGCGCCGTATCGTGTCACCATCTCGCCAAATCCTCGGATTTCAGTCGTCATTTCCCCATCATATCATGTCTCGACGTCTTTAACGGATGCACCTGCTCACCTTATTCTCGAATAAGTCTGTCGCCGTAATTTCTACGTGAAGCCTAACCTTGAAGGCCAGTACCTCGGTCGTGTTAGCCGCATTTGCTGGAGAGGAGAACTTCACTTGAACCTACTCCAACTATAGTTGAACGACCCTACCCAGTAGCCCGCTCATCGCACGTTGCACGACTACCTCAATATACTTGTTATTCGAGGGGACCCAATCGAACAACCGGATTCACTCACTGCCAATTGGCCGCGATCGGAACGTCTACACTATCGATTGCGCACCACGATTCAGAGCGTCTTGCACCTCTAGCACTAGCTTGTCCAGCTGTCTGAGACATGTTGGTGCTGTTCGCTCGATAGAACGCCTCCTCCCATAAATCAGATCAAAAATTCACGAACTCCCTCAAAGAAGAGGGATATACTACCTACCTACCGCCAAGGGTTACCGACCCAAACATTTCTGGACACGATGCCCTCTCCACGACGACTGCGCTTCTTTTTCATAATGGTTCTCGCCATCGTCATCACCATATTGTTCTTCGCATCTCAGAAGCGACATTCGGCGCCGCGTGATCCCCGAACAATAAATGACTTCTTTGGTAAGACCGTCCACGGGTTAGATCAACGTCATGGTACTGGTGGACAAGTTGTCATGAGCGGGAAGGGATCCTCCGCCAACGCCAACTTGAAAGACCACGATGGGGACGGCAGTGTCGACGAAGACGATGAGAAGTTGGCCCAGGAGATGGCTGAACGATTACGGGCCGCCGAACAACAGGCCAAGGATCAGGCAAACGCAAAATCGCCGCTCAAGCCAGATGCTCCAAGTGATGTCGTGGGTGTGGGAAGTTCTGCCGGTGGCCAGAAAAAGGGCAAGTATAGGATCTCTAAGCAAGATTCAGAGGACGAAGATGAGGATGAGGACGATGAAGAGCCCGACGAAGATTCCGAGGTAGAAGTTACTCTACGGCAGATGTTGAAACGATCTCCAGGTATGTACCAACCGCGGCTAAGGACAAATTCATCTTGTACACTATCTAACTATCGTCCAGTTGTTATCTTCTCCAAATCGTATTGCCCACATTCAAAGAAAGCTAAGGGTGTCTTGCTCGATAAATACATCATAGAGCCTACGCCTTACGTCGTCGAACTCGACGAACACCCGCTTGGCCGCAAACTACAGGCTCTGCTGACCGAGAAGACTGGCAGAAGGACGGTCCCTAACATAATGATTAATGGCGAGAGTGTTGGTGGTGGCGACGAAATTGCGGAACTGGACACGAGAAAGACGCTGATCGACAAGTTCAAGTCGCTGGGCGGCAAGAAGCTTTCTATGAAGCAACGATTTATAGGCGGTGCTAAAGACAAGGCGTCTTGAAACTCTGTTGGCGGTCTTTCATTATCTTAACGTTCTGGTCGAATTGTAAATATGGGATGAACTTGGGCAGTTCATGGTTATATGCATTAGTGGTGTTGGGGAAACATGGTATTTGATTGAATATTACTTGGCACCTAGGTAACTCTATGATGCACTGTACAGATGGGATTATCGGGTGGCACTACTTGTATCCTTATTTTGACCTCGGCGGTTTCGCCATGGGTCTTCTCTGTCTTGATGTACATCCGAGTAACCTTGAAAGACACATCAATACATATTACAGTCACGCGTAAAGTCCCATGAGCCAGCCATAGTGGATCAAGACGAGCACTTTTTAATATACCCCTTGATGGCCAAGCTGGATTTTCTGTCGACAATCATGATGCAAGCTATATGGATAGTGCCCATTTGTTATCCGCGAGCCCGATTCTCCGGGAGCCCTCGATGTAAGATTGTGGAGTGTGATCGTCGGCTCCATCCCCGCACACTCCAACTCGACCGGAGACCGACCTGCAGCTGATATGCATCCACGGCTGCGCCCGGAAGCACCACTCTCCTGCAGTCCACCTCAGGAATGACATTTTATGCTTGGTAGAGTGCGCTCGATAAACTGCACCAAGTGGGAGTCTGCCCATTGTGTTCCCCGCACCTTGACTTCTATGCTTGCCGTCATCGACAGCAGTTTTTAAAATTGGCCTTTTTCGTAGACCGGCCGTTTCTAACCAGGTGACATATTCAGTAACGGAGTCGCCATGGCAGGGCAATTATTTATCTGTACGCTGTTAACTGCGGCGGGCGTAACGGCCACCACCGCGGCAGGGCCCGTGGTACGTGTGCTAAACGGGAGCTACGAAGGTTTGCATCTGCCGTCGTTCCGGCAGGACGTGTTCCTGGGGATACCGTACGCGCAGGACACCGGGGGTCCCAACCGGTTCAGGGTCCCGCAGTCGCTCCACGAGACATGGGACGGTGTGCGGCGGGCTAAGGTCTACGGCCCCGCGTGCCCGGACAACGATGTCGTGGACGACGGGTACTTCGGCATGGGCGAGAATTGTCTGAGCATCAACATCGTGCGCCCCTCGGACGTATCGCGGAATTGCGAGGATGGCGAGCAAACGGGTACGGAGGGAGGGAAAACGACGCGTCCGAAACTCCCCGTCTTATTGTGGATTCACGGTGGGAGTTATCAGGTTGGCACGAGCGGGCTGCCGAACTACAACCTCACGTTTCTCGTCCAGCGCTCTGCAGATGTCGGTCTCCCGGTCTTGGCTGCGAGTATCAATTATCGGAAGGGCGGGTGGGGGAACATGTACTCGAGGGAGATTCAGGTATGACGAGTATTTCTTTCGCATGATTCAGGCTTTTCAAAGCCTGTAAAATTCACACGAGTAGTGGATGTAGATGCGAGATTATTCACTGTGCACGAAAACTGATTGATGCTTGATAGGGCTCGGGAAACACGAATCTCGCCCTCCGAGATATGCGCAAGGCGCTCGCTTGGATCCAGGAGAATATCGGTGCCTTTGGCGGAGACGCCTCTTCGGTCACGATATGGGGTGAATCGGCGGGCTCGTTTGCAGTGGTGCGTATTCCTGCGTGGCGGTGTTGAACTAACCTTAATCTCCCCTGTCCATTTGGTTATATGTTAGATGCGCAATATATACTAATTTGGATATCCTATAAGGGCCAACTCCTGATGAGCTATGGGGGACGGACGGACGGGCTGTTCCACCGCTCTATTCAAGAAAGCGGAAGCGCCGCGACGGCCTGGTATAATGGTTCCGATTGGTACCAGCCCATCTATGACAAGATCGTCGAAGAGGTGAACTGTACGCAGGCAATTGACACGTTGGAATGCCTCAGATCGGTTGATTATGAGGCTATTTTCCCGTTTTTAAACTCCTCGGCTGTTACAGGGCCTGGTTGGTATCCTACAGTGGGTAAGTTTAATGCATTTTATGAATCTTAATATGAAGCCTCACCCTTCCTTTTCCCCATTACCTCCTTATAAGTCGGGAGACGAGATAGGTGAAGGAAGTGGAAATGTGGATTTAGAGCGACACCTCAACTTGTTCTGACCCATGATAGATGGCGACGTTATCCCGGCCTATCCAACAGAACTTTTACGCACAGGACGCTTCGCGCAAATTCCTCACTTATACGGGACGAATTCAGACGAAGGAACAGACAACGCGCCAGTAGGGGTGATCAACACAGACACGGACCTCTACGATTACCTCCTCCGTGACTCTGGCTTCGGGTTTCCTGCCTCGACCGTCTCACGCATCATGGAACTGTACCCGGACGACCCGGCGCAAGGGATACCACTAAACACAGGCACCGAGCGCTTCGCCGACGAGGGGTATCAATATAAGAGGATCGCAGCGATAGTGGGTGATGTGTTTTACCACGCCCCACGCCTCGACGACGCGCGACACTACGCCAAGGACGCCCCGACGTTCGTGTATCGCTTCAACACGCGGCCGCTTGCGAGTTACTCGAATATCGATCTCAACAGCACTGCCGGCGGAACCGGGAACGCGACGGTCATGCTGGCGCCTGCGTACAAGGGCGTCGCGCACTTTAGCGAGGTTGCCTTCGTCTTTGCGAATCCGGCCGCATATGGTCCGTGGCCGGGGTACCGTGCGCTCAGCCAGCAGATGAGCGAGCAGTGGATCCGGTTCGCACACGCGGGAAATCCGAATGGAAAGGGCTTGCCTCGCTGGCCGCGGTATAACGAGAGTGAGAAAGGGCTGAACATGGTGCTGCAGACGGAGGCGCAGGGCGGATCGTATGTTGAGGAGGATACGTATAGAATCGCGGGGCGAGAGTATCTGACAAAGTGGGCGCGTAGACGACATGTGTAGGTGGGTAGACGTCTACATACTGATAATTCGCAGATGATAATCACGGTGGCCTAGGAAAATGGTGTGGTATACAGGAATTTATACTCTTGATATAATACATTTTGCCTGACTCCAGAGCCAATCGCCTAACATGTACAAGAAATATAGTACATACAGGGGAAGATTGTAGAGGAATTGAAATACAGGCAAATTGGGTTTTCGGCCAAGAGGGACGAATAGGTAGTTTATAGCTGAGTAAGGAGTTCGTTGACGTGCGCTTGCACCTTTTCGAGCGGGACGTTTTCCACAGAGTCAAGTCGTCGGCACTGGACTTCACACAAGCGATCCGATCTCCACTTGCGCCCAAGAACAACAATGACAGGGTATCCTACTAGGTCTGCGTCGTTCAGTTTCCAAGGGAAAGACTCAGCACGGTCGTCGAGAACCAGGTCGATCGGGGCAAAGGTGCCCGAATATTCAGTTAGAGAACGCGAAACGGTAGTAGCGTCTTCTTTCATGTTTTTTCCTGGTATGACAACTACCTCGAAAGGCGCGATGGCGCGTGGCCAGTTAAGTCCCCGTTCGTCAGCCAAATGGTTAGCGACAGCCCCGATGATTCTAGAGACGCCTATTCCGTGGCAGCCCATCTGCATTGGCACACCAGTCATACTATCGGGTTTGGTAGAAACGGCCTGGCCATCTTCAATCATGGTCGAGGGCACTTGAACGTAGGCGTTAAGTGCTTCTGAATACTTTGTGCCCAGGTGAAAGGTGTGCCCAAGCTCTATAGCCTTTTGAACCTTGAGCTTTCCGGACGTACACCGAGGGCAATCATCGCCGTCGTGAATACGAATTGTATTGAAAGGTTCACCGTTCGTTGACGATGTCACGTATTGCTTGTCAAGCAGAGATAATTCGACGGGGGCTTGGGGAGGAAGCATCGGAAATTGGTGAGGCTCATTCTTAAGACCATCCACAAACTGGTGGCCTAGTCTATAATCCACTATGTTCAGTAGTTGTGGCTGCTGGCTAGTTGAGGAACCGAAGCTGAGCGTCGATTCCCATAATGGCAAAGCATCCTCGAGACTTGAATCTAGGTTTGGAAGCACAGACTTAAGGGCATGCGTGTTTATGTCAGCGTCCTCAAACGAGGTCGGGTACCAAACATTTACGAGAGTTTTTCTGTCCTTAGAAATACCTCGCCAAACTTGAGCCACAGTACTGCCATTGATATTGTCGTTACCACTGGAAGAAGCGTCCTGAGATAGGACAGGCCGTGCAGCCGCTAGCTCCTCATTTGCAACGTAACTGCAATCTGTACAGCTTATCACATTGTCCTCCCCTATTGACGAAGGCAAGTGATATTCGTGGCTGAGATCGCCGCCGATGTCGCCGGAACTAGCTTCTGCAACGAGATACGGTAGTTTCAGCTCATCAAATAGTCGGCTATAAGCAACGCGGGCTTCCTCGTATGTCTTCAATGCTGATTGAAGCGAGTGATCAAAGGTGTATAGATCCTTCATAACGAACTCCCTTGACCGTAACATGCCATGGCGCGGACGGATCTCATCACGGTACTTGCGGCCTGGAAAATTAGACTTTATGTTATGTCTCGCACTGCACTAAAACTTACCAATCTGATAAAGCCTCAGAGGTAGGCTTTTATACGATTTGATAGTATTTGCTACTAATGTTGTAATTTCTTCCTCGTGAGTGGGCGCCAGTATATATGGGACTTTTTTTCGATCAGTGAAGCAAAATAACTGTGCTCAGGGTTAACTATTGGGCACACTGGACTGAATTTTCCGCCTCGCATGTATGTACCTCTTGGCCATAGCCTTCTAGCCGGTTGGTCTGTTGCCACAGCGCTTGAGATGAGATAGACGAAAGCGATACCTTGGAGGCGCCTAGACGAACTCGAGCATAAGAGGATTGATTGCCAAGCGTTTATCAGGTCTTGAAGGCATACCTAACTGAGACATGTGCTTATCAATCAACTTTTCCAGCTTCGTCTGTACCCTTTCACCTAATGGTAGCATATGAAAGATTCCTGCGTGTGACTCCAGTGGAACTTAGCAATTATGTATGGCATTAATAGCAAGCAAGGGAAACCCAACCTGTCGCAGGTAGCCTGCCCGTAGGAGTTTGGCATGACCATCTAATATCCAATGTTAGCATATTCCGGGCTTAAGATTACTCGAAAACGGGGCATTATACCTTCGTGTGTAGCTGGGGTGATACCACCTGTAGCCAGCCAAAACTTAGAAAGACGGGAGAAGTGGCCTGGTGTTCGCGATTCTGACTACTAAGATTGTAAGTAAGGGCGAGCAAATCATCTTATCGGGGTAATTAACGCACTTCACTAGCCATGCAGCGGCGTTGTGTTATGCAAGCCTGTCGCCGTAACGAAAAGCAGCATTGTTGAGCATTCCGTATTGAGAATGTCATCTCGACTATCGCATGATCTGTTGTAAAATTTACCTTGTTAATGAGCCCGGAACTAAAGCCGCACCTGATTCGGCAAGTATGGTAATTAGGGCAAAATAACTCGGAATAGGCCTTGGTTATCAATTGAGTGTCATAAAATCTTCATAATTGAGAGTATATATTGAATGAGATGCGCAAGACCAAGCCAATTGGAACCAGGACCATGAGGAAGAGCTGGTGTTTAGATACCCGCTAGAAGGTACCTACTGTAGAGGGTACGTAGATAGTGGATTCTAGATGGTAGCCTTGTACGCTAAATGATATAGTAGGCCCACTGATAGTGCTAGTAGCTTCGCCTGATTGGCAATTGGGTCCCCTGCTCATGCAGCCTCGCCCCGCTCAACTCTTTTTTTTTCTTGGAGTCCTGGATTTTTATCGAGTTGCAGGCCCGCCATCGGTTTCTTATCAAAACCAAGCCTCAAGCAGTTATACTTACACACGTTTAGGCTGCTCATATAACAACAAAAATGGCGAGCTTCGACGAAGTTGCCCTGTCTAAATTGACGGCCAAGCTCGATAGCAAGCTTGCTGAAGCTAAAAAACCCGAGACCAAGAGTACCAAAAGCAAGAGGAAATTGGACCAGTCTACGGACTCTGCGCAACCCCCTGCAAAAAAGAGGAATCAGCAGGGCAAGCCCGATCATTTACAACACGGCAAGCCGAATGGGAAGCCTAATGGGAAGTCGAAACCGAATCCTCACACAAGACCAAATGCGCAGGCAAGAGACCGCCAATCCAATACCAAGCCGAACGGTAAACCGAATACTCAATCAAGAGACTCTCGTCCCAGATCTCAAGATAAGAAGCACCAGACCTCACAGCCAGGTAACGAAAACGTCTTACTTGACGAAATAAAGGCTCTTGGGGGCAACGACGAAGATTTTAAATTGGTCGGGGACATTGATTCGGACGACGAGGCTGTCAACAATCAGACGGGAAGCAGAGACGCAGATAAGCTATTACGCGCCGAGCTTGCAAGCTTCGCCGCCGGTCTCGGTTTTGATCAAGTACAACAAGATCTTGGCAGTGAAGAGTCTGACGCCGAGGGTGATCAAGGTGATGAAGAAGTATCCGCCGACGACAACGGTGAGGACGTGGAACAAGGCGACGAGGCCGACGACGACGACGAAGCTGAGGATAGTTCAACTGCAGACCCCAAGAGGAAAACGGTTAGTAAGCCTCTCTGATAGCCAGCCTCTACTTCATGGAGACACTGACGCCGATGAAGATCTTTGAGCCCCGTCCTGACTGGCATGCCGTCGGGCTCAAAACTCTGCCCGACCCGACCTCAGACGAAGTGACTCCCTTCACAACAACAATAACAGCCTTGAAAAATCATGCAAAGACTCTTCTCGATGAAGATACCGCTGCTTACAACACCTCGTTTGCCGCCTCGTCTTCGCGCAAGTTCATGTCCACCATCATGTCCTCTGGTACCATGTCAGACAAGGTGTCGGCGTTAACCCTTGCCATTCAAGAGTCACCAGTGCATAATATCAAAGCCTTTGAGAACTTGATGGGGTTAGGAGCTAAGCGAAGCCGTGGTCCAGCACTGACAGCTCTTGCTGCTCTTGTAGATCTTCTTGGGCCGGGTATGATTCTGCCATCAGACAGACGGTTACACACCTTTACGTCTCAACTTGGTCTTATTGGCACCCTGCAAAAGCACAACACCAAGTCTTGGTCTGTAGGACAAGCACTACCCGGGAAAATCACCAAAGCACACCTGTTGTCATGGTTTTTTGAAGACTGGCTAAAAGATGCCTACTTCAAGATGATACAGAGTCTTGAAGTATGGTGTGACGATGAAGTTGAATATGCCAGAACAAAAGCCGTTGACCAAGTTTTTGCTTTACTTCGGGACAAGCCTGAACAAGAATCCAATCTTCTTCGTTTGCTAGTGAATAAAGTCGGCGATCGAGATCGGAAGATTGCCTCAAGAGCATCATATCTCCTACTTCAATTGCTAACTACACATCCCCGCATGAAACAAGTAGTTGTGCACTCCATCGAACAAGACGTTATCTTTCGGCCGGGACAAAACAACCGCGCCAAGTATTATGCTGTCAATACCCTCAACCAAACTATATTGAGCACCAAAGAACCTGAACTCGCAGATTCTCTGCTACGCATCTATTTTGGAATGTTCTTGTCGTTGCTAAAAAGTGGTGAACTTGGTCACCTCGACAGTGCACTCGACGGTCCCAAACAAGAGAAGAAAGGGAAGCCGAAGAGGAGGGTAAACCCGTCGAAAGATGCGAATGAGAAAACTAAAGTCGTTGCGGGCGAGACAGAGGCGGCTGAGAAGCTGGTCTCGGCAGTTCTTACTGGAGTAAACAGAGCTGTTCCATTCTCCCAAGCAGATCAGTCTACGTGCGTATTATGATGAGTAAACTATGGCCTCAACTTGCTAATATGATTTAGGCTCGAATCGCATTTGGATACCCTATTTCGCATTACCCACTCTTCCAATTTCAACACGAGTATACAAGCTCTCATGTTAATACAACAGCTATCAACAAACAGACAGCTTGCTACGGAAAGATATTATCGAACCCTGTATGAGTCACTGCTGGACCCGCGTCTCATCACCTCGTCAAAACAAGCGTTGTACTTGAATCTTTTGTACCGGAGCCTCAAGGCGGACGTTGATGTTCGTCGTGTCAAAGCTTTCGTTAAGCGGATGTTACAAGTTCTAAATTTACATCAACCTTCATTCGTGTGTGGTATCATTTTTCTGGCAATCGAATTATCTGTTGCCTTTCCCGACCTTAAGACACTCCTCAGCGTGCCGGAAGAGAACGATTTCGAAGAGACGGCGCTGCCTACGGCCTCCGATGCTTCATTGGACAATGCCGTCGACGGAATCCAGGCACCCAAGATCAGCAACGCCTATGACGGACGGAAAAGGGACCCCGAATATAGTAATGCACATCTCAGCTGTCTGTGGGAGCTGCTGCCGTTCCTAAAGCATTACCATCCCTCTGTCGATGTCTATGCAAGAAACCTCCTCAACGGTGAGAAGGCGAATAAGAAACCCGAGTTAGCAAATCACACCCTCATCGCGTTTTTGGACAAGTTCGTATACAAGAACGCCAAGGCCGCCGACCAAGCCAAGGGTACTTCGATCATGCAGCCGATAGTAGCCAGCGGCCAAAGCCAAATTCTCTTGTCAACCAAGTCTTCCGTGAATGATGCGGGTTCGGTGAACTCAGCAGCATTCTGGAACAAGAAGAGTGGTGACATAGCTGTAGAGGATGCTTTCTTCCATGAGTACTTCACGCAAATGGGTAAGCCAGGTCAGGCTGAACGCGAACAGAAACGAAAGGTGAAGAAGGACGTCACGGGCGAGGGAGAAGAAGAGGATAATGAAGAAGCGAATGAAGAAGAGATTTGGGACGCATTAGTCAATTCGCGCCCTGAAATCCAGGAGGATTCAGACGATGGAGCCGATTTTGATGACATGATGAGTCTTGACGATTCGGAGAAGGAGTTTAGAAAGGCCATGGAGGAAGACGATGATGACGATGCGCTCAACTTGGAGGATTCGGACATGGAGTTGAGCGATGAGGAGATGGAAGAAGAGGAAGAAGCGGAGGAACCCGCTGCCGGCGATGAAAAGAAGGACGAGAAGCCAGAATCTGAACGCAAGAAAAAAAAGAAGGCATTAAAGGCGCTTCCCCTCTTTGCTTCTGCCGACGACTACGCCGAAATGCTTGCTCAAGACGCAGACGGCATGTAGGACACCGTTTCTGGTGGTTGCTGTACGTAGAAACTAGTTTTACTAGACTAATAAGGGATACATCAAAGTTCACACAAGATAACCAATTAGGTGCTGACTTCTTCGCCTCCTTCCCATATTCATAGATTCGCACAAACCTAGTCGTTTTCATTCTTCCGGTTTCATCGACCAAAGCTTTGCCCCTTTGCTATAACCCCAGTGTCCCGCTCTCTCTTTACGAATCAAACCACTCGAGAGCATCGTCCTTGGTGAAGATTGCCCGGTATCGTTTCCCACCATCGGGCTCCTCGCGCTCTTCGGTGTGGATACAATGCAACTTGGCGGGCTCGTCGGACACGAATACGCGCACGTGTATATACGCAGGTCCGCTGTCCGGCATGGCTGGGACTATATATAAGAGAAACTCGCGAGTCAGAAACTGCCGCTTATAGCATACGTAGATTTGACTCATTCTTGATTGAGGGAGAGGGGTTTTCCGGCGCATGTGATAGCAAAAGCTTCGTTTGAAAGGGGAAGATGGGTAGGAGAATTAACGATATCGGAATGGGGTGCCGTACTGCGGATCTTGCCTATGAGATGAATCCCGTACGCCGACTGTGCGACGCGCACGGACTCGACGTCCGCATTGCCGAAGGCCGTGAGGTCGCTGTCGGAAAGATCTTGTACGGCGGCGAAGTACTCCGGTTCATGTTCTAGATATTTATAGTCAGTGTGATTGACAGCGGAGTTGTTGTGCCGTCTGTCCAGATGAGAGAACGATCAAGGCCAGTCAGTCAGTCAGGGGGATCGGGTGGCGAGTACTTAGATAGGTGTGCTTCAAGTGAAGAAGCTCTCTCTTCAACTCTGTTTCTACTTCTGCGAAGGCCTTGAGGGATTCCTCCTTGGGTGGATGGGGAGGGCCGAGGTCTACGGTGTCGACTGTTGCCTATTTACCTGGTTAGTTCTAGTGTCTGGTGTATATAATATTCGTTGGATCATGTCACGATGTTCATAAAATACAAGTCCATCCAGCCATCGCAACGAGCATAGGTGATTAGCGCCACACGTACCATGATGCCTTGTGGTATAGGTGGATTTAGGTGTGATGATTAAATATAAGAATGGCGATGAGCTTATAGGAAGTATTCGTGTTCAACTTAATGTGTATATTTTTACAACTTGAGGAAGCTAACACTCGTTTCTTCAAAGGTCTAAATGATATATATATGTAAGTTTCAGAGGTGACGCAATATGTGTCACACGTTCTCGTGTTTGCATCATGTCATGTTCGCGTACGGCTGAGCGGCACAGAGAGTGAATGAGGGGTTCCGACCGCATTCTGCGAGGTTCCTGTCGCAAAGGTTGCGAATTGGGGAAGGGATATCTAGACTACAGCCTATATGGAACATCTAGGTAAAATCTAATTTTGACATGCTATGCTCTCTTCGAAAAATTGTGGTTTTCTTGCTGGCTTGGATGTCAAATACAATAAAATACTGAATTGAGAAGTAATAAATCATATCAAATTACCTATATCTACGTAGTAGATCTGCTTCAATTGAGATAGAGCGTTACTATATGTACGTAGAGCGCAGACGTCACAGGCGCTCCCAATCTAACGATTCCCGCCATATCCCAGGCGGTTGGTCCCTGCAGATCCGGCTCTAGAATGCTGGCTGTCCGTTAGGCAATGACGCAAAGCTACGGCTGGGAATTGATCTTTTTCTTCTTCTATTTCAAACTGTCCACCTATTAAGTTCTCCTCCTTACGCATTGCTAGTACACCAATATACGTTCCTTATTACCGACCAATGAAAGGTTCATTTCTAACATGACAAGCTGTTCTTTGAGTGTACGATCGAGTTATATGTGGTCATGCGAGAGCTTGTAGAAGAGCGGCCACGATCACTCACAACTGGGTATCCTTCGTACAAGCAGTAAACAACTTAGCAGGACGTCTAAATGTTAGCAGCCGAGGTTTACCAGATCTCGCTGCTCACTTATTTACCAACTACGTTACCATGAATAACCTTTGCATCTAGTAACGTTGTTGCACCGAAGAACTAAACCATGGGAGGTTTGGCTATCTCAATCCATACCGAAATTGCTCAACCATGTCACTAAACCCGCAGCATGTCGGCTTCGTCGAGAGTATCACGATGAAGAACTCATTTCATCACAGTGTCCAGTACATCTAAGCCACAGAAAAGGACATAGGAAAAGCTGCCTGCCGCCAACCTCGATAGTAACGTGCTCTAGTCTAGAAGCTCCAGGACCTCGCTTGCTCCGGGTTAGCTCCTAATATGAGAATTACCTATCCACATCAACCTCGGCATCTACAACACGCTACTAAGAGCCTTTTATTAGGCTAACTAGAAGCTCGTAAATATGGGCTAGATAGGGACTACCCTGCCGAATCAGCTCTTCCTCACTAATACTTGCTCTACCAACGAGAACCTCGGCTTAGTAAATGGCGTGTTCAAAGGGAATATGATAGACATCCTTGCAGTCTTGTCGCCAATAGGGCTAATAAGTAGCTACGAGCTACGGTGATTATCTAACATACATACTACGTAAGTAGGTGTACCAAGGATCTGGGCAAACTGGTTTACCCCACTGGCCCCAGATTAGTCTAGTCTAGGCGAGATGTTGTACCTCGGATCTTGGTCCGAAACAGGCCGGTGCAGATCCAACCAAAATGTTGGCCGCAAAAGGGCGTCGTTACGCTGACAACGAATTAGCGGCGGCTCTCTACAGTGGCATCCTCAAAAACGCCCCTCTATTCACAGCTCAATCGCCAGCGTCTGCGGTATGTGTAGCGTCGCTGGCGAATTCTATCCCCACCTATCTCAGTACTGCTGCCTCGATCCCTCAATTGTGCACCAAACGGTAGAGTGAGAGTGGGCTCATCGTCGGTGCTCCCTGCCCTGATCGATCGCGCCATGTCCGTTGCATTACGAGCCTTGCGAGGCCGGACCCTCACTTCTCGGCCTACGCACCTCGTCGTTCACCCAGGGCCGTTTCGACTTGTTGTTAGGCGCCCTGCTAGCTCATCCGCCGCTCTAGGTAAGCCGCGGCTCAGCGAATATTCTCCGTCCTACCACCGTTCTTTCTAACATAGCCTCTTACACTTCCAGACGCCTCTGCAATTGCCTCTACCGGTCGGTTCTCTTCCCTTCGCCGTGCTACTACCGTTTTCGCCTTCCTTATCGTCTTCACCTTCGGCGTCGCAATGGCTGTTTCTCCCGCGGTTTCTACTGTCACCGCCCTCATGAATCCGCCTACGGACGAGGAGTCGTTAGAGATGTACACGCCGCGGACGGATGAGGAGCGCGCGGTCGACGACTTCATAAGGAACCACCCCGTAGCCCAAGACTTCCGAAATAGGGAGGGGTTCTCCGAGTCGCGGCCGCACATGAAGATCCCCGAGGGATACCGGAGTCACCACCTAACTGGCGGGACGCTGTCGGGCTCGGGACGTATTGTGGTGCCTCCGGTCGTTTTCGCCGACGAGGAGGGCAAGTCGATGATTGCTATATCATATCTCGGCAACGAGCTGTGCGGCCACCCGGGCATAGTGCACGGTGGTCTGCTGGCGACGATGCTCGATGAGGGCCTCGCGCGGTGTTGCTTCGCTGCGCTTCCGCATAAGATGGGCATGACGGCCAATCTCAACGTCAACTACCGAGCCCCGGCCCGAGCGGACAGCTATGTGATCCTACGCGCAACGACCACCAAGGTTGAGGGACGCAAGGCGTGGGTTGAAGGTCGCATTGAGACCCTTGTTGGCGAGGACGAAACGCCTGTAGTGCTCGCCGAGGCTACGGCATTATTCGTGTCACCAAAACAAGCTGCGGTTCGTATTACTTCTATTTCACCCCCTGCGTAACAGCTTTGCGAATATCTATCTAACACCTATACAGTGGATGACGAACATATTCCCTTCAAACTAGAAAGACCAAAGACACAGTAGCATAGATTCACGAGATGATTTATAATAGAGGTGCAGATGTATAGAGATACATCACATAGCATGGACGAGCGTACGCCGTCGGTGAAGCTGTTTTCCCTGGGATCTTGTATATATAGACATATGGGAAGCGCATCAAGCTTGGAGTTTGGACCATACATTTCCGCTAACACTCAAAGACAAGAGGAAACATAAAGCACAACATAGTTGAGCTATTAGAATATGTACACTGAGAACTGTTTGTATTGAAAAAATTAACAGATTCAGTATAGAGTTTCGTCATAGGGACCGCGCACCCGGAAAACCGTGTCTCGCGGATTCGGGGAAAAACTAACGACCGTGCATCAATCCTCATTACGTACCCGGACCCGACTTAACCGGAGGGTTCGGGTTAGACAATGGCGTATTGTAGTAATGCGGTTTTCCTCTTACACAACACCGACCCCCAAAATCAACGGAGTTCTATTTGAGGCAGGACCCGGTCTACAGAGTAGGTAGGTACGTAGGGGTTCCACCAGCAGTCGGGTCCTGTACGCGTTCTTGGCTCACCTGTTCTTTTTTGTCAAACCCCAGTCCGTTCGTTCTGGTTAAGAATATTAACACGAAACAAACCAACCCCAATACTACCTACCTTCGTTCTCTCCAAGTATTACAACATCTCTTTGCCAAAAGTTGCAATCGGAATTTGTTTCTTTCGTTGTATATTCAGCTGACTTGATTAGAAAAATCATGGCGACGTAAGTGTTATTTATTTCTTATTCCCGCCCGTCGGTCTACGTGGGGTTCTTTCTGTTTGGTTGGATATTGGATAAAGATGATTTATCACATTTGCTGCTGTGCCCCTCCCCCGCCATCGGATACTCTTGTGCGTTGTCGCCGAACACCATAACCGCCTCTAAGGTCAAGTGACAGAGAGTCGTGACAACTATGGCTCTAGGTTGAGAAGGAACTTTAAAATCTAGGAGTGGTGTCTTCGGCACATCATGATCTCTCACTTTGCTTAGTCGGCTCAGTTCGACGCCCAAGTGAGCGACTGTGCAACAACTGCAACCTGGTGCCCCTCTCTTAGGTAGCTTACGTATACCCATTTCTTTGACGTGAGGAGCCCGACTTCCTAGGAAGTCACTCCACTGGGCACAAGGTCAATACGCTACGCTACGCCTTCAAAAGGCCGACAAGTGATGCTTTAAAAATAAAAAAAGAGAACTGGAGGGCACCAAATCCGATCAGATAGGAGAGTATATATAGCTAACAAGCGCCCATTCGCAAAAATTACAGCAACATCACCTGGCACCCGTCCCTCTCGCGCGCCGAGCGCAACGACCTGCGGAAGCAGCAGGGCTTCACGCTGTGGTTCACGGGGCTGTCGGCCTCGGGCAAGTCGACGGTGGCGACGGCGCTGGAGCAGCACCTGCTGCACCTCGGACTCGCCGCCTACCGCCTCGACGGCGACAACGTGCGCTTCGGCCTCAACAAGGACCTCGGCTTCTCCGACGAGGACCGCACCGAGAACATCCGGCGTATTGGCGAGGTACGTTTATCGAATGGGGATAGCGGGAACGTCTGATCTCCTTTCTCCTTCTTCATGGCTGCTATACTCCCCTGTCTCGACAGCGTGGAGTGGGCGGTGGCCAGCCTGGCCTGTTCCATATTCTGCGATCTTTCCGTCTTAGACCGGTCTATGGGGCTTGCAGTCCTCTGGGACATGATCACGTGAGGCAAGAGGGGAAAAGAGGTAGATTTCGGGAGAAAGACAAACTGAGTTAGAAAGACGGACGTGACAAACCGCATCACGATACCGAAGCAAGAGTATCTCAAGGAGGAGGAGGGGGGGCGTAGATATATACCTAAGACATCCGAACCGGGAAGGAAAAGGGGGGAAAAAAGGAGATTTCGCTAACGTCCTCCCCTTCTTCATCAACACACAGGTCGCCAAGCTCTTCGCCGACTCGTCGACCATCGCCCTGACGTCCTTCATCTCGCCGTTCAAGGCGGACCGCGAGCTCGCCCGCGCCCTGCACGCCGCCCAGGCCGCCGGGTCGGCCGACGCGCCCATCCCCTTCGTCGAGGTCTACGTCGAGGTCCCCATCGAGGTCGCCGAGCAGCGCGACCCCAAGGGCCTGTACAAGAAGGCCCGCGCCGGCCAGATCAAGGAGTTCACCGGCATCAGCTCCCCCTACGAGGCCCCCGAGAACCCCGAGATCACCATCCGCACCGCCGAGAGGTCCGTCGAGGAGTGCGTCGTCGACATCGTCGCCTGGCTCGAGGCCAAGGGACTGATCCCCGCCTCCAAGTGAGGAAGCCAAGTATTGGTTATACGGAGATAAAATTCCTATACTTTCATGAATAGACTTCATTTTATTAGTTCTGATAGGATGTTTTCCTAGTCTCTAGGTGCTTTAATGAAGCTGTCTCTACTAACGCCCTAATTTGGGATATAACGATGATTCATCTGCCGGTAATGGGCGATAATGGTATGTATCTTGTTGGTTGCACTACAATTCGAACTCGTAATAGACGTAGGCCGTGTACTCGTTCCCCTCGCCATGACCCCCTACACCCGCCGCTGCCATTTCCGATGTCAAAGCGGCATCATCCTTGGTTATCTTGCCTCGCTTATCTCTGCCAACTGCGTTGCCGCCTATGTATGAGTATGCCGTGTCCAGTGCTGTCTTGACCTTTTTAATGAGTTTAGGGTTCGTCTGTTGCTTTTTGATTAGCATATTCTGCTGCGCCGAGTCACAGGAGGCAGAGAGGGCTTACCTGCACAAGAGCAGACACAAACTCGAGGGGTAGACCATAACGTAGGACAGACTCGACGAAGACTCGGAGAGCCATGGCGTGGACCCAAATCATAACGCTCTCGCTCCAGCCGGTGTGGACCATGCGCAAGGCCTCACCACGGACCTTCTTCTCCTCACGAGCCACGCGCTCAAGCTCGCGTGTCTCTTCCTCCCTGCCGCCCTCGACATGCTTGTACTGGCGCGGCGTCCACTTTTGCTCGCGGCACTTCTGCTGGAACTCGGCCCCATTTCTCTTGAATGTCGTTACCGCGTACAAGATAAACTCGTCGTCGTGTGCAATCTCCTCGGCCGACCGAGGAACGACCCGCTCCGTCAGCGTCTCGTAGCTCTTGATAAAGTCTTTTCGCAGGTTTGTCGGCACTGCGATCAGGTGTGTCTCGAGGTACTCGGAGTCTTGGACAAGAAATTTCGGGTCAACAATGGGTGTGAGCGACTTCGTAGAAAGGTTGCCGCTAATTTGTTGCAACAAAGTAGTTAGCTCCACTAGCCACCTAAGCTTCGGTATTGACTGGACCGTCCTACGTTTGTTTTCTCTGTAGGACCGTAAAGTTTGTCTTCACTTGGTTATATTGGTTGAGCTTGCCCTTCACATCGTTGTCTGCTGTGACCAGGTCCTGTTGGTACACGGGATCTCCATCAGTTTCCAGGTCCGCCAACATGGGCAAGCATGAGAAGGGAGAGCGGGGTCTGGAGATTTAATAAAGGTCCAACAGTACCTTTTGTAAGCGGCTGACAAGTTCGCCGACTGGTAAGTCTGCCCGGTAACGGACCTTATTCCAGACGAAGGAGCGAAGGTACTGATCGGTGGGTTCTACGACACAGAGTCAACAAGCGTATAGCGAAGGGATCCGGGCGGGCTCTGTACTATCGTTGACAACCTTCTGCTCGTCGGCCTTCTGGTCATCTCCATCATATAGCGTGCGCAAGGAGTCGCCAACCTTGGCCACTAAGGCCTGGCAGGCCGAATCGAGCTTGACTAAGTCATCTGCTTGCTGGACGAGGGCATCCAAGGTGCCGATTTTGAAGTTGGGGATGCTGAAGGGTACGACGGAGCCATTATCGGCGACGGTGGCTTTAAGAGAGTCGAGGGTGGAAGGGAGCGAGACGAGGGCGTATTTGGCCATCTTGCGGATGTTGGAGAGACGTCAAAGAGCAACTTCGGGGAGATCTTACGATGACGTCTCAGTACGGGAGCTGGGAGCTGAGAGCTGGAAGCTAGGAGCTCAGGTAGTAGCCTGCACACTAGTTACAGTACGCCCGCGACCTGTAGGAAAACGACCTGACCTGCAGGTCGTTTTCTCACACATCATGTTTTCGTACTCACACATCAAACTAGCCTTATTTGGCAACATCCCCGTGGCCCCACACTTCCCGCTCTTATCCTAACCAAATTTGTATAGAATTTGCAGCAGGTCCTATGGATGTAGTAGGAGTCAAAAAACAACAGTCCGGCTCGGTCGGTCGCGCGGTCGCAAGTGTAGGTAATCTAGGTACAACAAATTAGCTGTAGCTGCTACCAAAATAGAGGTATTAATAGATCTAAACCAACAGATATAACTAATAACACCTGCAGTTAGTTTGATCAAAAACAGCCAATCAGTTCAAAAGCAGTTAACTTAGTCGGATCTAGCCAATTAGATTATAAGCAGGTGTAGTTATATAGGTAAGTAGGTCCACGGTTTATGTGTGAAATAGCTAGTTGTAGCTGTTTATAGCTATGTTTTGCTATATTGCGCGTAATTTAGACCGTATTTCTAAGTTCATTTTCTTAGGAGGACTAGGGTTCTACTAGGGTATGCTTAAATGCTCATACAAATCTAACCAAATTTGGAGCAAACCGAAGCTTTGTGGGGCTTTTAACTAAATAAGGCTAGTTTGATGTGTGAGTACGAAAACATGATGTGTGAGAAAACGACCTGACCTGTAGGACATCCATTTCGCGGTGTCAACCCCACTACGCCACATATGGGGTTATGCTAATAACGATCTGTGGATACCTACATCAGTGTAGGCAATTGATCTGTGATAAGTCTAAATTAACTAGTCTATAGACTACTTCGTATACCTAGGCTATAGACTATCTAGAAGGCTGCACTTTCAGCATTTTCTAAGCCACCTACCATTGCGATTAACTGCCTCAAAGGTACATAGATAATTCCACCTAAAGTATATAAAACTGTATGCGCATGAGGTACATGTAGGTAGGACTATACCAGCATTGAGGTACTAGTAACTAGAGCCGAACTGGTGAAGGTGTAGCAAAAAGTGACAAGCAACCATCAGCCAGCCATCTCCATCGTGACCGACCTGAGAGAGCACACTAATCCTGATCGGTCGCTTGTCAACCCTACAATCGCATCTTATTTGTTATGATTCTACGCTACCTCCCAATCGCGATACGAGTGTAACCCCAAAGCCTGAGTCAATCCAGTGCATTCAGTCAATCCTGCTATTTCAGCGCTGTGAAGAGGGCCGGTAATCTAGCTGGCAGCTGCAGTAGTCTGCTTTTAGGTCGTGCAGACAGGCAGGACAGAATAACTACCAGACTAGAACGACGGAACGAGAGAGAATTAATCGCCGTCACTGCGCGCACTCCCGCCTCCGCACTCACCACCACACCAACACTGCCACTACAACTACATACAATTACCACCTCATACTAGGTATACTACTATACTATACCTACCTACATACCTCTTACCTACATGTCGGCAAGTACCTACTACTAGCACTGCCATCTACCACCACAAGCATCCGTACCAGTACCGTTCGAGTGCTCTCTTCTCAGCACGCTGCCTTTTTTCCCCTGAAATCTGCTGTATCAGCGTCGCATCGAACCTCGTCCGCTCGTCGACGTCGTAGTCCTGTGAAGAAGTCCGGCCATCGTCCTACCACCCTGAAGGTCAATCCATCCCAGCCTGTGTTCGTGTCGGTCTCGTGTGGCGTAGCTGAATCCAAGTTCTGAACTCGTCGTCTGTTCAGCGTCGCGAGGCCTCGAGTCTAGCCCCCTCGCCTCTGAGACTCTTCAGACCGCCTCACCCGCATACGCCGTTCATCCCTACATGCCCTTTGTGTCTCTCGCCTGCGCGCCCGGCTGCATTGTCATGTTTCGCAAGTGATCTTCGGGTACGTTTTGTGTTCTGCCACGAGCATGGGCCCCGGCCATTCGGCAGATGCCCACCTGAGGACAACGACAACGAGTCGCGCACGCTAGACGACTATATTCTGCTCTACCGTATCTGATCATTGCCATGGTCGTCGTTGCCCAGACCAATGGCTACCGCTTCTAGTAAGCCGTGACATTATCCCTTATTCTCGTCGTGCTCCTTCTGCTGGTTGTTGACATGGTTGCGCGACAGGCCAACCACCCGCCAATTCGGCCAACGCACCAACCACGGGAGTTGTGAGGCCCACAAGCACCGGTGTTCCATCACTGTCCGACTCACCTACCGTGCTTGCCCCATCGCTTTCGGTGCCTAGTGCTGTGACGAACGGTGTTGCCAATGGCCCTCCAAACCCTATTGGGGCTCCCCTGGATGGCTCCCCAGGGGCTGAGATGAGGATATACCCTCGGGATGGACGTGTGAGGAACCCTGTGCCTAGCAAGCTGAAGAATGTAAACGAGCAGATGAAAGGGAATTTCGGTGTCATGCATATGGACGTAGCCAGTCACCGTGCAAGTGAAGGCAGAGATGCCGCTGCGAAGCGCACAAGCGAAAGTACAGCTTTGCAGGCCAAATTGGCCCAAACCGACGTCTATGTATCGCACCAACGAAGAGCAAACTATCCACGGCCACCTGGTCTAAAACAATTCAACTTAGCTAAAGCGTCTGCTGAGCCAGTCGCCGACCTTGGTCCACCGCGACCCTTGACAGTGGCAGAAACCAAAGCTGAGCAGGGCCGCCTCTTGACGCTGCTGCGGACATTGCCTCATCATACTATAGTCGACCAAATCTGTAAGGGCCTGGCTTTCTTTGGTGGGATACCCGATGCGCCGCCTCCAGCAGATGGCAAGTTTCCCGAGAGCGCCGAAGCCAACGGCTCAGGATCTCTCTTTGTCGGTTGGATAGGCGAGATATTCCCAGATCTGGATCATCCCCGCCCGAGGCTCGTAGAAGACCCGGCAGCTCAGACCGCTAGTCAGAAAAGACCAAGAGGTAGGCCAAAAGGCAGCAAGGCTACCAAGTCTCGGAGTGACAAGGGCCTCAAGAAAGGCTCGCAGAAGACCGGCAAAGGGGCAGAGGATCAAACACAAGACCATCAGGACGACAGTTGGGTCGACGTCGAGGATAGTGTCTTGGAGTTGAACGACAATGGAGATCTGGTAGAGGCTATGGCAGCATTACGAGATGCTCCGAGCACGCCAACAGGACTGAATGGTGGCCGTATCTCTACTGTTACGCCTGGAACAAGCTCTGCCGCTGGTTTTCGATCCATTAATGATGCCGGCCTCGCTCCTAACTCCAGTACCAAAAAGCGTGGACGGCCGAAAGGATCCAAGAATCGACCCAAGGATAAATCCACCTTGCAGTCAATCCCACCACCAAAGGTGACTCCAGTACCTGTACCGGTTCCTATGCTTGATGCCCAGCCCAAAAACAAGAACAATTCGGCCAAGTCAAAGCCGGCTAAGAACCGGCCAAAGCCTTCCGCCGAGGCTCCAAACGACATTAATGCCACCAGCGTCCCTGAACAGCAGCAGCAGCAGCAGCGTGCGGATCTGAATTTGGCCTCAGACCTCCCCTCTTTGGTTCAGGCGCCAGCGCCAGTCTCAAGCTTTGCAGATGACTTTACCACCCCAGCTGTTAATGGGACAACCACACATAATCACGAAAGTCGGCCACCCGCACAAACCACAACTCCCATTCTACCATCACCGGCAAGTCAAGTCAAGGCTTCTACTGTAACAGCAAAGAAACGTAAAAGACCTACTGGAAACGCCACGACCCAAATCGAAAGCATAGCTCCTCCGGGAGGGGTGCCTTCGAGCTCTCAGCATGTACAGTCAAATGCCATGCAAGTAACACTGTCTTCACAGCTCCAATCTCAGCCTAGTCAGCCCATACATCAACCAACCCCCGGCAATGTCGTTCCAC
The DNA here is from genome assembly GCA_022495115.1 of Xylaria castorea. Classification (NCBI taxonomy): domain Eukaryota; kingdom Fungi; phylum Ascomycota; class Sordariomycetes; order Xylariales; family Xylariaceae; genus Xylaria; species Xylaria castorea. The sequence goes on along the minus strand of MU382629.1, from coordinate 1,177,590 downwards.
CAGTTAAACGTGCACGCAAGTCCCAAGAGTCGTCTTCAGTAGCCACGGCCAGACGCCCGACTCCTAACAACATGAGCCAGAAAGCATCCAACACACCTTCGTCTATTGTTGCGGAGACCACACATCAACCTAATACTGGAGATAGTGCGACACAGAGCCATCCTCCAGCTGAAGGGCTCGAAGCACATTTCGCTGCAATGCAGAGCCATACCGATCAAATGCAGATTTATGGTAATAATCGTCCACAGCATAAACAACAACCCCATTCAACTAGTTCCATGGGTTCTACAGTATCACCTGCGCCAGCAGCAGCTCCGGCTCCTGCGGGCGGTCTAGACGCCCACTACGAACATTTTACGGCTCTACAGAACCTGCCTGACAGTTCAAGACAAACCACCACGGGGAGGCAGAAGCAGCAGCAACCGAATCAGACAGCATCACCAATCCCCACTCAGCCCTCGAAGTTACCTCAGATGTCGGCCACGTTGGCCTCTCAGCAACAATCACGAGCACCTCAGAACTACTATTCTCAAGGCCAGGGGCTTGGGTCTTCGTACAATGCACAACAGCAATCATCATATTCAACCACGCAACGCCCCCAACAGCACCTATCAAGCGCCTCACCTAGCGCAGGTCTTGTTCAACACGTTACGAATTCTCCACAATTTAGTGCTCAGTCAAACTCTCCTCTCATGCAGACAGATAATAACTACCGTGGATCACCCTCGCTAATCCACAACAACGCCGCGTTTGCAACGCGGCGACCACCCTCGGCGTCGCCTCTAGACAACAATACATACCGCCCCAACAATGCAACAAATCATGGAGTCGCAACCCATTCACCGCATTTTGGTGCGCGGCAGACACCAGCCTCCGCAACAACGCACAATACTTCGCATTCAGGCCTTTCATCCACTTTCCACACTTTCTCCGACTCGAGCTTGTTCGATATAAGTCTTGATTCGAGCGCCAACCACGGTAACATGGGTATTGGGGGGAGCTCGTACCCTCTAAATAGTGGCGCTGCCCCTCAACAGCAGCGCTCATCGAGCTCAAACGCTGCGCCCTTATATTCGTCCTCCGGTATGAATAGTAATTACCTGGGTTCGGCCAACATAGGCCGCACTGGTCAACAAAATCGATGGGCTTCATAAAGTTAGAGCAATCTTGATTATGACGGAAGTTTCCATCACTGAGTATTATGCGTGGCGTAAGGAAAGCGGGAAACGATGGCTTTGACTTTTGAACACTTGCGGATTCATCATCACTTCTTCCATGACATGCGGCGTTTCTCGGTGGATTCTCACGAAAGGTATGGATGGAAGAAATATGGGAAAGACAACGCGTCAGGTGCGCAAAATTATCCTAAGGAGCCATGTGGGAGAGCACATTAGGGTCCTTTGATACAGGATCATCGATGAATGATTGAATGATTCGAGCACAAGCTAAAAGTGCATGAGGAAAAGAAACAAGGAGAAAAAGAAATGGGAATGTAACAGGAAGGATGGGAAAGGGAAAGGATGGGTTGTATTTTCAGTTTTTTTTCTTCTCTTCAATTCTCTCTACCAAGCGCGATATTGTCTTGATGAACCACATGGTTCCATTTCTCAACTGATTTTCCTCTTCGTTGTTTCCTCGAATCTGTATTTCGATGACTCTTCACCCATTTGCGCATATCTCGACGCTACATTTTGTAGTTTCACATCCACGTGTATGTGTATGTATGCTTGTCACCTTATGGTCCTGGGTTGATTTGTGTGTCGCGAGACAGAAGCAGGCGAGAATCTGGTTCCAGGTCAATAAATAATGAGGCGTTAGAATATACCACTTCCATTGCTAGGCACCAATTTCCAGTTTTCATCCCATCTGAGCTTATGCCGGGTTAACTAATATCGAAATAGTATTCACTTACTTGGACAGACAGCTAAAAGCAAACACATGCTATAGACAGACAGGTAGGCACACGCCAAGTATACACTATCATGAAGGCCAGGTAGCAAAGAAACAAGGTCTGGTTAGAAGCGGCTCGAATTTAGGTAATGTTAGATTGCAGATAATAGGTGGCACTGCGAAAGAATTAGACTAGGGGCAGAAGAACTCTACTACTGCATGCTGCGCGATAATATTAGGTAGTTGTATGATTGTATTAGGGCAGACACATCGGAAAAGGTGGTCACGCCAAAGATAGAGGGAGGCTCTAATTAATAATCAGATAAGTATGGCTTCAGATGCGGTAATAGATATTTATCTAAACTTCATTCCTGATGAGATCTCGTATGCGCTTTCGATGAGCGCCAAAAATCATCGAGCCTCACCAGGCCTCCTGATAGCGCCTTGCATACCCCCATATGATGCCCTGTTCCGTTCCTTTCCATCCCGGGTCCGATGGGCACGGACCCGCCCGGAATGCCAATATGACAAAAATACTTAAGAAAGTGATGGTAACTGCTACACCGATCTGGTGGTCGTAGATGACAATAACAAAGACAAAGAAGATATCCCATGCCCGTCCGGACACTGCAACGGCCAAAGTGAAAACCTTTCACATGACGCTCGCTCTTAACTCGTCGTCCAAGTTCTCTCAAAAACAAAAATCTGAAACAATTAGAATACTCTTCTCAATATGCAAGACAAATGCCCACCGGCCCCAAAACGCCTGTAAATGCTTGAGGATGTAGATAAGCCGAAGCGCGCATGTAGAAGATGAATTTCCTGGTCCATCTATTCGATAGGATCTTCTTCGATAGCCTCAAGAGGTGGCCGCACCGATTCTGGCGTCGTTCGGCCATACAGCCACTCGTCCTCCTCAGCGGCACCGTCCTCGCGAATCAGGTCTAATAAGGCAGTTCCGTTGCGTTTGATGTCCTGCGGCCGTCCGACGATGCCTCTCTCTAAGATGAGAGCCTCAGCCGTCGGGAGCCAAATGGAGTGTAAACCTGGTAGGTCGGGTAACAGCACTTGGAGCTGCTCCCGTGATAAAGGCCCCATCGGCATACCCTCCGACAGACTTGTACCAAACACAAAATCTCTCCAATAATTTGTCGAGGCGTCGCTCCCACGTCGGCCATTATCCGATCCCCGACGCTCACGGTTATGAGTAGTTGAGTCTATCGCAGCTCTTACGCCTTCACAGGCGTTTAAACTTGACTTCTTCCGCCTCAGGCCCATGAAACCTCGACGTGACTTTGGCGCATGCTCAACAAGTTCATTACTGACAGACTGATACCATATGTCGACCTCAGCTCTTCTTTTGTTATAGCCTTTGACTTCCCAAAACCGTTCCACTTGCCGAAGTCCACCAACACATAATGCTGTGACGTATACTTCATCCTCGGGCTTGTCTCTCAAATACCCCCTTATGGAGCGCTCAAAGCTACCCACGTAGGAAGGAGGTCGCAGCCGTCGACAAAACGAAGATATAACTAAAGGAAACACTTGATGAACCCTTAGCAACGTCTGGTCATCGTACATATTCATAACCTTCAATTCAATAGGATTTAGCGTGTATGGTTCAAGTGTTAAACCGTGGCCGTGTTCCTTGATATACTCTAGATGTAGAGTTCGGTAGGTCTCGAAAAAGTGGAATATTGTGAATAATAACGGAACGAGCCGCCGTCGCATTCGTTCGTACTGTGGAGCAAACTCATTGCGCTGCGCTTCCGTTGTTCGGAGAAAGATCTCCTTGGTAACTCTCTCGCTTATTACGATTGATAGCTTGCTGGCAACATGTAACCGATGCCATATACCACACAAGTAGTGCAGTTTCATTAAAGACGGCTCGGGCTCGGGGTATAACCGAATCGCGTAGGCCGGGATATGGTGCTGTAGGTGGTATCGTGTTATCGCGGATTCGTTATATGTGATCATAGCATGCCACGATCGTGATGCGATACGCATGCTCAATATGTCCGATAGCGGTAAGGAAGCAATTATTTGTATTTTTAGCTCGTTGGGTAAACTCGCGAACAGCCGATCGAACGTGACACTGCTTATACGTTATTAAACGACAATGATATCATGGATTCATACTGTGTGCCATCATACCTCTTTTTGCGGGTGGGTTCGACAGATGAGATTCGAAGTTCATGTTCGAGCGATGTCCGTGTGGGAAGAATGGTTCGGAAGCCAAAGTTGGGCCAGCGCTTTTCTGACTTGTGATGATCATGTGTTGTATGCTGACCCGGTAATCTTGACTGCTCAATAGGGAGAATGAATGCGGAGGGTTGCGCAACGGCATAACCGTCATGATGGTGGGCGACGGCATCTTGGGGTTGGTTTCTCGATCCGGGAGCTTGTCGTAATTTCTCGAAATATCGCGGAGAGGCGAACTCGGTAATGTGTGGAGGGTCCATGGCAATCGGGTTGCGGCGAGCGTCAATGGACCAACGCGCCTCAACGAGTAGGAGGACAGGCGGTGCCTCTAACGTCCGCGTGTCCTCGTCGGAACAGGTAACGCGACGGTGCTATAGTTAAAGATACCAACAAAGGACAATCGAACATCAATCATGTTGGTACATTAGGAGCTCGAAGATAGCCTCTTGTAGGGTGAAAACATCGGACCACGGCTCAGGTGGTGCAATAGAGGGTTGGCGACTATTCGGGCGAACAGCGACAGGGTTCAAAAACGAGCGACAAGACGGATTCCGATGGTTAGATCCAAAAAGCGAGCGACGGCGTGGAACGCGAATACAGGCGCTCGGAGAGGCCACTAAACGTTCCCTTCCCTACTTCGTCCAGGCGTGACTTGATCAGATCTGCCGAAATGCCGAAGCAATCAACCAATTGTCAGCTACTCGCCGATCCCGCCAATCCAATGATCGCGGATGAGTGTGCACAGGGCGGTGGAACGACGATGGAGAACAGCGAGAGCAAGGACGAGAACCGTGCAGTTGTCGCCGGAATGATAGAGGACTGGGCGTTGTTGTTGTTGAAGGGCGTGTGTGGGCAAACGACGAACGGACGGCGACGATGCGGTTTGGGAGAATCGAAGTTTGGGGGTCAAACCTCGCGCGGCGTCCAAGACTTAGTTGGAAGAGGGGGGAAGGAAAGGAAAAGAAGCTAGCTGGCTTGCTGGAAGAGCGCAGGTAGGGCCGAGAAACAAGGTGGCCGTCCAAACGCAGAGGCTACACTACGTTGTATGTATCACGGCTCCCACCAAGGTGGAATAGTATAGGTAACAGACTGAGTGGGAGAGAGGGAGTGGAAATGGGAGGCAATACAATAAGGCCGAACGCTTGGGGCGCTGGGAACATGGACCTGGGGCTGGCGGAGCTGCTCGTTTGGCACTGGGGCAGTCGAGCGTAGGTAGGTAGGGAACTGCTAGCCCACAACGTGCCGTAGGGCGTATGGGGGAGGAGAGTAGCGAGTAGCGAGTAGCGAGTTAGCGCATAGCACAGGGCAAGCGGGCACAGTACGGCAACAGACTGTGCAATTCTACAATTCTACCGAACCTCGAACCTGGCGCACTAGCAATCTCACCTAACCGTACACGTACCGTCGAAGACGGGCCTGCAGGTACTGGTATACATGGTAGTTCCCTTCCATGCAGTACGGCATTAGCCACTGTGTGCACACCAAGAAGCACGGCAGCCAGTGGTTGCGTCAGTGAAGCGAGCAGTGTGTTGCGGCATGAAGATGGATGTAGCAGCTACAGGCCAGCACAGTGCCCACACTAAGAAGTGGCAGAAGTGGCATGCGTCTCTCGGTGGGTCCGATGGCTCAATCTGGCTTGTCTGGGGCTGCTGGGGCTGGCCCTGAGCGCCCTCAAGTCTTATTGACACGGTGCCAAGGTGGGATGGGGCAGAAATGGGGTGCTCTGGAATGCGGTCGTTTTTGCTGGTTACGGCGACTTGGCCGGCCTAATAGTGGAGTGCTGCCGACCTTTGCCCAGCGAGTGAGCGTCGCCATGCCCGTCTCGCTCATCACCTCTGCCACTCTGCACCGAGGAACACCCGTCAACCTTATCTCTCTCCACGCGCCCTCTTTTTAGCAGTCTGCTATTTGCTTAGGTACCGCACGCTCCGCGTCGGACTGACCAGCTCTAGTTACTCCTCTTACCTTTGTCGTGTGAGCGTCATCCGTGTCCGATCCAAAATATGGCCAAATGCTACCTGAATTCCGAAGATATGTGACCCAGGCTCTACCTCGTTACATCTGGACCCGAGCAGAGAAAGAAAAGTCCGAAGGTACAGTCTACCTCCTTTTCCTGTTCCCTGGGGTAATGTGTCATGTAGGTATCCCAACATCAACAATTACTTATATACATGGAACTTCCCGCTTCCTCTCTCTGCCACGACCAGAAACACAGTGCTTCCTGGTCCTTGCATTTTGTTGGATCAGTCACGAAGTGCTATTGTTACAGTATTAACATATGGATTATGCATAGTGTATGTATGTCTGTCTATAGTAAACTTCACTTTATCTGCTACGGCAAGGTGACTGGACGGTTTGCAAACAGACGGGCTCCCGCGTCTATGTACGGTATATTGTACAATTGTACTATCAAAGGAGTTTCACCACGACTCTTAGCTAGTCCGTTTCATCCATCTTCTGTTGCTCTATGTGGCCGCTGGCGTATTGCTCTGAGTTGGGGTCGTTCGCTTGGTTTTGCGTCAATTATTATTAGTGACATATATTATGATAGGGTCGAATGGCAATATAGACGCAACTTATCGGGCCGCAACCATCGGTCATCCTCCACCGCTGCCAAACCCTCCATCAGCATAGCCGCGAGACGATATCATAGCCCGGTAAGCTTTGGACCATGGTAGCCTGGACTTCTTATCTTGCATCTATGTCCCAGCCTCGACTCCACTGCCTGCATTCTGACTTTCCGACGCCTTTGTTCTCCATGTGTGGATGCGTCCCTGATGCTCGTTTCGCTCCTCCTTGCCTTTGTAAGCTAATTCCAGATGCTGGAACTGGGTGTCGAGGCATAACACGCGGCTCCAATTTAGCCTATTTACACCACCATTGGCGTCAGAGTAAGTCTACATAAAGTCATTTATTTGTCGATCACTCGAAGGTTCATTGTCTGTTGTCCACTATAATAACAAGTCCCATTTATTGGCAGAACGTGTGAGGATGCGTACGGCTTATACCGAGCCAACAACCAGCATCAAATACAATATCAAGATCGTTATTTTGTGGCCTACATTCCTGGCCATGAATATCACAGTTCTTTGATGATGCTTGAATAAGCCTTGATTAACGCTCTCCTACTATCGTGCGGTAATTGGTCGACGGCATAGTGTGTACCCAGTAATGATCCCTCTCAATGTGAGGTTGCGTTCCTATACTATTAATATCAGGAGCCTACTAAACTAATCCAAAGCGAGGGGGGGAACCTAAGGAAGATCACACCACGAGCAGTATCACGAGGTGGGTTTAGTTATCATATCCGATACACTTGATATGACCCCTGATTACAAGTGTCGAAAATGGAGAGAAGCTTAACTCGGTGACAACACCGAGCGTGACGATTTGCCAAACCCTTCAGTCGTGACCCATACCCGAATAGATCTACGCTCTACTTCGGTACTTCTTTTTCCAAAAAATCTCGCTTTGCTTCACTTCGGTCCGTAACGGAACCCTTACCGTACCAAGACATCATGCTCCCAGTTTGGGATGTTTATACCAGGCTGATCCCTCACAGAGAATGTGATAGATCGTTGTCGTTCGCTAGTTGCATCATGACACTCGCTTAAAAATGTTCAGCATTGGCAGATTTATACAGAAATGATCCTATCCGTGGCATTGGACGTCGCACAGCCAACGTTCTACGTAAATTGGTGGTTACCTCAGTGCGCCAGCACGAAGTGGTTAAACCGACAGTGGGCTTAATTACATTGGCAATAGGGACTTACAGTATCGTACTTACAGTATCGTACTTACAACCATACGCTCCCAAAAAGCAGCGGATAACTATCTCCTATCATCATTCTTGGGGCCAGCAATCTACAATCACACCCACTCCTCACTTATCACTCTATTCCCCCGTCAGTTGAGCATACTGTACATACCTCAATTCGTGGAAAAAACAACTGATATCTCACCGAGTCCTCGTCTGCCCTTATCTTTGTTTTCTTCTTTTCGGAGGCATCTCTCGATCGTGCCATCGGTGCGCTTTATCATTCTTCAATATCTACTATTTATGTACTAGCTGGTTATGATTGAAATTCCCCGCGATAGAGCCGCTTAGCTTTACATGGGCGTGCGGCCCTATTGCGGCGAATCTCCAATTTTTCGGATCCCTGTAATGCATCACGTCATTCTGGTTGGCTGCACCACGAAAAGTTTTCCGCTTTTGGACAAATGTTTAGTTGAAGCTATACTTGATGTGGTAGTACCCTGCTCCAAGTTCTCGTACTCTCTCACACTTACCAAGCAACCCCAGGAGGTTATATCAGAGTTATATCAGAGTCACCTTGTTCATCATCCTATTCCTGACTCTCTGGCCCTAAAAGGGAGCCAGCTCTACTGACTATCACCACTTCTTACAACGCATATATATATTGCTCTGCGTATCAGCTACCACATGCCCTCACTACTTACTTGAGTGTAGCTTTGCTAGGACCAGCATTGAAACATATTGCGGCACATGCACCACACATTCGAACATGTCTATCAACTAGACCCTGCCAACGAGTGTCCTAAGACATTACCACCAGCTGTCTACGCAACGCGGTACACGTGAAGACAATTGGTGGGTTTGCGGTCAACAAGCTCTGTGGAATTGCTGTTTTCACGATGATAGTGTTTATAAGTAATCAGATTGAATTACTTTGGGGGAACGCAATCCTTGCACTGTACAAAGGAACAAAGCGGAGTTCCACAGTCTGGGGATCTGACGCCCCATTCGACCGCCAGTCCAAGCAGTCTGCTTGGTGATCCCAAAGTCAACTTCACGTGTGTGACGTAAATGTCCCAGTTATCATCCCTTTGGCCCGCGACTTAATCTTCCCAAGGTAATATGACTGCAGGTAAGCGAATTGTTTACTCAGTCAGCACGAGCTATTCGAGAAATATTTATAAGCTATTTAGCAATCGGATAGCCTTCCGAGGTAGCTTACGACATAACCTTGTCTAATTAAACATCACCTCCCTGGGACCAAAAGAGTCGGTTGACCGGAACCCCACGCGACCGTAAACCCTCGAAGTGTACTCCGTATACCTGGTCTTAATAAGGGACGAAAATGTCTAGTCAGCTCCTGATTCAGCACTGGAATCCTATACGTATCAATGTGCGATTGTGCTGTTTGGCGTTGATACATGGATTCAGCTGTGAAAAGAGCCGTATGTGATTTTCCATAAAATGTTTTTACATTTCTTAAACACGTTGTATTCACACATCCATTCCTTAGGAAATGAGGCGTTGTTGTCTCTGCTGCCCAGCGATGAGTGGCCTCGCGGCTATTCCATACACATCTAACTATTCATACATGCCCATTAACTTAAGTTTACCATTTTGGCCTCATCACTTCGGCAACAGCCGTCAGAACTGATGCATACCAAAACTCCGAATGGTGAGGCGGAGATTTTACAATTCATAATGTAAAGCCCACCTTTATGAGTAGGTCTAAGATGTACAAGGGTCTCACCCTTAACATCAATAATAAGCCGACTTGTATCAGATAAGTCTCAACATACCTAGCACCTGAAATCTCAGGTGATTGTCTTCCACTATGCAGTAACATTCTCGCGTAACTGGTGCGAAAGAGGCAGCGTGAAGCCTACGGTTGGCAGCAGCACAGTTCGGGATTGGCGATCTTGTGGTAGATGACTACATTCTTGCGTTCACTCCTTGATCGAGCCGTGTGTGCCTATCATGTATTGACAAGCGTTGACCGGGTTGTCTTCCGAATGGAGGCCGCCAAAAGCTACTCATCATTGTCCTCGCTATTTCGACGACCTCCTGGAACCGAATAGCTCCTACTGATAATATAACGGCTCAATATGGAATCAATCGGTCTGCTCTTTCAACTTTGAGGTCTATACCACGCTGTCTCACACAATCACGCAGGCATACGGCAAATAGAAGCAAGCTCCTCATAGTCCTGTCAAGAGTAGAGTTACGATAATCAACCAAATCCACGCACGTTCAAACCTAAACTACTACTCACGTACGTACATCCCTGTATTTATGGAGTACCTAGGTAGGCACTTTTCAATGTTCAATTGCCAACAAACTGGAACCTCGCAACTCAATTGGTTATGCACTATCCGGGTCGGTATCTCGCTTCGATATGCTAATAACCAGTTTATCACTAGTGAGCAAAAGGTACGTACGGTAAAGGTGGACCCCTATCCGGGTCCCGGCCTTTGGCACCCAACTCGGCACCAGTACATAAAATATGGAATAGCGGGGCCGCTCACACAGCTGGATACACCCAATAAAACGATAAGATGATGCTCGGATAATATAATCATTAGGCGTATCTAGCGGCGCGAGCGGCCCCACTATTCCATATTTTATGTACTGGTGCCGAGTTAGGTGCCAAAGGGATAACTAGCCGGGACATGCAAGAGGATCCACCGAACGGGGTCCAATAAATCGTCGGTCACCGACTTGACGATCTATTTTTAGATGCTGGATAATGCAGCTGGTCTAGTTCTAGCATCATCATACGCGCACAAATCTTGCCTCACGGTACTTCTAAGCTACATGCAGAGGCTCGCGGAGGGCTCGGAGTTCGCGCTACTTTCCGAGAAGAGGCAAAAGTTCTCATCGCGTACCGCCATCATGCTGTGCTTAAAACCCAATGCCAAGATGTCGAGCGTTCCCTTTTAGTGACAACCGTCATGCGCAAAGGGAAAAAAGATCTGGCAATCTCTCCCCGCTTAGCCATGCTCCTCTGACTGAAGCTTCGGTCGTGAAAGAGTCAAGCCAACCAGATAGCACATTGGCATTGTCTAGACAGATGTCTGGGCCTCTTGGTGTTAACCTAGCTATAGCACTTCTTTTGCATCTTTCACTCCCTGCTTCCTCCGCTCTTTGTCATCATCAAACTAGCTTATTGAGATTGATCGGCAGGAGAAATCACGTTTCCGGGTAAGCTATCAGTGTTTGCGCTTACGCTGGCCGCTTACCATCCTATACATCCGTAAAAGGGAATCTAGGTCTTTCCTCCCAACAACTGCCGAATGTTGAAATCCCCTGAGAACAACAGGCGCGACAAGACGAGCGGCAGCGGCAAAGCGTAAAGCTCGACGACCTCTACCATCTACTAGCGATCATTTTGCCGCGTAGAGACATTATCCATCACATCATCCGGCTGCTCTCAATTTCCCTAAACAGCTCCCCGCGCGCCTGGCCGTCGGTTGTGAGCTCGCGACTTCTAGAGTAACCCGACTGTGGGATTGGCCAGCTCTGCACATTTTTGCGCCGAGACGCGCGCTCTTCGCTCAAGAGCGCACCTTGCCCGGCCATTCGTCAAAATACATGACACGGGGGAACTTGGAATGAGACTATAGGGGGGCTTACCGATAGGATATACACACCTTCGCAGGTACCCACGTATCCGTATCACACCCAGCCTGCGCCAGCCATCCAAGCGCGCGTGTCAGTATGGATGACAACTCGGCAGCCGGCTCGGGCCCATCCAGCTCACTAGTCATACCCGACAGCCCATTTGAGTACCGAAATGGCGGAAACAACATCCGGACAACTGAAAAGGTAGAATCGCCTGTATCCCCATCCTCCACTACCTCTCTAGCGCGGTTCGAGTTCGAGACAGGGAGGGGTAATGAAGGTAGCAAAGTTTTAATGGTTGAGTGGGATTGTGCACACGCGGACGGCGGCGGACTGTGTCCTCAGGACCGAGAGGGCTGGCTTGTGTCGTGGGAAAATAAATCAGCAGCATACCCGCTTAGCGACAACGACAAAAGTCCATCGTCAATGCTGCGAGTCTATATCTTACTACCCGAAAACGCGCCAGTCCCCCCCGAGGTCACCATATCGCATCCTACCACAGGGCGTACGCTAACAACAAAATGTATGCCGGCAATCTTCGCCCCAGGTCTTGGTGTCAGTCCACCAAATTCCGGTAAAAGGGGTGTTCTACACACAATATGGGCCAGGAAACGTCTATCAGAACTACAGGAGGAAATAGAGCGGGAGCTGTTGACCAACAGCGAGGGTGTCGCCTTGGAAATGGCCGTCCAAGAAAAGCAATGGCTGATAGATCACTTTGGTTTTGTGGACTTAGACACGCGGCAACACCCAGCGCCCCCGCCAACCCCCCGGAGCCCGCGATCCCCTGTGGGTGGACGACTAGGTGAAATGTTAAAAGGTCTCAAGCTTTCAACCTCCTCGGCAGATCTCGATAGAACGCCAGGTAAGTCTGCCATGATGCAAGATTCTTAATTCATATGACTACATGTGATTAGCATCTAACGTCTCCCGAGGCACTACTCCATTACAAACCTCTCAGTCTTTATCACGAGGTACTTTCAGTACTGTTTCGGTACCTAATCTGTCCATGCCAAAACCTGGTTCGGGCGCTGCGGTCGCGTCCCTCGACGCTGTTATGAGCAATTCTCAACCCGCGGCAGCAATCTCGCAAACCAGAGATACCGAAGATGAGTTGTTTGCTCTACCGATGAGCCCACGAAGGTAAGCAGTTCTCGGTGTCACTTTCTTCTTATTTTTGCCATTTCAAGACTGCGAAGGCTTTTTCGGACCTTCCAGAACACTCGCAGATCATGCCCGACATGACGATAACTGACGCCGAGCACTGCAGCCCTGAAATGAAGACCAGCCCGTTCAGCTTCCTAAAGTGATGCTCTGACTATACCACATGGGCCGCGAGGGAAATCAGCTGTGGCAGACTGGTCCACCGGTAAGGAATGAGCCGCTGCCAGGAGGACTTCATTGGTCTTCACAGCAGTGTAACTTGGCCACGCTACCATATTTGCGATAATGTCAGTGACTATAGGATGTCACTGGCACTGTTGTGTCTACGAAACGAGAAACATCACGGGGTAAATAGCAAGGCAAGTGATTCGCGTCATGAGAGAAACTCCAATGAGAGGATAAACTGGAAACAGGGTACAAGTCACGAATCCGTAAAGGGGACCAAGACCAAAATTTAGAGTATGATCATACTGTTCTGTTAACAGTTAGCTCTTATACCAACGCTGGAGGGAAGATAAAACGTACCATAATACATTATACATGTAATGCACGTTTCTACCGATTATTATTCAAGACCCCCTCTTTTCTAGGTAGTCTAATCCTTTCAAGTACCTACTATAAGCGTAGGTACCCTGCGTTTCATGAACGACCACGCATATACACATCCTCCTAATACGGTAGGTGATTGAACTCCAGACTACTGCACATGAGTTACATCGTGTACCAGCAAAACAACACCGCTCTTTGCGAATACGAGGAAATTTCATGAACCTGACCGCTCAATTATAACCATCTCTAGTAATATCAGTGCTACATGTTAACTTCCATGAATGCCGCAAGAGGAAACGCCTTCGTTATCATAGGTCTCGTGGATAGAAAGGGGTAACGAAGCCCCCCCCCAATATCATCACCCGTGACTAAGTAGACACATCAAATCACCTGTGACTCTAAAGTTATATTAGGTAATGCACAAAGAGAATCACGGAGTAGAATTTGTGTACTACCGTAAATTTGGGGCAAGAACAGTGTGTAGGGCATTCGTGAGGAAGCTTTGAGAAGCCTGTAGATAGTATTCGGTTGGGTTTGGCATTATTTTTGGCCTCCATTGTTATACGATTATCACAACTCCCCCGCCCTTGTCTCTTCTTTCGTATACGGCTTAGACTGGGTAGCCGACGGCCTGAGTTCTAGCCTGAGTGACCCGGGCGGGAGGCTTAGTCCCGAAGCCGAAACACAAGAATCTCGAAACACCGAGAGTTGGGTCAGAGTTGCGCTAGGAACCCTTCTTCCGCGACGTTGTTTCCCCATTTATTCTATGTCGACCCCCGGACCATGCCTCGGAGACTAGCTACGGCTTCGGTACCCGAATTGCTGATGGCAAGTTCCGTTGTTGCACTGGTAGTTGGGATATACTGTGTTAGTGCGATACCCACATAGCTGTGGACGGGTCATGAGTTGTAGAAGTCCAGTTACAGAAGACCTAAAATTGAGAGGACTGACTACTCGCGATCTTTCCCTTTCTTAGTTCTTTCCCCAGGCTTATTGATCTTATATTACGTTACATACATACAACCTACCACGTAACAAATCGTCATCATCTATACATAATTACACATAATAAGGACCGGGGAACAAGAACTCGGAAAGTCGTTCGCGTTGCTAATAGTTTTCTATAAAGCTAAGGGGGCCACGATAGACTTAATGCCTGTATAACTAAGTAGGAGACCCAGTAGCTTATATGTTCAAATAGCCTTGCTTCTCTCTTTGCCTATTCATTCTTGGTCTTGCTCTTATGTAGCCGTCCCAAAGCATTATAGGGGAGCTGAATGCTGAAGCTTCGTACTCGTATGACTGTATTCATGACCTAGTCTTGAGTAGGTATAACAGTAAGTACAACTCAATATTAGAAACTAAGAGTATTTATTGGCCTAACGGCTTGCTGCTTAAAGTATCTAGCATCAATTTAAATCTTCACATGAAGTTATTCTCAACAAACGGAGGCCCTCTTAGCTAAGACGTCAACATGTTTCTTTAAGTGAAGAAACAGGAATTGCTTCCTATATGTGTATACTACCCCTCCATAGCTAGATATCCCCATATGTAGTGCAAACTGTTTTTATAAGTTACATAGGGTTGCTTTCCTTGCCTATTTTCCGTCCTTTCTCAGGTTTTGTTTTACACAAGCTTCATTAATTTAACTGTATTGCCTATGTGTTTCGGCTGATCCCTATGTTCTCTCGAATAGTTGCAAACGAGGAAGGTTTCCTGGCAGTATTTGACTTGTAGTGCCCTGAACACCATAGAGTCGGTTGAGCACTGACTGTTTGCTGCCGGACGACCAGAAGCTTCTAAGTGTATTAAACATATTCATAAACAGGGCATAATAACATAAAGAAAGCTCGGGAAAACAAACCATACCCAGGCCTAATTCTCCCTTTGGAC
The DNA here is from genome assembly GCA_022495115.1 of Xylaria castorea. Taxonomy (NCBI): domain Eukaryota; kingdom Fungi; phylum Ascomycota; class Sordariomycetes; order Xylariales; family Xylariaceae; genus Xylaria; species Xylaria castorea. The sequence continues at coordinate 1,162,514 of MU382629.1, read as the reverse complement.
GTTGAGACTTGCGCCATCTTCACGGGAATGTTGTTTGTACGGTAACTTTCCAGAAATTCAACCCGACGTTACTTAGTGTAGCGTCAATGAAGATTGAGTGGACTGTCTCCTAGCCTACGTTCTCCATAGGACCTAATCGGCCTGTTGTGAGGGGAAGAACCGCTCCCTCGAACAAATAATTTCCCTGGAATCCAAGAAATACATTATCATTTCGCAGAAAAATTTGATTATTGGCTATTTTACAATATTTCAAGAGATGGAACGTTAGAGTGTCTATTAGTATGATCACTTGGTCTGTCTACTATATTAATGTCTATGATTCACGAAAATAACTCAGATTAAAGTATCATATACGTGGTAATTACCCTGGCTATCCGACTTCGTTCGTGATTAGATATATCTTATAGGTATTCATAAGTCACACATCATCTGGTTACAGGGAGTCTTAGCGCCATGCTGTGAGCCAATACATTAGTAAGAGTAGACTTCGTTTAAGTAGAAAGCCTCAGCATCGACAAGGCCTATTCAGACAACTCCGCCTTGTTTCCGCTCGGTGTCTTAGGGGGTATGAGCTGGGATTAACAAACTCGAATAAAAATTTTCTCTCCAGGTGATTACGCCTGCCGCCATCCAGAGAACTCCGACTATATCTACCTACTCCTATTTTGATAGCTCCGACAAGGACTCCGACGACAACTCCGACGATCACGATGACCCGTCAAAGCAGAAGGGCCAGCACCAACGCTGCGGTAATCTTACCAGATTCAGCAAAAACCGTTCTTGGTCTCACTACCTATGCCGCGGCGGATCTGAATCTCCCCATACTACTTTTCTTTCGGTGATCGCGTGAAGCGAAGGCGCTGTTTCCTTATCCAGAGCGAGAGGCGAAATATTGAGCGTCCCGTCCGTCAAGGCGAACATGAGCGAGTAGCTACAGTGCGGAAACACACACCCCTGGAGCACGCGTAGGTGCCTGTTAATTTTCTGCTTGACGTCGTAGTCGATGTGTGTGAAGAGAGTCATAGCGTTCGTCTTGGGGGTGGCATCTTTATCCAGCCAATGATCATTGGCTGGTTTTGTTTGCACCACAATAGCGCAGAAGCAGAGAAACAGCGCCCTGCTGGATACTGTGGTACATTTTGTTACATACGATAATATCCTATATCTAAGACAACACAGGTAAGTAATTATGTGGCAATGGTATCCTGCAACAGAGCCAGGGCTCGAATTTTTGCAGGCTTATTCCAAAAAGAAAAGAAAAGAAGATCATACTATGTCTCTAAGTGTGATAAGATGACTTGGATAATGATCAGTTGCACATCGAAGAACATTCGGGTAACTCGTTTAAACTTTTCAACGTCAATAGCGCCTATAAAAAGGGAGCGTTGTATTACACGGAACCAGAGACTATCAAATTTTTGCAGTTTAGTACAAGTTGGGCCGTAATTCATTGCCAACCTTCCAAGTAGTAATTGATTATTTGTTCTTTCATTAATAAGGCCCTGTCGCGGAGAAATACAGCTATATATACCGTTAACCACCATGGGGGTTAACGGCGTCGTTTTTCCTCCGTCACAGGTCCCAATTTAGTACAGGTTATTCATGCAAGTGCAAGCCAGCGTGTTCACGAAGTTAACCCTCGAATTCAGATCGTCTTTATACATATTCTCAAAACATAACCTACCTAGGCAGATATATAAACAACTACCTAGGTACTGTACGTATTATTTGCTCAGTTCTACACCGTCGCTATATGATTGTTTCCTGATAAGAAAATAAGTTGTCAGGATACACTTCAATGTCAGAAAAGTAATAGCAACACCTATTAAAGGGCTGGACGAATTATCACGAGATAAATGCCGTGTGAATGGAGCTACTACCAGGCATGAAAAGAGCGCACCAATTTAATCCAGACATTACGTTCTAAAGTATATAATGATATATTCGATCCCAGCTATGATGTGAGATGTAAGCCGCTGATTGTATTACAGTAATGGAGAATTGGATGTTTCGACATAAGTGTACCTACCCTGCAAGCTAATGGAGGGGCAGCTGCGTGGTGGGGCATTATTCTGGGGTTCCCGGAGGAAAAAAAAAACCGGTAGGAATCAAGAAAGTCCATTGGATAATTCGGTAGACTAACTAGAAAGATAAGCCATACAGTTAGAGCCTCCCTCGGTTTACTCCACGTCCATCCCAGTTTCTTCAAGAAATCATCTTCGAGACGTGTCGTGAATGCTTTGTTCCCTGTCGCACACCAGTCTCCGTTCTTCATATAGGCATGTAAGTCGCACTCTTACTCGGCAATTTCCTCGTCGAGCTGTGCGCAGCATGGCAAAGAACCCTCCGAACGGGTCGGCCTCGACCTCGACCTCGACCCCGACCGGCGACGTCCAGACTATCGTGCGAGATGGCCAGGAGTATACCGAAATCAAGGAGGGCCTGGCCCGCATCCTCGTGCCCTTTTCGAAACCCGACCCTGCCGGAAAGGCCACCAAGAGCGTCGAGGAGCAACAGCACGTCTTCTACAATCCCATTCAGCAGTTCAACCGGGACTTGACCGTGCTTGCCATTAAAGCCTACGGAGAGAGTCTCCTATCCAAGCCACGCTCTGCCAATGCGAAGCATGTCGCCAAGAGGAAACGTGACAGGTCCGATGCTACTGGCCCGAACCCCAAAAGGCAACAAGAGCAACCTGCCGATGCCGCCCGAACGAGTGCCACCGACGCAGCCAACGCAGCCCGAACCGGCAGCACGTATGCCGAAGAAATGGACATATCTATGACTGAGGAGAATGCCGAGCCCTTGGGCGAGGATGGGGCCGCGTCTGCCGCTGCCGCCGATCCGCCCTTACCTGAGACGGCCAAGGAACCTGAGTCCAAGTCGCAGGATATGGTACAGCACAATACCCCCCAAGCTCACCACTTCGCCATTCTCGACGCTCTTTCTGCTACTGGACTCAGGGCTCTGCGATATGCCCAGGAACTTCCCTTCGTCACCTCTGTTACTGCCAACGACCTCACTCCTTCTGCCGTCGAGGCCATCCGCCGCAATGCCGAGCACAACGGTGTCGAGGCCAAGGTCATCGCTACCCAAGGCGATGCGCGTGCTCATATGTACTCCATGCTGGCCGAGGAGGTCACTCGTGATCACGACAAGGGAAAGAATGCCAAGAGAAATAAGCACAAGGGAAAGAGGTACAATGTCATTGATTTGGACCCTTATGGAACGGCTGCTCCTTTTCTCGACGCGGCGGTCAATGCAGTGCGTGATGACGGCGGCCTTCTATGTGTGACCTGCACCGATTCGGGCGTATGGGCTTCGAATGGCTATCCGGAGAAGTCATTCTCCCTCTACGGCGGTGTTCCTCTCAAGGGGTCCTATTCCCACGAAGTTGGGCTGCGACTGGTTTTACACGCCCTTGCCACCTCTGCCGCAAGGTATGGCCTGGCAATTGAACCACTTCTCAGTCTATCTATTGATTACTACCTCCGGATCTTTGTCAAGATTCGGAAGTCTCCGGCTCAAGTTAAGTTCCTTGCGGGCAAGACGATGGTAGTGTATAGCTGTGACCACGGATGCGGCGCTTGGGAGACCCAGCTTTTGGCCCGTAACAAGAAAACCACCAATAAATCCGGGAAGGGCACATATTACAAACATGGCTTCGCGATGGCCCCGACGTCCGGTCCGAACTGTCAACATTGTGACTCGAGGATGCATCTTGCTGGTCCTATGTATGCTGGTCCCCTGCATTCTCCAGCCTTTATCCAGAAAATCTTGGACGAACTTCCTAACGCTTCAGACGATATTTATGGCACAAAACCGCGAATAGAAGGCATGCTACACACCGCACTCGAAGAATCGCTTCCGTCTCCGGAGGATGTCTCTCCGGAGAATAAAGAGGATGAATTTGCTGCGCTAGAGCCGTATCCCTTCTATTTCCACCCCACCAATCTCGCAGGTGCTCTGCATTGCGTCTGTCCAGATGAGGATAGCTTCAGAGGGGCTCTTCGCCATCTAGGGTACGAGGTTACTCGAAGTCATTGTAAGGCAGGGAGCATGAAGACAAATGCACCGTGGTCCGTGGTGTGGCATATCATGAGAGAGTGGACGCGACAGAAGAACCCTGTGAAAACCGAGAACATTAAACAGAATAGCCCGGCATACACGTTGCTAAGACTGGGTGGCACCGAAAAGAAAGACGACGAGATCGATAAGCTAGAGGTCGTCTTTGACCAACGTCTTGGCCGCGATAAATCTAAGCAAGGACTGATTCGATACCAGAGTAATCCCAAGGAAAACTGGGGACCTCAGTCTCGAGCTAAAGGGCACTGAAGTTACCTACCTACCTATTATCCATATACCTTGTACGAATTGCACAATTGTAAGGAGTCGCCGATCGGAAAAATCACAATTGATACCCTTTATTTTTGTCTCCTTTTACTTAGAGAGATGGATTCTGTGACGAAACATGTGTAACTCTCACGTAACATTGATGCGCCCCCTGTAAGGCACGAAGATGACTTTTGGACAGACATAGCTGGTACTAAAGTTAATGATGCAGGGCAATGCTTGGATACATACCCACATATCATATGTAACCTGCTGTATGTACCTGATCTTCCTGATCTTTGAATGCGAAACTGGAATCAATGTGTCTGGCAGACCAAGACTCTGTATGTATGAACTAACTAACTATATGCAAGATGACTAATTTTAAGTACCTGTTTGCTACCTAACCTAGGTAGGTAGGTACCGCATTGTATGGCTGCACGAGCCACATGAGCAACGCCACAATTTGCTGCCTTGTGTTACGAATAGACAAAGAAAGTACTGCTTAATCCATTGATTTGATTGGATGTGGTTAAGTACCTATTCACATGTAGCTTCTAACGTCCATCACCTACCTAAGGGATGGTTGCCTACGCATAGAACGTAGGTAAGTGTAATCTCCAGGTGGGCCAGGTCAGGACTGAAGCCTAGAGATTCATGTGCTGGCTTCAGCAGCAAACATTTTCCAGCTCATAGAGGAATGCGTATAAAGCACAGAGCAGGCGAAGTTCTGCGCGCGAGACCATCATTATTATTATCATTACCTACTTGACTGCCGCCGTTTGTCTCAATTTCAATTTCAATTTCAGTCTCACAATTTGAATCTCACAACAATGGCCGACCTACTCAACGTCCCTCTTGAGGTGCTCTTCCAGATCACCTCGTACCTTACCACCCCTGAGTATGGATACCTCCGAAGGACTTGCAAGCAGCTTGAGGCCTTGTTGTTCGGGGCCTTCGCCAGGGAGTTCTTTTTTAAGAGGCAGTTCGCCCTGATGGAGTTCAGCATTCAGGCCCTTGTCGACATCGCAAAGTCGCGACTCGGTCCAAGCCTGACACATCTCATCATCCACGTAGAACATCCCCATTCTACCCATCCTACGAGAGCGATGCTTGCGCCTCGTGAGAGGCTCGTGCGAGACAATCGCCACCGGGCTGAAAGCATCAACCATACGGAATTCATTACCACCGGTTTAGATGTTGAAATGCTGTCCGACGCCATCAAACACCTACCTAACCTCGAGACAATTGGTATCCGGGACTTTCACTCGCGAAATCGTAGTCGTGACAACACCGTTTGGCATAGCTACGGTTGTCCCACGTTTTTAAGGCAGACAAACGGTCTATTGGCGCTCCCAAACACAGTGTCCGGGGAACACCATCGTGGCACCGAGTATATCGGTCACATCTTCTTGACACTCCTACGAGCTATCGGAAATGCTGCTGGTATGTACACCTACTTTATTCTAGATCCCATGCATACTTGTACAAGCGCCCATATCATTCTACCCCTCACGCGACCTGATCCCTCTGTTGACATGAGCGTTGCTGGCCTGCCTTGAGAGCTACTGTCTGCAAAGTGCTAATCCCTGGGAACTAGTTTCCGGTCAGAGCTCTAAGGTCACTCGAATCGAGGTCCTTTTACACAACTCGCATCTTCCAGATCAGACTTTCAAGATACCTGATCGCTTCCAGGCCGCAGCCTCATTGGCACTGAGTAAGCTCGAAGCCATATTCCTAGATGGCCTCAGCGAAAGTATGCTCGATTTTGTAGTTGACGACATCGGCGATACGACCGATCCAATAATGGGTTTAGGTTATTTCCTTTCGAGGTTTCTTACGAAACTCTCAGCTCTCCAACACTTGAGACTCAACTTTCAGAGATATGACTATCGTTCTACTGAAAGAGTCCTACTTTGGCTGGCAAACGCAAGATCGAACCCCGCGCACGCAACGGCAAGCCCTATGGACTCACGTTCACCAGCACATGTGAGAGACTCCTGTAGTGAGCATTGTCGGAGATAGTACTAACAGCACCTTACATTAAGAACTCGGAAGATTTACCCACACATTTTCCACCCGCGCCCAGCTTTCCGAATCTACAGAATTTGGATATCGGGATGGCAACCGTGAGCGAAAGCGTATTACTTACCTTATTCAAAAACTATAAGTCGACTCTACGAGGTGTTAGCCTCCATAAAATCAAGCTCACATGTAAACACGACACTCAGGTTAATCTCTGGGCCCGCTTATGTAACAAGATGGCGGCAGCAGATCTTCAACTTCGAACGCTTAGACTTTCTTACCTGACACAGGCATCTGGCGACGGGAATCTATGCCCTGGCGAGGTCACATTCAAGGGGTCAAAGAACATACACGTGAAAACCTGGAGAGGGAGTACATTCAGTCAGTCGGTCAAAGACATAACCAATGAAATGGAATCGTACTGGGAGGATAGGGAGCCTGAGGAAGATGACGACGGTTCGTCTACACCATCCTAGCTCCGTTCACAATTTCCTCCTTCCTACTAACCACTTAGAGATAGACTCCATGGACGACGACGATGACGACGATGAAAACGACGACAACGATAACAACAGCGACGTAATTATATGAATTTTAGGGGCAAATTGGGCTGGTGTATTACCTTTGCTCATCTACCTGGTTCCGGCCTTATTTTAGATCTTACTCTGTCCCAGTTGCTGGCTCATGGATGGAATATCCTTTCACGCTGCTTTCTTTCTTATGTTCAGACATGGAGGAATACTTTGTCGTCATCATTGTTAAGTGATGGTGACTCCTTGATACAGGGAAATACGACAGTCTAGAATGAACGGTGCTATAGGTGTATAGGGCGTGGGAGAGCACAACACATCCATGATGTGCCCATGATGATTTACGAATAGCGAAGCGATGATTTTTCTCTCTTATAGCTGGAAACTACTACCTTAATGAATAGATTACTGCCCAAACGGGCACAATTATGGTTCAGCTTTCAAGCTTTTATTATTTGCGGTTCCAGTTCGTGTCTATTGCCGTGATTTTTTTATACCTACGGTCAAAGCAGTCAGTCCATACAGCCACCGTGGCATAGAAATCAAGTCAACGTGGGCGCCAGGCCTGGAATGGCTCCAAGGCACGGTTGTTAAAACAACAATTTACAGAATACCATTGGTCTTACGCTCAAGGACGAACAATTTGAGGTCCAGAATGCCAGCTAATAAAGAAGTTATAATAAATAAAGCCTGCCTTAAAACATATAATATATAACATCACAAAGAACAAGATACAAGTTGATATTGATTATGTATAAATGGAAAAAAGAAGATTCACTTGCATAACACAGTAAAATATAATAAATTGGGCTCAGCCGGGATTCGAACCCGGGGCCTCCTGCATTCCCATATAGTGATGGAAGGGTGCGACCCGAAGCAGGAATCATACCACTAGACCACTGAGCCGATGATTAAGATTTGGAATTCGGACATTGTCCGATTCGAATTTTGGCGTCTATAACCTGATCTTTTCTTAGTCTCACGTGGTTGCAGGCTCATGAGCCGCTGCAATCACTCTCAGCTAGAAGAACAGGAAGCCGGCCAAGTATCAGCTGAAACTATAAGGTAGCATAAAGATCAGCCATATAGCGTGGCTTCCCACAGTGGGTTGCGAATCTTCGGAGTCCCGAAGAGATATGGTGTTGGATGAAGCAGATCACATAAGATGGCTACTAAACGATTCAGGGGCACTTTACACCACCCAAGAACGTAGCTACAATCGAAGTCTTGAGTATACATACATACGTCTTCCAAAATCAAAGAAGAGGTGAGCTAAGGAATTTCTTCTTAAATAGATGGAAGACGCAGCTGTAGTTCGCTCTGCTGCCCTTGGACCAGCATATGCGTGGCTCATTTTTGCTCTGTAGACTTTAAGAGTAAAGGAAGGGAAAGGAAAATCCGGTGGAAGAAGACCATGACGCGAGATAAACTCTGGACGGGAACTCGGCAGGCATCATTACGTCAAAGATGAGAGCCGCGTGTTCATCTCCGCTACAAAAGTGCAGAGCTCTTCAGAACCGTGCGCCTTCAGCTTAAGTGCAACCGACCAGGCAGGACACGTGGACAGCTTGTGAAAAGCCAACTGTCCTCGAATAAGGCCAACTCGTCACGCATGGTATACTCAGTTTCGACCACGTGGGCGATTGGTGTTTCCAACTGGTATTAAGTTCTGGTATTCGTCGGGTCATATGGCCCCGAGATGATGCGCGCCGTACTATGAAGTAGAAAGGCAGCAGCAATGTCGTACATGCAGAACCGGAGATCCAGAAATTGTGCAATGTGCTGGCAGCGTCTTGTACGATGAGAAGATAGAGCTGGATATGAGATAGCTCAGCCGGAGATGACGAGAACAAAAAGGTCATGAGGCATTTGGTGGCACTAGCAGAAATGAATGGTCGACAGATATCCAATATCGAGCTTCTGGCGGTCTAGGACCTTGATGCCGTTGTTCTATAGAGCCACGATGGATATTCTACTCGGGGAAAATCGAAACCTCGTGCAAGTTTGCCCTGCCCTGAAAGGCGTATATTTTAAAATCCAAGGTAATTAAAGTTTGACAGAGACCGGCAGGTGTCATCGTTGTGCGGCTATGTGGTCATAAGATGCGAATAATATGCACGTCAAGCAACTGATATATATGTTCGACAGCTGGTCTTCTCGAAGGTCTGACTGGATGCGTTCTGAGCTATCCATACTGTGGAGTTCGTTCTTGTGCTTCATTGTGGTTGATGACTGCGGCGCATGCTGAGTTTGAAGTAAGACTGCGAGAACTTACTTTGGGCCAATGTTTCGTGTACTACTCCTAGTATCCTAGTAGATGTTAAACATATACAGAATATCTAGGGGGTCATTCGGCATCGAGCTCCTTGGACCTACGGATAACTAAGCTTATGGTCCCTTGGCGAATCTCTCTGCGGATTTAGTGTTGTTTTTTCTGTGCTGTTCTTTTTGAAAGTTCCTATCATAGCTCCTTTTGAAAAACTCATGCTTACGTGTCTGACCTAAAGACGTGCAATCCAAGAGGATCATAACTGGTTCAACGTTATGAAATCTAGTTTGCACAAAGAATAAATATACAGTGTAGACAATCATATAGGTATTAAAATACTGCTTTACCGAGGTTTCCGGTAGAGCTGAACTTTTGTTTTCGTCGATGATCAATGAGTAGGGCCTCAGGTGTCGTCTTCCCTTATACCGTTGTTATGTAAGCCGCTGCCGCTTAATTATCGAGTATATTTTTTCTCAGTGTGTCTCAACAATAGCAGTCTTTGTTAGCTTGGGGTAAAATTTGGCGAAGAAGAGGCCGGCCACTTCACCGGTCCAATTGCTTATTCAGAGAACATCTGAGACTAGACCGGTGTTTCGTAGTGATGATTATCGTAGCGGACTGATAATGCAGTAAGAGGCGCGAGCATGACTTGGTTAGGGCGAGGGTCACCCTCTTCCCAACCTGCCCGATGCAGATAAGCTGCATGTTTCATAGTTGTTTCGATCTCACAATCGCTATGGGAATAACTAGGCGGTGTTTTCCGTCCAAGAAACCTGTTAGATGAGATACAGAACTGCAACAGTGCGCATTCTTTCTTTGGTCTTTGCCAGGTGTCTGCAATGTATGACACGAATCGCGTAGCTGCAGGATCTTCCCCGGGCGTCTGCATGAGTGAATTAGATCTTTCTAATAGAAATCTCCGGGACGGCTGGTATGAATTCGACAAAGATCAAATTTTGATCATTCACCGCAAGAAAGGACTATGTGAAGCCTTAGGCCCTTGGGTTTTAATTGACATGTTAGACGATGCTCGATTATTTTCAACGGCTAGTGACGGGTACTATAGTCGTAGCTGCTACACCGGCGCCTAATCCCGTCTTATATCACGCGGTCGGTATCGGTGGCCTTACATGAGGGATGTCTTTGCTCTAAACAAATGATTAGACCCGTTGTCCATTGCGCTGTTGAAAGTTAGACGTTCTAGGATAGACACCAGCTTATTAACAAGCATGCATGCCACTTCAACAAGAGCAACGATTGTAATATCCGGTTCTCGTGTATAGGACCAACAACGTAGCTCACCTCGCTTATCTTGTCTACCTATGGTGTCCCGGAGACGAAAATACGAGACAAAACAGGGTAGTACCGAACCCAAATGTTTGTCAGTAGACAAGACAGGCGCTCGATCCAATGAATTGCCCCGCACGGCCGCGAGATCTCGCTTGCCAAGAGATTTATCATGGCGATGCCATATCCGACGTCACCAACAAGTCTATATTTATTCGATGTCGCTTTACTTATCACGGCCAGGCGATGCTAAGCGCTCAACCATAATCACCGGGCTACATGGTTTCTTACCGAGGATTGCAGCGGCGGCACTGCGGGGAAAAGAATGAGGCGAGCGAGAACCTTCAAAGTCCAGGTAAATTTAGGTAGTGAAAGGCCATTCGTAATTGCATACCTACATAACTCTAACACTAACGCAGGCGGCAATGCAAGTAATCCCTTACTACTAATCAATGTATACTGGGCTACTATAATAAAGCGGGGAGATCGGCATGCCACATGCCTGTGTATTGTTGTTGGCAAAGGTCGTACACGAGGTCATTACCTAGATAGTAGACCTACATACTATGTAGTACCTACCTACCATCGTTAAAGGCCGCGCATATGCGGCTTTGGCAACGAGCGCTGTACATGTGTAACTAGGGAATGCCACATGGGGTCCACGGATTGTTACCTATGGGCACCAAGGCAATACATAAAAAAAACAGAATTGATAGGTGCCTGCGTGTACTTATGAATAAGACATTCTAGTAGGGTTTCCTACCAGTTAAGGTGTGTCCTGCAGATCAAAATGCCTACAGTAAGGTTAGTACCCAAGACCTCTATCCATGACTGCGTATACTGCCTGTTTATCTACCCTGCCCCCACCTGTACTAGGTAGGTATGTGGTTGACGTGATGTGGCGGGATTAGTTCTAAGCTTACCTGCATATAGTAGGTAGGTACATGATCTGTACCTGAAGTAGATAGATACGCCCTCAACTCCAGCCTCCAAGCCCATCACGGCCATCTTACGCCCAGATTCCCAGCGAGTTCGATGCAGAGTTATTTCAAACCTATGTCTACAGCACAGTACTCTACGGTACATAATGACATAGAAGATACTCCTCTGGGCACACTTATAATTAGCAATTAGCTCTTGGTTGTCTACCCCTTGCTTACCCCTCGCCCCTCCTCACCTTGGCCGCAACCTGTGCAGACCTGTGGGCGTGGGCGTGGGCGTGGAAACGTGGGTCGGTGGATAGAAAGACGCTAAACATCCCACCTTGCGTATTTACTTTACACATATCTACTTTACTTTACACACATACATACATATACATATTTACTCGAGCATCCCCCGCGGTTCTGTCAGAATCTTCAACCTCAATCATCTTTCATCCCCCCGTAACTCAACCCGAAAACAACAAAGCAAGCTCGACTCTTCTTCTTCTCCTTCATCACAATGGGTGTCAACAAGACTGTTCTTCAGGAGGGCTCTGGTGCCCAGCCCACCCCCGGCCAGACCGTCACCATCGAGTACACCGGCTGGCTCAAGAACACCAGCAAGCCCGATAACAAGGGTGACAAGTGAGTACTGTGAAAAATATCCCGGCCCGAAGCTACCCCGCCATCCATCCATACATGCCAGCACTGGCACAACCACAGTCACCACGTCAAGCAGACAAATCTGTGCCCCTCTAAGTATCGTGATTGTGACGTCAGCTCCCATTCAGCCTTTCGATTGTCAGTATGTCCACTTTGCTAATATCTCTCCCACAACGATAGGTTCGACTCCTCCGTCGGTCGCGGCGACTTTGTCACTCGCATTGGTGTCGGCCAGGTTATCAAGGGTAGGATTTTGTATGAGCAATCCCTGCCAGGCTTTAGCTAATGTGTTGAACTTTTAGGCTGGGACGAGGGTGTCACCCAGATGAGGGTGGGAGAGAAGGCCACCTTGGACATCTCCAGGTATGAGTTCTTATCAGAAATCCGTCTTGTCGCATCAGCAACTAACTGACTATCCTCCAGCGACTTCGGCTACGGTACCCGGTATGACTCTCAATATCCATTACCCTACTTATTTCGATGGCATGACGGCATTGCTACAAGCATTCACACTGTTCTATACTATACCTCGGCATAGCCGTTCCGTTCTGATCAACCCGCTGATGAATTCAAATCAGTGGCTTTACCGGACACATCCCCCCCAACGCCGACTTGATCTTGTAAGTTGTTTCCTGTCGCCCAGGCCAATCATCAAGCGTGACAAATCTAACAACTTCGACCTCCAGCGACGTTCACCTAAAGAAGGTCCAGTAAACGCGCCACCGGCGCGTTTTTGATGTGAAAAATGCATATATTGGCGCATAAACGTGTTCGGCACACGTTGTGGTGTTAGTATGGTTATGGGAATAGGTGCCGTGTTCAAAGGAACATTAGTTAGGACGCCCCTCTGTGAAGGACGCTGCGTTAGACAAAATTTCGTTACCTATGTACCGACAGATAACCTACCTTTAACTTGGACTGAATTTATGATGGCATGTCTGGAAGCTCTGAGGAGACCAGAATGCCTTGGATGATTTCACATGATCGTAAATTATTTCTTCTTCATTGTTTCATCTTGTTAATACGTGTTTCTGTCTTTAAACCTTTCACGGGTTATTAGACCTTGTTTAGCATGGAAAATTCAAGCGCTGAAATATGGTCGATCTACAGCCATGAATGCGGGAAAAGCCTACTTTGTGCCTGTATTCCAGTCGTTGAGTGCCATGCCCCCTCCAAGCTCTAAATCGCATCATGTTCCAACCACTGGAGTGGGCACTAATCTGAGATTCTGTGAAAATGGTGATTTGTCAATACGAGAACTCAGGTGGACTCAGACAAGTGTCTACAGCCAAATATTGCGGTGCAAATACGGTATATGCAGGCATTGAAGAGGGATGTCAATCAGCATAATGTATAGTAGTCATGTTCGGTCTCCGAACTAAAATCTCACGCGTTTATGGATAGTCCTGCTTTTACATATAGATAGCTGTATATCCATTTATGCCTTCTTATAACACGGTAAAGGTGCTGCCATTTTATGGAGAAAAAGCTATAATAGAAGACAAGTTTTTCAAAACATACATCACAATTCAAGCAAAATAAACACTGATATTCTTGTCAAGGACTGATAAGAAAGTATTTGGGGGGGACAACTTCCAAACCAAGTATCTCTTATCGACGCGTCGGCTGCGTTCAAGATATGTCTTCAACACGTGTTATTGTGCGAAAAGCTTCAAAACGCTTCCATAGACTAAATTAGTTTACATGAATGATGTTCGCGGCTCCGAAGTGCTGTGACACTAGCAGATGATTTATATTTTATTTTATCTAATTGCCCATATCTATATTATGTCTCACCGGCTGGGACACAAGGGGCACTCAACAATGTTCGGTTGCATACTCAGTCTTAATTCTGCTACTAGGTGAATATATAGTCAGCTGTTTTCTGATTGGCATAGATAATCAGTGAGAAAATAAAACTTTTTTTGTGTTTTTTTGTTGTTGTGTGCCGTGTAGTGGGTACCTAGGTCAAAGTTCAAATGTTGTCCTTTTAGAACGATTAAAACTTTTATGCTACATACGCTTTGGAAACCTATCGTGGTTTGGCGTTTAACAATAACCTGTTCAGGCCGGGAAATGGCGTCGGAGTTCTTTCTGGCGTTAGAAGACAAGTGAAATATGATGAACGGCCGTTGGGGGGCTGATCGATGGAGTTTTGGGATTTATCATTCACTCCTGTAGGGGCAGATTGATGATATCGGCATACTTGAAGCACGTAGTGGTCTAATATCTCGCCTACAGTATTAGCGTCGTGGAATCCCTCCGCTCCGGTACCGTGCAGCGAGCAAAGCTAAAATGATGAACCCGTTGCGCCTCCATATTCTTAGGGATCCGAAAGTTATCAATCTTCTACGATTCCTGTCCTTGTAATGAGGCTTTAGGTTGATGGAGAATGAAATCGAGAATAATGTTGAGACTAGATGGCTGACTATAAATAGGAATAAGTCGCCAGATATCCTTCTATACTTGCTCTTATACCAGTTTAATACACAATTTCCGAACACTCTGTACCTAGCTAAAACGGCCGAGTGTCATTATCTATCAGAAAATCGAGTTGCTTTTGAATATTGGCAACACAGCACAGAGTTCACTCAGTAAATCTGAAGGCTGGTTAAGCCCTTTTAACTGTTGCCATATCAGCCAAACACGCCATGTGGATTCCATGTTTATTTTATAATTAGTATCTTGACAATTCTTCGACAGTAAATAGCAGATACCACCGATGTGCCCGAGACATCAAACTAGAGCAACACGCCGGTCAGCACAGCAAGGCCAACATCTACTCAGAAGGCATATAACCAATACCTCCATGCTAACCAGGCTTAAGTACTCCGTAAGCCGTGGTTAATTCTCATTTCATAGACATGGTCCTAGATGACACGTGATGTCTAATGTTGAATGAACACACGCAAAGACCGTTGGCATGTGTGTTTGATCGCCAATGTTGTTTTCTCAATGGGTCTATTTATACAATTCGATGACGGCATCTTCATTCATGCCGCTGGACCCTTCTGGCCCGTACATTCGTAGATCACCTAGTAATGGTATATAATATGGATGTCTAGTATAATTATTACTATTCCTTTACACATGATAATAGAGGCGCATGGCTGTTGCGTCATACGTACCTATACGTTCTCCGGAGGCTCACCTATGCGTGTCAAACATGATGAAGATCCGAATAAGGTCTATATACACCTATATCATTTCATGCAAGCGGTGTATACTTCGACCTCTTTGTTGGTGATTTGCCACATTCCGCGCCAAACCCACGAGACCCCAGACTTTCGTGTCATGCAATGGGCGCTCGATCCGCGGGATCTGCTCTTAACCGGACCCGGCGAACCGGGCCCGACGGGCGGGAGAGAGCAATGCATCTTATCTTATAGTATATTATAGGAGTGGCAAACGTGTGAGACTCCTGTTTGTCAACCCTACCGTGCACCTATGCCTGGCTTGACACGGTCGTCATGTCTTATGATCCGTTTCCGACATGATAGAATAACGGGGCGCGTAATCTCCATCAATAAATAGATCAGGGACTTAGGCATTAATTGGTAGAGCTATTGCGATAATAGCCGATTTGGTAACGAGTAATGTAATGAATGACTCGTGGCTGAGCTACTGGTTAGTTTTCTCTATAATTGAGAGGCAACTGATTGCATAACGTGGTTAAGTATAAGATGAATACTGCAAGATATGAAGATGGAGAATCTAGCCCGTGAAAGAAATGAGAAGAAAAGGAAAGAAGAAAGTGAAATGCAGTTGGCTATTGAGTGAACTGAACCCTCATCAATTGGTGATCTATTTCAATGGCGTTCATTAGACGTTCTCCGCGATGCCGCAGTAACGTGGCTAGCCTACTGTGTACATGTCTAAATGGATTGACAAATGTGACCTACATGTTCAAGCCCAAAGAAAGTATGAAGCTAGGTAGCCGGGCGGTTTGGCAAACGACGACCCGAGGCCTGAACAAGAGAATAACGTTAGGTAGATGGTCATACCATGTAAACGGATCGTGGCCGAAAGCCAGCCAAGTCTCGCAGCCAAGTATTATAGTGAAATGCCCGACGGAGGAGCCCGAGGAATACAATCGGGGCCATAACAAGTTCGTCAGCGCTGCCTGGGCCGGACTGCTGCTGCCGATCCCTCATTAATCGGGGGTGACATTGCATTAGGCACCTGTTGCGACCCATCTGCAAACTTGCTCGGGGCAGACGCAAAGCGTGATATTCCGTGCTTTTGTCAATCATTGCTTCACGATCAGACCACCCCATTCATACTTGATCGGTCTAAGTGAAGAGTAAATACCGAGACGAGATGAATGGGCGGTCAGTTCATATGCAGCGTCCTAGAGTAATTGCGGCATCTAATCTAAGCTACAACCCGCTGCCTGATTCCGAATATGCGGAATTCTTGATCAATGAGCGAAATGTTCGTGCGGTGGCACGACATCTCGGGGGTGCTGACCACATGTTATCATCGAAACCGGCTCGGGGCGTCTGGAGAATTACGCGTTCAATCTAATGTTACGCACACTGAACAAATGAGGGTGTCTGTTATCTTGGGGAACGACACGGGAAAAGCAAATAGAGGGTTTGAGAGGTGTTGTGCGATTCTGGCATGGGTTTGCGCATCTGTAAATAATTCCTGCATGCAGCAAGCCATCGACGCTTACGGTACTGTTTGTATTAGTATACATGTAAGTATGGCGATTCTAATAATAAAAGTGCTTTTTCTGTCGTGGACCAGAAATTGCATGCGCGCGGGCGGTGCAAGATGCCATGCGACGAAGCGAAGCGCGCCATGCCCGAAAAAGGCCGCCCGGGAGAGCCTGCTCTGAATACTGCATTCAAAACTGAAATACTACCAGAGCGTGAAGGTTGGTATACCTCGATTTGGACATAAGTTGGAGTTTTCTTACATAGTAACACAATTGGATCAATGAATGGATCAAGTCCCCCAGTTTGGGTGTAAGCCGCGAAGAATCCTACGACTCTTTCAGTACTAGTCAGGAACGGAATGATTTTTCTTTCTCAGTGCTATTCTTGTAGGCTGCAGCGCAAGGTAGGGATTGAAACAACAAAGCGCTGTAGCGTAGGACTTTATCTGTTAATTCATTGCTGGCTTGGCTGGTAGCGATGCTGTAGTAATGCTGATTATAACAGCAACTGTTGTGCATGTTGTGACGCTAGAAGCAGAACAGCAGGCAAGCATGAAGATCATCATCGAATCATGTGGAGTGAATGAAGGCTAGACCATTTGAAGTCTATACTAAGATGTTGACACGCTTTGGTAGGGTAAACTAGAGGAACGACCCCTGGCTGCACTAGCATTTGTACTCCGTAACGTCGGGCGGTCGGGCTCGTCTCATGCAAGCCACAGCACCGATCAGAACACTAGAGTTGTTAGCGAAGAATGCCAGGAACGCACCAACATGCCGCGGATGATGAATCAAAGACCATACTTAGTTGCCGAGATGTGAACCCGTCTAGTCCAAGCTAGGCATGAATGAATTCTACATTCTTAGAAGAGATGGCATCGGTTGTGTTGACATGGTAAAAGGTAAAAGGTAAAATGGCGATGGCGTGTGATAAAGAACAACCAGCTTTATTGGTACAGCCGGATGAGTGGTCGACCTATGGGTTGTTTGAGGAGAAAACATCGTGTGAAATCCAGCCAACCTTTCTAGAGGGAAATACCTAAAAACCAGTTGTCTCCCGACCCATTTGATGAGTTGATATTAACGTAGCTCTCCATGGAGTGGCCAGTTCACTACAGTACATCTGCAGGGTAGTATTGGATATTGAATGTTTAGGTAAAGCTGCTGAAGAGTCCACAAGCAGCAAGTCATCGAGGGTCAAGCGGATCGATTGTCGGTGATTACCATACTAGCATTTCGCATCTTGTCAATCTTCTCCTCATCCTGTCTCCCTGCAGATGAATTGAATTGCAAGATGTTCGATCTGCCTTCCTTATGGGGGGTCAGGACAGATCATAACGGCTGCACATAATAGATAGGTAATAGGTAGGCTACCGGATAGTCAATCATGATTTGAGAAAGAGGGAGCAAAGCAACGTCAAAGGTCCCTTTGATTTTTGAACGATGCAGACAACTGCCGCCTTGTATCTTCACGAAGCACTCCATCAACGTTGTGTGGCGTTTCCACGCGGTGTGACTTTGTTAGTTCTAGTTCTTGTTGTAGGCAACAAAGGTAGGTAGGTTTTAGTAGATACGCGGACATCTGCGTAACTAGAATGAATTAGTATAGTGCCATGCTGTCAAAGACACGCGCCGATATAATCAATAGCACAATTGGGGGCTTGTCTCCAACAATCTGGGCTCATTTACAATAGATTGCCCTCACCGAATTGGATGCCACACTCACAGCAACTGCCGAGCCTAGAGATGGAAATAATCTGAGCAATCAAGGGTAATGGCGGTCACACGTGGTTGTGGTCTGCCAATCTATCCATTTAGGCTGCCATAAAATGAGGATTCCACGGAGTAGAAAAGCTGTAACTGTTGATGTACTGTAAGGAGGTAGAAACACATTCGAGCTCAACGGCGTTTGGAAATGACCGCAATCATTCATTGTTTGAATTGTCACTAACGAAGAGGGGTGGGTTGGAAGCCAAGGTGGTGGGCGTAGTTGTACACTACCTATCTAGTATTAGCCCCACCACTGTACTGCTCTATGCAGGGCGCTTCCTGGACCTTTGAAGATGCCATGTGGGAAAAAGGAACCGACACCTGGCGGAAAAAGGGTGCCTGAACTGAAAGGAGGCTGTGCTGGTGTACAGTTGTATCTATTTTCTGAGGATGGTGGTAGGGGAAATTGCCTGTTGGAAATGTAAGGTGATCCACACTCAGAGCCAATAGACAGAAGGAGAGCTGGCCGGGAGTAAGAGGACGGGCAGGGTTCTAGAAACGAAATTATCTAGTAGTTAGTGTACCTAGCTTACCTGCACTGACCACATGCAACGTACTACTATACCCTACCTCTACCTACCTGCGAGTAGTATAATTTGTATGTTCAAGTTTGCATTCTTACAGCCTCCCTCATTACCCAGTATACCTCGCACTACAGCGTATACAATAAATACATCAAAATCGAGTTATAAAACACTGCACGCGACGACCAATTTGCGTGCCGCCTTACCTTGCTGGGCGGTCGGAGCGAGAGTAACGAAAACAGCTGCATGGAGGGTGCCATTGCACGGACGTGTGATACTGTACTAGACTAGTTAGACCAGCCCACAACGTACAGTAGTAGTGTAGTGTACGTATTGTAATTCTGGCGGTTGGTGGGCGGTTCCTAAGTAGGCGGTTCCTAACATCATCTGGCCATGTCCTGATAGTTGAATCATTCGGAGGAGGAGAGGAGGAAGAAGGGGAACGCAGGAGTAGTAACGGCCGGGTGTGAAGCTGTCGATTTGGTTATAAAGAGATATTTCTCCCTCGTGCTAGTTACCGCGTGTGAAGACGGCATCTGTTCATTCAGGTAGCGGTGCTCCTGGCGTTTCAGTTCAGGCACTGGCGGTGATAGCGAGGTGGGCGGGTGTCTGTGTGTTCCTTCGCTGATCCTACCGTATACAGTAATACCCAGCATAGTACGGTATTTCTGTATACGATGCCCCAGTTGCAGGAGGCTATCTCGACAGTGTCTGGTTACTGTATGTAAGGCTGGTCTACCCATACGTACGTGGTACAATCCAGCTGTCTCCCAGGTGGCCGATGCTACAGACAGTAGTAGTAGTTACCTACTGTTCTGCGACCGACCTGGATTGGTGGTTGGTACCTTACTGTAGTGTAAGTAGGTGCGCATTATGTACCTGTTTATTGCGGTGGGATTACTGTCCTTGGCATACACCATACCCCTGTTCATCTCCTGATGATCCCTGTCAGTTAAGCAATAAAGTGCCCGGGGTCACCCCTGGCTCAACTCCTCTACTAGTCCCTCAGGCCTACCCACACCTGTTTCTTTCTCTCTGCTCGCTTGGTCTCTGTGGTCGGTCTCTTGTGCTCTTTCTGTATGTGGTAACGTGCGGGCTGCAGAGTGGAGCGCTGCCAATGCTGCGTCTCTGGTCGCCTTTCTCCCAGTCAGGCCAGTCTCTTTTCCCAGTTTCCTAGCCTGTTTCCCCGTCTCCTCGTGTCTCGTACAGCCGTGGTGTACAGCCGTAAGCCGTACCGTACCGTACTGCACCCAGGTACCTTATATACTAGGTGTACATCCGCCCGCTGCCAGCACTGCGCCTGTCAGTCTGGCCCTGGCAGGCGTTGTTTCCTATTTCCCCTTGATCCCACATCACACATCACCTTCCTTTTCCCGCCCTCACACCTCCGCGCCTCACCCTTCGTCTCTCTTTCCTTCCTTTCGCCGCCTCGTGAGGTTTCCTTTTCCCGACGACAACCCTTTCTTCGGCGAAGACCTTCATCGGTCTCGACAGTTCCCTGCTTTCGTTCGTCGCGCGCCATTACGACCGACGTTCGACCCGAGTCTAGAGGAACTCAGGGCCGCCTAAGCCATCCCCGATGCCGTTGTAACACCCAATTCGCGAACTCGACCCACGAACATATACCTGAACCATCTACCTCCTGATCTTCTGACGATTTATCGTCTTTCCACTCTTTTGAGAAGAATATATTGCGATTTCTGCCATAGTCTGCTTGTTCACACAAGGTAAGTTTTGCGTTGGCGCGGGTCAGGTCAGCACGCCTGGCCTGCCTGGATGGGATGTCCGTAGTGGAAGGGGAGGTATTGGTGGCTTGAGAAAAGATCGATAACTAATTCTGTATTCGGTTTGATAGCATCCACTCGTTGACAATATTCTGTCAAGTACATTCGTTCTGCGACTTCCTGACACTGTGGGTAGTTATATCGTGGGTGCTTGTTGGAAATGCTGACTCCCGACAGACCAACTACTTAATTCTCAATCTCTCAACGACCCATTGATTACG
This sequence comes from Xylaria castorea, assembly GCA_022495115.1. NCBI lineage: Eukaryota > Fungi > Ascomycota > Sordariomycetes > Xylariales > Xylariaceae > Xylaria > Xylaria castorea. The sequence goes on along the minus strand of MU382629.1, from coordinate 1,141,523 downwards.
GAGGATTCTTGGATATAGACAACCACACTGGATTAATTGTAACGAGCCGATATGCACACTCAGTCCTTGGTGGCGGTTGCCCTTGTGGCTGCCGCATCAGTTGCAGTCGCCGAGTCTGAAAACCGACCTAAGATCTATTTCCCCCGGCAAGTGAAGAGGGTTTTCACAAATACCACCATTCCGGTCACGAGCCGCGTTTCTCAGTCCAGCAGCTCCTCGACCCATCTAGCAACAAGCTCGTCTACTACAGGGGCTTCGTTATCCGATGTCCTTGCTAGCATCGGGCTAGGTAAAGACACGTCTTCAGACGACGACAGTGGCACGACAACAGTAGTTGTCCCGGCGACCGTTTACGTTCCTCCAACTCCTATTCCTACGGCATCCGGCTCGAATAACGGAACCGAATCGAAAACGGCTACTGAAAGTGAATCGAAGACAACAGCTACTGGGTTCGAGTCAAAAACAACTGCTGTTGAAAGCGAATCGAAGACTGCTACCGAAGGCGAATCTACGATAGCTACTACTCCAAGTGAATCGAAGACTACAGCTACTGGATCCGAATCAACAACAGCTACTACTGAAAATGATTCGAAGACAACAGCTACTGGAACTGAGTCGAAGACGACAACTCCTCCCACAGCTACTACTACTAAAGACGCGGCTTCAACTACTAAATCGACTGCAAGCGAAAGCAACGCGCCTTCGAGCTCTCTAAGTGAGTCTCCGACGGTGAAGGAAAAGACCACCACCGACCAAGCCGCTACTACCTCGTCACCCTTGTTGTCCCTTCCCAGCTTAAGTCTTAGTCTTCTTCCATCTGAATCGTCAGCTTCGTCTGGTGCGAATGCAACCTCGGCTGTTACCTCGGATGAAACTACAGGCAAGTCAACGGCGACCCCAGCAGTTTCAACACCAATTTCAACGCCAGTTTTGATACCAGCTTCGACACCAATTTCAACGCCAGCTTCAACGCCAGCTTCGACACCCGCTTCGGAGCCCGCTTCGGAGCCCGCTTCGGAGCCGACTCCAACGTCTTCTTCGTCTGGGATTCTTTTATTCCCAACTGGAGTCGTGACTACGACCGCTTCGCCGACCCCGACTTCGAGCAGTGGTGGTTTAGTGGACAGTTTGACCAGTATTTTGCTACCTGGATCGTCAACTTCGAACGGGACAACGCCTGCTTCCTCTACTAGCGAAATAGGTTCAGAGGAAACTGGAGTAGGAGCTTCTACCAGTGCTTCATCCTCGGATGCGACGCCAACATCGAGTCCGAGCTCAAGTATCGGCCTCATTCCAAGTCTCACTCTGATTCCTGGACCGACCGCTAACTCGACCGAATCTTCTATTACGCCGACACCAACGCCGAGTTCAAGTTCAAGTAGTGGCCTGATTCCAGATCTTTCTACCTCGATTCTTGTGCCGACCGCTAACTCCACCGAATCATCTGCCACTCCGACACAGAGTACTTCTGGTGGACTGGTGCCTACGTCCACTTTCGTACCAACGTCTTCGACTCCGATTCCAACACCAAGCGGAAATGGAACTGATGCTACTCCGTCGTCATCGGAGAGCGTGAGCGTTCCTGTTACCTTGCCTACATCTTCCACTGCGATTTCCACTCCGATTTCCACTCCGATTTCGACCCCGATTGCAAATGGCACTTCAACAACACCGCCAGTGACATCGGCCACGCTCCCCCCATCTTCGTCACAAATTCCGTCAAACACGACCACCACGGAAATTCCCACCACGACGCCACCGCCGGTCACATCTTCTTCATCCGATGTTTCGATTCCGCTGAACACCACTGAGCCAACAACCAGTTCGTCGATCCCTGTATCAACAAGCACTCTGCCACCCACGACGACAACTTCAGATGTCGTAATTCCAACGTCTACAACACCTACAACGCCTACGACGACGTTGGTGCCCACGTCAACCTCGTCGAAGTCACTTGTGACAAGTATTGTTGCTACAGCCACCATTACTGATTCGCAATCGTGGTTACCGACTTCTCTAATTATTCAGGAACCAACGGGCACAGTGACCACCGGCTCGCTTCCCACCACGGCCACTGGGATTCCTACCACGCTTCCAATGGCTATATCCCCTGCTTCGACAAATGCCCCGCAGCCACCGGACAGTACGATGATTCAGATCTCATTCCTGTACGGCGAGCATTATATGCATCTTGTGGAGCAGCCAAAAGCCGCTGCCCAATTATTCCAGCTGCTGCCGGGGGCTCTTGCGTATGGGGCTGGGCTTGAAGCGAAGGATATCGTTATGTACAGCATCCGACCCTATGATACATTGTCTACGCTCGGCTACATCACCTCTCAAGCTTTGCTGTACTATCCGAACGATAAAGTCAACCAACTCGCCAATGACATCAAGACGCCCAACGCTGCTCTATACAATCAAGATAACACACTCGCCAATAACTTGACCAGCCAAATCAACACTGCTATCCCTATCTGGCTCGGGTCTGGACTGGACGGTAATCCTAGTACTGGTTCTGGCGGAAGTTCTGGCAGTGACGGTGGTGCGGCAAATCACGATCCTTTCGGAGGTTCTGGTGGCAACGAGACCACGGCCGCGCAAAAGGGAACTACGGCCGGTATTGCGATTGGTGCTCTCAGTGTTGCGGGTGCGTACGGCGCGGCTATGTTTGTTGTCGCTCGGAGGTACAAGCGCAAGAAGCAACGCCACCAGCGAAGCAGCTCTATCTCGGCTGCGGATGAAATGCGCCAGGCAGGCAGCCCGCCTTTAATGGGTGGTGCGCTGCTCAGCCGCGATTTCAGCAGTAGCCCTGGATATAGCCCTGGATACGGTGCGACAGCTGGAGACAATATGCGCAACAGCCAGGGCAGCGGACGGAGCGGCACAAACCACTCGGCACGAACGGCCAACATCTCTGCCCCCGTCGCCGCCGAGAACTCTCTGGGGTGGAACTGAACGTGAACGTGAACGAATAGCGTATGACTGCACGTCCGAGCCATTTTATTAGTCCTTTTTTCGCCCTTCTATACTTGGATACCCTTTCAGGTGAACCTGTCGAACCCATCGCCCTCGATGAAACCGAGGGGAGCGGGCCAAATGGTCACCATGGAAATGCGATCAGGTTTGAGCCATCCGCTCATTGTTTTCTTGTGAATTACACATTGGACATCATCAAGGGTCTCGGCCCACCTTTTGCTGGCCGAGATCTGGTGCCCACGTGATTTTTATCTAATCCATTTGCTCACTGAATTTAAAAAGGAGCCAAATCACTAGGCTCTCGGGCCGTCCATGGGCAGCGGCTACAAGAGAGTAGGGTGGTGGGAGTTGGTGGAAGAGGGACTTTTAAGGGGGTTCGCAGCAACGATAGAACTGTACAATACAAGCGATGCCCATACCGCAAGTGGACGTGCTGGCAGAAGGTGATACGACCAGGCAATGACCCGATCCCATGAAGTCCTCGGAGTAATGCAAATATGACGAATAGACAAAATGAAAATCTTAAAAACTTTACTGCATGTGCTAGATGTGCTAGAGATGCTATTCTCATTGAACGAGTGGACTTTAGTTTTTTTTAGATAGAGGAGGCTTAGCTTCGACCGGTATGATACTGGCTGGATAGGGGGTAACCGGTACTGGATAGGGATGCGGCTGGCTGATTGGACTGCTACCTACTTACATATAGGTATCCAGGCCCCTGCCGGACCGACATAAATTTCTCGTTCACTCACTACCACCGGCTGTCGTCGCAGTTTGCTTTATAGATTTGATGTCTTACGTCTTTCCGGCCTTGTACTTATACTCGTAGCTACGGGCCCCGTAAGCGTTTGATTGCAAGTTTTACTTATGAGCAGCCCTTCTCCTTTGAGATGAGGGCTACCGTAGTTATTTATTGTATGACGTAATCTCATCTCATCCCATCTCATCTATAAACTACGATTGCAGATGTTAGTCGCGGTTTTCGGCCTTCAATTCTAGAGAGAGCTTGAAGCTGCTGCTTGAGCACATGCGCACTCGTTCTTCACCATGGCACATCATCAGACGGCCGAGGCGGAAGTCGAGGCGATTTTCTCGCAGTCTCACAGCTCCAATTCGTCAGGGCGCACGAACGTGAGTGGGCAGGTGACGCCAGGAAGCGAGTCTACGTCCGCGTCCAAGTCCAAGTCCAACACGGATCTATTCGATCGGGGGGAAGGCATCACCAACCAACGTCAATCCGATGACTATTTCCAACACCGTCCGCTGCCGCTCTCTGGCGCGGGTCAGACTTTAGGCATCGATAGTGCTGTCGACGGCGATGATGACAATGGCAGCGAGACCTACGAGCTTAAGGAGTTTCACGGTGATGCCGTCCGAGATGACGGGTACAGCGAGGATGATGAAGAGACACGCGGGGCCAGCAGAAGGAATAGAGGGCAGGCTGCTAGGCGACTGAGCGACAGTACCGTTGCCAGTTTCCAGCTCTACACGCCCGACGAGGAGAAGGCTGTTCTCCGGAAACTCGATCGCCGCCTTGTGATATTCTTGGCGTTTTGCTATATGCTATCTTTCGTGGACCGATCGAGTGCGTTCTCTATGGTTTCTTATTTTGCTCCCAATTCGGTGCATTCCCCCTTCATCAGTGACAAAAGTCTGACCTCTTGTAGATATAGGCAATGCTCGGATCGCTGGCATGGAGACAGACCTGCAGACCAAGCCACCCCGCGAAGACTATTTCGCGTGGACATTGCGTGCTTTCTATTTCTCCTATATTTTATTCGAATGGATGACACTCCTGTGGCGTGTCGTACCCGCGCACATATACGTCTCGGTAATCGTGCTGTCGTGGGGTATCGTCGCCTCGCTGCAGGCCGTCGTTACGAGTTATCCCATGTTGATTGTACTGCGCGTGCTCCTGGGTATTGGAGAGGCTGGCTTCGCGGGCGTGCCGTTTTATCTGTCTTTCTTCTTCAAGAGACGCGAGTTGGCTTTCAGGACAGCGCTTTTCATCTCCGGTATGTACCTCAATCTCATGCAGATAGCCCTATAGCTTGACCACCCCTTTCTTCGACCATACTCTGTACTTCAAGTACATAAGTCTGACATAGATTCAGCTGCTCCGTTGGCGTCTGCCTTCGCCGGTTTCGTGGCCTGGCTTATCTTGTGGGCTGGGAAGAGCCTGCTAATCGCTTCATGGCGGCTATTATTCCTTCTCGAGGGCTTCCCTTCCATCATTGTCGCGACAATCGCGTGGGGCTTGATACCTGATTCTCCCGAAACGACCTCATACCTTAGCCCGCGAGAGCGAAAGATTGCGCTTCTACGCCTTCAACACGAGAAGGCGGAACAGCACAGCCACAGACGGTCCTCTTTCTCCTCCACAGCGACCCGGAAAAACAAGCCAGCATCATCTACCTCCGGACTGAAATCAAAAGACGTCCTCGCCGCCTTCAAAGACCCCAAGGCCTGGCTCACGGCATTCATGCTCTTCCTCGCCAATATGGCTTACAGCACACTGCCCGCATTCCTCCCCACCATACTCAAAGACATGGGCCACAGCGAGCTGCAAGCAGAGGCGCTGTCCGCGCCCCCGAACCTGCTCGCGTTCGGCATCGTTCTGCTCACAGCGCAACTTTCTGACCGCGCACAGTCGCGCTCCCTATTCATCGCCGCGCACGCGCTGCTCTCGGCATCGGGCTACCTCGTCCTGGCGCTCGCGCGGCCCGCCGGGGAGGGGATCATAAGCCCCGCCATCCGCTACCTCGCCGTGTACCCGGCGGCCGTGGGCTTCTTCAGCGTCGTCGTCCTGGTCCTCGCCTGGTCCGTGAACAACCAGCCCAGCGAGGGGCGGCGCGGAGGCGGGTTCGCCCTCCTCCAGGTCGTCGGACAGTGTGGACCCCTCATCGGCGCGCAGCTCTACCCGGATCGCGACGCGCCGTTTTTCGAGACGGGTATGTGGGCTTGTGCCGCTGCTATGTTTGGCGTTGCTGTGCTTGCTCTTGTTCTGAGGGCGTACTTGGTGTGGCTGAATCGTAAGCTAGACAAGGAGGAAGGCGAGGGCGAAGGTGTGGATGAGGAGATTCAGAGGCTTGTCGGGTCGGAGAGAAAGGAGAGCATGGGGTTTAGGTATTTATTGTGATATTAAGCTTAGGTATGATATGTTAATGTCTAATTGGCCGGAAACGAATACTTACTCTATCATATTTGGCACTTGTCCTAGAGGATGGCAATATACATCTCTGTTTTCGATCTTGAATCCCATGCCCCAGCTCGAAAGATGCGCAACTAAGACCAGATCACCTATTAAGAGAAGGTGGTAGAAGTTTCTAACCCATTGGTTTATCGTAGAATACTTTTTTATACTGTATATCGTTCATATAGTATTGGATACTTCGTGGCTTGGGATAGGTTCAGATTGAGTGCCGCAAGGACTCCCACAAAATGGTATCTCCCCATTAACGAAAATTAATTTAAGCTCTAAAGAGAGTGATAGCTGTCATGAATAAACTACACATATCAGTGTGCTTGTGCGTACTAACGACACCATTACTACACAGTCTTATTAGTTGTCCAGTCGAAGAAAAGCGACGAGCTGAACCATAGGGATTCGTAACAATCGGTCCTAAAAAACCCATGATAATTGATAGGAGCCTGTCAATATGACTAGAGTTAACAAGCCCCCATGCACTTGACATAAGCATGTCGGGTCGGGGCTTTCTTTTTGCTCCTGATGCAGTTCAAAGTTGGTCGAGACCTGGGTGACGTAGGGTGCTCACCCTGCAGGAACCGGTCATGCCAGAAAGCCCGTATGGATCTCCCTGGTACGGATTTCTGGGTGATGATCATACCCGTAAAATGATATTAAAATATCTGTTTTACTTTCATAACTTCTCATCAGAAGCATCGTTACTGGAGGCAGCATCACGCTTTATGTATTCCAGTTACCAAGAGATGAAGAGTATCTGGGTATGCTGTGAGCCTTCCGGGTTCTATACAAAAATGGATACATGTGCTCTGTTCACCAGATTTTCGGGAATAGATTCACATGAATGGGTACGCAACATCGTCCTTACATCCATGAGATACGTGTAGTCTACGCGTTCATTATAGTGACCCAGTCGGACTTTGTGCTGGACACATTGAATTGGCTAGTTAGATCTAGTTACCCCTTATTCCGAGAAAGAAGGGGGTGGAGTTGTACTACTAGAGATCTCGTACTGAGTAGGATATGCCACGAGGTTAAATGCCGAGTGCCCAACACACACTTATGGTATGTGGCATACATAAGTGTCTTGTGGGCTCCAACTTACGGTCACCTACATAGGATCTACACTCTCCGGAGTTGGGCGTATTAATCGTTGACGTAAGTTGCTTAGACCGGTCTGCCTATGTATGTAGGCTTATAAAAACTCATCTGCCCTTCAAGCTCCCGTGAATGGAAGATTGTCCAGTACCAAGTAACTGTCCAGCTGTGTATCCAAAGGGCGAATTGAGGAAAGCGCCTACATCAGCAGCTGAGACAACACGATAGCGTCTGGTAATCGTCTCCATCTCATTTTGATTGTCGACCCAGCGGTAAATTGCCTGCTGTGCCTTCATCTTTGTAGGGGTATTTGGTCTCGAATAGTACGTCGTACAGAAAGGGTCCAGATTTCGTGACACCCGTGGAGTGCCAACTAATTCACGTCAGAAATATGCAAGGTTTGTTCTTATCTTCCAGGCTACTGGGAGTACGTGATAGCTTGCGTGGTCCTACCGTCGGCCAAAAACCACCGTCCTATGATTACTCACACACAAGTCATCATCATGTACGTGTGTCTGTGACTGTCAGAAAAGACGTCTGGCTTTAGTTGACAACTGCTGACAGACCTGGTATCGGGGATCGGCTTAATATGCCGCATAGAACTTAAGCCTCATGTAGATGCGGTGTGGATTTAAGACGGATGTGAGTATCCAATGGAGGCGGCATGTGTATTAGTTATTATGGTTACCGTATCCTTACACGATACATGTGGCGTGGCCATCACGGAGCCGGCGAATGCTGTATCCGTGTCTAACATAAACTACTGCTTTGCTTTTAAAGCAGAGACAAAATAGCGGTATTGGCCAGGAGCCCAGAACTACTCTTGTGCGCGATCTGCCGCTTCTAGGTTTCGCAGGCCGGCGACCTTCCCGGGAATATGCTGGGGGGGAAACCTTACAGGGGGAGAGTCTTTATAATTCAGCAAGGCAGAGCACATTAACTGCATACGCAGTCGAGATACTGTGAGGTTAATGAACATCTATTCGGACCTGTATGCGTATGGAATGCAATCGGCTTGTCTAGGAGTACTTTTAACTCTCTGGTTCCTCGGATCTCAACACTCCCGTGTCTTTCTCCTTTTGAACTTGTAGAATCCGTGTAAACTAGCTAATCTCTATTCTTCTCCTAGAAGAAATTCATAAGTTATAATCTGATATTTGCTTTACGTCTGCTGACTCAGTCTGCCACTAAACGGTATATATAGACGAGAATCGAGTTCGAATCGGCTTTTCACGACCGACAAAATTTTGTCCTCGGGTGTCGAGAAGAAGAGACGATAGTCGAAGAAGTCTGATCACCCGTAAACTGGGTAGGGAGAAGACACCAATGAAGACCTTATCGAATAGTCTTTAGCTCAGACTCAAAACGTCTGAGAAAGCGGAGAGTTGGAGGGCAAAAGCGTGACTTGTAAGTAGGAAAAAATGCCGGAGCGAGGAAAAGCCAGCATGGTGCTCCTCAGGAGAGATACCACTACAGGAAACTGGACCGTGACCCCGAGTCCGGAGCCAAGCCCTTTATCACACCCTGTACGTACGTGTTTTATGATATTCCCTTATCAGCATACATCTGTGTGCTCTTGGTATATGTGTTTTCTCATCATATACACCTCTTGTGTTTTGAGGCGTGATCGTGAGTCGCGTCATGTCCAGAAGGCTTCACGTTACGGCGGCCGGCTATGGAAAGCTCAGGGAAGAACAAGATGCCAAACATCCAATACACTGATCTACGCTATATATGCCACCCTCACCCCCTTTTGTCCCCTGAAAACACGAGCCGGGGTCAAAGCTAATAGTTCTCGGACAGTCGAAACCGGCCCAGCATGCATTGGCGGTCGTCGGCGGGGTGCCGACGGTGATGACCGACATCCCCGTCTCCGCCGTGCTCCTGGCGCTCTTCATGGCGTCGGCCGGGGCGCATATAATGGTCCTGCACACCAATAGGCGACACAGGGTGAAGTTCCTCTTCTCGGGTATGATGTTCGCGCTGTGTCTCCTGCGGAGCGTGGCCTTGTGTATGCGGATCGTGTGGGCGACGTCCCCGCACGAGCCCAACATAGCCATCGCGGCGGGCATCCTGACGCAGACGGGCAGCGTCATCGTCTTCATCATCAACCTGATCTTCGCGCAGCGGATCGTGCGCGCCTACCACCCGAAATTCGGCTGGCACCCGGCCACGACCTCCGCCTTCCTCTTCCTGGTCTGCTGCACCATCGCGTCGCTGATCATGATCATCGCCGTGACGATCCAGAGCTTCCTCACGCCGGACGCGGAGATCCGGCACTCGGACCGCATTGTGCAGCTGTTCGCGGGCACGTACATGGCCGTCCTCGCCTTCCTGCCACTCCCCATCGTCGTTCTCGCGGTCCTGCTCCCACGCACCAACAACAGACGCATCGAGAAGTTCGGCGCCGGCCGCTGGCGCAGCAAGGTACATCTCCTCTTGGGCACGTCGGCCCTGGCGGCCCTGGCCGCCGCCTTCCGCGTCTACACGGGGTACGTCCCGCGGCCAGCGAACCATCCTGCATGGTACCACAGCCGCGCGTGTTACTACTGCTTCAACTTCGTCACGGACCTGATTATCTCCACGGCGTATCTTTTCTTGCGGTTCGACCGCCGGTTTATCGTGCCGAACCGTGCCAAGGGACCGGGAGACTATGGCAAGGCTGTGCGAGCGCGCCCGCCATCTGTGGTGTCCTCGGACGGTGGCGAGAAAAATGGTAATGACACGGATCCCGAGAAACTCGCCAGGCTCAGGGGTGACAGCAACGAGGACGGCTGCGAGAAAGCAGCCCCTCCTACAGTCCCTCCTCCTACAGCCCCTCCTCCTATATATGACCATGGCGGCAAGGACCAAGGCGAAGGAAAAGGGAAAGGCAAGGATGTCGACGTCGAAAGCGACGACAAGGGGGCCACGAGTCTTCCGAGCCACACACCGGCGGTCGACAGTAGCACCCAAACGATGGACGGTCCCGGGGGCGACTGGTACTCCTGGCCGTTCCGGGCGTCGTGGGCGACGCCACGCAACTGCGAGCCTATGTCCTCGCCGGCGAACCAGCCCAGCGAAGGCGGCAGCGACTCGCCTGCCGACGGTCCTCCACAACAAGCCAGCGTCGCCGGCGTCGAGGAGGCGTCGAGCCAATGGGGTGCAGAAACGAGTAGTAGCACATGCATCCAGGAGCCTGACCCGGCACCATCCGCGCCGGCACAGCCACAATTTCATCCGCACCAGCTGCAACACGGTCGAACGAACGCGCTGGGTCAGGCATACACTGCTAACGAGGCGCTACACATGGATACCGCGAGGCCGGCCGAGCATGCCGCCGTTTCGCCGTCCATAAGCGAGACGCACGCGTCGGGGCGCAACCCCGTTACCAGTGGCCCCAGTCGTAGTCACAGTGTCGCTGCTTACTATCCTGCTGGTAATAGCCGGGCACCCAGCCGGGGTCGCATCAACAGGAGTCTGAGCTGTAAGGAGGCGGAAATCCATGACCCGGCGGGAGGATGGATATAAACACCGTGGCCTCGCGGTCATCCACGCATCGGAGCGAAATCTACTAAGACGGCATATATAGGTAGCCAATGGTTTGCTTTCTGGGTGTACGTGTGCCTAGAAAGACTAAAAGGGGGTAGGAATAAAAACCGAGAAGACCTCGAGGAACCCGTTGAGATTTGCTACCTCGAAGGCTACGAATGTATGCCCCCGTTTTACGCATCGATTTCCGTTTCTAGGCGATTGTGGATGTATTTCCGACCTTAAGCTACGTCATCATTTACATGTACCCTGAGGGTGATATAGTAAGACATAAATGGAGTTTGGCGCAGGGAATAGGGGGTTACATACTAACCAATTTGTACAAACAATGGCGATATTGTAATTCGTTTTGTGGACAGAGCGGAATGTCGAGTAGTTTCTTTGACTCGCTAGTACTAGTAGATTAGGTTACTACACGACGTGACACGTCAAATATCACCTACTTCTGCTGTCAGGTGCCGAAACGAGGGCTTTGAATAAACACATGCTATTTCTAGTATGCAAATTAGTGGTATCTTTTACGGATACGTCCAATTCCCAGTAACATGCTGGTGGTTGTCACGACCAGACAGGCACAGATAGGCTTCGCTTCATTAAACATCAAAACTTCTCTCTATTGGTGAGGAAATCTAGGCGCCCTTTATTTCTTCGAGCATGCTTTTCTCCTTATGCTGGAGCTGGACGTGAGCCTTTGACAGATGATAACGCGATGGCTTTCCAGGGTATCTTAGCAGCCCAAGATAGTGTCTGAGCTGCCTTAAAAAGGCGTAATTCCAGTGGCTTGAGTAATCGTACATGAATTTGGGTGACGGGTAGCCACGCCAATCGTTTAGACTATCAGCCCTAGAGATCCTGGGGGTGGGCCGTTGAAGCTTCAGGCCACGCACCCGGGGTAACGGGCAACGGATTGCGCGAGAAGACTAGAGGAAGTAATCCGGTGTCCCTATTCAACAGTTAGATTGGCTTTGGGGACGACAGGCGGAAAGATATAAGGAAGAAACCTACGTCGAGAAACCATGGGCTCCCCGGCTCGCGGACAGGGGTCAAACTGTAAGCTGCAGATCACACGTCAGTATAACAAAATCTCAGAACGGAGACGGAGCCCCTGTAGGCCGAGTCTCGGACAGGGCACCTTACAAGGTATATTTCAGATGCTCATCAATTTCCATAATGGCGGCTTGATTACCACATCGGTAACAATAATTCGGGGCTGCGTTATGTTAGTTCTAGTCCTCGGGCGCACAGCCGGCCTCGAGGGGGGACTGACCGGAGAAGATAGTCACAACGTTCCGATCTTGCGACCAGTTGTATCCCTCCATAACTAACTGATGAGCCCTAGCAATTAACGTCAACCCATTGTTGTGGTTGAAGGCCTCTGAAATGTCTTGGCCAAAAGTGTAACCGGCACCGCGAGGAGAGATGCCCCAGCCGCATCGGTCGTCGGGGTCAGACCATAACAAGTCGCACATGGGGCCTTCATGTGGAACTTCTTGGATACGGTCGAGAGCCCGAATGTTATCGAGGGTGTCAATGCTGGGGGAAAGCCCGCCGTGGAGGCAGAAAATCTGGTTGTCGATCAGAGCGGTGAGGGGTAGGAAGTCAAATAGGTCCGTAAAGAACTTCCAGACGTTGGCGTTGCCGTATTTCCGCAGGCACTCATCGTAAAAGCCGTAGACCTGAGTGATTTGTCTAGACTCGTGGTTGCCGCGCAGAATGGTGATGCGCTGGGGGTATCGGATCTTGAGGGCAACCAAGAGGGTCACGGTCTCGACCGAGTAGTAGCCTCGATCGACATAGTCGCCTGTAACGCACCACTAGTTAATATCTGCGTACTTCTTTATGTCTGCCGCCTGCCTGCGCTGTCGCGCTAATATTGATGACGAACCCATGAAAAGATAATTGGTATCGGGGTTGGGACCACCGATCTTGAATAGCTCCATGAGGTCGTGGAACTGGCCGTGAATATCGCCGCACACGGTTACGGGGCATTTCTGCGGCAGTCAGCAGAGGCTACGGTGCTCCTCGCGCCGAGGGGTCATATCATACCACAGGCTGAACATTAGATTCTTCTTGCAGCACTTCTCTAGCCTGGAGACAACGGAATGTTAGCGCAGCATGCAACGGTGGTAGTAGCGGCGGCGGCGGCAGACCTTCTCGCAGAGTCTCTGAACGTCGGCCTCGGCCAGCTGTTTGCAGCTCATCAGACTCTCGATCCACCCATCCAGCGTGGGAATGGTAGTAGGCTCCGAAGGGGGCATGGGAGCCATCTCGGCAGGAACCCGACCGACATCCTCCATGTTGGTGTCCATGATGGCTTGCGGGGGGTGGGATGGCGGTGGCTACGACGGCGGGGATACGAGCAGTTGCGTATGCGTTGCCTCGTCTTGGTCTGTCTGGGCGGATGGGCGACGACGACGTCGCTGATTAGGCACGCGACAATAGTAGCGGGCTTGGTGGATGGGTGATAAGAGATGGGTGGGGTCGGACTGGTTGGACTCGGTTGGATTGGGTATCGTCGTCACTCGACGTCACGAAGCGTTATTGTACAGTGCTACGGTAAGAGTTGTATCTAAAAGGCTGGCCGGTCAAGCAGGGAGAGGGGACCTAAGCGGGGTGTGTTTCAATCCGTGTATTGTTATCGTCGTCAATCAATTACGAGTTGGTCGTTTTGTCGCTGGGAGATGAGAGGTGAGGGGAGCGATAGAATGAGATTGCGATGTTGTAGTCGACAACACGCAGGAAATTCGCAGGTTTGCGGGTTGCAGGTTCACAAGGCAGGGCCGGGCAGGCACGCTGGTTTGGGGACTCGTTAGCGGACTACCTACCAGGTAGGTAGCCTAGTATAATCCAAAAGTACCTAGGTAGCCGCCTACCATATGTACCCTCCCCGAACGAACGGCGATGAGATTAGTTCTCAGCTCGCTTAAACCGCGGCTCTTCTCTTGTTATCCCCAGGCTCTGCCTAGGTATCTGACCCGCTGAACCAGGCTTGAGAGGTACATGAGGTAAGAGAGATAAATATGTACATTAGATAGTAATTACACTTAGCTGCCTCATAGCACGAGTCGTTAGCGGTAGGTAGTCCAATCTACATCGAAAATCAAAAGAATTAAAACATGACTTCGAACTTTGCGAGAGAAAAAAAGCCAATATACGAATGTTTCAACAAGGGGTTTTCGTAAGCTGCATTTAGTTGTGCTATTTACCACCTTCTACTGATACACACACACTCTTGGATCATCTTTGTAAGCCATACCTATGTAACAGCGATGATTTATTAGATTCACATTCCTAGTTGAACAACTAGGTAGCTAACCGGCTCAGGGGGAGGATACCAAATAGTACTAGGTAGCTAGCAAATTCTAGCTTTTAGAATTCAGTTTCAAGACATACTGTACCAGCATACAGTGACAAAGGGTTCGATATTCAGACTTTCAGGCGATAGAAGAGCCGTCTCTTTCCGCCGAGACACTTAAAATAGCTACTTCAGGAGGTATTAGAACAACCTATTCTCCTGCAAAAAAGCATTGAGACTTTATATATCCTATCGGTTAGTTTAATGACGAATAAATGGTGTATCGTGTCTGCCGGCTCACCGCTCTATCGAGTTAACATACCCTCGACTGAAGAGGTAGATTTTCCCATGAGAGCAAGGACTGCGCAGAAAGACATAGGGGCTCGGAAATGGAAGTCAATATACTGTTTTAGGTTCGAGTGAAGGTAAAGGGGAAGAGGTAGCCGACAGACTCTTTGGCTTAGCTAATATTATTATACCCTTGTTTTTCAATTCATGATTGAGAAGATCGTGTCCAGGTTATAACAACATCATTTCAACCCAGTCAAGTACTCTAATATGCGTTCAGAGGAGGACACGTAGGGCGAACCGGCCATCAACCAAGTTAATGGTCGAAAGTTGTGTTTATAAGGTGCGCGTATCCTAGGACAAGTGGTTCTCACCTAGTATTCACAACGTAGATATTCCCACACTGAGACTCTCGCCTAGGGTATATCACGATACATATGAACTTGCTAAGCCGCTACCAACCTTAGAATGTACATCATGCACCACCATCCTCTCTTATACTGATGAGAGACCAAGCCCAACAGGGCCGGAACCATTTGTGCCATTCTGCGGCACATCTTTCCCGACGAGGTCTCTGAAGTCAAGCTGCACCGCCTCTAGCATCTGAGCATGAATCTTGGCTCGCTCCACGCACTGGTTCCATACCTCGCCATCCCGTTCCGTACTACTCAATTGCCTGCCGAGGATGATGTTAAACGCATCTACCTCTTCCTTGGCCCATTTCACACAGGCGCTCATCATCGCTTGCGGAAAGCAGCTCTGGAAACAGGTGACGGTATTTCTGATAATGGAGAAATAGACAAACGACAACTGCCATATGTAAAGATGCAGATCTCCTTGGAAGATGCATTGTCTGTATATCAAGTTAATACCCGTGGAGATTAGAGGACTTTTGCTGTCATGGAGTAACGTACCTGCATCGTTTTTGGATCAAGGTACCCCGAGCTTCGAGATATGCCTCTCTCGCCCGGTCTTCGAATCCTAGCTTGTTCAACCAACTTACATTGCGCCTCGTCTTTTGTGGCTTATCGTGCGTTTGCACTAGCTCCCTAACGATAAACCCGGCAAGCTTAGAACTTCTTTCTTCAACCTTGAAATTGATAAAATCCTGAGCAATTGCATTGTTCTTAAGTCCTCGCGCAAGGTTCTTTAGCTTTTCAACTCGATTAACTGCCAGATCGAAGCGCTGTAAGGCGATGTCAATGTCAAGTTCATCCATCTGGCCTTCAACCCATCGCAAGTTCTGCTGCTTCCCATCGACTTCGATCAACATATCTTTTATGTCAGACAGTGTCTCGAGCAACTCTGTTTTCTGCAGTAGACCGGGGTCGCGAGAGGCAAAGTAATTGATTGTTTCCTTGGCTTTGTTATTTGCTTCCATCTCGGACTGTAGGCCTTTGCGCAACTCCTCGACAGCTTTTCGTATGTTGAGCAGTAATGTCGACTTCTCGGGGTCTTCGGGCTTCTCTGTTCTATAGATGAAGGATTCCTGGCCAACACCCCGAACCATGATCGCATCCGCCAATTTATTCCTACCACTGTAGGCTTCACTGGTTGCAGCCATATCCACGACCTCAATGTCCAACAAGGGCCAACAACGATCCGCGACCATTTTTGTGGCCGGCCCACGCGCGTCATTTGGGTTATCCACTTTCCGTTTCTTGCGTGAAGCGATTAGCAAATGATCATTTAAAAGAAATATCTGCATAGACCGTCTGGCTTTGTAGGTTGCGTTGTCCAGCTCGATCCACGGCCCAGCGTTCTGAACCACGTGTCTGCCCATGGAATTGGGAAGAAACTTTTGGGAGCCCTCGACATTTTTATACAACGCTTGCATCTGAGAGTTCCAAAGCGCTGTCCTGTCGGCCACTGAACTTCTCTTATCTCTTTTGCTCAAACCCGTGGAGAACTCGCCGGCGGCATTATCTTTATTGGATGCGGCTCGGAGAGCGTTCGTATTGGTCTCAAGGTCCTTGAACAGATTGCGAAGTGATCGCATCTCGCTCTTCAGCTTCTCAGCCTCTTTACTGATCTTGATGAACTGCGTGCGGTTTTGATAGACATTCTGCTGTAGGTCGCTCGACGCTCTGGCCTTCAACTTCCGTAAGGCATCTTCGTAATCCCTGATCTCGTCCTCGGTAGCTTCGCTGAGAATGGCAGCGACGTACTGGTCCGGGGCCAACCTAGGATCACGTAGTGCTTTTGGGTCGACAGCGGGCGGCGCACCGCCAGGGCCGCGCGCAGGAAGTGGTCGCAAGTTCACAGACTGGTCATATTTAGCCAGGTCGATGTCGGGTATAGAGGGGACAGGAGGCTTCTCGGGATCAAAGTTCGATGGCAGATTGTTGAAGCGCGTGGAGTAGCGCCGCTTGACGAGATCACCGGTCTTGCCTCCGGTCGAGGGCGGCGGGCGTTGGCGGGGTGGTGGTGGCCCATCGCCAGTGATAGCGGCTGGTCTGCCGCCAGTACTTCTCGGAATGGGCGGGCCGTCGTTGCTCGGGATGGGAGCGGATATCTGTCTCGGCGCACTGATTGTCGGTCGGTTCTTTCTCTTGGGGCCCTTCCGAAGCGAGATCTTGCTTCGCTCTTCAGACATGATGCAACAAGGGCGTGGGTTGTGCGAGGCGTAGATTAATAAAAGCGCTCGGCCCACACGCACTCAATTGGTGCGGCCGGTTGCGCTTATAGTGCACAAGACGGACAATGTGTACTACCAGACGACAGACGAGCACGGCTCTGGTCAGTCTCAAGGCTAAATAAGGTGAAATAAGGCTGGCTACGTGACGAGGTGGTTTGGGCTTCGACCATAGCCGGGATGTGTGATCCACGAAACACGGAGCCGTGCTACAGGTAGGTAGCTTAAGTATAGCCTTAGCCTGTAGATACCTACCTACTTAGTAGTATGTACCCCTGTCCGCCGTTCAAAGGTGTTAAAAGATACCTAGGCGCGCTTCTAGGGAGGTACCTTCTGCACTTTGTGACTGACCCACTTCGCCGTTGTCCAATGTGCGGAACAGGGATGACCTGGCAGTCCCGATCCCCGACCCAGTAGCCCAGCTTGCCCAGCTTATCACCGCCCTATCACGCTTTAGCAGGTCTGCAAAAAATTACGACGGTGTTTCTCAGCATCGACATTCTAGAGTTCCGTATCTCCTCATTATCCCCCTTGTGCCATCTTATCGCATTACTGTCGCCATAGTGTGATTATCGACCCAAAACGGATCAAACGCTGAATTCGCACGGTCAAGCCATCCTCTCCCGATCTCGCTTTTTCTCACGTCCTCCAAAATGGTTCAGCCCAACACCATCGCAACTATATCCGTTGCTACGGCGGCGACAGGCCTGCTAGGTACGTCAAGTCGTCCAACCATGGTCCCGAGCCACCATAAGGCACTGGCCGAGTGTAGTCCGGGCCGAGCTTGAGGCTGTGCTTCTTGCAATCGCGAATCCGTTCTCCCATGGGAACGGGACAACTGCTAACCCAGTGTTTCGAACAGCCTACGCTCTCTACTTCGACTATAAACGCCGGGCAAACCCCAATTTCCGCAAGGAATTGAGACGCGAGGAGCGCCGGCAAGCGCGTGTCGAGAAGGAAGAGGCTGTTGCACAGGGCAAGCAGAAGCGCCGCGGCATCCAGACCGCCGTCGATGCCGCCCTTGAGGAGGGTTTCCCCACCGGCGTCAACGAGAAGGAGCAATACTTTATGGAATATGTGCAGCAGGGCGAGGCCCTGGCTTCTGATCGTAAGCCAGCCAAACCTACCTATCCCTTCTTACGTCTGGGACCGAACTTGCCCAAGAAAGACCGGATAGACAATCCGTTGCTTCGAGCAAAGGGGCAAAACAATTGAAGTATATGATGCTAACAAGAGTGAATCTTTAGCATCGCAAACTATTGAGGCTGCTCTCGCTTTCTACAAGGCACTTAAGGTGTACCCGACGCCACGAGACCTCATTTCCATTTATGATAAGACAGTAGACAAGGTACGGATATGGCCTCTATCGAAGCCGATAGGAACAACGTCTCCCGAATGCTAACAATATTCCTTAATTCAGCGTGTGCTTGATGTCCTCGCCGAGATGATAGCATACGACAAATCTCTAGACCTCAACAGCCAGGCGCCGCCGAGCGTCAACCTCGCTGATCTCATGGACCTTCCCACCGCCGGTCTAGACTAGAGAGATAAATGTAACAATATGTCCGTGTTGATCACGAACACTCTCATCCTCCACTCAACCAGTAGGCTTGTGCAGGACACTTTGTCTATATGTCCCAATGCGCAAACCGGCTCTGCTAGCCACGGTACATGCAATGCATGGTCCATAATCGGGGATATACGCATTTAAAGAATTCGATTACCGCTTTGTTTTTTGACTGTATGTGTTGTGTAAGATATAATATTGGGTACAAGACCCGGCCTCTTTCCTCTGTCCGTGATGGCCGTTCTATACGCACGGCTCTGGGCAAGGGAAAGGTGTAGAAAAGGACAAGGAGGGGTGGCGATTGGATGATCAGCTTTACCCTTATGTATACGTTTTCTCACGAAATGAAGTTCGGCGGCGCGATATAGACACATGACGAATGACAGAATAACACCACTATCAACTAACTGCTCAATCCCCAAGTTGTTCGTTTTCTTTGTTTCTGCATTTTCTCATAAGGCCACTGGGTACGACTAAGCTCAGTTCGTCTAACATAAAATACAGGTAATAGAATTGCTTTTCTTTACGAAGCCTCAATCTTCCTACCTTTGCGATCGACCCGCTCATCGCGGGGATCGAAACCACCATTACCCCAAGTCGCCCACTCCGGCGTCTCGGGACCCATGTAATCCTCCGGCTTCCAGTCGCCATCGGCGCCATGCTCCTCGAGCAGCTGAAAGAACCGCTGGTAATCGATCCGCGTGTGCCACTTGCCATCGACGCGGAACCGACCACTGGCGATGAGCACGCAGCAGCTGTGCGCGTGCTCGGCGGCAATCCCGTAATCCAGCCCGCGCTCTCTGAGCTTCTGGTCGAGCGCGGTCACGAACTCGGTGACCTCGGCGTAGAAGGGGACGTTGGCCATGCTGAGGCCGGCGCCGGCGCTGGTGGACGTGCCGCAGTAGGTGACGCCCTTGATCTCGACGAAGCAGGGGAGCCCGCGCTCGACGAGGTCCGCGTAGCCCTCGACCTCGTCGTCGACGTTGAAGCCCTTGACGAGGGTGAGGCGGAACACGGTGCGGTGCTTGAAGCGCTTCTCGCGCAGGATGTCGAGGCAGCGCTGGAACCGCTCCCAGAAGTCCCGGTGCAGCGGCCGGTCGATCTTGCGCAGCGACTCCTTGTTGCTCGCGTCGATGGACACGTACAGCTGCGTCACGGCCCTCAGCGCCGCGAGCTGGTCGGGGTGCTGCGCATTGCACACCAGGAAGCTCGAGATGCGCTCCGCGTGCAGCATCCCCAGGAACTCGTTGATGTGTGGGTAGAAGATGGGCTCGCCGACGAGACTCAGCGCGCAGTGGCGGATGCGCATCGCCTCGGCGAACCGCTCCGCGCGCACCCCGGGCACGCCGCGCATCATCTTGATCTTTTGGTAGTGGCCGGCCTTCACGCCCTCGAAGATCATCTCCGGGGGGTCGACGACCCAGCGCCAGGTCGTACCGACCGGGTTCGTCCCGTGGCGCCAGCAGAACACGCACTTGTTCGAACATGATAGAGACGGCGTGGTCTCCATGCACTGGTGTGATGCTATCCCGTAGAACGAGTACTTGTAGCAGGAGCCCCGTCCACGCAGCGCTGACTTCGTCCACCGACAGATCTTGACACCTGAGTGTGAGCCCACAATGGAGTATCCCTGTTTCGTTAGGGAGGTGTATGTAGGTGAGTTTTTGGGGACCATCTCTTTGACAAGCTGCGGTGCTCTCTTCACATTTGGTTTGCCGTATGTGGTAAAATCGATGGCGATAGGAGCCGGCTCTTTTGAGGGGTCAGATTTAGTTTGGCTCGACTTCATAATTCGCCCCAGATCTTCAACATCATCAATATTGGTCTTCTTCTTGCTGTTCTTTCTCGGCACAGCAGCAACCTCTTCGACCACTATTTCGTCGTCATCATCTCCGGAGGCATACTCAAAATCGCTTTCATCAGCATCTCCGCTCCCTGGTACACCCTCTCCTAAGCTTCCCGTAGTCGCAGCAAGTTTAAGGACATCCGTCACGCCCTCCATCCATTCGCTCAGGCGATAGTTAAGATCCAGCTTTTTGTCCCCCATGCCCAACGGATAGGCTCTCTTTCGCCCGGTGAGTTTAGCCATCCATTTATCCACCTCCTTTGCCTGGAAGCAGAATCCCTCTTCTTCGGTTGGCCATCCTTCACGATCACCGAGTCCAAACACAGAATAACCCAGTAGTCCTGATAGTGGGGACGTGTCTATCCTGAAGTCGTAGTGGGTTTCCTGGAGGTGCTCGAGTAGATTGTCATTAATGGTGTCGATATTGTAGCTCGGTATCAAAAATAAATAAAAGTAATCAGCGGGTGTGGTTGTATCCGTTGGCTTGGGCAAACTGATGAAGTATTCGTCGTAGTCTATTTGCGCTAGATCTAGGACGTTAGGGGTAGAGAAAATATCTTTGCGCTCAGCCGCATCCCCTACAAGGGAAGCGCTTAGTTTTTGAGCAAAGTCGTTAGCGATCTTCTCCGTCGTGGTTGTTAACGACGAGTAGAATACTATGACCTGAGTGCGGCAACTGCTATCGAGGCTAGATGATTCTCGTGTAGCTTCAGGTTTCCGCAGTTCGCCCTTGATGCGCCGTGGTCCACGTGCTACTATACCCGGAGGCGGAGTTTCGTGTGGTGCTTCTGATTTCTCATCGTCAGATATGGCAGGCTTAGTTGGTACTAAATTTGTAGTAACAGCGTCGTGCTTTGGTGGCTTCTTAATGACCCTTCTTGTCGGAAGAGTAGTGTATATCATATATGCCATGGAGAAAAAAGATATCACCACCACCAGAATGACCTCTCTATGAACATGCCAAAACTCGAGAAAATCTACACTAGTTTGTTAATGGTGTCAATTTCGTATCAGATCTGGGAGACTCGCCTCTCGACGGGCTTGGGTCACCCCAGTCCGTCGTTTGATTGCTCGCCATCGCCGTTGATGCTTGAAGACCCCAAACTGTTAAGACATTCAATGTCGATAAGACGGAGGGGCACCTTCAGAATGGGGCAAGACTTAATTTTGTGTGGAGGACCACTTTATTATACAGTAGGTACTAAGGTAGTAGCTTGCCCCAGATTTACAATTAGTCAGCTCGAACTAGTCATGTTCATGACCATCCTTTCGCCGTAGTCTGATTCACTTATTCTTCGATTACCAGCGTTGAAAGAGGGGGGAAAAGAAACAAAAGGGGGCAGAGGTAGATGAGATTATAAGACATCGACCTTCAAAATAAAGCTATCCAAAAACTCTCATAGAACGAATCGCGGACCCTCTATCTCCCCAGACGCTAGTTTGTGATCATAATATAGTCTCTATTAGTACCTAGGTACTTCGAGTCTCTGTCTCTCTCGTATATGTTCTACATATATGATTGAAGAAAGTTGGTGTTCCGACCACTGAGACATATTGCTCAAGCCTGACAGCAAAGAAGCTAAGCAAATGACAGTTTGATCCGATGCTTGATCAACCCTAGCGTCTCATTCCTGTGCTTCCAAACGACTCAGAGATCATACATACATTCCATAATCGTATCGCTAAGCATCAGGATCGCTTGATTCAGATTTCGCCTCTGGTTGCAGGTCCGGCCGAGCGTTGATGTAACCAAGGAGCACATCGCGAGCCCAGCAAATGGTAACTAGGATTGCCAAGGCGTTCCACTGATGTTGGTTTTTCTCCGCCATGTGCAGTTGACAGGGCACGTGAATAATAGCGCTTGGATCTGACGCATCCAAAGTAACGATGGTAATGATATGCTTCATAATGACGAAACCAAAGATAACAGGGACCTGTACCGGTGCGTCTCCATTCGATGCATAGGCTCGCCATTCTTCTGCCAAATTACACATTTCGGTTTGAATTTTTACTTCAGAGTCTGGCTCATCCGCCATCATTATACTGTTGAGCTCCATAACCCTTATGTTAGGAGGTAATTGATCACCATATTTGTCAATTTCGCCATCTTGCTTTGCCCAGTCCAAAGCCTGCTCGAGAACACGCCGGAGCTGCTTGACAATTTCAGCTGATATAGTCTTGATGAGAGCCCTCTTTTCGGCCTCATCTTTCCCTTTGTCATTTTTGACCACAGCTTCGTCATTTCGTATATCCTGGATGCGGGCGTGGACATCGATCAACTTGCGGAGAATGAGCCCACCTTTCAATGGTTAGTACGAGACGCTTTACGAATGTTACAGAGCTTACGTACCTCGGTACTCTAATCTATCTGTGTGCGCGTATATTCGGGGCCGGAGACTCTTCGATCTCTTTTTGTCGTAATAAAGGCCATCAGGAAGGGGGATGCCTCGAAAGTGCATCTTCCAGCTTGATGGCATCAGCGGAAAATCATTTCTGGCATTCAGTACCACATTGATATATATCTGCTCCAAACGCCATGCTGTATCTTTTTCGGCTTCCGAACTTGTGTCATCGTCCTCACTATCATTGGGATTGGGCGGTCGCGACGTCACGCTATTCTCAGAATCGATTTGTTGTGCCTTTATTGCCTTGGGGAATGCAATAGGTAATTCTGCACTGCCTCTATCTCCGTCATCGTCATCGTCATCCTCTTCCTGCTTGATTCCTCTACGTATCTCTTCGTTATCTTCATCGTCCTTGATATCTCGGGCAAAGGCTTCGCACTTTGGAGCCTTGGATGTAGTTTTTTTAGGAGCGAGTTTTGACACGCGACTATGTAGGACTTTGTCTATCCCTTGGTTTGTATTAGAGGAAATACTTGAGATTTCTAATGACTTGAGCTTAGGAGCGCCAGGTGAAAACCACCAACCTAAAGCTAGCATGTTGACGGCTGTGGTTTTGACTCTCTTCAAATGTGTCAGCTATATGGTTTTGGAGATTTAAGCGGGCACAAAAGAGAGACGGGAGAAGGGCATGTTTGACGAAGAGAATGATGGGTTTGCGACTCGGTATTACCGGTAGAAGAAGACTTAACCGCTGCTTACCGTAAGAGTTATATGTGAGAATACCTAGGTAGAGCTCAAGAGTGCGACTTCGAACTTGAGTGTTTGCAGTTCCAGTTGTACTATCTCCATCAACAGAATGAAAGCAGGCGGCCGAGTATTCGCGATTCTCATTGTAGTGCTCTAGTACAAGTACTAAGTCATACTCGGCATGAATCAATAAAGACGAGACAAAGGGACGGTACTGGAATCTCAAGGTAGCGTCTGAACAAAGTGCCTAATTCAACAAGTACATTGAAGAAAGAGAAAAGGTGCGCAGGTATAATGGCGAACGATAAACGTGTGAGTGGTTCCTGTAAAGCGAGATGAATGTACAAACATGTATGTGGCGATGATTTCATCTTTCAATTTCTTGGAGCTCAATTAGCCACTTTACCGCACCGTGAAATTATTACAGCGTAAAGACCTACAGCGCGCACCAAGCAGGTTTGAGATATCTGATGCTCCTGGATTACCTACTTCACAATCTACCTACATGATTATATGTGTATCTATCCCAAGTGTATACATATGTACCCAAGGTAGGTACTACTAAGTTTTAGGTAGATAGGTGGTAGTTGCCTTGTGATATTTTTTTACTGTAGCAGTTTGCAATAGCTACCAGAGCGAACCGTACCTCTTTCCCTATCTTCTGGATATTTGGAGGTACCTCCTGCAACAGGGCGCAAAATACACAGGCGGAAGGCGCCGCAGAAATTGACTATTGCATATTAGGTATAACCCGGCGATTGATGATATACGTACCTGTATAAGCACACCAGTCAGGATGCCTCACCTGTATCTGTAGCCCGGAGGTATTTATCCTTTACTTGTATGCTTTGCTCATGTTGTATGTAAAATATCACATTTACAATAAAAGACAAGATTCGATATGATGTCACAGCTTGGCTGGATATTATCACTACCTAGAAAGGTTAGTGCCCTTCGAAGATACCCGGATAATACAATCTCCATCCATATCTCAGCCAATAAGAATGCCATATCCGGCGACCCGCGCGTAAGAATCTGATCAGCGACAGACTATTGGTAAGGGAGGAAGTGGAATAGATATACCTAGATACTGTCACATCGCGACTAAGGTAACGACGCGCCCAGAGCCTGATCCTGATAGCGATATCTTTGCACTGCTTTCACCAGACCCCATTGAGCCGCCATACTTGTGCTAGATAGCTCAAAATCTTGCCTAGCACACAAGGTGCACTAACGAAAACACCACCGAAGCCTTCAGTCTTTATTACTACCTAGTTGCCTATTGTAATCTACTTCACACTCGCCACCTACGACCACGGCTGAATGCTCGCCCGCCTGCTCTGATTTGCCCAACGTTTCAGCACCAAAGTGCTGGTTTTGCCTGCCCCTAAAAGAAGCAAAGCAACTACGAATACGAAGCACACTACGCCCGAGTCGTAGCTGAGGTTTCAATTGTCGCAAGTGGTTGCGCTCACCTATCTCTAGTATTTACCCTCGGCGGAGTTGTGTGCGCCTGCTCGCACAAGTAAACATCGGCCTCACACGCCATGGCGGATTACAGTAGGATGAAGGTGGTTGAGCTAAAGGCTGAGTTGAAGCGCCTAGGCTTGCCGCAGAATGGGCTCAAGGCTGAGCTTATTTCTCGGTTAGAAGAAGCTGCAGCTGCAGCCTCTGAAGATAGCCCCACCGAAACGGCGCAGCCGCCAGCTGAAGCGACGACGACAACGGAACCCAACGAGGCGCAACCGTCTGAAGTTGTTGAACCTGCTAGTGCCTCACCAGAACCATCCAGAGCCGAAACTACACAAGAGCTACAGGTCGCACCTGCTCCTGATATTGATATTGATATGGCTCAAGATAGCTCGAGAAACGATGCTCAGGCACAGGTCACGTCACACACGACTACCTCCGAAACACCGTCGCTTCCCATAGCCGACGTTGTTCAGGATGTACAAAAACGGAAGCGAAGATCGACAACTCCCCCACCCTCCGATGAGGTTGCGCGCAAACGGTTGCGACAAGACGACGCTGACGTAACTCGAGATGCCACCTTAGACGTAGCCTCCGACAAGCACGAACCACCAAAGTCAGATAACGAAGACACCGATCAGGTGTCGATGACAGATATTGATACGAAAGCTACACACGATGAGGAGTGGACAGACAAAGTACCGGAGCTAGACGGGAAAGAAGACGGGAGTAGCGGAGGACCAGCTAATGGTGCTGAGGAAAAAGAGAATACTCGCGGCGCGACTACTAAAACTAGTGGTGATCCCTCAGAGGACGCGGAAGACAGTGTGATGCCTGATGCTGGGGCAACGAGCCCTCAAAGAGGAACACGTTCAGCAACTGACGACAATATGGGCCAGGAAACCCATGATCCGGAACACTCTCCCTCACCTGAGCTGGATATTGAACCATCCATACATCCTGCGACTTGTGCACTATACATCAAGAATTTCATGCGGCCACTGCGACCACAAGCTGTCCAAGACCACCTCTTGGGGCTTGCCACGCCTGCCAACGCTCCCCTTGACGGCAGCATCATTGCCAATTTCTACCTTGATAATATCCGCACCCATGCTTTTGCTGTTTTCACCTCGGTTTCTGCAGCTTCCCGTGTGCGCACCGCACTGCATAAGCGCGTTTGGCCCGACGAGACAAACCGCAAAGCATTGTGGATAGACTTCATACCACCCGATTGTTTTGAAGATTGGATCGATTTGGAGCAGCAAGCTAGAAACACAGGCAACATGCCTCGCTACGAGGTTGTCTACGATAACGACAATGACGGCAATGTGTTCGCCAAGCTAGAAGAAACGGATGCAAATCAAGCCGCCAGACGAGGACCCGCCTCTCCCGTCACTCACCCCGATCGCAAAAACTCAATCCCCACCGGCCCATCGCGCCCTTTTGGAATTGAGAATGCACCTACCGGTCCTCGCAACCCTTACTCTCACAATGGACCTGCTAGCATGTATCCAACCCGACAAGAGACAATAGACCCAGGCTTCATCAAGACCAAATCCGGGCCGCCCGTTCTTTATCGTCCCGTGGCCCCCGAGCTTGCTCAGCGTCGCCTTGGCATTCTTGCGCAGGCGAAAGATCCAAATTATAGTTACGAGGAATCGGGTAAAGACTACCACAGATACTATTTTGAGAGAGATGAGGTCTTGGTCAATCGTGGCCCCGAGATATTCCTAGGCATTCGACCTCCACACAGAGAAAAGGAGCGACGCGAAATCGCACGCACTGGTGGCGGTGATCCTCGTGATCGTTTCCGTGACCGTCGTGGGCCGCCTGGACCTCCTGGGGCAGGAGGAGGTGGCGGTGGCGGTGGCGGTGGGCGTCGTCGACGTCGAGCGCCACGTCCTCACGGCGTTCCCAGAGGCGGCGACCGCTTCCGCCCTGGTCCATCCTACGATGACCGAGCTGCGCTCGACGACAGACACCCGCCACGCCGTGAGGCCTACGGAAGAGGAAGCAACCGTCGTAAGGACAACCATAGATACTAACTACTCGCATTTTTAATGCCTTGAATACGAGTGCGATGAGTGAGTCCGACTTGGAGACTCAACTCTAATTAACTCCCATATTGAGACCCTGTACGATATACAACCACACATACACAATACCCATCCCGAAAACAGAAGAGCGAATGTGTGAATCGCTCATCAAAGAAGGAAGGAATGTGCAGAGTTCTGCTTTCTTTTGCGGGAGAAGAAAAATAATGGATGGATGGATGGAAGAATACCTAGCCGGAAGGCTCTCAGAGGCATGGATAAAGATTTGGTTGATTACCTACCAACCGGTAGTTATTGTCGGTGTCGTTCCAGAGCATCGGAGCAGCTAGTCTATTCACGATGTTGACAACATGCTGCTGCTGCTGCTGCTGCTGCTGTACCTGTATTTATTATCATCGATAACAGTCGTGGACATAAGAAAAAAGTTATTTTTCAACCCAAATTAATTGCCCTTGATTGGTAGCCGATCCGTGTAAGGCACAAGATAGGCCCTTCCCATAATACACCTCAAGCCGTTTTTTTTTTTAATCGACGTGTGCTGCTTGTCTATGTGTCCGCAGCCACGTTCTACTAGTTACTATCTCTTTGCTTGCGGGCAGTCTTAGTCCGTGTTTAGATAATCCTACTCAGCTTCCAAGAGGTTCGCAGCCTTTGCCTTCCAGTTCGTTATAGGCTCACTGTTGCTTGGCCGGCCCCGCTCCACATTTACTAGCGGAACCATGTGGGCACGTACAACCAACATGGGTTGAATGTAGTACGGTTTAGTTACGTCCTTGGGTGAGCTTGTCTTTCGTTGGATTTCGATCACAACAGCCATGCCTATTTTCTAAAGCCGAGGACTATTCTCAAACATATTTGACCACATCTGTAAGAAGACAGTTATTCAGTGGCTTGACTATCCAACCCAGCGTTTAACTCAATTGCTGGTTGGTACAAGTAGTGAGCCCAGGTTCTCAGCCCGTTCACTTTGATAAAGCAGAGTACAACGAAACTACAGGCTGCAACCGTTACGCATCTGCAACGAATGATAGATATTTCAGTTCGCAGTAAGATTGAAAAGATCATCAATTTGCTATCTTGAGGATTCATCCCAGCACCATGAAACCATTTTGTAACTGACCCAAGATTTTGAATACACCCATATCCGATAAGAACCCACAAACCTAAGCAGTAGCAGCCAAGGGTTCTGGCTGAACACCAATCCGCTCCTTGCCCAAGATATCAAGCATGAACTGTGAGGGGCGGTTATCCTTGTACACTGCTTGGCAAGCCTTGAGGGCTTGGACATCCTCAATATACTTGTCAAACAGATACGCACTATCCATCGGGCCACCACGAGCCTCGGGGTGGAACTGGGTAGAAAAGATAGGTCGAGAAGTATGGCGCATGCCCTCATTGCTTCCGTCGTTCAGGTTGACAAAATACTCCTTCCAGTCACTAGGCAAAGTGCTGGCATCAACAGCGTAGCCGTGGTTTTGGCTCGTGATTTGGCATTGGCCAGTGGTCAAATCGAGCGAAGGGATGTTATGGGCTCGGTTACCGTACTTGAGCTTGATCGTACGAGCACCAGCTGCCAAAGCTAGGAGTTGGTGGCCGAGGCAGATTCCCATAATAGGAATCGGGGAGGTCTCCATCAGCACCTGCAAATTGTGCACAGTGCTCTGACAATGGGTTGGGTCGCCAGGGCCGTTGGAGATGAAGACGCCGTCATAGTTGCTAGCAACCTTCTGGATCTTAAAGTCGTAAGGGAACACAGTCACGCTCGCCCCACGGGTGACTAGGCTTCGGAGAATGTTCTCCTTGACGCCACAATCAATCAACGCAATGTGATACTTGGGGTTGGGGGCCTCCACATGGAAAGGAGCTTTGGTGCTGACTCGTTTGACCAAGTTGATCTGACCGGGATCCACAAAGCCCTCATCTTCATCGGCATCGTACTCATCTCCAATAGAGATTCTCGCAAGAGAGGAGCCCTGCTCTCGGAGGTGGGTGACGATAGCACGGGTATCAACCCCAGAGATAGCAGGGATGCCTTCTCGGGCACACCATTCTCCCAGACTTTCTACAGCAGTCCAATGGCTGTACTTCTCGGCGACATCAGCCACCACAACACCCGCACACTGAATATGGGGAGACTCGAAGTATCGCAGTAAGTTATACTCGTCACGCAGAGACGAGGGCACGCCGTAATTTCCGATCAGTGGCTGGGTGAAGACCAGAATCTGGCCACGATATGAAGGGTCGGTCATCGACTCTGGGTAGCCAACGAGGGACGTGGTGAACACGGCCTCGCCAGAAATGTTGGAGTTTGCACCAAAGGCAGTTCCATGGAAAACTGGGCCATCCTAAAATAAATTAGTCGAAAGTCGACGACGAAGTCAACGCATATCACAAACCCGCAGAGTCAGGGTAGCCTCGTTGCCTGAAGCCTGTTCTGTAGTGCGAGAAAATTTGGAGGGCATCTGTCGGCCCTTGCTACCCTTAGGCTTTGTAGCTAGAGTAGCAGTGATTGAGAAGAACCGGGCATAGGGCTTGAGAGCTGTAGCCCCAGCAGCTGCAGGCTTTGCAGCCTTCAGGGCAATTCGGGAAAACATGTTGTTGCAATTTGTTCAAAGGTGTTAATGTAGCAGTCGTGATTATCCAATGGACCCCCTAAGCGGAAAGAGACCGCCACAAGTGGTCTGGGCCATGTTAGCCTGTTGGTGGTGAGTCAGGTCACGGAGTTGAATAACGCACCAGAAATATAATCCTATTGATGAGATGTTAGCTGTGTCATGCTTCCAATATGCTGTATCAAGTGGGTAGAATAGTCTCGTAGCGCTCAACGCCATGCGTCGGGAGACGAATTTGGTAACGATGCTACATCGACGGCACAAAATTGGAGAGGTGAGGTCATATGCAACCTCAAAACCGCAGTAACAAAAGCAAGTCTATGAAAGTACATACCTGTGATGTGAAGACTGACGACCGCCCGTTCATAAGGGCAGATGTATCCGGAAGCAGTTAATATCGTTCAATGTAAATGCCACGGTGGTGTAGATTTAGGTATCTGTAAGGATCCTGTGGGCTTGTTCTGGCGCTCGAGGTGAAAAATGTGATGCAAGAAGGCAAGAAGCTAAAGGTCGGTCGGGGTTCTGCAGCGTTTCGAAGGGTCGGGGAAAAAGTGTCGATAGTGGGGTCGAGTCACCGCGAATTGGCCAAAGGGGCAAAGGCTGACCAGCGGTAGGCTAGTAGAGGACGATCGGTATAGCTCATCACTAGCGCTCGTAGAACCAATCAGGGCGCGCCCATTACTGCCTATTTAGCACCGATTGACTGCTATCTCGCATGCCTCCCCGCTATGTCAGCAGCATTTTCCAGGGCGCGTATCCGAAAGCGGCGAGAGTTGGCCGCCAAAGATAACGTGTATCCACAACTTATCTATACTACTACAATGCACTGAGTAAGGACCGCCCCGTCGTCACTGCTGGAGAAAACTTTATCAATTAGTATATCGAGGTAGCACAGCACAATGCATGGAATGAAAATCATAGTCAAGAGGTCTCGCTGCCCTCAAAGTGAGACCTAGAGGCATTTAGCACCCGGAGCAAGATGGATATAATATCTTGTTTCTTACGTAGGGATATAACTACAACTGTCTCTTGCCCTACTGAATCCCAAGTCGACAAATGAATCAATGATCTAATATCTATACTATCACCACTTACAGAAATTGTAAAAGTCTGACTATGTCTAGGACTAGAGTGACTAAACTGATGTTATCATTCTATGCGTGGAAGCCACTATGAGTGCTCGTTACAGGCTACTTAGTATGCAGGGCAACAAATTGGTTGTAGCATAGATGAAAACAGATATCTCTCTTGCTTATCAATGTGTTTTATTGATTATAATAGCCCGACACAGCCACTAGACAGCTCAATGAACCTAAAGTGTCCCCTCGTGTATGTCATAGCCGGCGTGTCTTTATAATAGTACATATCTAGGTGCAGATTTTATATATTCTCCTACAATATGTTGGGTTTTCTTTCCTTGAGTGACCAGTCATAAAGCGCCGAGCTCTTTCAGTTTCGAAATCATACCGTCAACATCTTCGACCTTGCCACCGCCTTGTCTCGGGGCAGGTTCTATGAACAAGTCAGTATGGGCGACCTCCTTAAACAAACCATAGCCCCCAAAGTTGGCTCGAAAGCGAGAACAGGTGGAAGGAAGCCAGAGGACGAATGATCGTGCCGTAAGATAGCATAATGACGGAGATTAAATCACAGGAGGAAGGGTCGATAACGTACCTGTGACCTTAATAACCTTCAGCCTCCTCTCATTCGTCACGCCCAGATCCGACAGGCTCATCTTAACAAGCGGCTTCTTCTTCGCTTTCATAATATTCGGCAAACTCGCGTACCGCGGCTCGTTTAGCCTCAGATCCGTTGTGATGACCATGGGTAGTTTTGCACGCACTGTCTCTACACCGCCATCAACCTCCTTGGTGACCTCGACGCTGTCACCATTGAACTCGACACGGCTCGCCTGCGTAGCCTGTGGCCAGCCAAGCAGGCCGGCGAGCATCTGACCCGTCTGCGCCGCGTCGTCGTCGATACTCTGCTTGCCGAGGATGACGAGGTTGCTCTTCTCCTTGTCCACGACGGCGCGCAACATCTTCGCCACAGTTAAGGGCTCGAGGGAACCCTCATCCCCGTCCGCGGTCTCGACGTGGATAGCACGGTCCGCGCCCATGGCCATGGCAGTGCGCAGGGTGTCGACCGACTTGGCGGGGCCTGCGGAAATGGCGCAGATGTCCTCGACGCCGCCCGGCGCCCGCTTCTTCTCCCGGATGCGTACAGATTCCTCGATGCTGAGCTCGTCGAAGGGGTTCATCGAGTGCTTCACGCCGGCCGTCTCGACGCCCGTCTGGGCTTTGTTCACGCGCGGCTTGACCTAGTGACATGTCACGATAAACATCAGCTTTGGCTTTGTTCATTTGAATGTAGACGTTTGTTCCATCCCCCAATGCGACCGGATAGGCGCAATGTGCCCACATCCGTGTCATATAACATGCGAGAGTAGAGAAGAGCTGAGGTCCCCCACTTAGGTAGGTGGAAAACAAGCAGGGGACAGCTTACAGCATAGTCAATTACCCGTTTGACGGGTACAAGAATCCGCAATGCAGACATGGCGGGCGGTTTATGTATATGGATTGGCGTCAGGGAGGGCCGGTTGCGACGAAAGGTCGAATTGGTTATTGGTTCCAAGCGGTGGTGTTTCGGCGATCGGCCAGCTACGGAGGAAGCCCACTCTCGATGACGCGGGAATACAGCTGGCGAGACCGGCAGTAGCCGATGCTCTTCCTTCAACCGGCCGAGGTTAACGAGCCCCACGTGTAAGTGAAGTGGTGACCTTCTCGTCAGCACTCAACTCCACATCTACCTAACATCAACCGCCAGTCCTTCTAGGAAAAACCAGAGAAGGCATACTAGTACATATTCAATGCTATCCATTGTGCGTGAAGTGCTATAGAAAGAATGTCCATTGCTGATTCAACAACAGCTGACAGCATTTTGCACAACAAATGAATTTGCTTCGCCGCACGCCAATTGGCACTAGTTAACTGATCATTCAAACGCCCGCAGGAAGTTTGAACTGTGACAGAACAGGACAGTGGCAATGGCCGCTCATATATTGACTTGACGCGCTCCTAGATTTCGTATGATCATACAGCAATAAAGAACCAGCAGACCAGGTCTAATCAACCCATCAACGCCTCAATATTCTTCTATTGCTTTTCTACCCCCAGCTGCTCAATGCCTCCCCCTGCAGCCGAACTGGACCCCATCACCAGTCATCCCACTCGTCGTCGGGTTTCTTCGCCGCCGCGGCCCCTGTATTCTTCCCCGGTGCCTTGCCCATAGCTGACGTGCCAATAGAGCTGTACTTAGCACCCGTACCGTGCCTTTGGTCCGCAAGTGATGAGAAGTCGTCCCAGAAGCCCTTCTTGCTCTCGTCAAGCGGCGATTGGTGCGATTGATTACTACCGCTTGCATCAGGCCCCTCAACAAAGCGGCTGAACTTTTCCTGAGCACTCACGGCGCCTACTTGAGCCGCCCGACCTACATTACCCGCTGCAAACCGGGCTTGTGCCGCGAAATCAGAATCCGACAACTATATGCACGACATAGTCAGCGGTGTTTCGTCTAATAGCACAGCGTCGAAGCTGAGGCAGCTGAGGGGATAGACATAAGGTAGAATAAATAAAATAGAGAGGACAGCGAGAGCAGGGCTCACCTGCTTAGCCGTAGGCTGGATGAAATCATTGTTGATACCCTTTGCCGTTTTCGTAACCGTAGACGCGAACCATCCAAGCCCTTTCGTTAGCGCCGCCACGGGATCCTTCTGTAGTTCTCCCAAATCTGGTATACTCGAGCCGCCACCACCGCTTGCATTCGCCGGCATGGACGTGTTCCCAAAGCCTCCATATTTCCCTCCCTGATTCGGTGGTAGACCGTCAGGCCGCGATGCATTCTCTTCGCCTAAACGTGCAAAGTACTTGTCGTCGACCTTAGCCTTTGTGCCGCCAGCTTGGTGCGGACTCTCGGTCCTCCTCGTCCCGCCCAGTGGCGTACCGGTCCTGCTGATCTGACGCGAGCCACTGGTGGGCGGTTTCGCGGCCGCGCCCGCGGTGGGCTGTGGTGTACTCCGTCGCTCGCCCGGAACATATTCTCTGCCCTCGACCTTGGCGCTGAGCCTCTCCTTCCACTCCTCGCCGACCTCACCACTATATCGTTCGGCGATGGTGGCGTCGTCCCAGCTCAGGCCGCGCATCTTTGTATCTTCGTGTTCCTCAAAAAACTTCCGCCACCCTTCGTTACCGCCCAGCCGCATGCGCTCGATCTCAGCCTGCTTGAAGGCGTCCATGGTCACGGAGCGCACAAAGGAAATATGGACGCCGAGGCCGCGGTGCACGCCGGCGCACGACAAGCAGATGAAGACGCCGAATTTCGGGGATGCCCATTGCGGGTTCGGGGCGTTGCAGTCGCAGCAATTGTTATTGTTGCTGGTCTTCTGGATAGCGAGGAGCTGGACAAGGCGCGCGGTGACGGCGCTGGTCAGCGAAACTGGACGCCTTGGGGACGAGGGTACATTGTGCTAGGTTGGGTGATATGCGCATGCCCATCGTACCTTTGACCTCGTCTCAGGGTCGACTTCCCACATTTTCCTTGCTTGTCTTTCAAAGTATCCACCGATTCTTAGCCGGTTTTATGTTCTATTTTACGCTGTATATCGAGAAGAAACGCGTTGCTCTAGAATGATTGACATGTACATGCACCTGGTCTCTTTGGGCAAGATACGGATGTCCATTGGACCAAAAGATGTGGTTGGCCCATCAGCGCCCCTCAATCCCGAAGTTCTGCCAAGCAAGGTTCCATGCAGAGGCTCAATCTCACTTGCAGCGTACCTAACTTTTTTATGGGTTCTTGTCATGAGACAATTTTAATGACTCGACATTGGGTAGTTACTCGTGAAATTAGTCGACAGGTCTGCTTTGAAACTGGAGCATAGCTTTCACTCCTCTTACAGTGATATATATTCTAGGTTCTGGAGCAGTGCATACGTGAACATTGGAAGTGCCCTCATATCCATCCTTTTGCCCAGTGTCGACAGTTGATACTTCTCTTCTACAGAATTACTCTCTTGCCTCTAAAGATTACGCACGAGCTCGGTGTTAATAAAATCAATTATGGTTTTGCTGTCATAGTTCACTAAAGACGCAATTAAGCCCGATAATCATGACCAAAATCAATCACTCGTATCTCTATTACCGCTCGAGAACTTTTCCCAGTCCCATTTAACGCCTTTTCTGGCGGCCACCTAGTGTACAACCCGAGAATAATGCGTAAGAGACTGAGAAAATGACCCGTAAGAATGAATATGGATGTCAGAAGCAGAAGCATCATGGCTAGACGTTTATCAAAAGATGCATCGGCGTAACTCTTACGACAACGCCCTGTCGATAATATCAAAAGCCATATCAACTACTGCTCTCGGGTTCGTATCTATCATAAATTCAGCTGACTTCCATCCTTTCGCTACAAATATTCGACTCTCGAACACACAGCATGCTCAAACGATGTTCGCCAATGGCCGTAAGGATGATTGTCTGGCTCCACTCCTCATCGAAATAGGTGCATACTGACAAAGAGGTCGAGTAATGAATTTAAGCAGTGGCGGTGGCGGGGGTGGTGATGGCCGCCTCTTGACCGTTTGTCTCGCTCTCGTGAGGAATGTTGGCCTCCTCATCAGTCTTATCAGGGCTGTCGATGGCAACCTTGACCGCGATTTCACGACCCTCGATCTCCTTGCCGTTCATCTCTTCAACGGCCTTTTGCTGCATCTCCTCAGAAGCAAGGGTGACGAAACCGAAGCCACGGCCCTTACGAGCCTCTCCACGAGCCTGGAGCTTCTTGATCATGAATCGGGGGATAGGTCGAAGGGCAATCTTGGCAGAAGAAGGCTCATAAGCATTGAAGAGTTCTTTGAGCTATTTGACAATGTCAGCAGCTTTCCACTAATGCAAGATGCAGCGGCGTAGCCCATATACGTACAGTCTCCTCAGTCAAATCGTAGGGGAGGTTTGCCACCATAACCTTGTTCTTGGAAGGAATGCCATCAGCTGGCGGCCCGCGCTCTCGGCGCTCACGAATAGGGCCCTTCTTGCTCTTCTCAGACGCGTCAGTATCGACTTTGTTAGTAACGTCGGTCAAAGGTAGAACCTCAGAGGCGTCGGTGAGAGCTTCGTTCTTCTCAGAAGTCTCCTCGCCGGCAGCATCCTTTCCGCCATCCTAAGTTCATATTAGTTTTTTTTTCCTCTGAACATACCAGCTAGGCATATTGAGTTTCAACGTACAGATCGTCCTCCGCGTCCGGTTCGGCCACCACGTCCTCGACCACGGCCGCGGCCGCGACCAGACGCTCGGCGTCGAGAACCCTCAGCACCTTCACCGCTGGAGGCGCCCTCGATCTTCTCGCCAGCTGGCTGGGGAGTACGAGCGAGCTGGACAGAGACCTTGCGCTCGAGGATCTCTTTACCCGAAAGCTCACCAATAGCGCGCTCGGCCTCGCTAGGAGTGGAAAGGTCGACAAAAGCGTAGCCCACAGGGCGGTCGGTACGGGGATTCTTGGGGATTGAGACAGATTCGCTACAACATAATTAACTAATCAGCCAAATAAACATGATAGCTTAGCAAGCTCAGTAGTCACGGTTTTTGTGCAGCGGTTGATTCGCGAGATGGTACGAAAGCAATATAATGAGTCTGTCTGATAGAAGCATAATGGACATCCGAGCTTGTTCCTCGAAAACGTCTGGCAGTGCATGCAAGGCTATCGAGTGGGATGATGTAGGCACTAAGAGATGTCTAAGACGTTTCGACTCTTCCTTTGCTTTGGTATATTCCGACGAGCCAACGATTCATTGAAGGTTTGGGGGCGGGGAGAAGTAATGGCCGAATGAGGGAGACATGATGTCAAAATTCAATTC
Organism: Xylaria castorea; assembly: GCA_022495115.1. NCBI lineage: Eukaryota > Fungi > Ascomycota > Sordariomycetes > Xylariales > Xylariaceae > Xylaria > Xylaria castorea. The sequence goes on along the minus strand of MU382629.1, from coordinate 1,104,940 downwards.
GAAGCAAACTTACACAAGGTAGCCCTTGAAGAACTCCTTCAACTCCCCCTCGGTAGTCGCATAGGCGAGGTTGCCAATGTACAGGCGGCGACCCTCAGCAGCACTGGCATGGACGGCGTCTTTGTTTTCGTCCTTGTTTTCAGTGAGCGACGTATTGCTCAAAGCGTTGGTAACGTCATTGACAGCCTGTTCGGCAACCTGGGTGACCTTCTCCACAGTGCTGGCCATGATGTCTAGTGGATGTGGATGAGAGCGGTGATGCAAAAGGTTGGTCGTGATAGCAGGAGGTAGAGATGCGTGGACGTTTGCGAAGCGGTTCAGGAGTTGAACGCGTGAACAACGGTTGATGTCGGGGGAGGAAGATAGGGTGGCTACGTGCCCTAGATAATTGGGGAGGCTTGAGTGTTGGTCGAAAGTTGACACAAGTTGACTTGATTGATGTGGGTTGAGAGGTGTGAAGAGGAGAAGGGGAAAAGAGGACTAAAGTAGGTGCTGCGACGTGCCAGAAATTTTTGTAAGGTGTTTCTGATGATTGTGGGCCCTTTTTGGATACGCACACGGCAGGCGTGAGCTCGCAATGACGAATGGGGAAAGGGGCAGCTCTTTGTATGGCCAATGAGAAGGAGAAGCCGATAAGTGAGTCGATACGTACCTTTCACCTGAATACCGGTATATTGCCCACTTTTACAACGGTAGCAAATAGAACAGTACCGGATACTAACTAGGGGTTCTTACAGTCACTAGACTACTTAGGTAGGTAGCTACAAATAATAACTCTCGTTGCTACACCTGTCACAAGAGGGACGTTCACGGTGGAAGTTGGAAAACGAGTCCTAGGTATTTCGATAGCAAGTGCTTTGTTAAGGACGGTCGCTCCAACGTGATCTATTATCCAAGACATACCTACAGAGCAATCGGCTACCGTGACAGAATAGAAAGCGCAGGGTCGAGTTGGCAGGCACCTAACCTTAGGTAACACCTAAATTAGAAAGTCAAGACTCTGGTTGGCGCTACGTCATGTGGAGGAGCGGAATAGTAGTGTTGCCTTTGTTCACAACTTCTACTGAGCTATCAACTTTCTCTATGAGCTGCATGAGGGAAACAACATTATACCTATCTACCTGGCAAGATAAGGCAACAGGATCGAGCCAAGTCGAGGCTCCAAGCTGATCTGGCCACATCAGGTTGGTTAGTTCTGGTTCTCTACTTATCATTTGTCGGTAGGTATAGTGAATTGATACGTGATCATTCGGTCGAATAAGGTTTCTAATGCAACACTACCACATCCAATAAAAACATTGCATATAAGAGTATATCTCAATAAGTACTGGTATGCTGATAACCAAATTAGCTCTACTAACATAATCGTACCGATTTCCCACCTTTGAATGTTAGTACCTAGGTAGGGATAGTGTGGGACTATTGGAAGGTTGCCCAGCCTATTTATTTATCCCACACGTCGCCGAAATGGGCATTAAAGAGATAGAATTCAAACTAACACATGATAAGAGAAATATTGTATGCCATTGGGCAGAACTTAAGGGACCTTACTTCCTGTGGTACGTGGTGTATGTCGAGCTAGTAGATATTCCGGAAGAATGCAGTTTGCCGCATGATGCACTTGGCCGAACTACATAGTATGGGGTCCGCAAGCAGAAAGCACTGCGGGTGGCATGTAGCCAGCCGAGCCAGCCACCACGGCCCCAGGTCACGGCCCAGGTCAGCCCCAGGGGCAGAGGGCGCCGCGTGGGTCCGCTCTTGATGTCACAAGCAGGACCACAGGGCTGATTGCTGATTACGCAGTAACCGTGTCATTTACGTACTGTACTACTAGCTTCTTCGCCTTACCTTACGCACACTCCTCACATCTCGATGCTTTGCTTACATTCATGGATCCCCTTGCTATGGACGTAATAAGCGGCCGGCGTATTTTCTACAATCAATCGAGTTAAGATTGCGCAACGCTCACTTCCTACATACCTTGGTACGGAGTAACTAATTCTGCATAACGGGCGGGTTTTCTCCCATGTAATTGTCCGGACCTTGAAGCAGAAGTCCATATAATGTGCACTAGGAGATTTAATCAAACTGCTGAAATTTATCTATATCAGATACTCATATGCATGAATTAGAGATGGAGCAAACCACCGAAATAATGGTGAGCACTAGGACAATGTTATCAATAACCCAATCCAGGCTGAACGTCATAATATTGTATCATTCATGATAATAGCTCATACTCGTGTATGCTCTCGAGTGCATTGTTGCTACTACCTACCTGAAGGTAAAGGGCAGCTGCAATGTAATGGCCAGTCGGCAGTTGAAGTTCTAGAAGCCGCATCGACATTCTACAGTCCGGGGTCATGTAAGTCACAGCCGGGGGTGTGATATAGACACTCCCCGATATCAATCCAGCAACGCCCACTAGCTACCCAGGTACTGTCAAGCACTGACACCTTCAGCTGCTTGCGAAGCAAAATGAAATTTCCCCCTTTTAGCCCTTGCGCACGACTAAGTAATAGGACAAGAGGTTATCTCCGCCACCCCCCAAGCTCGCTTGCTGTCCTATGGAAAGTACCTAATTACATCCGTAGGCACTAACACTACCTACATGTACGGAGTAGTTACCTAAGTATACGTGTGGTTGCGGTTGAATACCACTTCAACCTATGGCAGAAGACTTGCGTAGCACACACTCGCTACGGAGGGTGCCCTATCTCTGTACACAACACGTGACTATAAGACGCATAATAGTTACGGCTATACTTCAGCCAACCAACCAGATATCTGCCCAATAGCCAGTAGGTATGTGCACATGTGCAAATTACATCATTATATGAAGTTTGGGAGATACAACGTACACTGCGACGCAGGAGTCCATATAATCACAGTCAATTGAGCTATACCTATATTGCTGTGCACTGTACTGTAGGAAGTCAACCCCGACAAACTTGAAAGCGCCGGAGAGCCTTGTCCACCGCGTCCCCGATCACGCGACCGGCCCGGCCTTGGCATCTGCGGCCATGTATATATCGGTGTACAGTAAGTGAATTCTTACACATGTGCCAGTAACATATCTATCTACATATACGTTTACTTCTGCAACACAGCACCTTTCATCAATGATGTTTATCATTGAAGTCCTACTACTTTACCTTAAGTGCCTTGCTAGCCCGGCCAACGGATATACAACTTGAACTACTACATACCTACCTAGCAGGTACCTACTAAGTAAGGTTAGGTAGTTAAGTATGTATCAAGTCCGTCCATCCGATAGCGCTGAGTACACCCCGCCTACAATGTAGCCACCAAATACTACACTTCCGTTTAGTTTATCCACGTAGTGTACCGCGGCCGAGGAAATACAAACACAACTTGCGGCTTATAGGCCGATGTACTCTGTACCTCCCATTGTACATATGTAGAGGTATGTAGATCAATAGTATGACATAAGCATGCCTAAGTGCAAAGGTACAAGTGGGTAGTAGCATCTACCTATAGTACTGGGCTACGTAGGTAGTACATCAAGTAGTGCAACTAATTAGTAGCAGTGGTGGATTTTCTCATCGGCATCATAACACCATGTACAAACTTCATTCGAGTTCAATCCGACAAAGAGATCATCGTTTGTGAATACTGATGGTCAAGCTCATGATCTGTTACCCCGCGTTGCGCACCTTGGCCATCACTATCAACAACTATGGCGTCCGAGCAAGATTCCACCCAGGTGGGCAGTGTCGAACCCGTCGAGCATCGAAAGATGCTTATCCTTTATGGGTCCGAGACGGGTAACGGTGAGGAGTCCGCCAGCGATATTGAACGTATGGCGAGAAGGCTGCACTTTAAGACATTGCTTGAGGAGATGGACGATGTTGAACTGGTACGTTGAAAAAGAGAAAAGATAGACAAAGAGGAAGCTGTTCGCGCAGACCAACACCTTGGCCACTGCTCCGGCGTGGTCGCCAACCTCGAACACATATACCAACACCATTGAATCACACCCTCCCCCCCCCCCCCCCTTCTCCTTCTTTTGCTCGGAGGCTCTGTTGGCCCTCTTCCCCTACACTTTCTTGCTTTTCACTTATACAACCCATTATGGTAGGAGCTAGATAAGTTGGTCTGCCTACACATATATTGTATTACTCGGTGTAATGGCCTTATAAGCCATGCCGGTCTCTATCCATTTTACATGTAGATAAAGACCGTGCTGCCCTCCGACCCATATCCGGTACTAGTCCGGTTCGGTGACGGGGCGAGGCTGGGTAAAAACATCCTACAATGGCTCCACGATTTCGCTCCGTCCGATGTCTCCCGTTCCCGTGTCCCTTCTCAAGTCCCTAAACTCCTGTTCTCAAAGTCCAATTATCTACACCTCCATATTTCCGTAGTGTTCGTTCGGGCGTAAGCTATTCTTGCTCGGGCCGCGGGCTGATCGCCCACGGCCTTAGCTCGTAATAAACTCGCTCGGCCCCTCTACCTTAACTCAATCCCATAGTGCAATCTGCCGGTTAAGTTCCCCACGCTCTCCGGCCGCACTTGCCTTTGCCTACAAAGCAGGTACGTAGGCAGGTATAGCTCGGAGCATGTTTCCTCGCCTTAGCTCCCACCTAAACTTACGCCGACCTCACATATGACCCCAGCCTTCGTCTCCCAGTTCACGTCTTGCTTTGATCGCAAATATCTCTCCATCTTTGGAAACAGAGCATAATCGTTAACCACTCTTCTCTTTTTTAGCGTGACTTACTACAATATTCTCTTGTTATCTTCGTTGTTTCCACCACCGGTCAGGGAGATTTACCCAAGAACGCTCGCAAATTCTGGAAGAGCCTCCTTCGCAAACGCCTCCCGGCGAACTGTCTTGGTCAAGTCAACTTCACCACTTTTGGGCTAGGTGACAGCTCATATTTCCAGTGCGTCCCTTCATGCCTTCCATGTATCTTCGTTATTCACCTCGAGTTGTTGTTTCTTATAGTCGTACCAATTTATACGTATTCAGATACCTACAACTCTTCTCCCTGGTATCTGCTAACCTCGATCAATATCCCTACAGATACAATTGGGCTGCACGGAAACTTCACAAACGCTTGGAGCAGCTGGGTGCGGTTGAGTTTCTACCTCGAGGCGAAGCCGATGAACGCCACGAAGACGGGTAAGTAGTCAAGACCACCCCATCCACGATCGAAGCGACAAAATGTTAGGAAACATTGCTGCTCTTGTCGTGGCCTAATTTGTAGCATTAAACTGACGTCTAGGTAGAATTGACGGGACATTCTTGCCATGGTGCCTTACCTTACAGAAATATCTTGAAAAAGACTATCCATTGCCCCCAGGTGTATCGCCAATACCGCCGGATGTGCAGCTTCCTCCTAAATTCACCATTGAACTATTGAAACAAGACGTAGCTATGGACGGCAAAGATGAAGAAATGCCGATCCGCGATGTTATAGTAGCTGAGAACACGTCTCGAACTGAAAATGGTAGCCATTCCAAAAGCTTCACTACTCCCCTAACAAACGCCCCTAGCGAGAAAACTTCTGTCGAGCGTCGTGCCAGGTATGACGTCGACAATCACGGCCGAACACTTGACCGTGAAGCGGCACTCTACAGCCATGTGGAGAATACTCCTCATCGTCTAGGAATGCTGAAGTTTGAACGAGAGGCCGAAGACCGATCGCCATTCGAATATGAAATGGCCCGTCTTTCAAATGCAACCGCGGAAAAGTGGCCAGGTGGCGTAGATATTCTCGACAGACCCAACATGTTGAAGGATGCTCCGACTAAATACTGTCTCGAGGACTCTGCTGGACGCCCGGAAGAGAGCGCTCCTGCCGCTCTACTCCCTATACCCATGTCAGTGGTTTGTAAAGTAGAAGGCAATATCCGATTGACTCCTAGCTCTCACTGGCAAGACGTCCGAAAACTTTCTCTCCGTGTTGTCAGAACACTCAACCGCGCTGACAGGTTTGGAGACATTTTCCCAGGAGATGTAATTGTCGTTTATCCAAAGAATTTCGCCCAGGATGTCCAGGCTATCATTGACCTTATGAGCTGGGGTGAAGTTGCCGATAAACCGTTTCGACATGTTCCCCAGAGTACAGATATCCCCCACCTGCTACCCAAGAACTGCTATCCCAGACCCAACAGCACACTGAGGAGCCTTCTTATTAATAACTATGACATCACCTGCATACCGAGGCGTACATTTTTTGCGCAGATTGCTCAGTACACAGAAGATTCCACACATAAAGAAAGGCTCCGAGAGTTTGCTGATCCTGGCCGTTCTGACGAGTTTTACGATTATACATCACGACCACGCCGATCCATACTCGAAGTGCTGCAAGACTTCCCAAGCGTTCGTATACCTTATCAGCATGTTCCGGCTGTTTTCCCAGTCATGCGGGGTCGCGAGTATAGCATCGCCAGTGGTGGAGAGTTATGTAATGGCCCTAATGGTACCAATCTCGACCTAGTAATCGCTCTCGTCAAGTATAAGACGGTATTGCGCAAGACTAGGCAAGGCCTCTGCTCTCGGTACATTGCGTCTCTCAACCAAGGCACGCAAATCAACATTACGTTTCGGCTGAACAATGTTCCGGCGGTCATCAGAGATCCGCGTACACCTCTCCTGGCTATCGCTGCAGGCACGGGCATTGCACCCATTCGCGCCTTGCTCCATCATCGCGAAGATTCCGATGATGAACAAGAGACTTTACTTTTTTATGGTGGACGAAATTGTGCAGCAGACTTTTTTTTCGAAGATGAGTGGGATGAGCTGGCTGTCGATGTCATAACAGCCTTCTCGAGAGACCAGCCGTCCAAGATATATGTTCAAAACCGTCTCCTTCAGAATTTTGAAACTGTTTGCAGATTTCTCCGCAAGGGCGCTGCCATCTGCCTGTGTGGAAGCTCTGGGAAGATGCCTGAAGCCGTCAGGCTTGCTTTCTACGACTGCATGGTCGAGGGAAAGATGGCCACTGATCGTGATCAGGCAAAAGAATTACTTCATCGCGATTTCACATTCTGGGAGGAAGTATGGTAAACGTATAGCGTTACTAGTTGCATGATGGGTATGGATGAAGGCTCAGCATTATAGTTGCAGTCGTTGAGTCTGTTCCGCCTTAGGGAACCAGGAGGGTTGGATCTCGGTATTGACGACTAAGAACATGGCGAGGTTAGAATGGCCGATACATTGCAGTCATAAATCATTTAGGGAGACTTACCATTAAAAAGAGAGGGACCACTCCCGCTTTATCAACAGCATTTAGAGAGACTCAAATAAAGTAGGTATGGAAGCCATCGATGCCTGTGATGAGCATATGGGTGATAGGGTAGTTGGTAATGCCTTTCGACTGTCTAATTATCATGTCGCTCGATGAAAATTCGACCAGCATTTCTAATATCTTTCTTATAAAAACGAGCCTGGAGCCCGGATTTCATTTCGTCCCGTGCGTGGCGGGATAAACACAAGACCCAGGTAAATTCTTTGAGCTTGCTCTCCTTCGCTATCGCACGGGGCATGCTATCAAATACGCACTAAGTAAGACCTACTTTTTATATGCTAGGAGAGATAGTGGTCGTGGCGTAGATCGAGAGTCTATACTAATGAGGCACTGAGTTGGATTATAGGCGTAGTTAGGCATTGAACTGATTTCTGGAGTTGAACCTGAAAGGCCAGATCTTAGTATGATAAGGAGAGTCGTCGTCGTAGAATAGTCTGTAAAACTTCTATCATAGTAGCGTAGTAATATCGATAACTCTACATGACGAGCAGAGATTGGATTGGGAGCGAGAGCCCAGGGTAACAACAACTTGACCCGAGGAACAATGATGTTTCTCTTTCTCTTTTCCCGCTAGCTACTACGCACCGCAGCTTAAACTAGATGCCAAAATAACTTGAGAACCACCGTAAAGCTTAGTATGTTGCTAATGCGGTGAGTGTTCTCAAGAGTATGGCGTCGATCCGGGAGCACCGGTACATAGCGCTTAACAGACATTCGCGATAATGGCTTAGGTTTTCAGAGCGAAACATACATATGATATCTATGTGGTAGGAGTTCCACCAATATCATCCTGCGATCATGAAGTGCTTGATTAGCCAGCTATCTAGGCTTGAGAACAAATATATATATATCTCGTCGTTCTTGTCAGGGCCCGGCAAGAGGTATTGATAGAGAAGTGCTGATAATTCCGAGCGCAGTGCCGTGACTAGGCAACAAAAATCCTCCGAAAGAGCTATTGTGCACTAGGTAAGCGTTTAATACACAAACCTATAACGCCTGAAATTTCTAATTCGGTAAAAATTCATATTCTCTTTTTCTTTAGTTAAAGCACCACAACGTATCGAGCGAGAATAGAGCATCATTTGTCCCGTCCCACTGTCCGAGATGAAGTCGCGAAAACGGTCATATGAGGCTTTCAGCTCTCTTTTACTCTCCTAATCTCCAATTGCCTCTAGGGACAGCTGTACGAGACCGAAGCAGGCAAAACGAAGTGAGGTCATTTGGCCACGTAAACTGTAGATCGCCCACATAAACACGGGGGGAAAGGGGTGAAGACTTTCATGAACCCCCTGATTGATCCAGCAGAGGATTGTTAGCAGTGCGAATATTCTTACAAGCTCTCGATTCCAAGCTCTTTTACACGTCGTCTTATTAGTAGATGACTGAGTTAGAAATGTACGCACGTAGAAGACTATGGTCGATAGGTAAGTACTATGAGGGTTAGTATTGCAACTTTATTGCCACGCACTGGATCCTTGATAATAAAGCGGTAGATTATCGCCTCTAATCGACCATCACTTCACGCGTTGATATATATGATTCACGACTTAATGTGCTTCTTGAGGGTGAACACCTAACCAACAAACAAAATCTAGTCATGGATGAAATGTTGGACTTTTATTCGCGGGCATGTGTCACTCAGAGATGAAGGGTACATCGAAAGGCATCACCCTTTGATAAGATATAGGTGTTGCAGACCTCTTTAATATTTCACGAACAGCCTACGCCGTAGAGCCTGGTGGGTGGTAATCCCCAAACCGGAGAAGTCAGATCCGTATAGAAAGAGTTGACTAGTTTTTGGCTTCACCTTGTTTTTGAATCCCACTTTATAGGCTATAGGCTATATACTGAATCTAATGGTATAGTCTCAAATCCGATACCGTGCGAAGCCTGATAAACAGCGAAATCAGACGTGCAAGGCTAGGATTATGTCCTATGACTTCACTTGCTGGTAGCATACGATACGCACAAGACGAATATAAATGTAGAATAGCGGTTATTCAGATAAGCACGCGTCGTGGTATACTTGAGGATGAGGTGACAGGCACGGGTACACTTAGGCTTCTACCCTCAAGGTCCATCACTAATCGATGCGGCAGCAGGAAATACTATCTTGGACATTCGGGGCGTTACAATACGCGCTGACCGACGGGAGCTTTTCATTAACCGTAATGACCCTAACCTCGGGCGTCAGGATCTCATTAATGGGCTAGCTACGGGTAGAGGAAGCCATCGTTATTACGTGAAGGATCTAAAATACCTCCATGGGCTTGTTCTAACTATATACGTATACTTTTTTGTCTCACAGAAGCGGTGTTACAGCATCGGGTTTAAACTTTATACAGATGCCTGACGGATGATTGTAGTAGAGAATTCTATTGCGCTATCTTGTAGGGGTGATAGGAGGGGCGTTGTTTATTGTTTCACACAAGAAGCAGAACGCATCTGTAGCTAATTATTGCTGATGCCGAAGCTCAATGGAGCGAGGCTATTCTTTCCTTCCTGGACTTGGGATTTGAGGCTCTGCTTCTATCCCATGTACGATAGTCGTATGGCAGGTAGATAGGCCATGGATTAATAGGATCACGGTAAGAACGGTAAAGTCATTTGACTGTCAATCAGTTCTGTCGGCTTCTTTTAGTTTTGCTACTGTAGGTATGGCATCAATCTGTGATCTGCAGTCGGAACTACATATTTGATTCCCCCATACCAACTCTTTGGTTGTTAGCGCCGAGCTGGATGACAATTATCATGCTGTTGATCTGCAGGCTGTGCGCAGCCGAAGATGAGGCCCACGAAGTCCAAACGGGCATACCGGTTCAGTTATCTTTAGCATAGATCTATGGTACGAATCTTGGAACAGAATACTGGTACAGGGCTGTAGTGGCTGACGAGCTGAAACTAGATTTGCACAGCAGGCTGAGGAAGCACAGTGATCATCGGGAGGAAGCCGTCATACCATGCATACATGTGGTCAGTAATCGCGCCGCCTAGCCTTAAGATCGGCAGGCGCTGTACCTGATTATTCATGCGCGTCTCGAATCGTTTGAGAATTGCGACGTAATCGGTGCCGAGGCATCTATTCTCGAAGGCCTACTTCGTACACCCATGCGCAATGCCTCGCTTGGTGAACTCGAAACAGCGACCACCGCCATAAATCCCTGTCAGGACCCTCGTGGCTGACGACAAGCGGGTACCTGTGAAACGGCAAGGCACAGCTCTTACACACTTTGTGTGTTCTCGTGTAGTTATGGATTGAGGCGCTTTACACCTCCTCCAGGATCTGTATTGTTAGTAGGGTATGAAGGCCCCGTAATCTACCGTTTTAAGCATAGACTTGTACATGGGCTCCCAGACAGTTACCTTTATCCTCACCCAAAACCCTAGTAGTTACTTTCAACTCAACCGAGCCCTGGTCTCTGCCCCGGTTAGATACCTTGGACTTGGTGGGTAACTAGCAATTTTACAAGTCTCGAAGTCTGGTTAACCCCCGGTTTAAACCCTGGTTTTCGTACCATACTAACAATACAGATCCTGGAGGAGGTGTACATCGAGTTCGTCACGTTCCAATAGTTACCCACCCTTGGCTGCGATCCGGAGCACCGGGAACCGCACCAACGCGTCTTCGGTCCCGATGGCCAGAAATATTTATTGGGGCGGTTCGTGCTATGCGTAGAGATCAGCATCATGTGATGCACGCTTTCGGATGGTATTCCGTACCTGTCAACGACGGTAATACCCAATTGGAACTGGGAGATGCCTACGAAGTTACAGTACAGGACTGACATACTGCACTGGCCTATCGGCACGGCACAGCCGAGTTAGGTCACCACCGCGAATCGAATCAAAGCAGAGTTACATGCACAGCCAGCGAGACAACACTCCCATATTCATTATGAATGGGTCGAGGGCGGAAGAAGCGTGCCGTTCACTGGGGCGCCACCCCCAATGAGCGGCCCCCCCGTCTGGCATCGCACGCGGTCGGCCAGTTTTGTTTTGTCGTCGGGATGAACATAACGTACTATCTACCTGACCAGTCCTATTTACCGAAAGTGCTTGATAGGCTGTCGAACGCCCAGAGGGAGGGGAAAGAGGGCGCGCTCGACATTCCTATTGGTGCCCAGACACGGGCTCAATCTATCTACCAAAATGCCGGAATTTACGAGTGCAGCGTCGGGGACGATCCAGTCTTGTCGAGGCCACGCGGCTGTCCCGCCAATTCCGGATTATATCACCTGTTTGGTTTGATTAATCAGAGACCAGGAGAGTATGAGAGAGAGGCCAGAGGGGCAGTCCACAAGGACGCGGCCCCTTCGGATCGTGAGAAGACCAGTGCATGAGCTGATTTCTCATCTACATAATGATGAGCGAGCAGGCAAGTCCCAACTGCGGTAGAGCGGGCAAATTAGTTGGCGACGTGGAGGCCGAGTGCTATTATACTTACTCGAGGTGTATATTGGCCATAGTGCATCCCAATCAGGGCAAGAATAGAGCATATGCGCAAGTTGGGTCATTCGTTTGTTAAACTCGTCGTACTAGCTTGTATGGGGTAATTCAACCGTAGTTATCCAGGCTATGCTACTTAGGTCGGAGACACAGCGGGGCAGCTCCTGGATATTGAACAACCGGTGCAGTTGTTAACCGACTCGTGACCGACATCTTCAGATTCGGGGAGATGTAAAGGAGGGGAACACGTAGCTCATCTAGTTAGTGTAGATGTACGGCAACTTCTGTCTCTTTCGGGTACCTGAAATCGATAGATCGCCGTCAATCACCTCTCATGGCGTCCATAGGTTAGTTAGGTAGTTTAGTTAGACGTGGCCGTTCACTTGCTCGCTCGCTTAGTTTTTCTTCTTTGAGCCTTGCTTGGCGCACGACAACCAGTACGAGCAAGTCCTGGGGTAGACCTGGCGACTACATCTATCTAGCGCATTATCGAATACATCGTCTTCAGAATCACTCATCCCTAAGTAGAAAACCTGGGTAAATTTTGCCGCAGGTCGGTTCCACCTGCAACGCTGGGAAAAGCCCATGCTGGGATATCTAAATTTCGGATTGAAAAAGTGATCACGTAGAATGGGATTGTGGGATATCGGAACACGACTGGTCCGATATTGTGTCATATCTTCGCTCTGCTCACCAATTATAGGCCGAATACCGAGCCGAAGATTACAGTAAAAAGCGTGCATTTTCAATGATAATGACCGTCATACCCGACTCGGTTTCTTCCGCGAGAATGACGGAGTCTGGGCGAGTTTCTGGGGGCGGATGAGTGGTAGCGAGACAGAACCCCGGAAACCCCTAGCAAGCTCTAATGTGCTCGCCTGGTAAGCTCATCATACGTTGTGTACATATCGGCGCCGGTATGGCACAAAGGCTAGATGGTTCTTGTAAGAACGCTATCGACTGTGCCGCAGGATTGCAGATAAGACGACGTGCAAGAATTGCAACATATACTAGGGCCGGAAACAATATTGAATCCGGAGTCAGTAAAGTGCAGCAACTTGTTGATATGGTACGGGATTTTAAGAGGCGCTAATGAGGTATGGCCGACCGGGGCCAGCCGGGAAATGCAGTTTAGCGACCGAAAACTAGCAGAAGGTCCGGCGCTATTGACGGAGGTGATGCGATATTCTACATCCAGTCTGCAGCAGGCGGACGAACAATGGACTATAGATAAGAAATGTCGGGATCGTATGGATACGCATTGCATTCGACAGTGGTTGTGCATGTGATTTCGCAGTAGTAATACTACTGTACGCTACATAAGTAGTACTGTTGGTTGCACAACGGCCCCCAAATGGCTAGGGCGAGAAGGACCGCACATATCGCGTAGCCAAAGAGTGGGAACGCCATGTGGCTGGCTAGCCATCGTGCGATGTAATGTTGCTTAACTACACTAAACGGCCGTGTTTCTTTAGCTCGAAGCCTAATATGACATGCTTTTGAAGAGAAGACAGCCACCTCGACAGCCACCTACGCACCTACGCATACTTATCAACCATGTACAGCGCTACTATTCTGTCGAGCAGTAGTTAGCTCTATCTGAATAGTAACCGTCTTATGATGTGGTATTCAAGTCGGTCAAAAAAAGTACGGTACCTGGTCGCCACACCATTGTTTCGGTTCATGTTATTGCTCTATTTGGTGATCTCTTGATGTCCAGGGATATAATCGAGTACCAGGACTCTTTGCACACTTGCGATGAACATATTTGAGTTCATCTCTCCCATTCTGCTCCTTTAGACTTGCCTCCAGTCTCTTAGTGTAAGTCTTAGTCCTGAGTTGTCATTCTTGTGGGTAAGCCACCCATTTCCTCAACGATGTTTTACGTACGCAGTAGTCTAGGTAGTGTGGGCAAAATAGCCCCCAACTTGGCGCAGAGCATTAATTCGCACGTTGTCAGCAAAGGACCCAGAATATGCATGTCAGTTGAGGTAACAGATATAACGGCGCTAGTTTCAAAACCCAGACATGTACTCGTACAGTGCTTTACAGTGCAAAGAGGACATAGCCTAGTGTACCTTGAAATAACCTTAAATATTCTCAGATTGTTATCCCCACATAGTATGCTCAGGGAACGATCAGCACTGCAGTTAAGCAGTGTACCTCGCCTAGTTTTCGGGGTTTCGGTTCCAGCTTCCCTTGAGTCTTCGCTTTTGTTTTGTGTAACCTGATTGTTGATCAGACTATGCTTTACTTACCCACCGATTTACGAGGGGCTGCATTATCATTAGGCTGTGCCCATGCTATTTTTCGTGGGCCTCTCTTTCAGGGGGAATTTTCACTACTCTGGATTGGGGTCGCTTTGCAGCTATGAGGCTTGGGCTACCCAGACAAGTCCCCCCTTCCTATCAGTAGATGTGTAAAGGTACATTATGCCGTACTTATCGACGTTACATCGTCGATGTTACAGACAATGCCTGTTTCGCGTGGAAGCAACGGATCGGCATTCTTCAGCTCGCAGATCGGAAAGCGTAAGGTACTGCGTAACAACGCTTGCCGCGCACCCAGCGTCGATCATCTTTGCTGTTTACTGTACTTGTGACGTGACCAAGTGTTGCTGTATGCCCAGTAGTGTGTCGTGAAGGATTTAGCCTTGGTGTCGCATATAGGTATGTAAATGTACATTGTATGTACAGCTGAGGGTCGATCGCTCGCCTACTGTACCCCAAAGTAAATGTGGTATAGTAGTCTATAGGTATCCTCGACTTTCCCGATGCTAGGTAGACTACAGCGCGGGGTTCGGGGCCTAACTTTCTGTGGGCTGATGCTAATCGCTCTAGACTACATGTAGTGATTGCATTCTACTGTAGCATGTGGCGTTCGCAACGAAAAAGGTTCCTTTGTGTCGGTACGGTAGGTAGTGCAGTATTTTGCTTATTCGCTTAACTGTGTGCTCACCAGTAATATACTCCATTTACTGTGGTAGAATGTTCATCTACACATATATTGAAATACAGCTTATACAGCTTATAAGTGCTACCTGGTTATCTGCAGTCGACTTAGTTTTCATTCATCTGTCGTTATATCATATGGGTATTATAACATGTAATGCAGGACAGTGGTTTTACACGCTACCGTAGGTAGACACAGGGACCTTTTTTGGTGGGCGCTTTACCACCAATTACCGACGCCGTTCGTACCCCGACCGAGACGCCATAAGCCTTAACATAGCAAGGCTCCAATGACATACATATGAGAAGCAACCAATACAAATTACTAGACAATTAGAGGAGCCCAGTCCTTAGAAAGTAAGCAGTTAGCCCTATACAAGCGATCGACACCCAACGCGGCCGTTTCGAAGCCAATGATGGGCCGTCGTTTTCCTTGTTCGGGTTTCCAGCCGTAGCTGTGGCCGTGGACATCACCACAGCCGGTCCGTTGTTAGGTGTGATAGTCGTTGTCGACGCATGGGGTGAGTCCAATGTCCATGACTCGATGCCTACGCCCCCAGGCCCGATCGTGATCCTCTCTCCGCCGATGACCGTCGTTTGGGTTTGCCCAGGCACGAGCGGGTCGAGAGTGTGTGTGACGCCTTGGATCACGACCACAGTTGACCCAATCTGCGAGATGGTCACACCGCCCACAACTGCAAATTGCGTATCTGTCGATGTTGCATGGCTCCCGCCATACGTTTCGCCGTGAGCAACGATACCGGACGGTCCGATTAGGACCGTATCTCCATCGATGATCTCTGTGATTGTGCTCGAGCCCGGCCCATAGGTTATTGTTCTTCCCTCAATGACGACCTTGTCCGAGCCGATAGCTGTGATTAGCTCTGCCCCGAACACAACCTGTGTCGTGTCCTGTACTGCCGGGATGCCGAGCGTTTGGCTGGGGAAGACAATAGCGCCTGGCCCTATTGCAATGGTTTGGTCCTGAATTATCACTGTGCTCGGTTTCGGTCCAATCGTAAAAGACGTCTTGTCGATGACTACCACACTCGGCCCTTCCACACTTACTACAATGCCACTAATTGTAGTTTCCGTAGGTCGTGGTGGGGTTGCCCCTCCACTGGGCGGGCGTGTAAGTGTAGCATCCACACCAATGACTTGCGTTGGGTTGATAGTAAAAGTGTTCTGGTCCACCACCACTGTAGATGTTGGTTGCGCGGGATCATTAGTGAATGTCTGGTCATCGATGATTACGACGCCGGGCTTCACAATAACCGTGATAGGTGGGGTGATAGACGTCGACTTGACGTTTTGCTTCGTTGTGGCTTCGCTGCCATAGCCAGGGGGATCGGGGGATTGGACTTCATTTGGGTAGGCTGCACTATGCACGTTTCCCTTAGGGTCGGGCGATCCGCCGTAGTCCGGGGGCAACGAAGTCGGGAACACGACGGCGGGGTTTTTGTCCGTCGTCACAAAGGTGAGCGTCGGTTCCATCCCTCTTATCGCTGACGTATCAGTGATCCAGACCCACCAAGGGTCCGTCGGCACTGTTGGAGTAGGCTCCCCCGTAACGTGTACAAGGGAACATGACTGCCCCGAGCTATCACACACCGAGATGGTGAACCTACCCGTAGCGCTCGTTGTCGTGGGGCTACATGGTCTAGGTGCGCTGATGGTAGGGAAAGGAGGCGTGTAGTCGGCTGGATCCCCTAGCCATGTTATCGTCCACGTGTGTATAATAGAATATTCTATGACGGTGGAGAACGGGCCATTAGTGCTCGTGCAGAAATCTTCCGTAGTTGTTGGAAGAGGTACTGTTGTGCTACTTGGACGAGCGGCAGCGGATGAGTTAGTATACAGTCCTTTTGTTGTTGTTACATTATTGTTAGTTGTGCTTGGGGAAAAAGTAGGAAATGCTAAGTTCGTCGAGTTGTGTCGGCTGGTCAAACTCGATGGTGTTGTCAGAGGCGGTCTTGAAAGTGTCGTAATGCTGGCTATAAATGTGTCTCCGAAAACCCTGGCATCACTATCTCTCGCTCCAGCTGTTGAAACCCTTCCATCGTCTCGATCTGTTGGAGTGGCAATGTCGGCTCCTTCAGCAGATGAATTCCCCGGTACAGTAAAGCTGGTATCTGAAGCTGCATCTGAGGGTACATGTGGTTGCGGTGAGGCGTCGTGCTTAGTCCGGGTGGATGACAGAGTACTTAGAATGGTGACCGAAGAAGATGGTAACGAAGCGCTATCTAAAGTACCAGTGGTGTTACTCCTGATTGCTAACCTTTTGTAAGGCTTGTCGTCTATGGAGTGATGATCTGCATAAGTGGTCAGCATCCTTCTAGAAGGAATAGGTTTGAGGCGTAGCCGACAGACAGACCTGTTGCTCTAGCGTGGGATGATGTATGGCAGGACAAAAGCACCGCCCACCATAGCGCGTATATGACAGCTGTCATGGCGCCTCTGACACAAGGATACACGATGATAGGTATTTCCAGCCCTATCGATGGCACGCTGCTGGGGTCTATGACCGCCCCAAGGTTGCAATGTGCACTTGGCCGTGCATTCCGAGGAGTATAGGAATGAGGCTCAAGAATTAAGATAAGTCATTGGGATCCTTCACTTCTACGTGCAGTTGCAGTCTTGATAGTTAAAATGGTCACTGGGGGTGGTTATACAGTAGAGAGCTACCACGCGGGTGGGTGCGGTGATCTACAATGGTGGAGTACCCGAGAATTAATCTTGATGAATCCAGACGGATAGGGAACAGAGAAATATTACCCGGCATATATGTATTACATCCCGTATGAAGACCGGAGATGTGTGCCTCAACATACGACAATCAGAGTCTAGGTAGGTTTAGTTTTCATATACTAGAGGGGCTTTGGCCGCTTGGAGCCGATTCATGCAGTACAAGGCGCCTAATAAGAACCTTGTCGTGCATTATAACTGCCCTTCACTGAGATGCGACACTGAGCGCCATAGGATTAATTGAGAAAATGCAAGTAAAGAGGCTGTCCTTCGTCCCTGGGACCCTGGGTTCTCCTATATTCGTAGGATATTTGCTACCGCGCTAGAATGGCTACAAAATTTGTATCTAAGCCTTTAGGTACATATCCCCTCCCAGGACTGGTTTATCTAGGTAAGTAATCTGATTTATCTGATACCGGTCACTAACCTAAGCCGGCAAAGTAGACTGAGAAGCACGATCTAATGTTGAGAGGCGATATGTAGATATGGCGCAATAAGAATAGAGATGTGTACTGAAGTGGTGTACCAGAAGCCACGGTGTTGGTAGAGCTACTATCCAACAGCCACGCATCTATACGTAGTCCGAGTCTATATATCACCTCCATTCTAAAACCGTACATACCGTATTAAAATACATACTTTATGAACAATATCCGGGGTTACCCCATATTCTGGACTTGCACACCTTCATACCGAGGTATGGCACATAGTGTATACTACCGTATATGGACCTACGCTCGTTGTAGGAGGCAGTCATTCCGTATTAGCGGTGTTTCGGCGGCGACTACGGAGGCTACTAAGAACTGCTGATCCAAACTTCGTGGCGTCGTCAGAAACAAATGCCTTGGTCCCTGGCTAATTAAGAGTGGCTAGTTAGCTTGGGTTATGAAGACTTGGGAATGTTCTTTGCTGTGAGATGAAAGCTTCCACACTATTTTACGACACGAAATAAAAATCCTACGCTAGCAAAAACGCTACGGTGTTAGGGAGAACCAGATCACGCCCTCGCTATGTTGTTCAGCCCTCTATCCCTTGGTCTGATAAAAGTTACCTAGGAATACCCGCTTAATAACGTACCGGCAGTCACGACCATTCACATTCGCGCTCCTCTTTATATGCACTCAGGTACTTAGACTAAAACCTGAGACAGGTTTTTGATATTTGGGACGCGTTTAAAAACCAATGAGAATCAAGTAGGTATTAGGATAGTATACCTACTACTGGTAGTCTAGTGTAGCTCGGGCCGGTGCCGGTGTGCTCTGACCATCTACAAGTAGGTATTTAATAGCATGTCGCAGGTAAAAATATTTTGAATTGTGTTTTCTCTGCCTATCTACTGTAACTTAGTGGGTATCCGTTCGGAAAGATGTACGGAGTAATCTTGGAAGTTTTTTCCCTGTCTGTTGGTTGACTTTAGGATTCAATAACCCTACGTGAGTGATCACCGGTACATTTATGACCAGCAGAAGAAACGAGATCCAGTCTGTTGGACCCCTGGACTCGCTCGCTACGACTAGACTTACTCCGGTAGCTGTTTGGGTAGCGTCGGTTTAGTTTCCCTAGCGTGGCGGAACCCCACCATTGCCATCTGCTGGTACTGTAAGGCAATGTATGAACAGCACTTACTTAAGGAACCCGGACAAAATGCCCCAACCTCTTTTTGTCAGCGACTCATCTCGCGGTTCCCCTTCTGAAACCACCCGTGATTCCAGGATATCCAGGACTTTCGGTGTGTGCGTGGCTTTTCATGACATGATTTAGCTCGACGCTTCGACAAAACAGCCCGCTCAAGGTGTTTCGTTTGAACGCGATCTCAAACTAATGGTGAACTGCCCAATCTGGCTATTTAATTACTCAACGACCTTTCTAGCTACCGGCAAAATCAGCCGGGACTACCAATACCTTATTTATCCAGATATCAAATACGCTGCATTGCGTGGCATGGGCACTAGATCATCACAATTTCTGCTCCAACGAGAGGACTCGATCGGTCGATGAGCAGTCACGTCTTCGTCTTCGTCCGTCCCGATGGTCCTGGTCCTACAGCATACCTACAGTAGAGTGTTATCCCATCACCCAAGTGGCTGATGGCTGTTCCTACTGATCCTCCCCGTATCGTGAAGAGGAACAGAGTCTGGTAACACCTAGTCCATCCTCATGACTGCTGCGGTGGGTAAGTGTACTGTATGTATGCTAACGACAATGGTTGTCAGCGATCTGACACTGAAGTAGCTGGCTTACTGGCTGAGCGAGCCAAGGCAAAGAATGCCTCATGCCAAGTCCTTATGAGTTGGTTTCGACCCTAGAACCAAGCCTCAGTCTTTTGCAATAGCACTGTGTCACTGAGTCTTGCTGTCATAGGCCTTAACGGGTCTAAGTTAGCTAGTTAGTTGGTTGACCCATATGAAATGCCAAATCATAAACACTGGAGACGTGGACATCTAGCCCAGTACTTTACACATTTTGCCCATTACTAGTAGAGGCTAGGACTCTACTTGTACTTGGACGCAGGACAGGACCAACGTCGTCCAGACTCTTAACATACTGTAAGTCGTCCTCATTCCGGGCTTCATCTATGGCAGCTCCTCTCTAGCACAAGCCGCTACCGCACTGCATTTCTGTCCCCATTGTTAAGCATTCAACTTGAGCCTCCTGCAAGGCTAAAATTGCCCGTGCAGACCGCAACCAGTCCGTCCCCCTACTAAGCATAACGAAACCGTAACATTAGTAGTCTAGTAGGTTATGAGATTTTCGTCGTGTCACTTGATATATGACTATTGTGTTCATGATAATGCAAAGATATGCTTTTACCAAAATATCTAAAACCCAGGTAGGTAGGTCGGTCGGTCGGCCGCACACATGCAGCTACTCCTTGTCCGTGGCTGTAGCGTATACATAATAAGTACAAAGTAGCATGGAGTCTGGATACACATATCCATCCGCCCTATGGATCGGCCAAGCTACACTACAGAGCACTAAGTAAGCCAGCTACACCATAAGTACATCCTGCACGGTGCATCTACCTGCCACATAGCCACCAATGCTGGACCCCTGTCCTGGCGCGCCCTAAAACGGAACACCCGAAGGACGGTACTCACCACGGTACCTCGGGACCTCTGGGGCACAGACTCTGGCCCCAGGAACTTGCTCAAAGTTACGGTGCCTGGACGTCCTTGTGTCTATTATCCATTTCTAACCTCTCGCTCTTTACTACATACACACAACAAGTAACTCGACTCGCCTTTTTGCCCGGAGCAGAGTACATCGCTTATACGGAGCCATTCTCGAGCCACTCACTGCAGGCGACTACGGCATCAACCTCCCCTTTGGATTCTAGGAGTGGATATAATTGCAGTAGACGAATGTTCGGGATTTGGAGACACCCATGAGGCATCAGGAGGACCAGTGGTGACGTCGGGCCCGTGTACGACCGCCAGGTGGTGCGACGACTACGAGACAATGTCGATGAGGCATTCCCTCGTAGCTGTTTTCGGGACGCTGTTACTCACACCCAGTCTTGTTCACGCTGCTGGGCCTAGCGCACTCTGGCTTGAACCGTCATTAAAATGGCACGTCTGGTTGAATTACTCGATGCGGATCCAGGGCTAATCGTGGTATAGGTATGGAATTGATGGGAATTGGTCGTCAACGACCCTCTTTGTGGGCGAACCCGCCCAGGAAATTGATGTTGTTGTGAGCACGAGTATCTCCGAGTTATGGCTCGTGGAAAATACGGGATGTGGAAGTAAGTTTTTCGCTGTGCCACGACAAGAAGGGCCAAGGACTAGGTTCCCTATCATGATATTGAAGCTCCTATTCAGAAAAATCTTCATTTTAAGCTTGCTGACTATTCTGTCTAGGTCCTCTCTGTGACGATGCCCGTGGCGGTGTGTTCAATAGAAGCGCTTCAACAAGTTGGTCACCCATGGGAGCGTGGCAGCTCGGTCTGAAAACGATCGGTATTGAAGCCAATGGAGACTACGCAATGGAGACGGTTGTGGTATATGATAGCGTTCGACGATGGCAGACTTCATTCAACAAGTTGATCGTTGCTGGCATCAACGACACAGCCGCTTACACAGGGTTCTTTGGTTTGGGAATGACGGACGGGAACTTTAGTGGTGTCGTCGCGAAGAGCCCAGTTGCGTCACTGGTACAGCAGAGCGGTATAATACCGAGTTACAGTTACGGTTACACGCCTGGAGCTTACTATGGTAAATATCGGAGTAAACACCTCATCGGCCAGTAGATGCTAACAGATGATAGCTGGTGCAGCGGGTGTCCCGATGTCTCTGACTTTGGGAGGTTATGATGCCAATCGCTTTGAACCCCACGATATTCAATTTAGTCTGAACGCTACTACGAGACAGCCTCAGGTTCTAGTACGATCAATCACAACATCCGTGTCAGATGTTCAACAGGCACCTACGGAGTGGTCCACACCGTCGATTGCTTTGTCGTCATTCAATGAGTCAATGACGGCCCTGATTGATAGTTCGACACCTTATCTATGGCTTCCGCCGGTGATATGCGACCGTTTTGCCGATGCTCTCAACCTAACGTGGAACGAAACTTTGGGATTGTATATTTTCTCGAACAACGACGACTTGGCACGTTACCGATCAGCGCCTGACTTAGCATTCACGTTTACGTTTTCCAGCCTCGACAATAAAAATAATTTCGGTTCCCCAACAAACATGTCGGGCATCGTCAATATCACCGTCTCCGCAAATGCGTTCATTCAGAGCCTGCAGTATCCATTCAAGAACATTATAAACTACGGCGCGCCAGCAATTCCATACTTTCCATTGAAGAGAGCCGAGAATGGGAGCCAATTGATCATTGGGCGTTCATTCTTGCAAGAAGCCTATATCATTACTAACTACGAAACTAGTACATTCTCTTTACATAAGGCTCGATTCCCTGATAATCCACTGAGAGACAAGTCCATTGAAACTATTGCAGCCTCCCCTAACAGTCCCTATCCTGGGCCTCCTATTCAAAAGAGCGACTCTCACAATATAAATCAGGGCCAAATAGCAGGCCTTGTAGTAGGCGCGTGTCTGGGAGCCATCGCGCTCGTTACGTCGGCGGTACTCGTGCGACGAAGAAGGAGGGCGTTCAAGAATGATGAAGACCATCATGAGGCAGACGAATATAAGGAGAAATACTCTACGACGGAGCCAGATTCCCCTATAAGTCCAGTAGCAATGACGTTATTCCGAATGAAGACGCGAGCGAAGAACCGTCCGAACAAGGCATGTAAAAAAGAGGAGCATGTTGAGGCTCATGAAGTCGGCGCGGACTGGAGCCATGAGCGCTACGAGATGCCAGCCTCGTTGCCTGTTGAGCTCGATGCAACCGACACGACAACGAGTGCCTATTTTGCAGTTCCTGCCGGGGACGATACTCTCGGCCGGGACTCGTATAAACGGCCACAACAATGGGCCCAGCCACTCCAACTTACGGAACAAGAAGACCTCTCAAAGCCTATACATGTCAATAATAGAGCTGGACATATAACGCCACTAATCGATACTCACTACCGCGATAACCCCTCGCCCACGTCAAGTCAGGAGTACGATGTGAACAGAATGCCTTCTCCGATAACCCCCCATAGTGATGGCTCAACTTATTACGGGGATTATCCTTCGCCGATAGCAGGCTTCTTCCCAGCTCGTACACTTTCCAGATCTACTGTCTCGAATCCTACCATGGTTTGTACGCCACCGTCACCAGTAGTAGTAAATGATTCGACTGGGCTTGTACGCTCCGCATCGTCAGTTGCGTCTGTCAGTTCCCAGCCAACAAATCCCATGCCAATACAGCCACCAATTCAAAGGACGCCAATTGATTCTACACATGTCGTTTGTCTTGGACCTTTACCCGATAATATTCGATTACCACACCAGCTGATGATGCAAAGACCACCGGGCGCCCAAGGCCATGATTATGTCTTGCCTACAATGCCTACCATTCGGTCCGAAAATGCCTCGAGGCGGCAGTCTACAGCTGACACATTGGGAAGCAATTATACACTCGAAGAAGAGGCGCGGGTAGCGGCGACTCGGGACGATAGGGGAGCTGCTGGAAGAATAGATGGCTTCGACATTGTACACGTCCCGCAAATGGCACACCGACGCTATAGCTGGGAGGAATAACGGTGACACTGGTTTCTCGCCATGTCATACAGCACCGAGCCTTACCAAGTCTTTTCCTTGAGGCGAGATTCCAAACACACAAGGGTCTTAAAACCTTACAACCTTTAATGCTACCTACTGGACGCACATTATTTCTTTTTTAGCCTTGTCTTTTTCAGCTATATTTTATTCATTCGCGCATATATACCTTGGGATGCCTACGCAGATATCTAGGCCAGCGACGGAGTTCACGGCTGCTCGGTTATCTCACTGTTTTAACTCCTGTCTTACACGACCTTTTCGGTCCTGCTTGGATTTGAATTCGATGGGTCATACGATAATTAAGGAAAGAGCATTCGTGGGAGCAACGCTCGGAACGGAACGGGCTTTCCTCGCTCGGGACAACATAGGATCACGAAGTTGACGGTATTAGTGGACGCGATATAGCCATGCGGAGGCTTCGGGAACAACATATCAACAACAATCAGGATATCATGTTGGACCAGAATTTTGACGTTGGGTGTATGTTCATGTATTGACCGTGAGGAGAGGAGTTGGGTCAGAACAATCAAATTAACAATTATGTGGTAACGAGGAACGTTTGCAGCAGGTCCCATTATATAGCAGCGCACCACGCCACAGACAACAGATTCCGGGTCTCTAACGCATGCAAATTCGATTGCCTATAGCTAGTTCCGAAAAGCAAGGAGCTCTATAGAAACTTGAATAAAGAAAAAAAAAAGAATAGTAACATCAATTTGTCTCCAGTCCTCGGCACTACTTGCTTGGCTTCATTTGCTTCGTTAGTTCATATGTGCTATTGGTGACTTACACCTTGTGACTTTTTTCCCTTCTATCGTAGAACTAAATGACTTTACGGTTGTGAATTCATAACATCAATCCATATAAACAAGTTGCCTATACCTGCGCGTACCGGCATCCAGCATGGGACCCTCAAGTTGTCGAATACTCCAGATTACGACATTTATATCCTATCCTACAACCTAGCGGTACTTGGCAGGAGAGGACTATTTGATCTTGCGCGGGATGTGAGTGCACCGATGTTGTTGTTATTGTTGAGTCTTCCTGCTAAAGTCGCCAAGCCATTGGTAAATAGTTCACTATAGATAGTCGCCTCAATAATTTGACCAACAAATACTTCAAGTCAACTATCGTTGCCTAGGACAAGAGATCTCGAGGCAACAAATGAAGATATCATTCGAACCTGCATAGTCTTGGAGGCGAGAGTTGATGTACGTATCTAAGAAAGGTCACTTGTGGTCTGCTGATTTGCCTTCCTATCTCCTTAGCAAACACGATATTTTCTTAGGGCTACGACTTGTGAGTTCGTGATACTAGCGGCAAAGTGTGTCTATCACCGTAGCTTTCTGGCAGATGTCACAACGCACACTTGAGACTGCACAGCAAACAACATTCTATATATACCCAGATCGGCCCACGAAGATAAGGTGGTTTAGGCCTTCGCGCAACAACAAGCGTCTATCCCCCTACCTCAAGTTCAGGGCTTCTGACTCCAGATGAATGAATGAATAAATAAGTAAATAAATAAAAACCAATGGTACGATATAATCAGTATTCGAGACCGTTGCAGGAGGAAGGTGTCCGTCCAGATAGCTCGAACGCTCGGGTGAACGGTGAAAGTCCCTGGGCTCGCGAGCTTACTGATGATGATATGATATAGTCAGTCAGATACGCTGAACGGGAAAAGAGGGGCGGGAGTGAGGGATGACATTCTCTGTACAGTCGACATGTAACAATTTACCAGGAGACAAGTCCGCAAACATGCTGTGGTTGCGCGGATCTACGCGCGAACCCCGTCGATCTACTCTAGTTGAATAGACATATACGCAAACATCCTGGCTGGTGCAAGCAACCAAGGTCTTGAGAATCCCGTCCCGGCCATAAATACGCATTTACATAAAACGGACCCGACAAGAAATTTCAGCAAGGAGCCTATGCGAGGCGACCTCAACTTCATTTCACGAGCTAAGTTAAAAGTCCTGGTCAAATGTCGAATACCTAAATAGATCGCTAGCTTGACCGCGGATAGTCATCGTAAGTAGCAAGAGGATCAACTACCGCATACACTCACGTACCGATTTAAGGATGAACGACTCCGGGAGCTTACTGAGAAATTCCGTATCATTATCTACGAAAGCATATATATATAACAAACGATTCATCCCAAGCTACGACTGGCACGGATGCGAGCCGATATCATGTATGCTATCTATTATTCACCGCTTGTTCCCCCTTCCTATCAATAGTAAATAAAAGGACGATTATTGTTCGTGTTAATGGGTGTGGTCACTAAGTAACTAGCTATTCCTAACCGAAGCACATAATAATAGAGGGGATGAAAGATATAAAGGGAAAAGAAAGAAAGGTCGGTTGAATAGGGACGAAGCAAAAGAAGAGAAGTCATGATGACGAACATGGAATAACTACAAACACATCAATCAGTAAAGAAAAATACGAAAAATAAGGGTCTGGCCGGGGATTGAACCCGGGACCTCTCGCATATTGAGCATAGGGTGTACCCTAAGCGAGAATCATACCACTAGACCACCAGACCGTTGAACCAAGAACATGACTGTGATTCGTTGTGGTGTGAGAATCGAACAAGTTAATTACTATCATGTTGTTGTTAAAGAAGGTCTGTGGAGATATACTGCGTAATTTTGAACAGGGTTGTGGATTGCGGAGACAGAAATGGGTAGCAATATAAGTAGAACGCGTTCGAGGGGCGGTGAGCGAGTCATGAATGTGCTGTTGTGATAGGCTATTAAGCTTGATTGACTTTGAGCTTGGAGTTCTTGGGGTTGGTAGTTGACTCGGACCTGAGTGTTGGTAGCGCACTGTCTGATTGGTGGTTTTAGGGACTTTCATGTTCATAGAGTCTTGTTGCTATGCAAGGCAGTCGTGTTTTCTTTCAATGCATTGCTAAAGTTGAGGTCTAAATCAATTCACTAAGTAATTGGTATAAAATAATGGGCCTCTCGGCTAGAATAGAATGAACAGGCAACGCGAGAAGTGAAATAAATGTCCAGCCCTCTCCTCTCTTTACAACAACGTTTACACCGCCCTCCCTTTACCCTTACCCCACCCGTCTCCATCCAGCGGAGGAAATTCATCCTCGCTGGTCTCCAAACGAGCCATCACCTTTCTGCTCTCCTCCTCAGCAAGACTTAGCTGTAACGCCAATTCCAGGTCGTCGTCAGCCACCGAAGGGGTATTTATCAGTACCGTCGACGATGAGCCGGCCCGTTTGACCATAGGCGTACGGCTTGAAGACGGAGATCTAGAGAAAGAGCTGGATGAAGATCGCTTGCCCTTTTTCTCTTTGAAGGTGATAGGGCCGTCAAACTCGCTTGAACTATGCCCCTTTGGAGACCGACCAAGATCATTGACGCCCTCTAAAAGGGACAGCCGCATAGCTGTCTGTATCTGAAGCTCGTATTCACTCTCGCTGATAATCTCAACCGCGCTACTGGTGTTCCCAGCTGGTGGACTCGCGTCGGTGACACTGGGTTCGGGTGTAATAGTATCCATGCTTCCAGTTGTTGAGGTCGTATCAAGATCTGCAGCTGACCCAGTGTCGCTGGTACTCATTCGCCGCTGCTCGTCTAGCAAAAACGACTCCTGAGATATCATCTCTGCATATTGAAGGGCTTCCTCTTCACTCAAGTTGTTGACTCCTACTCCAAAGCGAGACCTAAGGCGGGCTTGTTCCCGTGCCTTGTGCCGCTGTTCGTCGCGAAGCTCTTCAGCCTCGGCAGCAATATAACCTTTGACGCCCCCACCATGACGTCGCCCAGTGAGACGACCGTGAACGTCAGAATGTCGTAACCTTCGCTTACGACCAGTAGCTTGATGGGAAGAGCTGTAAGCCCAATATCGTACAAACGTACCGAAAGCCACTATCCCGTGAAGGATAGTCGGGTCGGGGTCTAGGTAAATAGCACCGACGGCGGAAAAGCTCGTATCGCCCAGGGTTGGATTCAGAGCAAGGAGATGGCGAGGCATGCGACCAGAAGAACGGGAATTCAACGTGCGAACTGGGTCCATAGTGGAAGCCAAGGGATCCCAAGCCTGAACAAGTCCATCACTTCCGCCATGGACTAGGTAGAGAGCTGAGAGAGCTAAGCAAGAAACCTTAGGCGATTCCGTCTGAATAACACGGACTGGGAAGATGCCGTCACCTGTATGTGCGGCTCGAGTGTTCCATAGTATTACTTTCCCAGTACTTGTACCCAAACCAATCAATCTTGCTCTTCGACCAGGGATATCAGACGATGCCTGTCTAGACGGTGTTGTAGAGCCGCTGACTGATGGACCAGAAACATCCTTTAGAGGATCTTCGAACGATGCAACTAGGGCCATAAGTGACATGTCAACAGCACTTGCGGTGATGGTGACATTGCCAATCTCCTTTGAGGAGAATACGGTCTCTACCCAGTCGTCTAACGCATTTGTGGCCGTAGCAATTGGCGAAGGCGGCTGTTTACCTGACGATGACAAGACTCGCTTGAGCAGAGGAGAACTTGAAGAGTTCGGTGATGTGGATCGGGCAGTATCACCGCCAAATAAAGATTGTCGCGGTGCTGGTTCTGACGGGAACTCCGAAATCTGAGGAGGCGTCGCACTTGGTTGGGGTCGATGGACGACGGCCCGAGTGAAGCGTCTTAAAACCCAGGTTTTATCATCATCCAATGCACAATCAACAATGAAAAACCCCTCTCCTGCGCCGAGCTCGTCATCGCTAGCAAAGTCGACTTCCAATCTTCGACGCATATCCCAACCGTAGCAGACCTTCCGAAAATGTAGTGGCTTGTAGCGAAGAAATTTTTCAATCTCTCGCGCCTCGGCAACCATTTGGTCCCTGTTTAAGCTCATAGCATTAGCAGGAGACCTAGGAGAGTAGCTGCCTCGTATAGCGTTTTTTCCTGAATCATCAGGACGCGCTTGCCGCCGAGTGGCTTCTACAAGACTCCAGTAAGTTGAGCGGCCAGTATGCCAGGCGAGCTTGGTACTATCATCGGCCTTGGTCTTGCTGGTAGGCGGACTTGGAGGTTGGGTTAAGTAGTAGACTTCACCCAAGGCGTTGAGAGCAACCGCCCAGACACGGTTCAGAGCTTTTCGCTTCTGACTGTAGCTATCATCAATTTTGAGCGCGATAATAGGCACACCCGGACTTAGCACCCAGCGAGCACTTATCTCACCAGGGGTGTATCGAGGACCCGATGGATCATAACCGAGAGCATAGGTGGTCACCACCCCCAAAGATGATCCAGTCATGATACCGACCATAGACTGAGTAACAGTGGGTACAGAAGACGACTTAGCAACCCATACGGAGCAAACCCCCTGAGAGAGTTCAGGGATTTTGGGGATATCGGGATAGGCCTCAACTAAGTCAGTTTCTTGGCCGAGATACTTCCCTCTGTACTCTCCAGTTGGCCTGAAGAACACACGACCGCCTGGGAATCCTTCGCCGCTGACGAGACCATAAGGTTGGCTTACATCCATAACATTAGGCATAGCTGCAGGGCCTTCTCCCATGCCGTAAGGTATGAGCTGTGGCATGACCTCATCTAGCTGGGCAAAGGCGAAAGGGTCGTCCAGGCCCCATTTTTCAACCTTGCCGACCGTGGGATCACTTGCACTACCGACACCCAAGTCGGCCGCACCATGAATAACCCGCGGATTTTTCTTGCCATTGGGTTTGAACGTGGCGTGAACATGAGTGACAATAGAAGGTACTTTAGTGTTGTAGGTCAAAACTGCAGCAGCCTTCTTGCCGGACTGACTGGAACGCAAAGACGAACCAACCCCTCCGGGCTTTCCTCTAGCTAGACTGCGGAGAAGACGCGTCCTCAAAAGGTATTCGCTGCGCCATGAGGCTTGCGGAGTCAGGCGGGTAAAGACCCGCACCTCGGACCGGACGGTATCATCGTCCTCCTCACCCCAGGCAACGCCATATGGTTTACTAGTAGTGACCAAAGCATCTTGAGCAGGGAAGAAGCGCTGGAAAGCCATGCGCCATGCATGAGGGGTGGTAATCAACGCGTAGAATCGTTTGGATACTAAGGCCACAAAGGCGTGCGAGTCGGGATGCAGATGCGAGAGGATGTGTGTCAGGATCTCTGCACGCTTCAATTAGAACCGTGGCGACTATGAGACTACACTAGGGAGCGCATACCATTTGGAAAGTCATCTAGGTTGACACGGGCTGTCTCATTATCGGCGCGCTTAATGACCTTGAAGCCTAGGGCTTGTCTAGGAACAGAAGGCGTCAAGGCGCTCTCGTACTCGGCAATCCGGTGGCCGGCAAGCGGGACCTGTTCCGTGGGCGGCTCGTCGCGGACACTCAGTCGGCGTAGTCGCTCTTGAAGGGATTCCGGGCGGACGCCTTGACCTTGAGGGTCGAGCTCATCGGCGTCGCTGGCAGAATGCGGCGACATACTGCGATCTCGCTGCTGGTTCTGGCCGCGGGTCGAGCCGCTCGCATCGTGGTGCTGGGAGCCATGGTGATCGGAGTGGCGAGAAGATTGGGAGGTAGTTCGTGGTTGGGCGTGCTGGAGGGTCTTGGGAAACTCTAGTTGCATAAAGTAGTGTGGACGAGACGAGGGGTAATGATAACGTGACTGTGCGATGGGTGCGAGCACAGTCAATGAGCAGGGCAATCGACGGACAAGTAGTCTAACCTAATGGTTTCTGCGTGGGTCGCGTGGAGGTGAGAGAAGCTTTGATGTGAACTTCATTCGAGTAAGGGGGGAGGGAGAGGAATAACTTGGGGGGGAAATTGCCCGCGATTTTCTAGGACGCAATTCCCGTCGACTGTAAGTACGTATAGTCTAGACTAGTACTCCGTACTTGGGCTGGTACAGATAGAGAGGATTACCTAATGACGTGGCGGTGGATCTTGGTGTCAGGCTAAATAAAAGCCTCATGTGGCTTGATAGCTTGGCGGGTCCCGAAAAGATTGGGGATTGACGACAAAGGTCCCCGTTGCTACCTTCTTGTAACCCCTGTCACAGATTGCGAAGCTCTAGGTAACTAACTTATACCTTGGCAAAGCTACCTACTGTACCTACCTACCCAAGCCAGCCCAGCCAGCCTCCTTTACAGACACGAAACACCAAACACGATTTCAGAAGCGTCATCTCGTCCGATCGCAATTACATCTGGAATATACCCGTGTCGCTCATATCGAGAGTCGAGAGCCACGTCCTACAACATCCTGCACGGCCGACATCATCGCATAAACCACAACAGCGCATCCAACTCTTGGGAGAGTAGACAAAGATTCACAATGGACTTCTCCGACTCCTTGTATGTGCTGTGCTGTACTCACACGTTAGCCATCACCGAGCTACACTGACATCGCGTGCATCGCAGCCGAATCGTCAACCTCGTCGTAGGTGTGATTATGATCCTGGGCGGCATATCGCAGTTCTTCAACGCCACCATGTACGTTCGCGCATTCTTCTACCCACCCCATCTCAACAGCCTCGCGTCTCGGTTCGCCATCGTCGCGATGGCCCGAGCGCAGTGGGAAAAAAAGAAAAAGAAAGGCGCATGCATAGCTAACCACACGGTGCAACCAGTCAATCCATCGCCATCGGCGTATACGCGATAATCTTCGGCGCCTGCGTCGGGCTTCTCGAGTTCCAGATCCCACCCCAAGTATCGCGCTATGCGTCTTTCATGTTCTCCTTTATCGGCCGTGGAATCTGTACGTGAAAACACCCACCACGCCTAGTCCAGTCCTGGCTTGCTTCCATCATCCATCCATCCATCCATGCTCGAGTCAACTCAACTCGATCCGGCTAACAAAGCTGTATATAGTATACATCTTCATCGGGTCGATCCTGCTCTCGGGCCACTGGACGCATTACGTGGCCGGCTCCATCATCGGTCTAACGGGTGTCGTGTACGCCGCGCTGGAGTTCGTACCCTCAATCGAGCCGCCCGCCAACATGCGCGAGGCCGACCAAGGCTGGGGTGCCGAGCAGGTCTAAATCATCTCCTCCGCTTTGACTTGAAGAAACGATACGGGCTCACCTCGCCCACTTACGATTCTTGTCTGTATTTCGTAAAGGCACCTTGAACACGCGCGTCTGTAATTTAGGAGTTACAAATCCAGCTCACGGGTGTAAGGAGTTTGTTTCAGGGGTCCGGAGGGTCGGTAAGCGGGGAGGGGTTCGGACCGGAGGCAATTTCCAAGCAGAGCGTTGAAAACGTGGAACAACGGGAAATCGAGGGTCAGCTTAGCTAGTCGCCCAGGTCCTGTGAGTATTGGAGAAAGAAAGCAGAAGGTTCTCATAAGTCGGATCGCCAGTAGGCATGATCACCTTTTATTGGCCCTAACTGTAAATCTATATACATATTAAGTATAATTTGAAAACTTAAAAAAACTAGGGGCAAGACTTGTAGTTGTGTTAAATGCTATGGGTTGAACTGTGGGCACTGGGTTAGGAGACCCTTCAAGTATACACACCGAGCTCCTTGTTATGCGACCTTCAGTCTACGAAAGGATTAAAAAGGGGCGACCTCAGGATTTCCGAGGTCTCGAAGAGCCTAACGATTTCAAACATAACGTAGATCATTCAGTTAAGTTAACTATCCATAAATGACCGAGTACCTTTGTTTTGAGGGGAAAAATAAGAAGAGTAGCTAAAGTATGAGTTAACATCTCTGTTGAATCCAGATGCGTAGACATGACTATATATAGGGAGTTGTACTTAACATTTGCACGTCCACAAGGGGTCGGTTCTGGGAAACCATCCTGTTTTATGCCCTCGGGCATCAATATATTGTAGCCCCTGTCCTGATAAAGCAAACCGCCTGCCCGTGTCCGATTATCCCATAGTTTTAACACGCCATTTCTGTTTCCTGCATTCTCCAATGCGTTTTCATAAAGAATCTCAATAGGCGGCCAGACCACTTGAGGTCTTCCGTAGTTTACGCCGGTGTATGCATAATTTACCCACGCCAAAATGCTGTTGCTCATGAGTGAAAAAGACATTACCCCCCTCATCATATCTACGTGCGTAGACTTTCGTTAGCATCCGAATTTCGTTTGCCCTTTATTCTCCATCAAACCCATTCCCTGAATAGGGGCGGAAAGGGGTACCCAAATTGCACCGAAAACACGATCAGATTTTAATCTCCAAGCGCCGCCAACTCCCTTTCCTTGGCCGCAAGCATCTCGCGCATACGTTCAGCTTCCTGTTGCAGGGCTGCCCTTCTGTCTGCCCTGGATCTTTCGCTATCGACCGTCGTTTCTCGTGAATGCATACTTGGAATCATACTTGACGTAATTGAAAAACCCCCGGGGCTTGGGGGCGACATCAGTGCACTTGCGGGAGAACGTAGTCGTAACATGTCCGACGTGTCGTCCGTTACTGATCCGAAATTTGGGCTGGATCCGCTGGTTGGATTTAGTATTGATTTAATCGAAGATAGTCTCTTCGTGTTTTCCGGGTTGAACTCGCTGGGTTGGATATCGGAATCTGTGGCTGAGAATGACCGTTTTCGACTGGATTGACCGAGAAAAGAAGCAGGCGAAATGGATGATTGGCGATCACTCATGATGGATGTCAATGGTGGTAGTCGGTTGTCGTCACTTATTGGGTCGCGAGGCTGCAGCGCCTGAGATGTGTGATAGGCCATGGGATTAGTCGAAGGTATCGGTGTAGCTCCTTGACTGGAGTGGATGGGTTCGGGAAGAAGTGTTAGATGTTCGGTTTTGCGCCGCAGCCCGAGATTCACGGACCCGTCTTCGTTCATACTGCCCCGCTCCATCTCGGATTCCGTATACTGACTTTGTTGCTCCACTGAGTCTATGACCATCGCGTCTTCTGCATCTGCCGAGACCTCCTCTTGACTTGCTGGTATTACTCGTTTCCTCCGTTTGATCACAGACTTTTTCATCGTTACGGGGCGGTGGACGCCATGAAGCTTGTAGTACAACCCTGGAGAGTTTAGCGCAGAACATTGCAACTATGCAAGCTTTAGCTTACCACAAGCGTTACAGATTGTATGCCCAGCTTCGTCGCGGCGCCATAAAGGGGTTATGGTTGTTCCACAGTTCTGGCAGGCTATTACTACCGTAGTGTTCTGAGTCTGCCCTTTGTTCTCCTGCGCATTGATATCGATGGGTGTGGGGCCGTCGCTGGCCATGCTATCTGTTGGGTCGGGGAACTGATTTTGGAGTTGAGCGCTTTTTGCGATTCTGTTGTTGTAGGCAGGGCAGCCGCTGCAACCTTCAGCACCACCAGTACCATTACACCGTCCGCCACCAGGACATGAACCTGAGGGAGTCTGGTCCGCCGCTACATAAGTTGCACCTGGCAAGTTTGCCATATTTCCTTGTGAACATGATGATGACGTGGTCTTATCTCCAACCTTGGTCTGCGTCGTTGCAATTATGGAAGGAGGGCGCTTTAGATTGGTCGGGCGAGCAGAGTTCCGTGCCTTTAAGTATAATCCACATGCGTTGCATATCGTAGCGCCTTGGGGTGAACGTCTCCAGAGGGGTGTTCTTGTAGTCCCGCAATTGCTGGTCCTCATTAATTACCGACGGCGCTGGTGTCTTAGCTGTACATACCTGCATACTTGGCCGCCCTGGCCGGTGCTGGCTGGGGATGGGCTTGTGCCTGTGGGAGTCTCTTGTCGGGTTACGTCAAATGGAGAGGGGCTCTTGGAGTAAACCCTGTCAAATCCATTTAGTGATGGGCTTGGGCCTTCTGACGACGCGCCTGTGCTTTGGGCTGCGGGACTCGTCGGTCCTGCAGGTGAAGTACTGTTGAGAATAGCACGCTCGGAGGAACGGTTGCCGTAATCTCTTGATATGGTGGGGCGTGAAGGAAGAGCTGTTCTCTTCGATGAGGGCTCGTTTCTATTAATCCTGGGCTGAGAACGTGGCGCGACCTCCATCACGGCCGCTGTCACTGGATTCACGCTTCTTGGAGTGTGGCGAAATCAAGGAAAGAATACTTAACACGAAGTGGCGATTTCAGCCGACAAATACCACGGATGCAACCTATTTTGCGCCATGAGCTTTTGCAGTAGATAGAAATGTTAGAGCAGAAGTGAACGAGGGAGATGCAGATATAAAGAGTTATGCTCGGCTTTAGAGGAGCTCGGAGCCGACTCGTCTTAGAAAGTGGCGGGTTTTCAACGGGATGATGTTAGAGAGTAGTATGAGTCATCTTCTAGGTAGAGATATATAGAACAATCGTAGGGGGACTTTTTTCTCGTGACAACTAGGGGAGGGTGGTATGTGTATAGGGTTGAGAATAATCAAGCCAATCCAAGACCTGCTGACCTAGGTATAAACAGGACACAGTAGGTGACAGTGATCAGATGTGGCTAAAGTAAGATATTGACTGAAGGCTAAGGAGGGATATGACAGATTGGGTTTACGTTGGAAGGGAGGCTCTTTTGAGGTTGCGGGGAGAGCAATGTATAAGGTTAATAGGCATAAAAGGGAGAGACGCCAATGGTATAGGTTAGATGCGTATGAAGGACATAGCACTAGTAGGTTATTTGCTTACCTTGTCTCGTGATAGATATTCGCGTTCAACTGTTCTTCGATATACGTGTAATTGTATCCTCCTCATGCAACGGAAGTGATGATGAGGGTGGAAGGATTGGTAGAGGACCACCGGTATAATCACCGGTAGTATGTCCGACTGATACTATCACCCGTCAGTGTCGGAGGTCGGCGGAGAGGAGACGGGTAGACGATGATGATTATGGTGATGGTGATGCTTCGGGGGCGGAGAAGGATGGCCTTGGCTTGGGCACGGATCACAATCAGAGACGGACCAGAGACTGATGGTAGCCGAGCAGAGGCAAGGCTGCTAGGGTAGTGTGGACTCGTAGGGTGCCGGGGAAAGGGTGATGGTCTACACGTGTAGATAGGTAGATAGGGTAGAATGATAGTAGCCTGGTGCAGGTGCGTGATGAACATACGACACTCAATCAGGAAGACGAGGTGTGGTAACTACAGTAGTTAGTCTAACTAATTAGTAGGTGGGTTTGTGGCTCGACGAGTCGGCTGGCGGAAACGTGTCACGGCCGACTGCACTGCTCACTGAACATGTACCGGGCCTGTTCTGTTCTGTTCTGTTCTGTTGCTGTAATCACGGATCAAGCCCAGGATTGTGTTGGATTGGGATTAGTCGGGGTCGAGGCTGCGTGGTTCTGTCCCGAGTGGGCAAATGAGCATGGCTTGGCAGATGTAGATGGATGATAATAGCATTAGCCCCCGAAACGGTTGCGTTGGTCTCGCGATTGATCTCGACACGATTATTATTCCAAAGCTTTCCATTGGTTCATCTGCAGCTATCCATGTCGATGTCTCGGACAGGGGTATTGACGGCGCCCCCCTGCACAGGAGCTAGCGCACGCACTACTGTAACAATTAGGCAGATACGGTGTAGCGTAGGTTTAGCAGGCGGTCTGCGCAGATTGTGATAGCGGTATCGAGTATACAATAAAGAATCATGGGACAGTATAGCAAGACAATTCTAGGTATCTACGAAAAGGTGATTTACTACAAGTAGGCAGATTATCTTTACTGGTGCACTTACACATGTGGGGAGGAAAATACTCTACAGTACCAGGCATCGGTAGTGTCTACTACTACATACGTACATAAATCATCCATGTGCTTTTAGTATAATGTGCTGATAAAAGATTTTCTGACCATCAGGTTCACTTTGATTGGTCAGTATGATCCGGAGGTACACTACACTAATACAGTACCAATAATAACATACATACTGTACCAAATTCGCGGACGACCCACTTACTGACTTCATAGTGGGATGCATATTATGATGTTTAGTGCCCTTCGAAGGAGAAACGAAAGAAAACTGTATTGAAACGATAATAGCGGTCTTGTAAATCATGGGGTATCATGGTAACCTCAATTTCCCCTTCTATCACTGATGTAGAGCGCCTTATCGGGCAGATTTTAATGTTAACGGGTGCTCTTCTCTATCGGTCGTGCCTATCATCCCTGATTGATCTCTCACGTCTCCGTCATAAGCTGCTCGCCCTCATCTAGCAGTTCTGTTACTTTCTTTAGGTTCCGGATCAAACTTTGGCCTAATCCAACCAATAACAGCTTCTCTGCATTAGCAGGGAGACCTAGATATGTCGGTGGCTCGCGTTCTGGTAGCTTTTGGATCCAAGCCATGAATTCCTGTAGTGATGTACCTGACGGGACCATCAAACTCGATTCCTGGCCGTCCTTCTCCGATCCCTCTACTAGTTTGTGCCCAATATCATAGGCAGACGGAGTTAGAGTCTGATTGACCAGAGACGTCAGCTGTTGAAAATCGCCTTCGTCATCAATTTTTCCACCGTACGTCTCGCGAACGAGGTAGCAGATCATCTCCCATGGTATATTCTGTGGTGCTATGTTTGAACGGTTCTGTGCCACCGAATCGAGCCAAGTATCTATAATGAAAGCCGAGCATTCATACTGAATATATTGTTAGAGGCCGTGCTATATAAAAGATAGTTGAGCAACTTACATCACTGTCGTTAAACTCCCAGAAGCCCTTCCATCCTAGATTAGGTGCGTATCGCAGTCGCTCTTGAACTACGGCGTGCAAAAACGAGAGAAGGAGGTACAGCCTGGTACGTTCAACAGGGCCCTTAGTCGCTCGGGTTGCGAGTGAGGACATAGAGTCCTTCATGTTAGCTCTTACACCCGCTGGCTGCTCGTACATAAGGACGCGAGAGGCACGGAGCAGATTGACAGGAATCTTGGGGCTTGATTCCATGGATAGAAACAATCGGAAGTCGGAGTGAGGGTTAAGAGATTCCATGCGCTTTTCGAGGGATTGCAGCCACGTGGGTGCAAGATGGACATTTTTTATGAGAACCCAACTTCCCATCTGCGCTGCATTGCTGACGGCCTTATCAGCACTGGCAAGACTTTCGTTTGATCCCATAGCAATGTTTGTGCATCTAATACGCGTTCGTTCTACCAAATTGTCAACCTTGTAGCTGGCATCGAAACCCGGGCTTGAGAC
This sequence comes from Xylaria castorea, assembly GCA_022495115.1. Classification (NCBI taxonomy): domain Eukaryota; kingdom Fungi; phylum Ascomycota; class Sordariomycetes; order Xylariales; family Xylariaceae; genus Xylaria; species Xylaria castorea. The sequence goes on along the minus strand of MU382629.1, from coordinate 1,067,297 downwards.
GAGTGAGATTGGGCGTGTCGATGGTACTTGTTCAACAGTCCCCTTTAAATCTTCTACGATGTCGAATAGTTCAGGCCCAAACACCGATGTAACGAAACGTTCTGCGGCAGGTACGAAGCGATCAAGGCGGAATATCCTGACTAAGAGTAGTGACAATAGCCCCTGATCGAACGGCTGGCTGTCTTCTTGCCAAATCTGGGGAATAAAGTTCTCTGCAAACTCCTCCGAAAAGAACCTCTCCCAAGCTTCTGGTGTCACTGAGTCAAGTTTATCTTTTAGCACAGTGAGCCTCTTTGCTCGGGCCAAGCTGTCCTCTCTCTCGTTGACCTCGGTAGACAGATCCTTGCCTTCAATTCTATCATCCAATATAATGTCGATAAGTCCCTTATCCATCTTGTATGGAGACGCTTGGGCAAGCAAGATGGCTAAGGTAACCCGGTCCCTCTGGATTAGACCGAGTGCCGTTCTCTTAAATGTAGTGACAAAGAGATCTCGGATAATGACATCTCTCCGGGCGTTGTGGTTGGTCTCGTTCGCAAGATTCTTGTTGCCATGGAGAACTGAATGGAAGATATCCAAAAAGTACTGCAGCGAAAACTGATAGAAATGGTTGAGATAATGAAGTTGCTCAAGAACAGCGAATACAGCACTGCAAGATCGTGCAATAATGCTGTACTGCTGTGTAATCTCATCCACCTCAGCCATCACGCCTTCAGTATTGCTCATTTTGGTAGTGATCTCTCCAGCTTCGGTTTTAAGAGTTTCGAGAGTCTCAATAACATTGTCATCATCAAGTATGTTGCCACGCGATTCGTTGAGAGCTTGGAGAAGACGTTTTTCTAATTGTCGAAGATGCACCTTGAATTCGCCTTGTAGTTTGATCAGATTTGACCTTCTCTCATCGACGTCTGGCCTCTCAGATTTCAGAACATCGTTGAGTGACTGGGTCCGAAGACTACTTTGAGTTACCGTAAAATTGACGAAGGTGGTTCTACTGCAGATGTCTGGAGGAAATGTAGCAGAAGGATCGCGTGTAGACAGATATATCTTGAAAGCCGGAGAGAAGTCAATTTGTTGCTTGCCGAGCTGAATGAGGACACGGCCTCCAGTTTTTTGATATTCTTTATTGAGCACGTGATTGAGGATAGGGTCCAAGTGCTCCGCATCTTGTATGAGAATTGGGTTACCAAATCGGAGTGCACTTTCGAGCTGCTTGGTGAATGAGTCATCCAAGAAACTAGTGACCGTTAAACGGCGATCTTTACACTCTCGCTGCAGAAACTCAGTCACTCGGCCGGAAGGATCGATGATGAGCGGATATCGGTTAAAACGCTTGAGAATAATGGCGTTCTCCGTACAGAGATCATCTACTGGCAGTGTGTTTTCTTGCCAGGAGAGTCGCTCGTCGGCCGTAGACAAGTATTCCGTCATAGGGTTATGAGGCTTGAAGCTCACGCCTGAAAGATGAAGTTGGTGTAGCCAGTCTTCCATCATTGATTTGCGGAACGTCTGATCATACAGACCGCTATAAGCGAGGAAGGCAGCGGCAACTAAAACGTCTCCGACCAAGGTGCCGATTTGAGTTTCAAATGACTTGCTACCCTCTTCCCATCGAGTTCGTTCCGAAGATAAACTATCCAATAACCGAACACTTCGGTCGACTTTGAACTTTACGCGAGACATCTCGGTTTTGATGGCCTGGGTTTCGCTGATGAGAGCGGCGTATTCTGTCTTGTACGTAGCAATGCTCTCCTCTAGACTGGTGATTGTGTTCTCCACAGCCTTTGCCTCGGCCTTGGTCTGGAGGGCTTGCTCTTCAAGCTGTTCGACTTCTTCCCGCAAAGGCCCAACGCGGTCGAGAATCTCAGAGTAGTTGACTTGCGCTTCTACCCATTGAACCAAAGGACCACAGGCTTTACTGGCACGGCTGACCTTCTCATACGTGAACTCAGAATTATTCAAGTAACCATTCCGCATTTTAACCCTCATTCCCTTGGTCATCTGCTTTTCATTGTCAAAGTTGACAATGCTTGCAATAAAGTCATCTCGTCGCACTATAGCTTGAATACTCTTCCAGTCAGCTATCTTGTGCCCTAGCAAGGTGCAGACTGACTCCATGGCAAGCTTCACGCCCTGAGGCGGCGAGCCCATGGATCGGACTTCTGTCAAATGCTGGCGCTTGATGTTGCTAACACTAGCTTTGGCCTCTTCGACAGCTGGTTCTGCCCTCGCGAGGTCATTTAGGACAACCTCTCTTCGAGTTGCCACTTCTGCTTCTTGCTTTTCGAGAGCTGCCTGAATTTCCAGGGATGTATTCTTGCGTTGTTCAGCTTCCCGCTGATCAGCTACCATACGTTGTAGTTTCTCGTTTGCCTCGGCGTCCTTTGCTTCTAGTTGCGTTTTCTTCTCAGCAAGACTGACTCGCAGATCGCGCACCTTCTCGACGGTATCTCTGAGTTTGTCGAGACCAACATTAAGATGGCGCTGTTGCTCCTCAAGATCTTCTCGCTTCTCATTGTAGAGCTTGACATATTGCGCAACGAAGTCCAGGAAGTGACGAGGGGTGAGAAATGTAACCTTGCCTTGCTGCTTCTGAAGCTTGTTGTTGAACCGTTGTAGAGAGTAGTGGATGTATACCATGGAATTGACGATAGCCTCCCTATGAGAAGGCGGTAGGTTGAGGCTGCGATAAGCGACGGGAATACTGTCAGGAGCTACAAAGTTGGGTTTGTCCAAGTCAACAGAATACGTTAACTCATTAGCCACCTGGAATAGTGCTTGATCAGACCAGTCACCGAACCAGTTCAATACGCATCGGTTGAACAGTGCTGGGCTAGTGGCAGCTTTTGAAGATAGCCCCTCTTCGGGAGGGTTCATTGTGAAGACAACATGTAAGTTCTTGACAATTTGCTGTGTGAACCATTTGTAAAGCTCTTCTTGAGAATCCAACAGTAATCCTTGTCGTTGAGCGCCCTCTTTACAAGCTGTCATCAATGCGGCAAAGTCGTCCCCTTCAAAAAGGCCGGGAACTTCAGCATTAGCGAGGAGCGTATTCATCCGCTCTAGAAAACCTGAGTCCAAGACATTTGACTCGTCCATGATGAAGCATATTTTCTCTCCCTTGCAGCCACAACGGCGCAGCACCTCTCGGAGATCGTCATCAAAATCTTCTGCCGAGTATTTGCCATGAACTTTGATTTGGAAAACTTTGAGGCCGTTCATCCAGGCAACAAACCTAGACAATGTTGTCTTCCCGCTTCCACTAACACCTATCAAGATGAGATGCCCTTGAGGTTGCCGGAAGACACGATCGATGCGCAAGACGTGCTCAAGTACCTCGTTAAAGAGGATCAAGGGGACATCAACTTCCTCTTCGCAGAATGTCTTGAGGCGAGCCTTGACAAAGTCGCGGAGTTGCTCACGATCTACTGGGACGTAGTTCTTTGATAGCCAGTTAGAAAACAGGATGGGGCCGCCCAATGCCTTTGATTCGTCAATGGTTGGGAAATGTTCCAATGCAATTCTGCGGACAGCTTGGTCTGTCCATTGTCTTTCTTCCTCTGCGACTAGACGGTCTTGAAAAAGCCGGAGAGCCTCGTGAGCCCATATCCTGATGAGCCCTTCGACAGAGAGAGTCTCGAGAGGACGAATGGCTTCATACACACCACGAACCCAGCGCGTTAATTCACGAGGACTGTAAACATAGTGGGGTTGGATTTTGGGCGTAAAGCGCTGTTGAGATTCGAGATAGAACCGTACCATAGCTTGTGTAAGTGCTTCGGAGTACCCTCGCAGCGCGGGGATAATCTTGAGAATTGCTGAGTTGAAAGTGCCATAGATTTGTAGCAAAGATAGTTCGCCAGGATAGTCAACCATGATAAGCGGAGCATGCCGAAGGAAACGAGCACCCATAGGTGTGCGTCCAGCATCGGTTGGAGGATTACAAGCTCCGACGAATTGTATCCGATCAAGAGTAACCCAGACTTTGTCGGAAGTGCGCCAGAAACCGTTCTGTTCAACCAATTGTCTGAGGAATGAGATTGCTCGCTGAGTACCATATTTGTCCGGAGCAGGGAGATTGATCTCATCGCAAAAGATCACAAGCCAGCGACCAATCTGTGTTGGTGACAACATCATGCCATTGAGGGTCTTCTTGTATTCGCAATATTGCTCAAATGTCTTGATCAAGAGATCTGGAGTCGTAGCGCTAGAGAAATTAAGACCGACGACTTCCATGTTGGGAAGCTTGCGAAGAGCGCTGAACAGAGTCATGGTTTTACCCGAACCGGGAGGGCCGCACAATAGAAGTGGCTTATGCTCTGCAAGCCAAGAGTAAAGAACATCCTCATGGCGGACCGTATCCAAGGTTGGAATGACTACATCAGTCTGAGTGATTGAATGTGTATTCACTTCGATCGCCGGAACCTGATTTTGCCATGGCGTCCACTCAGCCTGAGGTAGACTAACATCAAAATCGATGAGAGAGCTAGTTCCATCTATGGGGGGTGATCCAAAACCAGCGAGAGCTCCAACCTTGTCGCCAAAGGTCTTCCGGTCATTGAGCGGACAATCACCAGTCAAGGCCCAAACTAAGGCGAGTAGCAGCTTCTTGGCAACATAAGCTTCGACTTGCTCAGGGTCCAGTTGGAAATCAATGTGTGACGCATTGTATTCGATCATATCTCTAACCGCTTTATTCAGCAGTGAGAAGAGCGTCGTCAAGACGCGAGATACGGTGTACTCCATTATATGGTTAAAAGTTTCGGCTTCTGTTAGAGCATCGCTAATGAAATCATCCGTTGTCAAGTAGGCATGTAGTAAATCAGCGACTTGGCTCTGGATTTGCAAGGACTTAACTGGACTCTGGCCTGCGGCAGCAGTGTCTTCATCCAGGTCTTCGAAAGCCACAGATCGTAGAGTGTCTAGGTAATGAGCGACAAGCATACTGGGTGTGACGGTATCCTCGCTATACCACACCATGCCGCATCGACTAACAGTAGCTAGCGTTGCATACTTCAAAGTCTCTACCTCGAACATGATACGGACGTTTGATGGCAAGTTGAGACGTTCACCGTTGGGAAGTGTGAGAAGTTTGTTGTCGTCCAACACGCTGTTCAGATTCTCAACCCACTCGGGATCAACATCGCCATCGAAGACGATCCAGTGTCGTTTAGAGTCTTCTCCACGGAGATTGTCCACAATCTTGCGTAATATGCTAGTGAATAGCCCATCGGTCCACTCCCTAGTAGTCGAGTCGAGATTGCCATATAGAGCCTCCTTTGACATGACCTTTGAGTCGATAACGTGAGACACACCCTCGACGCCTTCGACCTGCTGTAATGCATGCAGCAATAACTTCCAAGCCGCAGATTTGCCAGTCCCAGAACTGCCTACCATCATGACACCATGGTGAATTTTCTGAATCTGATAAAGTTGGAGAACCTTCGTCATCCAAGTATCATTCACCACGAAATGCCTCTCTGATGCAAGATGGCGAATAGCTTGCTCAAGCTGTACTAGATTGGCTGGTACATATTGAACACCAGGGAAGCAATCTGTTTCTATACTGGCCATGATCTCGACATCATTTCGAATCAGCTTAGGTGCAATGGTTTCTCTAATGCTTTGAACAATTATTTCGGGTTCCACAACCTCTTCATTGGCAATAGCGCCCTCATTGTCTAGTAGACGGGCACGCTTGAGACCACCCGAACTCACAAGCACGCTCTTTAAGGCACGAAGTCCGAAGTCGTAATGGGCTTGCTTGGATAGTTTTGCCGAGCACTGGTCGAAGAACGGTACGGTATGTTTAGACAGCTGTTTGGCTTGATTGAAACCTTGCGAGTAAAGCATAACTTCTGCGATAAGTTCCTTGTCTGGTTTCGACATTGCCACGCTGCGGAACAACTTTTTAAGGTTGTCAGGTAGGTTGGAGCGGCCAGCATAGCCAGGATTCATGGTGATAAAAATACCGGTGTTTGCATTCACGTGAAGCTGGCGCCCAACTAGCTCAATCTGGGCCGTATCATCCTCAACGCCTTGTTTTAGACCAAGTTGAATATTTTGGATTTGCTGCGAAACAGCAGACAGGATCCTCTCCTCTAGTCGATTGAACTCGTCAAAGCAACCCCATGCACCAACTTGGCATATACCTAGGAAGATGCGACCCATCGCTTGGAAATCGAAAGTATCATCGCAGCAAAACACCAAAGTGAAGCGACCAAGCTGGACACCAAGGGCTTTGACCGATTCCGTCTTGCCAGTACCGGCCGGACCGTATGGCGAACCACCAAGTCTCTGCTCGAGAGCTTGGGTGAGGGTGCCAAAGCAACGGTCGGTAAGAGGCGTTCTTACGAGCCGATCCGGAACACCGAGATACTCGAAACCGTAGTTAAGCTTCGCATTGGCCATCTTGATGTGGAGACGCTGCATGAAATCTCCCTCCGGTACATAGACATACCGCATTTGCAGGAGCCACAGGTAGTGGGTCGGTGAAGTCGCCTTGAGTTTGATGAGCTTCTCAATCACATCACGCTGATGGACACACTCAGTAATAAGAGCTTCGCACTTCTTTCGCTGAATGACTTCAAGATCACCCAGTACTGTTTCCGCCAACAGCCTAAGTATTTGGACTTCCCGGTCAAATAAAGTTTGGAGTGAACCGCCCCCGGTGGCCAACGTGTTCTCAACTGCTGTAGTCCAGACAACTTGTGTAGCTAGCACCACGATCTGACTGGGGTATGAATTTATGAACTCATTAACTGCCGCGTGGTTAATGTCGTCGGACTCAAATATCGGCGTGTACGCATCGACAGCCTCCGCTAGCAACTCAGCAAGAGAATACTTCATGCCATTCTCCAGCAAAGCAAGCCAATCATTGATTTTTGGTACCTTGGCCAGCGAGATCTCTTTCTTGAGACGAACGATCTCGCCCTCCTTTGAAGTGAACCCGGAAATGATAGATTCATCATCCATGACGAGACCTGTCAGACCAGCAAACATCTTCTTAAAGTGTTTAGCGATACGCAACGTGTCGTTGCTATTGCCGATCATTTCCAGAAGATCCTCATCACCAACGAAATAGAAACGCGGAAACGAGACACGTTCTTTCTCAAGATACTCACCAAGAGCCTTTTGAATTTTGTTAAGCAACTCAGCTAGACGTTCCAGCGATTTCTGAACGCCCGTGATACTTAAAACATCCATCACCATTGGTTGTTTGTAGACTTTCTTCATCACCGTCATGAATTCGCTGTTGATATTTTGGAACCTTGAGGATTCAATAGGCAGTAGGTGTTTGATGTCAGCGTTACCGGTAAACACGCCCTCTAGATAAACCCATTGACGCTGCACATCGATCCAGACGTCGAATAAAACATGCACACGATTTAGCTTATCTTCCCAGGAAGCAGCTTCCTCTTCAAATTCCTTGTAATAGGGAGAGTGTTTCATCGCTTGCAGCGAGTTCAAATTCTCACTGCATTTTGCGAAGAGGTCGTCCCAGCCACGGATGAGACGACACTTATTCTGGTAGGCAATTAAGTCAAGTTGATAATTGTTCCAAGTCTCCTTGACCTGTTTCAGGAATTCTTCCAGCGCCATTTCACCCTGGGCTTGCGTGATGATGTCTCGCACTACGACCTCAGTAGCAACCAAGTTCAGATCCCAAACGTCTCCGAGAGTCATAGAGACAGGCGAATAGCGCCGTCCAGGTTTGATGTCTTTCCAGATCTTAGTCCAGTGCCGATCCCGGATGGCCTCTGATTTCAAATCACCTAGAAGACTGTTGACTTTCAAGTGCAGACGGAGGATGTTTTGGATGTGCTCGAACGCGGCATACTGGCGCATTCTGCTAGGCATTTCCTTGGTCATCTTGATAAGACCATCAATAGAACCCCGAATTTTTCTAGGCTGAACGCTACTCCAAAGGGTCTCCCGGAGCTCGTTCAGACTCTTCCAAATAGTAGAGAGCCCAGCCCACACAGACTTAAAGTCGTGGACTTCTTCTAGAACCATGGCGAGGGACGACTCAGGACTTGGGGGAAGGTCGAGAGCTTCCTTTGCTTTAGAAACCATCTCAAATTCTTCTTGTAGTTTAGTGATGCGGGACTCAAAGGAAGTGAGAGTAGCAGATGCAGCTTCGGGTGCGATGGTACCCGAAACAGGCTTTTCTGCATTCCATTGGCCGCCTATTTCGGCAATCTTCTCCATGACTACCTGATCTTCTGCCACAATCTTCGCCTTAAGAGCATCCGTTTGGTCTTGAACAATTTTTGCTTTCCTGCTAAGAATCTCGTTGAGAGCATCCCATTGTGAATCGACCTGTTGTACATCCACCCAATCATTCGGCAGGTTGTATCTATTTCGAACTAGCGTCGATTGTCCCTGACGGAAAGTCTCAACCTCGGGTGCCCAGGCTTTAACTCTTCGCTTGCAATTTTGAACAATGGTAATGAACTGCACAGCTTGCGCAGTCGAAGTGGCCTCGAGGCTCTGTGTCTCCAGGTCACGTCGGGCTTTCTCAATCTCGGCGTGCACCTCTCTCATACGAGTACCAAGACGTGAAGCAAATTTGAGAAGAATCTCATGCTGCCACTGGTCGTATTTCGCATTGACTTTATCCTGAACTTGGCCGTAATCGATTGTGATATGCCCGAAAGTGCGACTGACTTCTGATGTGTCGAAAGTGGCACGAGACTTCCGAATCTCTTGCAATAATTGCAGCCATTTGGACAGTTCTTCACCTAATAAGTCGTACACCTGTTCGGATTGCAAGTCCCAAAGCGACTGGAACTGTAGCCACTTGTCAACATATTCGCTGATCCCTTGTAGCTTGGTCTCAATGGACGCATATACTCTGCCAAGTATATCAGTGCAGTCACTTGGCATCTCATTAAAACGCGCTTCCTCGTGCACAACAGTGCTCAGGGTCAAGCTCATTTGGTATCTTGATGCCTTAATCTTAGGTAGGTTGCAAACAATACCAATCCAATCATGCAATTGCAAGAACCAACTGGCTCTGGCATGTTCTAAAGGCGGATCCAAATATATGACCTGGTTACGCATCGTAATTTCATGAATCAAAGGTGTCATTATAGGGCCATCCGACTTGAGCGGTTCACCTGAGGGTGCCAGCTGCTTCCTGCGATGGGCCTCGATTTGTTTGACAGGTGTTTCATCCTGAAATGCTTCGATCCAGCGGGCGACGGCATGTTGCAAGCGAGCGAGAAGCGTCCGTTTGATCCGCTCGTTCATTCTCTCAACCCAGAACCCTAAGTTGACATATTGTTCTAGATTCAATTGGTCCACGGCAGCTTGGATAATCTGCAACCGAGCCTCGAATTCAGACATCTCATATGGGCAGGTGGCCAGCTCTGCCAAGGCTTTTTGAACATTGACATGAATGTTTGCGAGAGTAACAGTTTTAGATTGAAGTAAAGAGGCGGCTGCCGCAAATTCGCGAACGAACAACACGTGCTTGCTCTCCGTCCCACGACCAACTGCATGCTCAATCGTCCCATTAGGAAGCAGTGTTGGCTTCTGATATGACTCCCAAGTGTTAACAAATGTTTCCCATTTGAGAGGAATTCCTTTGGCAACTAGCGTGTGCACCTCATTCTGATGGCCACTCAACAGGATGGAAACTTCTGACATATCTGAAATCTGCCGCGTTGTCTGAGCAAAAGTCCTCACGCTCTCCATCAAACTGACAGCATAGGGGTAGACTCGCTTGGCCTCTTTCGCGACATTATTTACGGCATGGGGAACATTAAAGTTTTGCCAACCAAGGTTCCGGGTTTCCTTGAATAAAGCAATGATTTGTGCATCGAAGTTGACGGATAAGTTCAAGGCGTTATTAGCAGCCCTGATCTTGTTGATGTTAAACAAACGCCCAGAGATAGAAATTTGTTTTCGTTGTACGTCTTCAACCCATGCCTTGTAGATCGCTTGAGTATTTAGTTTCTTTCGAAATAACTCGCTTTCTGTCTGAAGCTTCTGACCTTCGCTATGGAGAGCCCAGTCTGATCCCAAAATATCCTCGACTTTCTTCATATAGCCGTTAAGCTGTCGTTCAATCTGACGAGCCCAGATTATAGCACCTGAGACAGGCGGCAAGTCGTGTAGTTGAGCCATAGCGTGAGCCTCAGAGTGGCCATACTGTTGCTTAAATCGCTCGTGAAGACTCGCAATGGCTTGCTTTACATTGTCTATAAGTTGATTCTGATATTCAGCAATGGCTCCTCGAATCTTGGGCCTAACGAAAAGAGCATTGAACTGAGAGAAGACTCTGAACATCTCATTCGCATTCTTCGCTGTTGCTAACCGATCACGTAATCGAGCAATGATGGAGTTTTCTACTCTCGAAGTCCGTTCGTTGTAGGTATTCTCCGCCTTGACCCATCTTTGCGTCCCTTCGGGAGAGACGTCCAGCAGGTCAACATTCTTCAACGCCTCCCACGCCTGTTTAACCTCTTCAACTGCATCAACATCACCCATCTCTTCAACAAGAGCGACTCCGTTTGTTGTGATTTCTTCGCTCAGGCCATTAGTTGTGGACCTTGGGCCCAGGACGTTGATGATGGTCCTCTGGAGCTGCTCATGGTTATCCCTAAAATTGTCGATATACTTCAGACGCGCCTGCAACTCGCTATGCTTGGGCATAACCTTTATAGGTATGAATTTCTCTTGTCTTCGACGGGTGGTTTCTCGAGCTATGTTCGTAAACTCTTTCATTTGAGTGTCCCAAGATCTAAAAATCTCATCCGCGGTAGCCATGAGACCCTTGAAATCTTTGTACTCTAGATCAACCAGCTCTGACCCAGGAAGAAGTCGGTGCATAACATCTTCCAAATCAGCAGAGATTGCTTCAACCAGATGTAACGTTCGGGCAATGGGATAATTGCTAAATCTCATTTTTTTGTTCATGTGGCTGAAAATCTGTGCAATGGCATCTTGAATCTTGGGCAGCGATGTTGCGGATAACAATTCATCAAGTGGGAAATCTCGCATAAGTTGGTTGTACTTCTGCACCATTTCCATGGCTTCCTTTAATCCAGTATCAGCTGTGAAACTAACAGTTGCCTGGAAGCGCTTGGCATGCTTGAGAATCTCCAAGGTGAGCATAACGCCCTCGCTCCTCAGCTGAGCCTCGATGCCCTCTAATGCGGATTCCATCGACAACCAGAAGTTTATCTCTTGTGTTGCCGTCCTCGTTACAGGATCCCTGGTCAGCTTCGTAATAGCCTGGATCGACTTGATCCAGCTATTGACGGTCGACTGCAAGTTATTCATAAACGTGCTGTCTGCTAGAAGGCGAGCTGGGATTAAGTCGGTAGAAGGTCGTGTGCTGCGGGCTGCGGCATCGTCCAAGGCCGTCTGTACGATCGGATGAAAGGAGAGCGACAACTCTGGTATTTCCACATTCTGTTGGAGGTGCAGTAGACTGAGCTCAAGTTCAGTCATGCGCTTCTTGGTAACAGGAATGCCTGTCTTTGCGTCCACATCTGCTCGGTTCCTAACGCCATTAACAGCTTGGGAGGTTTTGGTATTGGCATCAAAATAAGGCGCCAGCGCATTATGAACGATGGAGTGGAGGATTTCGAAGGGCGAAGCGGAAGGTCCTTGCTCCGCAACCAGACTAACCAAGGAAGCAGTGCCTGGTAGCGTCTGGATCTGAATCTGCGAGGTCAAAGGAAGCGAGGGGTCGATCGCTTGAGGGCGTTTCAACAGCGCAAGATAGGCAATAGTCGTCGGGGAGGAGGATATCTCAGAAGCGATAGTGTAGGTGTAGGAGACAGGCACTATATAGCAGAGGTTAGTATCAAGTAAGCTCGCGGCGACTGCGGCCGTAGACAGTTCACTCACCATTATCGGCTGGTCCGTCTGGAATGTCTTCCGGCGGCTCGACATTTTTTTGTATGTACAAGACTACCTGGGAATCGGTTGCAAAGCGGCTACACCGATGGATGGTATCTAAGGAGTTGGCGCTCGAAAGAAGACTTCCAGGCCGCTCGAGCTCAGCGCGGGTAGCTCCAAGAGCGATACTGACAACCGAGGCGAGATGCTCAACAATGACTTTAGGGTCGACGAGGTTGAAGGCAGGGGAGGAGACGCCGTTTGCGCCAGTACCTTCAGAGCCGAGAGGCGATACCACAGCCTCCATCATGGGCGGCAGAAGTGGCTCGGTGGCGTTGTTGGGTTGATTTGTTGATTTACAAAGCAGATGACATATCTCGGAATTTCAGTGATAGCAAACCGGGTATCAAGGCAGAACACGAGGCCGACGAACGAGAGGGTTGGTGTTTGATTAGATAGGCGATAAACGAATACAGAACGAAGCGCAAAGGAGCGTAGATGGTTATGAGAGGGTCCTTCTATGCAGTGTCGTTGACTAGCACGGCCGCTCAGGAGATGATAGAAACGATGGGGATGTGTATACGTAGAAATCGCACTAATAATTCTACAACTCACTCCAGATCAAGCCAGGGATGCTCTAACGCGATGAACGCCAACTGTCGCGACCTGACAGGGGATACATTTTAGCGGGGCGACTTCCCGTGTCGTGCCGTCATTGGTGTGTTGCCTTTAATGCAGGGGTTTATGCCAGTGAAAGTTGAGACCCGCCTATTTACTGTACATGTCTACTTAGGTAGTCGCCCACTTGGAGCGATTACTATGATAGGTAACTCCCGCTTTAAGCGTCAGTTCAGTCATTTTGCAACAGCGTTATCCATACTATCGCTCAACGTCTAGACTAATAACCAGACACTAATCAGGGTCATAGGGATATTTCCAGCCTCAAGTTCATTTGAATTAATAAAGGCAGTCACTACGTACCATAGTGAAAGTCCAGCCATTTTTATAGTCTCTCTCTCTGTTTGTCTCTTTCTCTCTACTTAGGTAGTTAGTCAATGCGTCTACTTAACAACTTCTTATCGAAAACCTCACATCTAGTCAGAAATTAAGCATCACGCAGGCCAAAGCTTTTCCCGCCGTGTAAACAATCATGTACTTGAATTCTATTTTCCCCGTGACCCTTTTCCGCCGTGTCCTAGCCAGAATCATGAAATCGTGTACAATAGTCCGTCATATGTCTTTTTTCGAATCAAACCCCATGCCATTCCTGATCCATTGTAGTACCAACGCCAAACCGCTCACGATGCCACTGATATGGAGTCCCTATCAAATCAAGCCTCCAAAACGCCAATGCCCGCTGCCCGTCCCACTATAACTCACTTTTCCTACCCATATCTAGTCCATGCATTTTCAATATCGGCACTCCGAACTCAATTTCCCGTTGAAACGCCAGTGTTATTGCTTGGTCCACTTGTGTCGTTGAGCCTCTCTCTCTGGACCATGACACGCTCGTTGCAGATATCAATAAACATTTCGAACCTAGTGATCATTTTGTCCTTCTCTCGTATCCTTTCATGGAGATCCTCGATCTCTTTCTTGCTTTCTTCTTTGAATTTTGTTAATTCCTCCCTGGCCCGGGCCAGTTCTTTTCTCAAGTCTGAGCGTATGCGCTCCTCGGCTGTCGGCGGGGGCTTGCTATAAATTGCAGGCCGTTGTTCTGCGATACCTGCCTCAACCTTCTGGGGGTTTCGATTAATAGCAGCGCGAGCATTATAGATATCCCTTGGCAGCAACGGCACATGAGGGTTCTGTTGCTGCAGAATCTCCAATGTTTGCGTAACTCCAATACCTATTCATGTCAGCATATAATCACGTTCAATATCGTAAAGGTAGTACTACCTGACTCTTTCAAGCTTTTCACCGCAGCAACCATTTTGCTGTCCAACTTTCTCGCCGCAGGGTGCAACAGAGGGCTCTCACTGGGCCCGTGGTTGTGTTGCAAATGCGACTGATCCGGCCGGTAACGGATTGTCCATTGAGTCCTCTGCTCGATAGCAAAAAACCCGAACGGACAATTGCATTTGCGAGAAGACGTTTTGCGTTTCCTTTGCTCTGGACTAACTCGGCTTGGAGGTTTTCCGGCACGATCACAAACGAAGAGAACTTTCTTTAACCCAGGTACCGTCTTCTTCGACCTCCCTATAACGACGGCATATCCAACTGACGTGCAGTATTCGAGTACATATCTATGAATAGATTCGAGACTTGCAAAGCTACCTCCCTCTGGTGGAGCCGACATCCTTGCACCCATAGGAGACCGGGGTACGAATGGCGTGCCATCAAGAAGCTTTGGTGTCAGGCGATCTTCTCCTTCTCCGGACTCCCCTGGACTATCAACCTCCATATCATCATCCTGGTGAGTGTCTTGAGAAGTAGCATTAGCCTCCGGTTGAGGAGGTGGCAATGGCTGGGCCTGTGGCTGAGGAGTTGGCTGCGTTTGTAATGTCACAGGTTGTTGGTGAACTTGGTGGTGAGGTTGTGAATGAGGTTGTTGGTGCTGATGCTGCGGAGGCTGCGGTCGCGGCTGCGGATGTGGTTGATGATGAGATTGATTTTGGGGTATCAAACTACCTTCATTCTGTTGCGCTTGCACCTGCTGCGTTTGCTGAACTTGTTGAACAGGCTGCGGTTGCACCGGCTGAACCGGTTGGACTTGCTGCTGTATAGCTTGAGTATGGGGTAACTGCGGCACGGGTTGCGCGACTTGCTGCTGAACTTGGACTTGTTGTGGGACTTGCTGAACGGGTTGATTCATAGCCTGCTGGAGATAAGCCATAGAGGGAGGAGGGCCCGGCTGCGTTGGCATCTGCCGCTGTTGGTTTCCTCGTTGTTGATGCTGCTGATGCTGCCGGACGGCCTGCACTGCAGCTTGAGCATGCTGGGCTGCCTGCACTGGAGGATGCCTGGACGGCCCATTGGAAAGGTTCGGAACGCTCGCAACATTGGGGACGGGAGACGGCGTGGTATTCGAGAACAGATGGTGGGAATACCCCTGTGGCGGTTGTTGAGATGTATATTGTTGAGGCTGATAAGGCGGCGTCGGGGAGGGTTTTGGTGGCGTAGAAGAGTGATAGCCGCGTCGAAGTCCGTTAACTTGAGGAAAGGTAAGTCCCGCATGGCTATGGTTGCTGGAGCCCGGCTGGCCGAGACCCGACATGACGCGAAGAACAGGGGGAAAGGCGGCGAAGGCAGCGGTGGCGGCAATGACGACGACGAGGACGACGACGACAGCAGCCGTGGTATGAGGAAGCAGAGAATAATAAGCGGGAAAAAGAGGCTTGGAGACATAAACAAACACTATAGACGCTATGCAGTACTGCAGAAAACAACAAACGCCAGACCCCAGGACACGACACGACGTGCAGATACAGCAACGAAGTCGAGCCGGTTGTGGGATCTCAGGGTTCGACAATAGACGTGATGTCAACTGTCGACCCTGGTGGTTGGGCAGAGGTGCAAGGTGCGAATGGTGGTTAGCGGGTGTGCAAATATCACGATCGATCAACAAGACCAAAGCTCCAAGGGCTCAAGGGGGGGGGTTTTCTGGGCTTGTCGGTCTTGTTGGTGTGGGTGTGGGCGTGTGTTTGAAAAGAAAGAAGGGTGGGAATTGAAGTTGGCTCGTCTAGAACTCTAGAGTGGGTAGCCTGGATAGCCTGGCGACTGGGTAGCCTGGGTAGGGCCATCTCATCATGCCAGCTAATCCAAGCCAAGCAGGTTTATTTTAGCTGGCGTTTGCAGGCAGGTGGGGTAGGGGTCGGTGGTGCCACCCACCTACCTCCATTTAAAGTACACTCAGGCTCCTACTCTACACATACCTACACACACACCGTAGAGAAGACTCGGAGGCATCTAATAATAACCAAATTGAAACTACCTCTCCCTCTCACGTTGTTACTCTCGGTAGGCTGGCGTCGAGTGAAGATACACATAATTAGGTAAGGGACATTGTATACAGCATGTGGTTAAATGTGATTACGGATAGGTTAAGTGTGCTTGCTGTGGCCTCCTCTTCAAACCCACAGAAGTTAAGTAATGTAGGTAGCAAGGCACGCATACAGTTATTAGGTACATATTGACCTGTTTGCAGATGCTAGGTACAATAATCAAGAAATAATCAAGAAATATGACCGGAGTTGGAGCTGGAGGTCTCGGAATCCAGAAGCCACATTGCTACTACTTCATACAAATACATGCCCTTCATCTACCTACCTACATACATGTAGAGAATGAGTGATTGCAAAAATGGAACCATACGTAGGTATATAAATATAAGGTAGGTACACGCATGCATGGATTTTAGACTCGGTACAATATCTGATAATACCTGCTATGTCTGTGCGCTGTACCCATGCTTGCAGTGCACTACCTACCTATAACGCCCTTACCTAGGCAGATGTTAGGTAATTAGGTAAGGTATCAAACATCTAATGAGATAAGGTCATTGCTTTAATAGACCATAAGGTGTAATGTATAATATTTTTTCAAACAATCGTCCTTATCGTATAGACTAAGACTAGACTGGGCCGTGAGTCGAATTCCTTGTGCGGTATAAGATTAATCTTCCAGAAGGCCGAGGGACAAAACGCGCCCAACACAACATGACGACGACATTGGCTCATAGAAGGTCACAACAGTAAGTTATCAGGCGTGTTCGGACTTCGGTACATGCCAGAGCTCCTGCAGCTGTTTCACCGCTATCATTGTAGCTCAGAGGCTACATGTATTTCAGCAACCCATGACAAAATCAAAGCCTTGGTAGCATACATATGTGTCTACGTTCAGGTATGCATACTTTATTACTTACTGACTTACTTACTTACTTATTTATTTATTCACCTACTTACTTACTTACTTACTTAAATATCTCCCTGCCTATACGTACAAATCATACTATCTACCTAGGTATGTATGTATTTGATCGAGATCTTAAGTAGGAACAGCATCTACTTCGGCACCTGTACCTACATACCCACATACATGTAAGTAGCCAGGTATGTACTGGTAGACTAGGAGGCAACCACGGAACGTAGTACTGTATGTATGTGCTCTGCGACGCAGTCTCGCAAGTCGGGGCCGCGAAGCCAATCACAAGCCCAGCCTACGGAGGTGTGCTGCCGGAATTAGTGTATGTGGTAAAGCCCCTTCACAAGCTGCCGGGATGTCCACACATTTAGGTCAGACTGCCTACGTACTGCCCCATATATAGATTTTGCAATGCTGTAGATACTGTATTGTAACGTGAATTTTCACCTGGATAAGTCATGCCGCTTTTATCCTGCAAAGCCAAGCTTGGAACTTCATGTTGGAGCAGTCCATAATTTTGCATAACCTACAACTATCCAAAGATCACGGTGCATAAATGTACTATTACTGGAAAGAATTGTACCGTAACAAACGGGAAAGGCACTTTACTGTGAAACAGATTTGAGTGCCAATCGCGAGACAATTCAAATACACGGGGTTTTCGAAAGGCCTCCCTACCTACCTAACGAAGGAAGACAAACTTGTATCAGAAACTAATCTAAGCGCTTTTGTATATCATGCTTGGCACCACGACTGTTTGAAGTTTGACTATAGTCACTTCGCGGGGTCATATAAGGTTGTGGTTGGCCATGACTCGAAACCCCCAAATATAAGCGAATATAAATCCTTCTTACCTGTCTATATTTAGCATCGAGTTTTCCTCTTCTTCCTTGCACCCAAAGTTTCTCCCAAAGTTATAGCTATAGGAACTATAACAACAAGCAAAGAAATATACAGTTCGTTAAAAAAAATCCTCTTCTTCACTTCCACTTAGCCGCCTTCCATAAGAAGATAGCACGATCAACACTCAAAAAAGCAAGTTACTTACTAGAATTTCCATTTAAGACAATTCTTCTCATCTCCAAATATCTTCTGGATATGTTGCGGTGTGATATTATCAACCAAGTTTTGAAGATGTCGTAAATGTAACGCGGCTCGATTCGCTACAAGCAAAGGCGGTACTTTTGATGAAGCCGGAGGAAGAAGTTCCAAGGCTAACCTATTGCCACTATTCAAAGAAATTATTGCCTTTCAACCACACCCGCTAGGCTCCCTTCAGAGTGACAAGAAATCAACTCCCATATTTCTTCTCAATGATTAGCCCGCAACTTTAGATAATAATATCTACAGACAAACTTAGCTCGTCGGAAAACATCGACTCTTCGGCTGTATCTCACGAGACAACGGAACTCGGCAGACCAATACAATTCCGGCAATAACAGTACGAGGTGTACACTAAGATTCTAGGAGAGGGCAAATGGATCTGCGATGGGTTTTCTCATCGTGTACGAAAATATTATGTCTAAACGAGCCAGAGAAGGGTAGGTTCACATCATGGTGCTATGGCGTTTGATTGCCCAAACAAATATCTTCATACGCGGCCATTGCATCTTCAACGGCTGCCAGTATATAGTTAACCATTACTATGTCACTACGGTTCCAACCTTCTTAGAAGTTCACGCAAAACTGAACGACAATGCTGCTTCCGAAAATATAGGATCCTGCGATTAGGTTGATTGGGATATTTCGATGCTTGGACCGATTTTAGGACCGGCTTTATTCTTATGTATCAAATATACCGTTGTCTAGTCAATTGTCCTTTTCTTTGCAACCCGAAACGGAAGAGTTGATAGCTATCCATAGTGTCGGCTTACGCCTAACAAAACGTAGAGGAATTTGTGGTGACGTAAAATATTCCGCTCTTCAATTTGATGCTGAAGTAATGACTGAGACGAAGGAAGAATGGCTGAGGCTGGTCGAGGAACTACCTGTGTATTAAAGTAGCCATAAGCAACCGCATGTAGCTATATAAGTCCGTTCACCTAGCAATATCCTGTGGGTTTAAAGATCCCAGGATGAGCTAGTATCTTCTCGATGTACTCAGTCATACACGCATTAGCTAGTTAGTTATTTACTTATTTACGAATAGTGTATTTCATTGCATTCGGATCAAGAGAGGCTCTCGTCATGATTGCCGGATTCTACAAATAGAAGTATATGGGTGGTCCTATCTAAATCTATGATACTAAATTTGAGCCTCACTTTGTTGATTGGACATTTTGCTTACTTCATGCTCGTTTGTGTGGGTGATTGTAACAAGAGCTTGAGTGCAAGAGCTGGGAATAGTATTCGAATTTCAACAGTCTTCTAGGGCGTCAAGGGGGCCATGAAGGACTAATCCCCTCTTCAGCCAAAATAGGGGATCCGCAGTCTATATGTCTAAATAGCCTCACTTCTGGTTGCCAACCTTCGCCTCGTATTACTGTTCCGAATGATCAAGTAATACAGGTAGGTTGGAAGCTAAAGCCTACCACAGAGTCTCACACTCGGATGACTATATACATGATATGCAAGTTCCAGTCTCGGAGTATCTGATGTTGAAGTAGTGCGGGTGCTCAAGTATTGATTTAGCCAATAACTAGGGCTTATTTCCATGTATTTGATAAAAAGGGGGGCAGGAAAAGGGGTCACGGTTGGAGAAGATTGCAGGCAACTTAGCTTCCTACCACTCATTCAGACTTCCAGCACCCAGTTATTTTATTGAATTCTTCGTCGATTTCCTACTACATCTGCTCACTTGTGCTGTACTCTATTTGATCAAGTGGTTCCCCATGGAATCTCTTGATATTTACTGGTTTTGGATGCGTAATAGTCAGATTACCTCCTTGGCCAGGACTTAGGGGTAGGTAAGTCCACCCGAGTCACTTCAATGTAGGTCCCAGTCCTCGGATACATGTGACAGTAGTCGTCCGAACCGTAATTAACCTTACTCCAACTCGGCACCAATTGATAAGCAGTACTTCACACAAGGAAATCCAGGTGAACTAAGCCCCAGGAAGCTCGTCGAGAATTAAAAATAATTTAAAATTTGAAGTGGCGTGAGTGTTGGCGTACTGTATCTGTAGTACGTAGGTTCTCTGGCTTCCGATATTTCGCAGCTGGTCAATAACTCAAACGATGAATCAGGGCTACTAACGAGAGGTTTCTAGATACGCTACGGAAATTCGCAGCGTGGGAATTGAGGCCTTCGGGGTTTATGTCAGGCCGAGAAATGACTTCAAGCTACTTGCTTCTATATTTATATCAACTTCAGCTCATCAACCAGATAGTTGTCACACAGACCCAAGGGACTGGGACTGCACCCGAGACCTTTCGGCCCAGGTCTCTAATATCATGTATATAATCATATGAACGGCTAGACTTACTACTCGTATATGCCTGGTCAAATGAGACAGGCTATATGAGAGTGAGCGAGAGCAAAGCAGCGAAAGCGAGGCTTTCGCATATATAGACCTTAGGTCGCCGCCTGGCTGAAGGGGAGGACTAGACCTTCATGGCCCCCTTGAAGCCCTAAATAATTATTACAATTCAAAATCTCTCCCAAGCCCTTAATCTCAAGCCCTTGCTGCAATAGTGTTATCTTCATAGCACTGTTTTCTAGGTACACCGAGCTACGCGATTCTGGGTTTCACTGTTCGTTTCCTTGCCCATGCTTCTCTCTAACCTAAATCAAAATATTGTTGCAGATAATCTCGGATAGCCCTGTCCGGGCCATAGCACTTGGCCTGGTTTGATTTATTAATCTAAGAAATTACGGCTATATCGTACTGGATGCTGTTATGTACTTCGAATACGTGAAAATTCTATATTATCTCATAATGCAAAGGGCTTTAGAAAATAAATCTTCTATTATCGAAGCTAGAACCTCTTACCTACCTTATTCATTATGTAAAGGATGAGTGTTTAGGTACTCTTAAAGTGCTCGTCGGTTTATCTACTCATACAATACAATACGATTGAACCATGATATTCATATGACCGAGCTTTATTCATATTGTATTCCTAATCTATTAAAATTCCAAATAGTTTGCGTAGCTTAACGTAGTATGTAGAACACAATACATGTTGTTTATTTCTGTTTCAAATCTAAACTCGTTTTACAACAATAAAAACACTCTTCCAACAGAACCCTGGTTCCTGCTAGGCTACCTAGTTAATCGATCAATATTTTGTTAAAGGCAGTAAATGCAAATATGTGATATAGGTGTCACCTTTTTCTTTGGAAAACCATCATTTATACATTGGTTAGTGAGCCACTTCGGGGTCAGGGTGATGAAATAAAGATTGCCGACACGGGTAGGAGAGTTTGAAGCCATGTGATGTGTACCTCTAGCTAACCGTTAAGACCTGTCCGTTTTGGTGACTGTTTTCGTCAGCATAAAATATACATAATCTTACGGTAATTTCTCAGTCACCCAACTGGCGATATCGCAGGGCGAGCCAAGCCTGAGCAAAAGCGGCGATTGTGCTAAGCTCGATCTGTCGCGCACTACGACAATGATAAAGACCCAGAACCACTTACCTATTAGAAAGCCTCTTACAGGATACTACATGTAAGAATTCCATCGTTTCCTAAATATGACACGTCTAAAATGGCAGGCAAGAGTCGCAAACGAAGCCCATCGCAAGTTGTGTTCTTATACAAGGATATGAGGCACCGATAAGCATGCCCCCCGCCCGCCAGCCACGTACTGGATGGCGGGTGGGCTGATATTGGTCTCAAATTGTATGACAAAATGATAACAGTCGTAGGCTCTCCAATAGGTGTCATCGATCATTTTTTCAATCCCACCATTAACATTTCTCTGTGAGGCTGCTAGAACCGATCGACTTTCCCTAGCCGGTCACTTTCTTTCCGTTCAAGACGGATTCTTCTGGTCTATCTAGAACGCGGGCTGACTCCTCCTGAGCACAAAGGTCGAGCAAATATCTGGCCGGGCATATTGGGGCCAGCCTCAGTCGCAATAATCGGTCTCTCTCATCCCGGCAGAACAACCGTCTTTCGTAAGCTTCTCGAGCTGTCTAAACACACGAGGTATGCTATGCCGATAGTTCAATCACCGTGTCACAAACCTCAAGTTTCGTCTAAGATGGTATACAAGCCAATGCATACTAAATGTTAAACTCAACACAAGCGCAGGATATCCTGCGAAACATTCTTAACTATCTTCCATCAGCCTCCGCCCATTAGTAGTGTCGTTGCTCGATGTCTGTTTAATTTCAATGCCTGTCTCGTTATTGTTACAGCTACACAGGTACGTAAAATAGGTGTTCCGGTTGTCAGTCATCCTGAACTACTGTTTCCCCTACACTGCACGTTCGCAATTTTTTCTTTTCAGAAATTGGATGGTGATAACTTCCGTGACGGCTCCAGCTGCTTTTAACTTGAGTTGTCTACCCACACCTTCGGGAAGCTTAAGCAGAGCTTGTCTATTTGTTTGATATGTGGTTACTTACCATAGACTCGCCTTAGATGGCTTGAGTGCCGATTAAAGGCATTCACGTGTAACCTCGCCAGGACAGGACTACCCATTGGACCTTTCTTAAGGCTCAAACACCGGCCCACAACTAGACCATTTAATCTCAATTCGTACGCAGACGCGCCCCAGAATTATACCAAATTCACTACCCGCCTGAGTTAAACGGCGATAACCACAGACCTGATGCCATCGATTTCGACCCGGAATGCAGTATAGGAAACTTCCTTGAGTGCTCGCGATGAGCCTTGCGCAGATAATGATCGTTTTGTTGCATTTTGCTAGCTCTTGCAACCAGCGACTTACATTCTTTCCAAGCCCTCGTCTTCTACTTTGAGCTCATTAGGCCTTTTTTGTTTTCAGTTGGCCAAATGCCGGCTATGAATGAGGAGGTAGCCCATGAAAGCTACGTCGATTGGACTACCATGCAACGTCGGGGTCGAGAACGAATTCACAAGGCATCCAAAGACCCGGTCGCCCGAGCCAAGCTCATTGCCGATATACCACCCCCGAAAACCCCGATGCTCCGGCCGCAGCTTCATGAAAATTGGACAGTTTTGAGTAGCCTTCCGTCTTACTGTGCCCCAACTACCACGTCAAATTGCCTGCCATTGAATAAGGAATCTGGCTACTCTTTCCTTGGTAGCCTTCCGGCCGAGACCCGCAACGCCATTTATCAATACGCAGTCAATTATCCTACTTGCCGTGAACTTTTTGATGCCTATTACGATCAAGCTGATAAGTTCAGAGTCCGTAACATTAATGGCGTATCATGCGGCTTCTCTATTAGCCTTCATACACCGACTATACTACTTCTCTGCAAGCAGATTACACGAGAGGCGCTGGCCGTCCTACGGCTACGCCCCTTCATAATTGATCGAATTCCACCGTGGATTATGGGCAACGCAAAACCACTACCCCTCACCTGCTTGATCAGTAAAAGTACATTGCAGAATGTCCGATTTGTAGAGATAAAGCTATCCCTTGGTGACTGCGAAAATTACTCCAGTGGACGTGTTTGGTTCCAGGTTCTGGAGGACGTCCTGAGAGCATGGTCGGGAAAAAACTCGTTACTCCGCTTAAAAGTCATGGTCAAAGTAAGCAACATCGATGTAGACGGACTTTGGGATTTTGAGTTGAGAAATTACGCGGAGATTATGCAGATGGTAAGTCTGTTCGCCCCCTTTCCGGCGTCGGCCCGCTAATCTTTGATGGCTATCAATAGATCGACTACTTTACATTTAAGCATGGTTCTAGACCAGACTTAGTTCAATATGAACATTGGGTCCTCGATTGCGACTACGCATATCGATGCGGTTTTAGGAGTAAGTATTGCAGATTGGGAATATCACACCGCTCCTAAAGCTTGGTGGAACTGACGCGATTTAGATCCCCTGATCCGCAAACACCCAGATCCTCATATATGGCAAGGCAGCGTCATGGAGTGGATATGAGGCAACTCATAAAGCGAGGCAAGAGGCGAGAAACAGGTCGTTGCTTGCCAGTGCGGCTTGCTTTAAGAAAACAAGGTATTTCTCAACGCCTTTTCCATACATAGCAGCAATTGGCGTCAGCATGGCTATACACTGGCAGACCTCTCAGCCTAATCTTATTGTGGTTGGGCTGGTTTTAATGACGCCGGGATGGTTCCGTCTATTTTAGTTGTCTTATCATGACAATAACACGTATGCCCAAACTCAATCGGAAAAGAGAGGTTATCGACGGCTCTAGACATGGCTCGTGGTCAGACTGGGGTAAAGGAACATGGAATGAATTCATAGTACTCGTGGTATTACTTAGATATAGGCAAGAGAGAAGTCAAGCGGAGACTGACGCTAAGAAGAGAGAGACCGAACCGCGAAGGTTGAAGTAGCCCGGCGGCAAACACGAAATACGCAGAAGAAGCAAAGCTCGTGATCAGATATTTAAGCTTACATGGTGTAGATAATCTTTGCTGGGAAGACGAACTGTTTATCCATTGTTCACCCCCCGTTTTATACGCTACCCGAGGCGAGGACATCACAGGACGCAGCCCACTGGACGGCACAGCACACAGTAAACGGAAGCAAAAGCCAGGTGACATTTACTTTGTTGTTGTTTCATTTTGTAAAAAATCAAGATTCCAGTTCTACCCTTACGTGGAGGTGCAACACACACTAAACACAGCTCGGTAAAAGCACTAAGGAGCGAATGATAATTAAAGGTGGTAAGCAATCTGCAAACGGTGTAGCAACCGGCATCGCCGACCCATAGCCTCGACATTCGCGTCTCGTCTGGTCTAGTTTCAATTTGCTTTCGGTGCAACCATGTTTTACAATACCATGTCGAGGATCTACGTGGTGGGTTTCACGGGAGGATGCTACATAGATTTCGGGGTGTATGTAATCTGTGGCTCATCTTTCACAGCTATAAGCTTATACTAGCGGGATTCCCCCTATTTCGATGTTGCGTGATTTGATAGGCTACGAGCTGAGATGCGCATGATTGATAGATTAGTGCCTAGGGCAACCAATCACCAACCAGCGTAATCGTTCCCTCCATGTCCTTTCTGTTGGAGGGTCGGATTACATTAGCTTTATGTATTGTACATGCGTGTGGGCCGGCTACCGAGTTGCTAACCCACGGAGAGCGATAGATCCGGGAAGGCTTAGAAATACCGTATTGATATCGTTAAAGCTTCGAGAAATGAAATCCCCAGCCCTCGAGGTATCAGGTGATTTTCACAAGCCGTCTTGAGCACCTGCTATACTGGCAATAGTCGACAAACCAACCGCTCGGTGACTGTTTGTTTGTCTGTGCTCTGCTCCACTAAATGGCCGTCAGAGTCAACTTTCCCCTGCCGCTATGCTTCCTCCCATGCCCATGATCCAGCACCGCCGTACACTATGATCCTCCAATGCGCCTCTCAGCACGAGAGAATGGTCTAATAATGCTTATGGACTATCTCATGACTACGTCTACGGTCCCCCAAGCACTATACTGCACGAGACACGTGGCAGGTGATGCAGCAGGAACCACTACCAACCACTGACCGGATATGACACATACCATCGAACCCACTCGGAATTCTAAAGTCCCGTACTGGTACTGAAAATATGAAATAATTTTTCTTTCATGCAACGTTCGCATGCATGTAGAACCCCCAATATTTAGTTTCCACGTCAAAACACGTCAACTGGGGAGCAGGGGGAGGGGGAAGAAGAGGTGAGAGAACGATTCGACGAACGCTAAATCAGGTAATTTACCCCAAAATCCAATGATCACCGCCATGCCATCTGCCCCGTAGGGCTGGCCTTATGAAAGAATGCGAAGCTTATTAGCCGCCCGTGCCCACCATAGAATAACTAACCCCTGTCCACCCCATTCGAATTGCGACATTGAAAGCAGCCCTACGAAGCCCACATAAAGACCACAGGCTACTAGCCCTAATGCTAGCCAGGCTTGGCGTAGTCTTGGCTCGAACCCCCATCTCCCCTTTCTAGGGTACTTGTGAAGTGGTAACGTGTACATCCGTGTCGCCCGTTGTATGCAAGGACCTTTTCCCCTAATTTAACAAATTTGTATTGCAACATCATGTCGCGACAAATTAAATTTTCTTGATTATCTTTCGTACTCCACCCCTTTTTTTTCTGTGCAATGTCCTTCTTGCTGTACGAACTTTGAAACTAAGCTCTGTCGAGGTAATTAATGTTCGAAGCAGGCAGCGGGAGACACGAGATGTGCGAGGCGGTGAGCCTAACAAGGGAAAAAAAGATAGAGGGTCCGAGAAAGCATTAGTGGGGAACAATATGACGATGTTACATGCATCTTGTCATAGATCACAGTGGGGATTCGGTTCTGTTCCCTGCTAGTTTTCCCATGTATCGGTACATCACACTCTGGCCAGTCGGCTGTGTCCAATCGCCTGTTCCACGAAACAGTGCATGGGCGTAGACCGGAGCGGTGCCAACTGCTTGATTCTTCTCTATGTCTAGAGTCAATTCTCAGCCGTAACGATTGTCCTCTCGTTGATCATGCTGAGCCTGCCATAGGTCTATCTGTGTACGCGCGCAGTATCTCTAATTACCATCTAATTTCCTATACGTAACAAACCATATCCATAATGGCTCCTTCCATAGTTGAAAGTGATAAATGAAAGAATGTGAGCGGAATAAGAAGAAAACCCCTTTTTTGTATCCGTGGTGATTCCTCAAGCCTGGCGCGAATTGTGTTGGTATTGAAACAATATCTCACCAGGAGATACCAAGACAGACATTAAACTCGAGTACTGACGCTGACCTGCGCGCCATTTCGAATATAAACCTAATTCGAAAGCTGTGTACATGTATTAGTCTCCTCCGCCTATACGTGTTCCCTTCTTTTCCTCTTGTGCGGCCGTTGCGCGGCTTCGTCACCAACAAAATGGTTTTTTTCGATTTGGTGCTGCCGTAGGTTATCCCGCCGATTCTTGTATTCAGAGTTGCAGCCCGGGAATGGGCACTTGAAAATGACGGGCGGGTTAGTCGAATGTTGCATCTTCTTATGTTTCGCCATACTGCCCTTAAACCATTGAGGATCGCCTTTCGGCCTATAACCACAAATCTCACAGCGCTCGTTCGCTTCTACCTTTTGACCGGACGAAGCCAGTGTGGAAGGGCCGGAGGTCTCACTCCCCTCACCTCGAGCCTGAGAAGGGGGCCTGGACCTGTAAGAATGAGAGACTGGGATATCTGGTGGCGCGTCTGATAATGGGGCTGGTGAGACTGTGTAGGGCTCGCTGGGGGTCTCAGAGGCGTCACTCCTTATAGGTAGGGTGTTTGGACTATTACTCGCCAGTTGTGTATCTGGAGTGACTGAGTGAAGCGCCGTTAGATCTAGCGTGGAACCGAAAGCTGCAACTCCTTCGACACTGACGGGCTGTTGTGTGCTGTGAACCATTGGATAATTCCATCCAAATGTCTTATTCAGGTCTTGCAAGAACTGGTCTTCGTATGAAAACGGAACCAACGGGTACTCCGGATGTCCTTCCTGAGACTGCTGAGGCTCGCGAGAAACACTTCGAATCAGATTATCAATGAGTGATATACCCAGTAAATGATATTCCACTCGCGATCGATTTTCCGGGTGGGCATAAACTTGGTCACAGAAACCCCGAACTTGGATGATATACTGGCTCAAAAAATCGTTCGATGTGAAGCAGTTCTTCAGAACAGAGTTAGCAAGAATACGACAAACGGTTGGTATGATGAAGGAAGCGTTTAAGAATTTAGCTGTTTGTTTTGTGGCCATGAAAGACGACGCATCAAAAAAAGAAAAGAAAAAAAGGCAGTAGTCTGGGTCGAAGGCAATAACTAGACTCTGGGTATTCCTACCCTTCCTGTTTGTATAAGCTCAAGCTCAAGCTTTCGAATTGTGCCATAATATCCTGCCCGGGCATTCTGTCCAATCTCTTTCAATTTTCGCAGTAAATCTTCGGAGTCCTGATACCTCCGACATAAGTCTTGGACAATGAACCCGGACGTGATTGTAAGAGGCGTCGGAACTTGTAGGCTGGACTGATTCGAAGTTAAATGCGATGACCAAAGCTCTGAGCCAAGGACTTCCATAGGTTGTTGGGTATTACTATTTACTATGGTATTCTCGAGCTCTATTTCTTGTCAGCCTGGGTCGTGAACTCACAAAGAAATTTCAAAGCGCGCATTTACTAACCATCCAAAAAATCTTGGCCAGTGACAACTAAAGGATCAGGGCTCGCAATAGTCATCGAGCCACTGTGATACTCCGGTTCTTTACCCTTGTTTCCTGTTGGTCTGTTCGTCGAATCTCCAAACCGTTCCCGTGGCTCGTGTGAATTCTGCTGCCAGATGGCGGTCACTATCTGGCAGTAACTATCACGGTATGTTGTGTCGAAAAATACACTATAAGCTACGGCTTGCTCATATAGCTTATTTGACATGGCTAGAAGGCTGTCTTGATGGAGAACTAAGGAAATGGAATACATTAGATGGATGAAGCAGAGGTATTCGAGAGGGTCTGGTCTGGCGGTATAACACTGGCTCAAAATCCGCCTGAATCGCGCGAGACCGGCTGAAGCTACTGTTCTCGGTGTTTGTCCTCGAAGATCGTTGGCAAGTGGGTTGTTTTGGAGCCTGCTGAGCTTTGACACCGAATTGGAAAAGTGTTCGCCTAACGCATCCCATACTTGTTCAACTAGCGTCTTCGCTTCGATTTGGGACCCAAGAAAGTCTGGCGGCATAGCTGTCTTCGCGTTAGGATCCGTAAACATCATATTGACGGATGTGCTGAACGACAATTCCGTATTCATGGAAGATAGCCACGGATAGTTGTCGTTGAGGTCGTATGAGGACATGAGAGGACCCGATAGCAGCCGGGGTATAGCAGAAGAAAACTGATTGTCCCCATGTAACTCCGGTACGTCTCCTAAAAAATAGTCACAAGGGTCTTCCGGGCAATCAAGCAGATCTATGCCCCTTTCTGTGCTGGATACACTGTTTTCTTGTGGTGCCGTCGGATGTGCATTAGCGCTTAGAGGTGTTATCGGTGAAGCGAGCATGGTGTCTCGACCAGATGCTGTGGTCCATATAGTTGAAGATTTAGAGCTGGCGCTCCAAGGCGTAATCGGCGATATGCTGTGAGAAGTATATTGAAATGATGAACCTGGGGACAAGTACGCTGTGGACGGTTTTGTCCTGTATTGATCGACCTGGGTATCAAGGGCTAATGATGGTCGCCGTCCCCCACTACTTAGCGCTCCTGTATTCACCTGAAGCACATTTGGGAAGTCTGGTGATTGCCGTGGCTTCGATACGAGACTCGGCACCGGAGACAATGGAGCCTCGCTTGCCTCGGGACACGAGCCCAAGGGGCCTAGCATAGCGGCCGGATGTACATCGTAGTTAACTGCGTCGAGCTCTGCTGTAGGCCGTAATGGTGTTGAGTCCAACTCCAGCAGTTCTGTACCATTCAACTCTAGCTGGGGTTGTCTAGGTTCGATATTCGTGTCTCTCTCTCCTCGTTGCGTTGCCTCCCCTATCTGCGCTTCGCCATGCTGTTCGGACCTATTCACGTTAAGAGAGTCATAGCTGGGAGGGCGGGACCGAGCGTTGTAGATAGTTGGATTGGAGTTCTCCCGTCGAACTTTAACACTGCCAATGTTTGAGAAGAAATGTTTGGCCATGTTGATAATGCGTCTCCTCTTCGTAGGTTGTCCAAGGCAGCACGTGCATTTCTTGTCGTTAAAACGCTCGACCTTCATGCATTCATAGCAAACGTATTCGCCTGCTGTGAGGTGCTGGCATCGTGTTAGATGTCTTAGCATTTCCTCGTGTTCATCAAAGCGTTCGCCGCAACGTAGGAGAGGACACCGTAGCCGCTCGCTTGCCGCCATGCGGACGGATCTGTTTCTTTTCACGGCAGCCCATACGATGAATCTCTGCCGTGCGCAGTCCTCTCCTGACATGCTCTCCCGAGATCTGAAGGCGTCAGTATTGTGATGGTCCGGTTTTAAAATGGGAGCTAGCTCACACGCATGAGATGGGAGTTCGGGTGCGAGATTCCGACCGCAAGCTCGACTGTGAATGCCTTCTCATATGTGAGGACCCAGTCGAGAGTGGAGTGGATGGCCGACCCGGCCTTGGGTCCGTGTGGACGGGTTCATTGTCTACAGAGTTTGACTCGGCGGTAGCGAGACTCTTTTTTGGTTGCATATTGAACAAATATTACACAGAGCGCAGACTTACTCTTGGGAAAGAGAGGTGTCTTACGGGGGCAATTTAGATCGCTGTCTACCCATGTCTTTATCTTAACGATCTGGAGTAGATATCAACTTCATGGAGGATGACGATGTAGGACTTTGGACATGGATGAATGGTACCTGTACATTGGCCTAGGACCCGCGGCAATGACCGCAGGCCAGGGAATAGCGCATCCATTGGTGAGCAGGCTCCCTCTGTCATGTATCCCATGCGCTATGGTCGGCAATGCCCTACAAACTGTCTCCCGCCGCGCACCATGATGCATAGGATGAGCACGCTGGTGGAGTTGGGGTCCAAAACGACTCGGTGAGGTACGCGGCAGGGGTAGGCAACAAGGCAGACATGGGTCGCCCATTGCGCCTTGTCGCCGAGCTGAGTTGCAGTAACGAGTGCTGACTGCAGGACTCGTGATTTGTCCAATCATAGCGGAGGCTCCCCATACTGGTGGTTCCGAAGCGAACAAAACAGAAAGCGTAGAACTTGAGGTTATTCGACGTCCTGTAAAATTGATATCCAGTCCTGGAATGAATCATTCGGCTTTGGACGTATTGCACGCCGGTGAGAGTCGAGAGAACGCGCTCTCCGTCGTTCTATAATCCGGAAAGACCACAACTTGGCAGCATGATGCAGAAAGTGAAACTCATCATCTTCGTCTTTATTGCGGCCATTTGTTCGGAGTTCACCATTGGCGTAACATGCGGCCTTCCATCGTCAAATGAACCTAAAGATACTCCAACGAGGAAATTAAGGGAGCCTCCATATTCTTAATTGTAGTAGGTCATGGAGCAAATACGCCCAGTAGGGAGCCGACATGCTGGCTGGTACCAAGCATTGCAGTTTCTGTGGGTTACTTTTTGCCGATGAAAATGCTCCTTCAAGTGTGATTGACGATGAAGACAGAGGATAAGACTAGACTACTAGGTTGGAGGTAAGAATTCTGTTGTAAAGGGAAGCATGGAACGGATGCGTAGGACTAACATCGTGTGGCTGGTGTTGTGATCACTTGCCCACGCCTCTATAACTACAGTCTGTACTAGGAGCCCAGGAGTGCACCATTAAACCTCTTAAGGTCTAGTAAGATGTCTAGGTAGGTACCTAGGTAGTATAGGTATCTAGCAGTTCTAGGCAATTTGTAGGTAATACATATCGTAGTACATTCTTGAGTGGAGGTGTCTGAGTATGTGAGGCTTGGTAGGACTTCTAAGTAAATAAGCTAAGTTAGCTTTGTATATTATCGATAAGCTAGTAGAGGAATAAGAGATACATGAGTACAACATTGACAGTGATACCGCGTGCATGAGGTCTATCACACGTTTTTCAGTGATAAATACTTTCCTTAACAACACATTAGATCGGCATGAAGTCATCCCATGATAAGAAGAAGACATCTTGAGTCTTGAGATTTATATACTGTTATTTCCTAGTTGGGCATCTTGTATATACCATAATTTCGCAGAGGGGATCCTCGGCTATCATGATTTTGAACTACGTGGAAATGAAATGTTGCAAAATGCTAGTTCCACTTTTCTTACTCGCTACATTAGGTACAGTAGCTAACTAGACGGTATAACATTATATTATTGAAGTGATTGCTATTACCAAAACGCCTACAATATAAGCTTGTACACGATGTTGTATTCCATTTGCACACTTCTATGGAATTAGGTACTAAGGCTTGTACACGAATTATTACTGCTTTTATTCTACTGCGGGGTATTACCTAGCATCCTAAAATTTGTTGCTACTGAATTTTCTATTCACTAACACTACCGAGAAAACCATATAGATGATAGCAGCTTTTCAACGAATAAACTCCGCATTAGTACTACGAAAAGATGAAATGTTCTAAATCACGGCGACTACGGCGTTAAGGATTCTTTCAAAAAGGGATAGTTAAATACATAACTATTAGTTAAATAGTAGAAATAAGCAGTAGGAATACCTATAGTATAGTTTAAAAGGTTTACAACTAAAAAAGTTTATAAGGTTATAAAGTAATAATGCACTTATTTACACTTATAAACTTATTATTTACTTACTAAAAGATTTATATATAGTGCCCCTTTTTCGCTAACGCTTAAAGGGCGTTAAAACTGTGAATTAGGTTAATATTTTAAATCATTTAGCATTAGCAAATAAAGTAAATTATACTAAATTACACCAAAATAACCAAACTTTAAACGACAATAATAATTTAAATAAAAATCAAAAAAATAAACGGTTAAAAAAATAATGTTATTTATATATAAAAGAATTTATACTTAAATTTTTATTTAAAACAAATAAAAACTACAGTTAAAATAATTTATATTAAATAATATATAATTTGTTAAATTAGCAGTATTGCTTGTACGCAAGTATAACTTATATACGGCTAGTGGTTTTATTTATTATACGGATAAAATAAAGAGTTGCGCACAAACTGCGCATAAACTGTTATTTATTTATATAGTTTTCTTTTGTACAAGCAAGACTAGCTTACCTTTGTATTTTTTAAAGATATAAATAAATATAATAGAACAACAAGTTTACTTTTACTCCTATATAAGTATGTACGTATAAAAGCAAAAGCTACTAACATTAATTAATGGTTATATTAGCGATTATAGATTAACAAAGTAAAAAAACAAAAGCTTACTGTTAAAAAAACAGTTTTTATGCTATTTTTTAGAACGGTTTATACAAAAGAAAAAAATTTAGTAAATTTTAACGCAAA
Organism: Xylaria castorea; assembly: GCA_022495115.1. Lineage (NCBI taxonomy): Eukaryota > Fungi > Ascomycota > Sordariomycetes > Xylariales > Xylariaceae > Xylaria > Xylaria castorea. The sequence continues at coordinate 1,034,571 of MU382629.1, read as the reverse complement.
CTAAAACAAATATATTAACGTTAATTTTTTGTACGATTTAAAACTAAAATATATTTGTTTAATTGTTAACTATGTTAACTTAATTTATATAATATAAAACTAAAATATATTTGCTAAATTGTTAACTATATTAACTTAATTTATTTTTATACAACTAATTAAAAAAAACAGTAAGTTATACTTATACTTTTTAATAACTATAACAACAGTATTATTATTAAACGCAAAAAATTTTACTTTTACGTACAAAAAAATAAATATAAGTACGAACATACTTGCTAAAATTTAAAAAAAAAAAACTAACAAAAAATATTAGGACATTTTTATTAATTTTATAAAACTATTTAATTTTAAAAAAATAACTACGTATTTTAAGCAATATTTATATAAGTATATACGAATAAAAATTAAAAAATAACAAATTATACAGTTTTATAAAATTAACTTTTAAAAATAAATAATATACTAGTTTTTATATATTGTTTGTTTATTTAAAAAAAAGCTTATTGTTATAATTAAACGCGATAAAACTGTATAACTATTAAAACGTTCGTACAATAAAAGATTAGCTTATACAACAAGTTTTAACAATAGTATAAACTTTGTTATTTTTTTAATCGAACAACTTATATTGCTTCCTGTATAATAAAACATTTTAAATATTTTAAACTTTGTTTTTTTTACGTATAACGTTTTAACTTTTGCACTTTTTTTATACGAACAAGCTATACTAAATGTACGCTTTAACACTTTTAAAATAAAAGCTTTAACTAAAAATACTACAAAAAATTTTCGTATAAAAATATACCGGATTTTTACTTTATTATTATACAAAAATCCTGTTTATTAGCTGTTTTTTATATATATTATATAAAACAACAACTTTAACTTAAACTTATTTAATATTTTTAGCAAAATATAACAATTAAATTAAAACTATAATAAAAAGTTATACAATATATTATATAATAAAGCTTGCATTTTTATTTTAACTTATTATTAACTTAAAATTATAAAAAAATAATATTACGCAGTATTTTTAACTATATTAAAAAGTTAAGCTGAACAATACTATATTAATTATATTAAATTTATACAAAAATAAAATAAAATATATACAATATTAAATACGTATTTTAATATAAAAGTAAACTATAAGCAATATTTTGCTAATTAAGCAACTATAAGTTTTATATAAATAAAATAAAACAATTTTAACAAGCTAATGCTAAAAGTATTAAAAAAACTTTTTAATAAGCTTTAACTTATTTAACGTACGTTAAAACCTAGCTATAAAAACAAAATATTTTTTTATATAGCTATTATATAAGCATGTTTTAAAGTACTTTAACTAAAAACTACTTTTATAAACATAAAACTTATATATAAAGCTTTATTTTTAAACTTAAAAGCAATACTACAAATTTTTATAAACCGAAAAACAAGCTAGTTTTATATAAATAAAGCATATTTTATAAATAAACAGTATAATACTAACTATTTAAAAAAGTTATATAACAATAAAAAATATAAAAGTTAAAAGCTTTAAAAATTATACAATAAGCTTAAAAAAAAATGCTTTATTTGCAAAAAAAACAAATGTTAGTTTACTAATTATATATAACAAAAAAAAACGTAAGCTAGAACGTAATATATATTTGTTTATAAAACATTAAACTAACTTATACTTTTGTACGAAAAATATAATATATTTGTTTTAAACTACAAAAGCTTTTTAAAAGCTTTATATAATAGCAATTCAAATAATATTTAAAATTTAAATATAAATAACAAAGTTATTTAATTTTTAATAAACGTTGTTTATATTTATTATATAACTAAAAAAAATATTTATGCTAAAAATAAAAAAATTTTTGCAAACAATTTTTTTTTTAAAAGCTAATATAGTACAAAATATTAAAGTATTTTTTAAAATATTAAAGCAACAAAAGTTTTAACTATAAAAAAAGCTTAAGCTAAAGCTTTTATATAAAAAAACCTTTTTATATAAATAAACTAAATTTTAAATAATACTTTAATTTAATTCGGAAGCACTTTAAGCTTTAAAGCAATTAAAACAATAAATATTTTAACTTTAGTTAAACAAATAACGTTTTATATTTTTAAAACTTTTACTTTTTTTTTTTTATTTTTTTATAACGTAAATAAATTGTACGCGTATTTTAATAATGTTTTAAACATTATTATATAAAAAAATAAAACAACTGTTTTTGTTATACAAAAATAAAAATATTTATTTTTTAATATAAGCTAACAAAAAATAACGGTTTATTTTATAGAAATAAAACTTCGAAAGTTTTATAAGCAGTTCGAACACTTTTATATAAAAAAACTGCATACTTTTTTAAAAAAAGTAAAGCATAACAACGTTAATGTTTTTGTACTATAAAAAATTAAAAAATTTTGCTACTATTGTTAATTGTACAACTAGTTTTTTAAAAAATTTAAGTTTTTTTTAAAAAACAATTTTAACTTTAATTACGAAATTATTATTAACGTTATATAAATTAACAAACAACTAACTTTGCACGTTATTAATATAAACATTTTGTTTTAAGCAGCAAAGTTTTTAAAGTTTTTATTTATATACAATATATAAACTGCACTTTACTAATGTTAAATTTTTGTTTATTAAAAACTGCTAAACTTTATTATATATAACTTTAATATAAACTTTGCGTTAAAAAAATTTTATAATAACGTATAATTAACTAAAGCATTATATAAAAAAATGCTTATTAAAATATATTAAGCTGTTAGCAAAATTAAACAAACATATATACTGCTTTATTATATGTTCAATATTTTGTATAAAAAAATTAACTATTATATAAACAACAAAATAATACTTTAAATAGCTATAAAAATATTAAACAATATAGCCGGACTAAACAGCTTAGTTTTAACCCTGCTAGTTTTTAGCGCGTACTTTAAAATTAACAGCAATTTACCTTTTTTGCCTAATATTATAAAAAAAGCAAAAGCTATATAAAAAGCTATAAAAATGCTATAAAATATTTACATAAAAATAAACGTTAACCGGGCTATATATATAAAAAACGGACTTTTTTTATTGTACAAAATGTTATTTTTGCTTTTATAAAATAAAATTATAGTTTAAAAAAAGAATAAAAGTTAAACTAAACTTTACAAAATTTTTTTAATCGAAAATTAAAACGTTATTATTAATATAATAAACGGACTTACAAAATTTTATTGTACGCAAGTTAAACCGTACTATAAACAAAAAACCTTTTTAAACTTTTCGTACAAAAAGCAAAATATGTTATATAACTAACTATAAGCTGTTAAACAACTATAACTAAAACAAAAAAGCAAACTTTAAAAAGCAGTTATATTATTTACTGCGTTTATTTCTGCAAAAAAAAAAAAAAGTTATATATTAGCTGTATAACTAAAGTAAAACAATATAATTAATATACTAAAAACTTCGTTTTAAAAATTAAACGTAGCTAAAATTAACGATTTAGCTACTTAAAATATATTTAAGTTTATACAATATAATTTTAAATAATATAACTATTTATAAATTTTTAAAACTAAGCTTATACAAAAAATTAAAAGTAAAATAATTAAGCTATACAAAAAGTTTAAGCTAATTGTTTAAAACTATAGCAATAATAACAAAAAATATATTTTTATATAAACATTAATAATTTAACAAATAAGCTAGCGTTTAATCCTTGTACTAAAACTTTTGTTAATTTAAAACTATAAAATATAAACAAAACTATAAAACATTTTATAAGCTTATACTTAGTTATATAACAAGTTTACTTAAAAAATATATATATATTTGCTAAAAAAACTTAAAAAACAGTATTTTAAAAAAACTTTATTTAAAATTGTATAACTATTATATAAACTTATAAAATTTAAGCTTTATTAGTTTAAAACTTACTACAAATATTATTATATAAAACTTAAAATAAAAGTTTTTATATATAACTTATGTTTTTTATATATTAAAAAAAAACCGGACAAATTTATAATTATAAGTTTTTAAACAAATAATACTTTTAGTATTACTTTAAAAAAATTTTTATATAAAAAAAAAAACACTTATATTTTTAAGCAAAAACAAAAACAATTTTAAGTTATAATTAACTTATTGTTAAGTTTAACAAAAGCAAAATTTAGTTTAACAAATAAAACTTTGTTTTTATATAAAAAAAACAAGCGTAACATTTAAAAATAATTAATTTTTATACAAACAATTTTTTACAACAATATATTATATAACGTGCTAAAAATGCTTATATTGCTTTAATATATTAATTAAAAGCTTTATACAACTTATTAATTATAACGTAAGTTAAAAAGCTAACAAAAAAAAACATAAAAGCATTAAACATATAGTTATAGTAGCAAATAAACAACTTATAACAAAGTTTACACTTTATACTATTAAACTTTTGCTATATAAAGCTTTTTATATTTATAAACAGTTTTTTTGCAAACAATAAAAACTTAAGCTTATAGTTTAAATTTGTTATTATATTAGCTACTAAAAATTATACAAAAAAAAACTTTACAATTTATAGCAATATTATATACTAAAACTTAATTAAGTATAAAAAAGTTATACGTAGCATATTTATAAATAAACTATGCAAAATAGTTAACAGATTTAATTATATAATTATAATTAATATTACTTTACAAAAAATTACTTGTATAATCGGATTATTTGCGATTTTTCTAGTTATTTATACTAATTTAAAATTATTGTACAACTGTTTTATTAAACTAAATACAACTTAAAAAAAACAACTTATAATCGATATTATGTTTTTTTAAAAAGCGTACAAAAATCGCGAAATTTTAAAAATATAATAAGTAAACAAAAAAAATAATCTAGCAAATGCTTATATAAAAAAAAACCTTAACCTAGCACTTAAAAAGTTAATGATATAAGTGCATATAAGTATAAGTAAAAACTATATATAAATTAAAGATAAAAATCAAAGGTCTCCAAGTTTATAAATCTACGTGAACTAATAATATAATGTATAAGTATATATGTGTAGCTAAGCCACGCGCACAAACTATAGCGCACAGCTATATATAGCTGTGTGCAATATATAAGGTGCACCCCTGTAAGCTCTTATTAGTTAGTTATTACGAACTAATTTGTTATATAAATAAAAGCTTATATAAATTAAATAACAAACAGTAAAAAAAATCGCATAAATAATACTGTTATACTATAAAAAAAAGATTTACAAGTGTTAAATTAGCAGTATTGCTTATACGCAAATATAACTTACGTATAACTAATAGTTTTATTTGTTATATAAATAAAATAAAAAGTTGCGCATAAACCGCGCACAAACTATTATTTACTTATATAGTTTTCTTTTATACAAGTAAAACTAGCTTGCCTTTGTACTTTTTAAAGATATAAATAAATATAATAAAACAACAGGTTTACTTTTACTCCCGCACAAGTACGTACGTACAAAAGCAAAAGCTACTAACATAATTTAATATTAAAAAAGCTATTTTTTACAATATGTTAAGTTTAGCTTATAATAAACATTGTTATATATTAAAAAATAAAGCATAAAAAAAAATAATATACTTATGTTTTTTTTATAATAACTTATATTACGTAAGTTATTTAGCTTTAAAGTTGGAAGAAAACAGGTAAATACGCACTTTGATTGGTTAATCACTTGATTTAGAGTATTGACCTGATTCACAGTTTTGACGCCCTTTGAGCGTAGCGAAGAGGGGGCCACTATGGGTGGATCCTCTAGTAGTCTATTGAGCCTTTACATTAGCTTATTGCGCGGGCCATACTTTACCCGCTACCTTGCATAGTTGTGGTGGATTGATAGTATATAAAGACACACCCCTAGTCCTCGGACAATAACTTGACTGCTCCATGCGTACAGTACAGTAGTGTAATCATACTATGCTAGGTACTGTACACACATGACATTATTAGCTTAATGGTTCAACGCCAAGAACTGTTCAACCTCAAATCGTTCGCTAGTACTAGACCTTGTCAGATTAAAGCGAGGACAACCAACGCTAAGTTACCAGCTAGCTCCACGATTACTATAGACCCCAATCCAGATGCAGATTGTGGTGACGAACACGCCCTAGCCGACCAATCCCGGGCCTCAACAATGAGACCCCGCGACCATCGATTCTGACGAGCAGATTCTTACGTCGCTGGTGTTTCAAAGCCGCCTGTCATGTGTTGGAATGGTTGTTTCAAGTTGACACGACAGGGCCTCCCGATTGGCCATTCCCGTGATGTTGCCCCGAGAAGGATTTCACCATTCCAACCCCGCGACTATGTATAGTGCAGTGCGTGCACGACCTCGGAGGAAAAAGCTGGACTGCGTTCAAGGCATGATCTACTACTCTGTGACGGGCAGATAACTATGTAGAGATGACTGTCTCCTAAGTGATGGATTTCCAGCAACCGTCAAAGGGAGATCGACAATGGGACTGGAACGAACCATACCAAGACGGATGGACAATAGAGGGCCCTAGTTTAGCTAGTTTAGCAGGGTCCCAACCCCGTCCAGACCCCGTCTTCGGTAGTGAGACAATCAATGTGGTCTAGGATTCCGAATTATAGATGGAGAATGGATTCTTTTCTTCTGAAAAAGCACTTTGATCGCTTGAGTATATAGGTGACTGGGTAGACTGCGGGCTGGCTCTGCTGTAGTATATAGTCTATGCCGTCATCGTCGAAGTGTTCGGTAGCCGAGGCGTCTATGTTCTGCTTCTTAAGCCTTGACTAAACCGGCATTGCAGAACGATCGAAACGCTCGAACAAAATACCTAGTCTGGACGGATCGATTCGATCATTCAGCTCTGTATCTCACGCGACAACGCCCAGCTTCTAACAATCCAGTCAGGGGGTTTGAAAAACCAGAGCCAAACCGTCGCGACCCTATTGGAGGACGAACATTGCATCCTATTCGCTCCCACGTCTCTCTTATCTACCAGATAGCCAGACCAGACCCAGCCCTGAGGTTATCTCGCCCTCCTTGACGCCATTTCTTCGTCTTGCGCGGCCTTCCGGGGACAATGAAATCGGTGATCCTGTCCGTGGGTTATCTTCTGCACCATACTGCAGGATCGTCTCAGCAGCAGTAGCACCATTCTCAAGACGGCACATATAACCACGGCAACGGACCCTCTTCGTCGATCATCGTCTTTTCTTGACCACTTCCCTTTTCCTCTCGTCCCGTCTTCACCACTTTTTTATCTAATTATTCATATTATCATACCATATATACCCCCCGTTACTCAAATCCTTCTCAGCGTTGAACGCAGAGACAAGAGGTCTTCACACCCCGCACTACCATTACCTGGCTCGAGGCCGTTTATATAATACCAGCCAACCAACCAACCAACCTATTTGCGGTCTTAAATCTTTCAGGGTCCTTCGCGGCTATTTATGGTGTCCCGGCCGACCAGCTGATTGCTCGTCCCTGTTGGAGTGGTAATTCCAACAATCCGGGTGCAAATTGCAATACTACAGAATTTTCATTAATCCGACCGTCGGCATCGGGGCTTTTTGGTGCACTACCACCCCAACCCGTCCACTAGGTACTGTTAGTCCAGACTGGCCTACCAGTCACTATGCCAGCATGGCCCACGTGGTGCGCGAACTAGACCTCAGCGCATATTGCCGCCATGATACTATGATACAACGTGTGAGCGCGGTGCCAGGTCTCAAGACCAGTACTGGTAAGTGCTAATTTCTATTTATTTAAATTCTTCTTTACTGCGTCGCATTCAATCGATCTTTTTCAATCGAATAGCAAAGCATAGTATCCATGTTGTCATAGCCTTCTCACTCAATCCTTCGCATCTTGTTCCTCGCATGCTTGGTTAAGCTTCGACATCACCTTGAGCGTAGAAAACTTAAAGTTAAGCTGTTAGTCTGCCTCAGCGGCCTCATCAAATTCTATCTACTAGTATACAAGCCCGCGCCGCTCAACAAGCTTGCGTATTGATAAAGCCGCTTCGGTAAACAGAAGACTAACCACACAAAATCGCGATCAGCCTTCTTCATCTTCTTGCGAGCCAACTTAGTTGCCAGCTCCTCGGGATTATCAACGCCCATTATGGACCCTATCTCCTCCACAACATTACCGTCCCCACCATCCTCATCCCTGGTGACGGTTGAGCCGCCAGCAAACACCATATCTAACGATCTGCCACCACTGTCAACCAGCATATTGGAGACCCAATCTGAAAAAGAGGATGCCCTGCGCTTAATCGCCGACTCCATCGCGCAGCAACGGCAAACATCCTCTTCTCATCTAATCTTCCATCCCTTCCTTCTTCCCCCCTTAGCAGCAGCCCTGGCAGGCGCATACCAGTACGCGTGGGCATACCGACAAGATGTCGGAACATTACTATTAACGATCTGTGGAGTGATCATGACCTACCTCCTCGGGATCCGGTATTTCACCGGGGGTTACATCCAAGCAGCAGAAGAGCTCCGCTGGTCGTGGCTGAGCCCCACCTCCTCTCCCGACCCTTCACCTTCGGAGCAGGACCTGATACTCGGCGTGCACTTCGGCAAGCAGCTGATCGGAGCCCTGGTGCTGCGTCTCGAGCCCTCGCCCTCGTCCACGCACGCCTCGAACGGCGGCGGCGGCGGCAGACGGCGCTCCCGGACATCGCTGCTCCGCGGCGGGCGCGGCGTCATCCGCGCCTGGACCGTGAGGCTCAAGTATCGCGGCCAGGGTGTCGCGCGGGATCTACTTCACGAAGCCGTGCGCCTCACGCGCGAGCGCTGCGGCCGCGAGGCCGAGGTCGGGTTTGTCGCCGAGCATGCGAACAGCCAGATGTTTCTCCCCGAGCCGTTTAACACGCCGTTCAGACGCAGCGAACGTAAGGCCGCGAAGAGTCTCGAGAAGGTGCTCACGGACTGGGAAGGTGCGAGGAGGAGACGGAAGTCGTAAAGGCCAAGGAGAGAAACGGGACGTCATATGAAAGAGATTTCGTATGAATTTCGAAGAAGCCAAGGAAATCAAAGCGTTACCTGAGAAGAAGAGCAGGGAATAGAGGAGGCGTCGAAAAAGTAGGGGGAGAAGGGTCGAAGAGGGAATTTCGTCTTATCTACCTACCTACTTACCTATCTGTCTTTGGAGGCGGCGTTCCCGGCCAGGGTCTTTTGGGGGCATATGGGCTTGCATAGAGCGATGTGATTTTGAAAATACCCCGAGTCCTCTCGTTTATTGCAGCGATACAATTTAGATGTTATATGATCCTCTCTTTTTCCCAAGATCTACCTACGTACGTTGGAACATCAACCACAGATATTATCAAGTCATCGGTGACTCCACAAAAGCGCCACATAAACCAACGATGCATATGTGAAAAAGTATAACCACAGTTCTGGGCATAAATTAAGCTTTTTACCATGTCTACGGTATATACAGGTTCCACGTGGAGAAAGCTGCTTTTTCATCCTTATAACTTAATGTTCCTTACATTTGCGTCTGCCTTCCTCATCATTTCCCCGTCGTTTGTAACGTGACACAACAAAGTGGGCTCAAACATCCTCCAACTCTTCCTTGCATCATCATGGACGTCACTTATGCTTAATATCATCGAACCCGTAGATTGGCCGGCCTTGGCGTCTTAGGGAGTGTAAGACCTATATTGACTTCTGGTTAATGACAACCCGGGACCACACATGAACCAACGACAAATCATATGTATCATGATAAATGATAAAGAGAAGCGTTGGTTAATCAAGGGACAAGCGGGAGAGATAAGCAGGCTCACATCGTTGATTGTAACAGTCTTAGCTTGACGGTACTCGGTGTAGGTAACACAATCTTTTATTATCTGGGCGAGAATGCACATATTAGCAAATGCGGTAATTCTTTAGGCTTCGATAATAGGGTGGTTCGGTGTGTATACCTGCTCCAGTCGCATTTTTAAAACGGTGCGAATCTCTTCATAAATTGAGCCAGAGATGCGCTTCACGCCACCACGACGGGCGAGACGTCTGTTATTCAAGTCGTCAATACCAACTAGTTACAAGGCGCAACCTGATGATGTAACCGGGAATGGTGCGCGGTGTTGAGAGCCAAAGCATGCGTACCTAATCGCTGGTTTGGCTGTAGGTGGAACAGTGTTAGCACTCGGCGGCCACTGAGTCAAGATGTGAACCCACTAATGCCGAGGATATTGTCACGGAGGATCTTTCTGGTAGCACCTAGTTAGTAAATCCGTATCGCAACATCAATCCCTAATTAGGATCTATACCGGTGACGCTTAATGCCCTATTACACAGTTCCAGCGTAATGTCAGCAGCGATTCCACAGTTGCTCAAGTGCGTGCACAGGGACATAGTTGCGTACCCCCTTCCCGCCCAGTCCTCTGCCCAGCCCCTTTGAACCCTTCCCACCCCGAGGATCTACTTTCCCGCCAGCCATGATGATGGCGAGAATGCTTGTAGAAGACGGCGGGCGTAGGGGGTTGGAGGTTTGAGGATTGACTTCACGATTAGAGCGTGATTCTTTGATAGTGTTTCCCAGCTAGCCGATAACAATGAGAGTGGAGGCGTGCAGCGTTGAACTTTAACGCAGTTGGGTGGAGTGGCGCAGCTAAGTTACATAGTACATCCCGTGGCGAAATGAAACAGGCGGGCAGCGGCAAAGAGTGGATTGTGGGGTCATGGCGGGGCGGCTCCTTGGAAGCACATGTCAAAGATACGTGTCTACCGAGGGTATTCACACCGCGGGGTTCTCTCTACTGGTGTGTACTTCTGTGCGCTTTGAACAACATAAGGTAACGCTTGAGCCAGGCTATGGCGTTTGCGCGAGGCCTTTGGTGTAAATACCTCAAGACGAGATACCTGGGACACTGGTGAGCGTGCCAAGAATAGGTAAGCCACATTCAGAGATAAGATCACTCTTTCACATGCAGCTAGGTACATACCTATTAGGCTCATTACATGGGTAGTGATGGATGTGCAGGCCAAGGCCCCATTGAAGTTGATGTTATGTCTTTACGTGCAGATAGATACCTTAGATACAGATATCACGATGTATGTCGTACTAGAGCAATTGCCATTTCTAAATGCGACTATATTGTCTAACAAATAGGTTGATTAGGTATGCAAGGCAGGTACGAAGCCGTCTGCTAGCTTCCAATGGCAAGACTTGTACAACTTTGAATCTGATACGCTCGGGAGAGAGGATCTCTCTCAAGCTAGGTTCACATAAGAGGCGCAATATTAGGCTCGTCTTCAGCCACCTTCGGCTGACCAAGAACAAGCATCATGGGGCTTCCGGCTGCCGACGGAGGCAAAGCCCATGTTGTCGTCGTTCAAATGTTTTTCTAATTGCAATGGTCGAACTTGCCCACTGGTAGACGAACCGAACAGGCATCGGCGTGCTGGTGACCGGCCGGAGCTCCGATAGAATTCGAAGAAGAATCCATGCACCACCGCCCAAGTATCGCTACAGGGACGAACATTTCGGTTGAACTGCCAGAAATAGACAACAGCTCCAACGCGTGACATTTCGAACACATGCTGTCTCTTATTTAGGATTCTTCTTGTGTCACCCCAGAGTAAACACGTATCCGGCTAGGTTAATGTTTCGGACAGACATGAGACAGGTATAATGTGGAGTGTAGCCAGAGAGGACGAAGATCGAAACAATACATCTGATTCTGATTCGAGAACAACCGCCGGTCGAACTCAGGTAGCCGACGGAATAGGTAGGTAGGTAGAATAGGTACCGTACGTCCAGCCGCAACGAAAGAAGCTGCATGACATGCCATCGCGCGCTCCTACGCCGCCGCTGCAACGCTGACATCGGGATATTTTCTCTCGTCTCCGGCTCACCCTCCCCTCCCTCCCTCCCATCTCACCCCTTTCCCAAGCCAACGGTGCGCCCGTGCATTAGCGGTGTTACCCTCCAATCCAAATCCAACCCTCCCAAAGCGCTCGCGCAAACCGGGGTAAAGTGCGAGTGGTCAGCTTACGCCTCCGATGACCTCGACAGAAAGTACATATACAACTAGCGCCAGTTCCGCAAGCCTTACGGACGCTGAGGCTGATTGTCTCCCGTTAAACTGCTTGCCTGAAAGGGGATAATGATGGAATGACGGCGGGGTTGCAGACGGATCTTATGGTACTCGCATGGTATGAAAGGCAACTCCGAGAGCCAGTGAGTGTTGAGGAAATAACTCAAGGTGTTGCGACAAATTCCAGGCTTGGCATACGCCATGATGAGATGATTGTTGTTCTTTTTGATACGCACTTAAGATGAGGACAGTCACACGGCTGATGTCCAGTGCATGCAACGGCGCGTACTACGAATCTGAGACATCCTGCGAGCAAGAAGCCCCAGAGGAGGAGGATGATATCTTTCGCTTCACCTGGAAGCTTTCGTTTAAATTTACTCTTGATTTTACTGGCTCAGCTCGATGGAATTCCACGCCGTATATGATACCTTACATTATATGGTTTATCTTTCGTTTGGCTCTACAGTCCTCTAGTAACGAGTGACAACGATATCCCCTACCGACTGCCAAATGCCTTACCCATACACGAAGGTGTAACTCTTTCCAGGATAACCATAGTGAAAGAAAAGGCCTGCGATTCTACAGGAAAACATATACTGCTTCGATCCATACACGGCTACTATGAGAGTTTATGTAATCGTGCAAATACCGCGCCATGATAAAGAAATTATTTTGTTTCTTCGGTAGAGGATATGAAAGTAGCTTCGGAAAATGTGCGTCCCTCTTCTGTGATCTCTTCATCACCAATCTTCAACTTCAACGTCACGAGCTTTTGTGGGGCAAACTGGCACTCAACGTTAGCAATCATGAATTGGTGGTGGGTTATACCTGCAGACGGCTTACCTGGTAAATGTATGGCTTGGTCCCCGCCGCGCTGGCAACGATCGTCTTCACAAAGCCCGGAACCTCTGCCATGACATCTACACAATCTTGCTTTTCAGTAGGACCCTCGATAACGGCTTCGACAGCCTTTCCATCCTTGGTCGCGCCAGACCAGGTGAACTTTGCCTCGATCGGTTCCGGCCAGCCATTGGCATCTTGCCGTGTCTTGGTGTGCGTAACATGGCAGGTAGTACCGGCTGTGATAATCTCACCATCCTTGACTATTCCACCAACGCCCACCACCGTAGCTCCATAGGAAGGAGGGGTCGTGAACTCCATAAGAATCGCGGAGTAGGTTGGACCCTGGAACTCTAGAAAGTCCCACTGAGCAGCGGCATGATGAGGCTTCATACCCTGTAAAGCCATGACGAAAAAGGCCTTTCCCTTGAAATCAATAGGGCCATCCGGCGTCACAATGCTTCCCTCTGCCTCACATCTAGGCCAGAATGCATGTCTCATGGAGCCCCACGGGTTGGATAAATCCGTGCCGTACAAGGTTTTGCCATCCTTGCCAGCCACAAAGCCGGGAGTTGTCCTTGTTATCTTGAGATTGACGATAGATCGTGCGTCATTCATCGACTTAATCGCGTACGACTTCCCATCCTCCGATAGCTCCACAGCGCAGTCTTTCGCGTAGAAAGAGGTCTTATCATCGCTGAAATCGTAGTCGGTCAAAGGAGTAGAGCACCACAGATGGGGTTTCGATTTGTCGACGTAGAAAATCTTGGAGTTGAACTGAACGGTGGTTCGGATACCGCTTTGGAAACGTTCGAATTAGCTGGGGACGAAGGAGACGGGGGCGGCGCGACCGTACGCCACATTACTATATATGATCTGAGCGAGCCCAATGTGTCCGCTGTCTGCCATGAAGTAAAACACCTGTGTTTCAACCGATGTCTGGTCTAGGGCAACCCATTTCAGACCGTCTCTGGTTAATTCGGTATAGGGCGTGGTCTTGGCGTCCTCGGCAACGGATTTGACGGCAGATGGGCCGTATATGGGCTCTTCAGTGCCGACGACGTTCGCCAAACTGGGTTCACGATGTTAGCCAGGAAAGGTTCACGAGAAAAAGGGAGGTTATTCGCTGACGTTTGCTTTGCCCAGTTGAACATGTTTGTTGACTTGAAGTGCCGAATGGTATCACAAAGACTGAATGATAGGAAGAAGAGATGGGATTTCGAGAAAAAGCGTGGAACAGTCGAGCGTCAATGCGTTTAACTGGCGTCGTCTATAACTACCTATGCCTGACCGATTATGCAGGAGTAGGGAGTCAAGAAAGCGAATCCATAAGTTTGGGTAGGTAGATACAATACCCAGGTGCTGGTAACCTAGGGTCTCTGAATGGAGCAGATTCAAGCTTTAGGTGGGGTGTTACCTCTGGCGGGGTAGCAATCAATCAGACAGCCTGGAGGTACCTGGCAGGCTGAAGTATCTAGGTATATATCCGTTAGTCTGACCACATGTGTAGGTATATATGTATGTATACACTACGTACATAAGGTACCTAGCGAGCTCTGGTCCCACATGCACTGCACTGTGGCGCACTCTATCGATAAAGTTACCAGGGCTTGTGAAATGCTATCCTGATTGTGGCTAGTGCGATTATGCCAGGAGACGGGTTCTGATTTACCTATGTTCAACATTCAGCTTGGCCTTGAAAACTCCGTTGCCTTTTCAGGTCGCCTATCCCATCACAGTTTCAGTTACGTGTCCAAAGGAACAGAAAGATGTCCAAACGCGGCGCCTCCACCGCCGACCAGATCGTCAAGTTGATCGTGGGAGCTGGACAGGCCAGCCCAAGTCCACCGGTTGGTCCCGCGTTGGGTAGTAAAGGTGTCAAATCGATGGACTTTTGCAAGGTCAGTAGGATTGCTATGGCTGCGTTGGTGCTGAGGAAGATAGTTGAGCTCACATCAACCCAGGAGTTCAACGCCCGGACTGCTCATATAACACCCGGCACGCCAATGCCCACTCGAGTGACCGTACGCGCCGACCGAACGTTCCACTTCGATATTCGAACACCACAGACATCCTGGCTTCTACGGAACACGGCTGATCTACCTCTCGGCAAGAAGGGCAAGCGGAAAGGGGCAAGTAAGCCAGGTCATGAGACAGTGGGCACTGTCAGCTTAAAGCATATCTACGAGATCGCCAAAATCAAGCAATCCGAACTGCGATTATCAGGCCTGTCTCTCCAAGGGTTATCCAAATCCGTTATTTACCAAGCCAAATCCATGGGCATTGCCGTTATCCCATAACCTGGCTGTGGAATGGCCTTGACCAGGCAATTAGAACTACGAACCGGGAACCAGTGGTTCAGACCAGAACAAGTTGGCGCCCGAATGAACTGTGCATATTACCGTGTATACTTTTATCAAACTAGCCTGTACATTAGAAAGAAGGGAGTTGCTCCATCCCGGAGCTCATTCTTATGTGGACGGCCCATCGATATGGTCGATCTTCCTCCTCACAGACGATCTCACTGAGTCCTTTTGTTGACACGCGATCAATATCACTTCGAACTTTACCATTTCGTCATAGTAATACAGATCGACGCGGTATTACGACCACAGCTAATAACATTGTTGTCCTAGACATATAAAGCCCATTATCTCCCTATCAGGCTGGGTACCTACAGAGCCAGAAGCTTCTTTACTTGCTGAGTAATGAGCCCGCATCTCTTTTGTTTAGTCTAATATGAATGAACAATGAGATTAAAGAAGATGCTGATCCAAGCCGCGGGATTCGGAGCTGGGCCGTAATCGGCAGCGACGATCAGCGAAGACCGGCCTTTGGAGCTTTAACTGCCTTCATGACCTTCCTGGCGGCCAAGGTCGGGTTTCCAGTGCGGTCGGCTACTATATATAGGTAGATGTTCTGTTTTGAGACAGATAGATGTGGTAGATCTATGCAATGTTGTTCTGAAGATTTGCGCCTCAATGCGAAACAGACGGGCCGCAACACGATCCTCCTGACTCCAGGAGACTAGGTTGGTTTTTATGGTGTCATGAACCTTCCAGGAAGTTATTTGAAGCCTGGAAGGAACCGATCTTGCTCTCTTAAAATCTTGGGTTCCTGTTCAATAGTGGAGTCCAGTATTGCCCACTAGTGCCACCTTACTCGCCGAACTTAATCTCGTTGGTGTTCGGTGGCGCATGGATGTCTATACTACCTAGGTAGTAGAAGGAGTTGTCTGTTAAGATGAATAAGTCAACTCGATATCACATCTAACATCTATAAACATGTAGAGAAGGTAAGAGGCACAGTAGCCCTCATAGAGACTGCCATGTAAGTTGCAGTACTCCATCTTTTCTACACAACATCGATGCCAACCTGGTTAGCATAATACGTGAGAAGAGTGACCGAATAGGTTAGGAAAAGAGGGAACACCAATGAAAAGCCAAGCGCTAATGAGAATCGAACTTATCCTCTAGTCCTAGGTATCTATCCGCTTAACGGCACCACATCTAATTCCAAGTCACCTGGGAGTTCAAATTGGTAATCTTGATTTTAAACCCAATAGATATTAGACCTAATGGGCAATGATTATTTGTGTAACGCTGAAGGAGCAATAAAACAAATCCCATAAGAGCATTGGAACTGTCTCATCTTTCTTTTGGCTATAAGGTACCTAATACTGTCAGGTCGGAAGGGACGGATGATTCATGGCAAAAGTTATCAAGCGGCATAGACGTCCAACAGGGCGGGTTCGTGACTAAGTCAACCCCACCATTGTCATCTTGGCTTCCTACTTGTACCTAAGGGTACTTCTTATCTAAGTACTAAATGTTTTGGTAGGGCAAAGATTCTAGTTCACATCCTTTCCTATACTGTTATGTACCCAAGGTAGCTACAAGTCATAGACTGGCTTTTCTTTTGCTGCTTTCGCTCCTTTTTGTCCCAATCTGTGTGATGTGCTTGATATGAAACGCGTGGAAGTCGGGCGCTGAGTTAGCAAGAAGCAGAAGATCACAATAAATCAAAGTTTTGTTTTCTCGCAGCTTTGTTAAAAAGTCCAGGTTGTTTCACGATATATGAACTCTACAGTACATCCCATACCCTGTTGGTACTCCTAACATAAGTCACAGCTACATGATACCCCCAACCTCGGGTGAAGAGACGAAGGAATGCCGTATCCGTCAACCACTGCGTCTGCGCCTGGGCAGTCAGGTACGGTACATATGTACCCATCCATCTACCAGGTATTTACATGTTGATAGGTGACTTACAAGGTAGCTTGAGACCTCCATTAGAGTCAGCAGCCCCACCAAGCTCCGTACAATGACTGCCTGAGGCTTGTTCGTGCTCTTGACTTTGAACTTTTCATCATATCGTCATTAGTGAACTCCAACGAGCCTACCTTAGTTACATTAGTCTTCTCCCCTCTACGCCTCTTTCTTATCTGGCTCGAAAACTTACACTCGCACACACAAGTACTGCTTGCCGTGCGCTCCTACCCCTCCATCGTCATAATTGGGTGCTTTGCTGGGCCGCTAATAGAGGCATCTTCCGGTGCTGGCGCGGGTACCGAAACATTCCGCATACATCATTTATATCAGCTACCCGGAATGGCAACACCGGGTGAGGAGACCAAGAGTCCTATTGAAGGTGAACGTGGCGAGCCGACACAAGGTACGACATCCCAATGACAGCATTTACCTTATTCCGCCACCCCGCCCTCGCATTCCCTGCAGATCAGTGTAGCTGTTGTTGCCCAACATTCTTTGATCGCATCAGCTAACGCTCTGCCGCTGCTTGTGACCACTAGGCCCCTCTCACGATGCTTCCAATGCTTCCAATGCCTCCAACCCACCCCCCGAGCGGGCGCATGCTGTGCGATTCGCGAGCAGTGTAGACGAGATCGACCCGCCTGCTACGCACCGGCCGCGCCATGGTTCCTCTGCCACGCCCGAGCAGCTCCAAGCGCTGACAGATTGTTTGCACGGCACCCATCTTCAGGAGCAACGCGCGCAGATCTACAGTTTCCAGCCTGTCTCACTTCCGGTCTCTAGGGTACGTCGTTTGTTCACTACAAGCTATTGCATTCAAGACTCCCCACAGTAGTTTTGCTCTGCCGCCATGTGCTATTTCGCATAAGCCGAACGGGAATGCAAGACCTGCCAGGCTCGGCTGATATCTTGATTGCACCGGGCTTTCGCTACTGTTTTCGCTGTATCTTCTGGGGGACGTGACTCGACTATGCTTGATGATCAGCGCCGGTGTTTCTTATCGGATATTGTAATCATTCGTAAACTATCGATATGGCTAACCATTATCCTTAGATACCGTCGAGCGAAACTACGCCTGGCGCGACTCCCCAGCATAGCCATAGTCCCATGGCACCTCGGTCGCCGCATTTTGGCCCCAACAATTCCAGCCTCACGCCTCCGCTGACACCCGCTGGTACCTCGGGTGAACAAACACATAGCAGGGGCTTACGATACCCCGGCTCTGATGGAGGCTTTTCATCGCAAGAGTTTACTCCGCAAGACTCAAGTCAGGATTCTCGACCATCTTCCCGGTTGAGTCTGCCACATCGACCGGCATCTTCAGATAACGTACCCCAGGGAAGCACGATCACAGAAGATCAGGCTAGGTCTCGGTCACACCGGAAGGGAATGTTCGGTATCGGAGCGGGAGGACAGTCACTCCCCGTTTCCAGAGATTCGAGCCCGTCGAGGAATGCCGCTTCTCAATATTATACCCGGCCTTTCACTCCCCAAGGTGACGCCAATGATCCCTATGCCGCTAGTAAGCGACCGGCACAAAATAAGGTCGCTGGGAATATAGATCAAAGATTTGTGTTTTCGAGGAGAAAACATTCCCCGACGGCGTCTACAACAAACTTGCGCCAACCTGATAAAGCTGATAAGCGCCACTCTAGTCTGCTTGGTGCAAGGAACAAATCCGGTGATCTTTCCGCGACGGGGACTAATTCTAGTGGGCATCACAATCAGCAGAGTTCAATGTCTGATTTGAGAAGGTTTTTCAAGGTCGGCGGAAGCCACAAACCAAAGAAACAGCCCCAGTCGCCAGCTGTTTCTAGTTCAACGGTATCAGGGCGTTCAAACCACCTTCCGTTCGCTGATGACCATGGTCTTTCCTCGAAATACGGTAAGATCGGCCGGGTGCTTGGGTCTGGTGCAGGCGGCTCCGTCAAACTCATGAAGAGAAGTGAAGATAATACGGTCTTCGCTGTAAAGGAATTTCGACCTCGGCATTCCTATGAGACCGAAAAGGAATATACTAAAAAGTTGACTGCTGAGTTTTGTGTTGGATCAGCTCTTCATCATGGCAACATTATCGAGACGTTAGATATTGTTCAAGAGAAAGGGAAATGGTATGAAGTCATGGAATACGCCCCGTTCGATTTATTCGCGATTGTAATGACCGGAAAGATGAGCAAGGCTGAAATTAACTGTTGCTTCCTACAAATACTCAGCGGTGTAACCTACCTGCACGGCTCGGGTCTCGCTCACCGCGATCTCAAACTGGACAATGTCGTCGTCAGTGAGCATGGTATTATGAAGATCATCGATTTTGGCAGCGCACATGTTTTCAAATATCCCTTCGAGAGCGAGATAGTACTCGCTAGTGGTACGTAACGTATCTTTCCTTAAGCAGTAGGAAATCTGACACGCGAATTAGGTATTGTTGGTTCTGACCCGTATCTGGCTCCGGAGGTGTATGACGAACGCAAGTACGACCCACAGGCTGTGGATATATGGTCTTTGGCGATCATTTTCTGCTGCATGTCATTGCGAAGGTTTCCGTGGAAACTACCACGGATGACCGACAATTCTTATAGACTCTTTGCATCGCAACCAACGCCTGGCCATGATCCTAGGCAACTAATTCTCCCGTCAAGAAGTACAAATGACCTAGCTGACACCCCTGCGCGAGACTTCTTCACAGAGGAACCACCAAAGAGTCCGAAGCAGAGCAAGGTTGAGTCATCTACCACATCCGGGACTGATAATAAAGACACGGAACGGAAAGAAGTTATTAGAGGCCCATGGCGGTTACTCCGACTACTTCCTAGGGAGAGTAGACACATCATTGGCCGGATGCTGACCATTGACCCCAAGAAACGAGGTACCATGGCTGAAATTCTCGACGAACCTTGGGTATCAGATACGGTCATATGTAGGCAGGTTGCACCGGGGCAAATCGAAAAGGCTGAGGACCACACACATGTCCTCGAGCCTCCCGCACCTCCTCCATCCAAATAGCGGCGGTAATGGCAAGGCAGGCCCTTATGTCCGTCCGAAATGGCCTAATAGGGCTGTAGGTTGGTTTGGCTGCATGATTGTGTATCATTACTCGAGGGCGTTTTGTAGGTTGGACATGGGCAGCAGGATGCATTGCGGCGCTCGTGCGGGCTCTGGAGATAGCACAGACTCAATCATGCAAGTCAACCGAAGGATTACTATACAGGTATAGACCAAGAGGCGCTGTCGATATGTCGACCTCCTAGGACATTATTTATAGACGGGTTGTAATCACCTGGCTTTGGATTACACTCCCGTAAGCTATACAGGTATCTACCAGTGAAATGTAGATTGTTTCTAATAGATTGTTTTTAATAGACTTCGTCATGGCACATTGAATGGGCCCCCCAGTTTGTTCAATTATTAGACAATGACATGATGGTCCTGCTGGTTTTGCTTGTATCATAATATATGTAAGTACTGAAGGGTGCTTCCGCGAATCCGGTCCAATCCCGGCAGAGACAATTGGGTCGGAAAAACTGCGGCATAAAAAAGTTTGGACCCATCTGTAGCTTCTAAAGCTTTCCCAGGACATCTACCTTTCGCGATAGCTTCAGCCTTTTTTCATTCCTGTACAGAACACAAGTCCTCTTCCACATTCATACTATTTGTACTAGTTGTACTTTCTTTCCATACACAATCACAATGGTACGTCTCACACCTTCGAATAAATTCATTAAACGTGAATGACACTTCAAATCGGCGCCCTCGTAAAGCTCTAGATTCTCTGCTAAGAGAACAGAGCTCCTAGAACCGAGCTTGGGCAAATCTCACCCGTTACTCATGTCATGATAGAATATTTGCTAATCAACCCGGCTTCTCTTCATGAAACAGGCCACCTCTATCCGATCCATCAAGTCCCTCGTTCCCCTGCTGGACCGCGTCCTGGTCCAGCGCATCAAGGCCGAGACCAAGACCGCCGGCGGCATCTTCCTGCCCGAGTCCAGCGTCAAGGAGCTCAACGAGGCCAAAGTTCTCGCCGTCGGCCCCGGTGCCCTAAGCAAAGATGGACAGCGCGTGCCTATGGGTGTCAATCAGGGTGACCGCGTCCTGATTCCCCAGGTAAGCCCAACTGGGACCATTGCTGTTGGGTTGATTGTAGGGAGATCATGCAGATTATACCGGCAAAAAATGGCAAACCTATCCCTGCAGAATGAAGTTGCTGACGTTGGATGATGCAGTATGGCGGCTCTCCTGTTAAGGTCGGCGAAGATGAGTATCATCTCTTCCGTGACAGCGAGTAAGTTTCAGTATTTTCATTTTCTTGTGTTCATACTATTCTCCAATTAGACAGCTCTCCCTGACGCTTCTCGTCTACTTGCATCTTGCTGACGCTCGTGACAATAGGATCCTAGCCAAGATCAACGAATAAAAAAAATCCACCTAATCCATGAAACCGTCAACCAACGAATTTACGAGAATACCATCCACAATGTACTATAATTCTACCTTTGTACAACAATAAAACCATGTGAAAATAGTACCGTATTAAGGCGCATGAGCAGGACCACCGAGTTCCCTTTCTGCATAGACGTATCCGAATAGGCGGACGGAGGAGGGGTAGGTGGGGGAGAAGATTTTGATGAAGAGTGTGGACGACGGCCGTGCTTTACCAAGGGCCTTGTGTATGACTCTAGGTCAGCGATACGCAATTGAATCTATCTCCACTCCCTCTAAATTACAGAGCTTCCAACAGGCCGAGAACTGATGATCATACTTGGCAGCAAGCTCGCCACTTTTGAGCAACAGTTTTTCTATCATGTAATAGAATTATATTTCGTACTACCGTCACAACATCCGCCGGATGCTTCCCTCCCCTCCTTGTCTACCGCCCTGTCTATCGTTACTGGCAAGATGAACGGCTTGTCCCGGAACTCGCTTTACTTAACATTAGGTAGACAAAGGTCATCACAGCCTCTGTATTCGGCCCCTTGCATACACATGAATTGACGCATATCGGTAGCATTCGCCGCATGCGCCTAGGAATCCGCAGGTTTATGCTCTCATGTGTTTGGTGCCTCAGTGGGTGGTACCCGGTGGCGAGTTCCCGTCGTACCTCATGTTTTCGCCAGGCGCATGGATGCTATGCCTCGGAAAGTATTGGAGTGCTAGACGTAAGAAAGGAAGGTGAGTGAGTGCCTGAGGTTACCTTGGGCATATACAAGATACGCCCCTACTCGTGGTGGCAAAGTGGAAGCAAGGGTGGCTTGGCTTGAAATCGTGTCTATCGTCGATCAAAAATCAAAATTGTGATACCTCACTCGGGTCGCGAAAGTAAGGGGTTGTGGTAACCAACATTATCTTCTTCATAATAGGTGACAGGAGTTCATTACACATTTTACCAATTAAATTCTCAGAACCAGGCAGCTGACAGATCACCTCACAGCATCACACCTCATTGGAGAGAAGGTCTGTGTCGTCGCCTCTCGGGAAGCGTCAGATAGAGTAGACTCCCGTCATTTTAATACGCTAGGTAATGGACCTGCGTCGCAGTTGTCGTGCAAGGCTACACCAATCCAATCCCCCAAAATTTAGCCCGTTTCATGGCTTTAATTCATAATGATCTAGAATTGAAGGGATATCATTCAACAATGGAATCTAGTGCAGAGGTGATTACTCTCTGCTACTGGTAATAGAGCTACGTATTCTGTTTGTTGCATATATGTATATGTGCAGTACCTGGGTTGATGTTGTTTGCTCATGGACTGAAGCCTGGTTTCGCCGCCTTGTATTAATTATGTATAAGAAGTGGGCGCTCCATCCCTCTTGTTTCTCTCTCAGCCATGAATAGCCAGTGTTCCCCTCCGACCACCTTAACTCTTCCGCTTCCTCGCGGATGTGTCCGCTCGCTTGAATAGCTTCTGTGAAGCGTTCCCTTCGTTATATTATCCAGTTCTTGACTCCCTTCACCTGTGGTGACACAGTTCCTTCTTGTGCAAAGATTCTGTGCACAATTCTTACTTCGTATAACCTACCTTGTTAGCTTCCACTCGGTCAAACAATACGGCAGTATAAGCCCGTCAGAATGAGACAACATTTCTCTATCGCTTTGGCCGTAGTGGCAGGCCTCGCTACGTCTGTGAGCGCTCACACAGTCTTCACTACTCTATTTATCGACGATGTCAGCCAAGGAGATGGAACTTGCGTGCGCAGTACGTATTCCCCAGTCATTGGCAAGAATCATGCCGTAAATGACCCATACACTCACGCAACCTCCCGAGATATTCTATGAATGAGTCCTCTTTACTATAAGTGGCAATCACTAATTCTTGATTTCTTACAGTGCCCCAGGACCCTGACCACTGCACTTCGCCCATCGGGAACATTGTTGGCAATGACATGGCCTGCGGTAAGTCTACCAGATGCAGGAGTATGTGATACAATAACATGCTTATATCTATTAAGGAGCCGATGGCCAGAAAGCGGCTACTTTCACGTGTCCAGCTCCAGCAGGTGGAAAGCTCACTTTCCAGTTTCGAGAATGGGCCGATGCCGAAGAGCCTGGTTCAATAGATGAGTCACATAAAGGTAGGGTAGTTATCCTCGACCCTCTGATATGCTGTCAAGCGTTACTGAAATAGAGACCCCCAGGGCCCTGTGCAATCTACGCAAAGCAAGTTCACGATATGGTCAACGATGAGGCCGCCGGGCCCGGCTGGATCAAGTTATGGGATGAAGGATACGATACAACCACGAAGAAATGGTGCACCGAGAAGCTCATCGACAACAAGGGACTTCTGTCCTTCGAGATACCCGAGGGCCTACCTGCAGGCTATTACTTATTCCGTCCAGAGCTGCTCGCCCTTCACGAGGCCACCAAAGGCGACCCACAGTTCTACGTCGGGTGCGCACAAGTGTTCGTGCAAAGCAGTAACACGGCCGCCCTCAACGTGCCTACCGATCGCAGGGCGAGCATTCCCGGACATGTACAAGGGAACAACGCCGGCCTGACCTTCAATATCTACGTTCCATCTTTTCCATACCCGCTACCCGGCCCAAAGGTCTTCACGGTTCCGCCACCAAGAAACAGTGAGGTCGACACCACCGGCCCGTCGGTACCGAGGCAGACGCAGGGCGTCATCCCCTCTAACTACATTGTTAAGAACGCCAACTGGATTGGCGTCGAGGTTCCCGACTACGAGACTGAAAGCGGCTGCTGGGCAGCTTCGGAGAACTGCTGGAAGCAGGCCGGCACGTGTTACGATGCGGCGCCGCCGACGGGCGACGCTGGCTGCCGCGCTTGGGAGGAGAAATGCTATGGGATCCAGGACGCTTGTAGCGCTGGCGATTTCCAGGGTCCGCCTAACAAAGACAAGAAGTTGACGGTGACGGAGCCAGAGCTCCCAGCGAGTATTCCGCGTCCGGTGAACGCTTAAGGTGGTGACATGGGCTGGTATCTAAATAGGTACCTAGATAGTTCTCTCATTCTCGCGTAAAGAGGGGGGTCATGGGATGATATTATACAGGGCACAAGTTGGCGATACGTAAGAGTGTCCTAGGATATAGCTAAGTGAAACTAATCGACTGATCAAGTTTCTCTCTGCAAGTATATATTTATTACCACAACAGGTGACTAGAGTAACCCGATAATACTGGGTTCGGGACGGTCCAGAGCCCGAGTCGAAGTTTTGTTACACCTTCCTACCTAGACTGAGCTGTATATCCGTTTCCCTTTAGGGCAGTTCAATACAGAGTGGTTGTATACTATTATTCATTCCCGCATGCTAGCTGCATACTCACGCGGAGTGGTTGCGCGAGAACATATGGCGCGGAAAGTTTTCATAAGATCAATGATTTGCTAGTGCGCCGAAATTCATATGTCTAACGTCTAATTTTGGGGCTACTCACAGATCGTCTATAAGATATTTACTAGTCTCTCAGACAGAACAGTGGCTTTCTTAATACCAAAAGCGACATTAAGACTGAAGAAACAACTTACTATTAAGGTTACATTTGCCCGACATCAAGATTAAGGTACAGGATGTAACGGAGGGGTCAATTACAATATTAGTCCGCTATTCGCGGAAAGCAGCGGCATCCAGAACTTCCTATTAAAAGCACGCTAATGCAGCTAGGGTCGACGGCGGGAACTGGGGCAAATGGTAATTGATAAGCATCCAGCTGGTCGAGGGGTTGGAGGGGCAGACAATCAAGGATCTACCCGGTACATCAAGAAAGAAAAAAAAGTATACAACCTTCAATCAAAACACATGCATAGTGTGCCATTGGCGACTAGGCTAGCAAAACCGCTCGAAGCGAATTGAGAAGCGAAAATCCCTGAACACTTGGACATCGCTTAGGTCGTGAAGCGACTATCGAAAACTAACCTAGTATCTTGGGCTCTAGAACATCTCTATCTAGACTGACCTACATAGGTAGGTAATGTCCTCCACGAGAAGTCGCGCCGCCCGTCAATCAGCTATCCTTTCTAGCATCCGTTGGAATGGGATGAAAATGGAGATCTAGGTTTAACTTTAAATTCCTCTGTGTTGGTGTCGAATGTTCTCATGCCGCTAGATATGACGCAATTGCAGGCAGGCGTCGATTAGCGTTGGGAAGAATAGTTAAATACAAAACAGTTGATGACAAAACAACTTCTCTTCTTATCCATTCAATCTTTTTGTTATTACACGCCGGATGCTTGGTAATATGACGGCCTTGCTCGCCCCGGTGATTCTCGCGTAATATTTACTTAAGTACCTCGGCCGCCTAGTCTAGGGTGCCGAGTAAGTATTTCAATCGCTCACCTCCACTACCGGTCTCTTTTTTGGTCTGCGATCTTTTCCTTTGATCTACCATCTTTTGTCGTCACGCCATTTCGCGCGACGGTTTTAAGCTTTGGCAGCGCACACTAAAACCTTCTACACGACAAGCGGTCATATCGATCACTCACTTTACAGTGTATATATATAAAGCACATTCACTCGAGCTTGCGAATTACCTGGTCCCCCCGGCCCTACATCCCCGTGCATAGCCATGCCTGTCCCCGTTGACGCATCCATCGAGACCCCTCCGCGGGCACCGACTCCGGTACACGGTTTTGGGACTCTCGCAGTCCATGCTGGATCGCCACACGACCCTACCACTGGCGCGGTCATAGAGCCTATCTCCCTCTCAACGACGTTTAAGCAGACCGCCGTCGGCAAGCCCGTGGGCGCATACGAGTACTCGCGAAGTTCGAACCCGAACCGGGACAATTTCGAAAAGGCCGTCGCCGCGCTGGAGCATGCCAAATACGCTGTTGCATTCGGCAGCGGCAGCGCCGCTACAGCCACCATCCTACAAAGCTTGGCGTCCGGGTCACATGTGATCAGCGTCAGCGATGTATACGGCGGGACACACCGGTACTTCACGCGCGTTGCGAAAGCGCACGGCGTCACCGTCACATTTACCCCGCAGATCGAGGTCGACATTGCAGAGCACATCAGGGACGATACCAAGCTGATCTGGATTGAATCGCCTAGCAATCCTACGTTAAGGCTCGTCGACATCCGCGCCGTCGCTACTGTCGCGCACGCCCGCGGCGTCGCTGTCGTCGTTGACAACACATTTCTGAGCCCCTATGTCCAGAACCCGCTAGATCACGGCGCCGACATCGTCGTGCACAGTGTCACAAAGTACATCAACGGGCACAGCGATGTGGTCATGGGGGTGGCCGCTGTCAACTCAGAAGACTTACATGAAAAACTAGCCTTCTTACTAAACGCTGGTGGTGCTGTACCTTCGGCATTCGATTCCTGGTTGGCGCACAGAGGTCTCAAAACCCTGCATCTTCGTGCCCGCCAATCAACGATAAACGCAACGGTAGTCGCAAAGGCCCTGGAAGCGAGCCCCCATGTGATCGCCGTCAATTACCCTGGTTTAGACTCTCACCCCCACCGCGCCATCGCGCTGAAACAGCACCGGGACGGAATGGGTGGCGGCATGCTCTCCTTCCGCATCAAGGGCGGCCGGGTCGCAGCCGAGCGCTTCTGCCAGCTTACCAAGATCTACACACTCGCCGAGAGTCTAGGCGGCATCGAAAGCTTGGTCGAGGTCCCGAGTGCCATGACGCACGCCGGCATACCGAAGGAGCAGCGGGAGGCCGTCGGCGTCTTCGACGACCTCGTCCGCATAAGCAACGGTATCGAGGAGCCCGAGGATCTGGTCCGCGACGTAGAGCAGGCGCTAGAAAAGGCCGTGCTGGAGGCGGCGACGGCTAAAAACGGCACAAATGGAACAAACGGCGTTAATGGACACTAGGTAGAGACATAGATATATAGAGTGTCGGAGCGACTAAGAAGCATGCAATGAATTCATCACTCGCATCACGGGAGACACTTCTTTCTAGGGCACGGTTGAAGTCGTCCCTATAGAGCGATGCCATAAATATAAATACAATTGGACTTGGGAACGGAACGTCGGCTTTTTTTTTCATTATATGCTGTGTTTAGCGCGTAATCAATATTTTAGCAGCTTCTGCCGTTTGGTAGATATAGTGTCAAGGGTTATTGGGAGAGCAGCAGGTTCTTTGCAGGGACTGGCTTGATTGAGATAAGTTTCTGAGAATCTGCAGGCATGAGATGTCCTTCATAGCCGACGTGCAAGTCAAACTAAACCAACTCTCTATTACACCGAGTGCTCTGTTTTCCGGCGTTTATCCTTGTCTATAGTAGTAGTCCTCCATTGTGAAGGCCTCCGCCAATCGAACTTAATTGCGTAGAGTGATAGTCGTTTTGATGGTATCTGGATTCTATGCTGTAAGTGACATGTACTCTTTTTGAATGTTTGATATCATAAAACTCGAGGCCGGTCAGCGGAGGACAGCCGGTATACGGAGTGCGGAAGACGATGTCGGATCCGAGTTACAAGACGTCGTCAAAACGGGGCAAATTAGTTTATCGCCGTGAGACCAGGGGACACTGACATAATCACCTAGTAACTGCCAACATTTTTTCTAATGTCTGACGTAGGTATATACACTTGATATTATCTGTGCACGAGGCAGACTATAAAAAAGCGAATGGAAAATGATTGGCCACCGCCGTGACTAGTGACATTTTCAATCTGAACGATCTTGCCTTAGGCTAATTACGCCTCGTCAAAAACGGGGGTCCTTCCGATAAGAGCTTGGCAGGGGTCCTACAGTATGGTACGATACAGTATAGCACTACAGTAACTACATTCGGTACGCCGGGGAAGTATATCGTAACCAACCTGCCTAAATTCCTCCGGTGGTCGCGAATCGAGAGTCACCGCTTTGTGGAATTTCCTTTTCCTCTTCCCCTTATATTAGCTGCTTACATCTTGTCGTTTCAGAGGTAAGTGTCTGCAGCTGCTTTTGCTTCGGTATGATACCTCATGGATCAGTTTATCCTCACTAGTAGTAGCTGGGGGTTACCCCTTCACCCCCCAATCTACCCGGGAAACCAACAGTTCAGGCTCAATCAACTTGAGTAAGTGTTATCTCGTCCCAAAATCTAGAATGGGAACGAGCTTACCCTAATATTTTGGTAGCAATGCGGATCTCCAATGGGTACATAATATCGCTCAGTTTGCGCAAGCTGGTTATCTTCAATTCACCATTGTTGTTGCCTCATTCCTGCTCCTCGTTAGATACCTCCTCCAGAGATCATATTCAAAGATATCACTACCCGAGACCAATGACTCTGCCATTTCTCTGCCGTATGAAATATGTGGCCAAGTCTTCCGAGCCGCCACTTTGGCCTTGATGGTCGTTGCGGCTGTCCAGCTAGGAGGCAAATGGAGCAATGTTACTGCCCTCATCTATGCGTTCTTCCTAGGCCTCCTTCGGTTATTTAATGATCTAGAATGGAGGCATGTTGCACTGCATCATGTGAACTTTGTTCTTGTGACTGTGTTGCTTGTTGTTGTCGTGGGAGAGCTACTTCCATATATGGACATCACGTACAGCCAGTATCTAAGTCCTGTCATGATAAGCAGCATAGCAACGTTAGCCGCTGCTGTGTTCGTGGCCGCAAGCACGCCGAGAAAGTGGATGCCCCCTTCAATAGACCTAGATCTTTCTGAAAAGATCCAAGCTCGAGAACCGTCTCTCGAGGAAACCTGCAGTTGGATGGGGTATTATGTCACTTATGAATGGCTTACCCCCCTTCTGTTGAGAGGCTTCCGACGGCAGATGACCATAGAAGAGCTCCCGAAGCTCCCCTGGTACGATGAGCCATTCATCTTGCTTTCGAGGATTCTTGCGGCCCGCGCCAAGTCCAGCCGGAGTTTCTCGACGATAGTGCGTTATCTGAGGGCAGAATTTACCTATATGGCTTGCTTCTCGATTATCGGGTACACCCTGGAGTTACTGGCTCCCTTAGCCATGTATAAACTGCTAGAATATATCGGCAATCCCGAAGGCGCTATTGTGAGACCTTGGACATGGCTAATACTACTATTCGTCGGGCCGCTTTCCCGTTCTATCGCCTTCCAGCAGTACACCTTCGTAGGAACTCGTGTGGTGGTGCGAGTAAAGGCGGCATTGACTCAGGAACTCTACTACAAAGCGATGGGATCCATGGAATTAGACGACGAGGCCTTCGCAGAGATTGCTGCGTCAGGCAGCGACAATAATAAACCAAAGAAACAAGCGGCGACCGCCTCGGGTCGTCTCGCCAACCTCATGAGTGCCGATGTCGATGCGGTTTGGCAGGGCAGAGACATCGTGTTGATTTTTTTCGGATTTCCTTGCGGCACTATAATCGTTTTGATCGGACTTTATAAGCTGTTGGACTGGCCAGCTCTCGTTGGTATCGCCGCCATGATGGCTTTGACACCGCTGCCGTTACTTATCTCACGGAGAATGATGGGTTATCAGCGCGAGATGAAACAGATACAGGACTCCCGCATCTCAGCCGTGTCCGAATACTTGTCTTCTATCAGGGCCATCAAATATTTCGCTTGGGAAGATGCAATCATTGAGAAAATTGAGCTAATCCGCCGAGGCGAGCAGAAGAAGATCTGGGGGCTGAATATACTGTGAGTGGCGCGTCAATATCTTGCATATATGAGGACTATGCTAATTGACCATCCAGCTTCATATGTCTTGGCCAGATCACGGAATGCATACCTACATTTGCGCTCCTACTCATGTTTGGCCTCCATGTTGTCGTGCGAAAGGAAAAGCTGACCGCGGAGGTAAGGCTCCTGTAGCCTCTTAAGTCAACTCCCGAACTTTACGAATAACAACCACTAACTGTTCATTTTGCAAGATTGCGTTCACGTCGATTAGTCTGGTCAGAACGCTGCGGCGCAACTTGAGCATGGCCTCTGGGCTATCGAGAACTTTCACGGCAGCTCTAGTATCTCTTAGACGCCTGGATCGTTACTTCGATAACGTCACGCCATTAACACGTCATCCCAGTGGTCCACTGAAGATTATGAATGCCTCAATGAGGCGCCACAAGAAAGCTGCCTTCAACTTAAAGGACATATCAATTGATTTCGTTGAAGGCGGCTTGAACGTCGTCACGGGTCCGAGTGGTTCCGGCAAGTCGACTTTGCTAATGGGGATTCTAGGAGAAACCCTTTTGGAGAGTGGCTCTGTTACGTGTCCGAAGGATGTCGCCTATGCATCCCAAAGTCCTTGGCTTCAGAACGAGACGATCCGCGAAAACATTTTATTCAACAGCCTCTTCGAGCAAGTAAGGTACGACCGAGTTATTGAAGCATGTGGCTTAGCCATTGATATGAACGAATTTCCGGAACGAGATGAAACCGAAGTCGGTGAAAATGGGACCTCGCTGTCGGGTGGTCAAAAATCACGAGTAGCTCTAGCTCGCGCTCTCTACTCCAAGGCGCCGGTTATACTTTTGGACGACATCTTCTCGGCGCTAGATGCCAAGACCTCCGCGGCGCTGTGGAAAGAAGCATTCTGTGGCGACTTGCTAAGGGGACGAACCGTCGTGCTCGTCACTCAGCTGCCCTGGATCGCACCCCAAGCAGATCTTGCAATTGTCATGGAGAATGGCCAAGTCAAAGATCTACAACAGAACTTGGGAGTTACTCGCCATATAGTAACCATAGAAGAGGCCTTCGTTGACGAAAGTAACTTGGACACTACTGTTGAAGTTGCTGCCACCAATGCTGCTAGCAATGCTGCCGAAACGAACGGGATAAATCTCAATGGAACGAGCAGCCCTAATGGGACGAGCCTCAGCGGAACCACCGTAAATGGCCAAAGCAAGACTGCTGCGGCCAGACGTCAAGATGAAGTTACCCAAGAAGCTCTGAAGACCGGTCAAACCGCCCGCCTGCAGTGTGAGTAAAATTTCCCCAGATAGTTCTAAGGTTCTTCGGCTCCCTCCGCCTTCGTATTATTAACGAAACCTTAGTTTTCGCCTATATGCGGCACTTCGGCAGCCCCTTTCATGCCGTGCTTGCTATTGCAATGAGCGTACTCAGTAACGCGTCATTCGTGGGAACTACACTGTGGCTTGCAGTATGGGTAGATGCGTATGAAAAGGACGATGCTCATGACGTTGCGTTCTATCTCGGCATATACGCAGTATGGACCTTTGGGGATACGTTTTTCGGAGGTTTGACTTATATATGTTATGAACTTGGGGGCTGGCACGCGGCGCGCACTCTCCACACTAACTTCATAAAGGCTATCATGAACGTGCCTCTTTCTTGGTTTAAAACGACGCCGGTAGGTCGTATCGTCAACCGCTTTTCGCGGGACATGACCTCCCTCGACACATCTTTGGTCGGTATGCTACGTATGACGATCGAGAATGCGGTGCGCCTTTGCTTTCAAAGTCTTGCCGTCAGCGCCGTCCTACCAGTCTTCCTGTTCCCGGTTCTTGCGTGCTGCGTCGTGGGCATCATCGCGGGAGAGATCTATACCCGGACGGCGGTGGCTGTCAAACGACTGGTCTCATCTGCGCAGTCGCCCGTGTTTGCGCATTTCGCCGACAGCCTTGCCGGACTTTCGGTCATCCGGGCTCGTGCCGGCAGTAAGTAGTTTTCGGAACAATTTCTGCTTGTTTTGGCACCTTTCAAAGCACGATACTTCTTTTTTTAAGGGCAAATCAGTGTCCAGGGGTTTCTTGAACCCTCCCCAATCACGCCCAAAATGGCTAGAACTGACTCTGAGTGTTATAGTGCCGGAGACCTTTGGCAATCAGCTCGCAGAGAAGATGCGGGTGCTCGAGCGGGCGTTCGAAGCTCAGTTTAACTGCAATCGCTGGGTGGCACTGAGGATCGACAT
This sequence comes from Xylaria castorea, assembly GCA_022495115.1. Lineage (NCBI taxonomy): Eukaryota > Fungi > Ascomycota > Sordariomycetes > Xylariales > Xylariaceae > Xylaria > Xylaria castorea. Next base: position 1,002,126 of record MU382629.1, on the reverse strand, counting down.
GATGACCACTTTGGTCACCGTCGCTGCTGGTGCCATTGCCTTATCAAAAACTGGCACCGTCCCTGCGGGTATAGTGGGCTTCTCCCTATCAAATGCGACTGTAAGTGATCCTTCACAGACAAAATTGTGTATTCTACTGATGCAGATTTTACACAGACTTTGAACTTACTCATCGTCGTCCTCGTTCGGGCAATGAATGAAGTTGAAATCGAACTCCAGAGCGTAGGGACTTCCCGTGGACATATTCCCAGCATACTTGATAGCTGACATTAAGTTTCTTCTTAGTATCATCGTGTTAAAGAATATGCGAGTGTAGAGCCCGAAGAGAAATTAGACGAATATAGAGAACAAGGTGCTTATTCTGACGATCCAGATGTGGTTCTGCCAAAGGACTGGCCAAGAAGCGGCGAGATCGAGTTCCGTAATGTTACTATTAAATACGATCCAGAGGGTCCAGAAATCCTAAAGAACATCAACCTTAAGTTCAAAGCCGGTCAGAGAGTGGCCGTGGTTGGACGGACGGGCTCAGGGAAAAGCACAGTAAGTGAATCACTGGTTTCCATCTCCGCACCAAATCCCCTCTTTCCCTAGGTGATCCGATATGCTGCAAAATCAATATGGCATTACCTCCACCAACGAGCTAGGTAGCGAACGGGGTGTTACCGACCGCTATCTAACTTTTTGAGGAAACATGAGCATTCTTAGAAATTTGGAGGCATGGATGCTTTACTGTGTAAATCGTGAGCTAACTTGTCGCCTTAGCTGGTTTTATCTTTACTTCGATTCACCAATATAGTGTCCGGCCAGATATTCTTTGACGGTATTGATATCACAAGCTTTCCGCGCAACAGATTACGAGAAGCTCTTACTATCATCCCTCAAGAAGCAGTGCTGTTCAACGGAGACGTCGGCTCCAATCTAGACCCAACCAACAAAGTACCCAAGGAAATCGTTTCAAAAGCTCTGGAGTACTGCAGTGGCATCGCGTCCTTCCAGTTCCACCGTGACGAGGGAAACGCGAATCATATGAATGGCAACGGCAGTCCGGATACGAACGGCTCAGGCATCGCTCTATCTACCGTGGTAAAGGCCAAAGGTGAGAACTTTTCACACGGACAACGCCAAGTTCTCTCGCTGTGTAGAGCTCTCGTACGCAAAAGCAAGCTCATGTTGCTTGACGAGGCGACTGCGAGCATGGATTACGAGACGGACCAGGGCATCCAGGAGGTATTGCGGAAAGAACTGAACGAGCACGGAGGCGACAGGACGCTTGTTACTATTGCGCATCGGTTGAAAACCATCATCGACTATGATCGCGTAGTGGTATTGAGCGCCGGCTCGGTTTTAGAGTAAGTCATAGCAATGCCACGTTACCAACCGGTAGGAGATAAGTACTCGGCTAACAAATTAATCTACACAGGGTCGGCAGTCCCAAAGAACTTTACGGAGCCAAGGGGCAATTTTATGATATGATGAGACACAGCGGGGAGTTTGAGGATCTTGAGAAATTCCTCAACGGGGAGTCATGATAGATGAGAAGCCGGCTTTCTTGGTATATAGACATCATAGAATAGTTCTGAATAAGTCCCGACAAAAGCATTTCGATCTAAAGTACAGTTGAGTCCGTAGTACCTAGGTACTTATAGTTACGTGGGGGTACGACCCAAGTTATTGCACGCAATTGGGTGCACTGGGCTTTTGCACTGTGCCCATTACTCTAGCGGAGATATTGCTAGACTAGCGTGCCGCATCCCGCGGACTGGAGGGCCCTTGCTTTCTAAAGTACACTAAGTAGACTACATATACCGACAGAACACCTTTAACTCTCGATCCAAGCTACCTACTTCTCGGTCTCTCCTAGTCTAGGCTCTTCTAACGTTGTTTTAACCAACCTTGCGTCGAATTAAGGTAATGCATGTTTTTGGGTTTCTTTGAAGGACTATAGTTTGGCTTCGTGCTCCTCCCCCTCCCGCCTTAAGCGACCATGGTGCGTACCGACGTGCCTCGATCACAGACCAATCACAGACATGTTCCTCTCTAGCCTGCTTGGAACCTCGTCAAGGCGAAAGCGCTCTCCCAAGACACACCTCCTTAGACGCCAGAGCCAAACACAAGAGTCATCGCCGTCGCCGTCTCTGTCATCATCGTCGCTTTCGCTGCCGCAACCATGGACTGGCGAGGGTTCATCTAAATCCGAATACATCGTCGACGAATCCCAGTTAGAGCCCGTCGCACCACCCCCAAACGATGTTGTCGGCTTGAACCAGGAGCTGGGTACCCTGTCCTCCATATTTCCAGATATCCAAGTCGAGGTGTTCCGCGAGATGCTCTCCAACTTCTCCGATGAGTCGAAGATGTTTGTTGTTACCGAGATGCTGCTGAAGAACCCCGCAGCCTACGTCAAGGGCCGCCGGCGAGCTACAGACCAACAGACGAGTCGCAGAACCTCGATTTCCAAGACTGAGGCTTTCAGGACACCCGCATACAAGACAGCCGTTCGCGCCCTGGCCCTGCATGAATTCAAGGGTCTTTCTAGATCGTCCATCGATGCTGTCCTCTCCGAGTCGAACTACTCCTACCTCGATGCACGCCCAACTCTGGTTGAATTATCGTCTAAATCGTGGAAGTTCGCCATCTCTTCCCTTATCTTCCGCCGAAAGCCCGTCACATCATCTGAGGCCGAGACACATCCTTTGGTCTCCTGGCGGGTTGCCGAGGGCGGCTCGCTGGCACCTGCAGTGAAAACAACGGGCAATGCCGAGCTCGACCGGGAACTATTTGAGGAATTAATTCTACCCCTCAAGGCACGGGAGAAGGGCTCCAGAGAAAAGGCCGATCGCGCGCTCGCGCTATCAATGCAGACCGAAGAAGCCGAGGCCTGTGAAGCTACATACGAATGCGCTTGTTGTTACACCGACTCTGTCTTTGAAGAGATCACAACCTGCAGTGCTGAGGGCCACATGGTCTGCTTTCGCTGCGTCCAACGGTCAATAACGGAGGCTGTATTTGGACAAGGATGGCAACGCAGTATTCATAAGGACACGGGTACACTACGATGTCCGGCTGTCTCATCCACCGACTGTGAAGGATGTGTTTCTATCGAGCAAATTCAACGAGCTATGCACCAAGCGGAAAAGGGGACTGAGATATTGGGAAAGCTCGACCAACGCTTAGCGGAGCATGGTCTTCTCTCGAGTGGTTTGCCATTAGTTCGGTGTCCCTTCTGCAGCTACGCAGAAGTTGACGAACTGTATATGCCGGATGATGCCCGGCCGCCAAAGCTTCGCTTGAGTAGGATTCCCAACGTTATCCTTGTCCTCGTGACTGTGCTTCTCACTTCAGCCGCCGTTATTGTAATAGTCCTCGGCTTCATCTGCCTGGTCCTGAGCTTGAGTAGCTCGTTTAGACGTTACATGTGTCAACAATACGCGGCAGCACTCGGCCGCTACCAGCGCCGGCGTCGTGGTTTAAAGTTTATCTGCCAAAATCCAGCCTGCGAGCGCTCGTCATGCATGTCATGCTCGAAAGCGTGGGTGGACATTCACGTGTGCCACGAATCTTCCCTCATCGCCCTACGCACCCAAGTCGAACAAGCCATGTCCATGGCGATAAAGCGCATATGCCCACGTTGCAGCACCTCTTTCGTGAAAACGGCTGGGTGTAACAAACTGACTTGTCCCTGCGGCTACAAAATGTGCTATGTTTGTCGCAAGGATATTGGCGCCCCGAGTGAAGGCTACCAGCACTTCTGCCAACACTTCCGACCCGAGGGCGATGGCAGGCAGTGCAGGGAGTGCAATAAATGCAATCTCTGGGAAGCGGAGAATACGGACGCCATCTTACGCAAGGCAAAGGCAGATGCGGAGCGCAGATGGAGAGAGACAGAACGTCGCGAACTGTCAAACGCAGAGAAAGCGTATCTCGAGAATGGCATCGGCAATGTCGGGGGTGTGGGTGTTGCCAATGGAGACGGAATCCTCGGCTCCACGCTCCGCGGTGGCAGGATCCCGAGCATAGAGGAGATTTTTGATTTTATAGTCGAGACATTCATCATCTGATGTCACTAACTAAGCATGGTGAATAACTTAGGCGAAACTGGAGTTTGCTAAGGTACGGTTTGGGAGCATGTAGACATAAACGAAAAGGACTACAGCATTTCTTTACTCAATACCTCGTTAAGCGAAATTGCGGCCGTTCGCACGGCATCAGGTAGGCGTTTGGCGAACCGGCAAATCACCCAACGGAAAATTGTTTATCTTTTTGTACATAATAACACGGAGCCAACCAGGCGGCAGGCCCAAGGAAAGGCACTGTATGATAGACGAACCCCGGACAAGACGAGTAGCATCATGCATGCAATGTTTACTAATTCTGTAATTTATCTAATGTATGTTAAACCCCAGTAGTTCCCGCACTTCGTTGGCCCTCGGTGTGTTGTATAGCGGCCAGGTTGGATATTAAGCTATTTCGGACACCTACACCCAGGATTCCTTAACATAGACATATTCTTACTTCTCTCCAACAAAATTACAGTCGAATCAACCGTACACGTAGCATAATATATGTAACCCTTCTTACATTCCCGCTATCAGAACCCAAGGTCACGTCATAACCTCAAATGTGATTAGATGATACGACGGGCCTGTGCCTTGAACGAACTATTAAGCTGTTGTAGCGAGATCATAGGACCTTATTTTCATATTTGCACGTAACTTCACGTTTTAGAGCAAAGATTGTACCAATCTTCTACTTTCTGTTTCTAGAGCTGATGTAATTAATAACTGCACATGAACCACCGAGTTAGCGAGGATAGGAGTCAGAGCATGAACTTCAGCAGTACAGCTAGATCTACCTCGATCTTCATGAGAGAAAGTTATAGTAGTCTTTACTTTACTATAAATGTGTATCAGATTTCAAATTAGTAGATCACAATGGCGAGGAGGCATACATCAAATGTTGGGGTTGTTCATGATACAGGCGTATCAATGTGAATCCGGGCTTGAAATAACAACGTAGAGAGGTGGGTGCATACCTCATGTATTCCTTTAAAAGGCCACATAAACATGAACCATCTACATAAGCCGTTTTGAATATAGTAGTATAGGTTAGGGATATCTTGATAGGTTTCTGTCGATTCCACAGAAGTTAGAGGGTGTAGCACAAGGCGGTTAGACGAAGGTGGAAACAGGTATAAATGCTAGTCTGGTGTGGTCTCAGTATATGTGACGTTGTTGGGTATTGCAAATACGTAAATACTCTGTCAGTCCGTACTACGATAAGTCTAACAGGTCAGGCTGTTTTCCTCCTTGAAGTCTTGGTACAACAAGATATATTTGGGTTTTCCCACCGTATTGATTGGTCACTCTATGCTGATATATCAATTACTATATCCCGAGCGGCTTGGTATCTCCTACTAGCCGCAAGACTTGAGACTCATGACATAGATCTCTATGTAAGTATGCTCTTAGTCCAGCTTAGCCCAAGAAGGAACTTTTGGACACTTTCACGCTGTAACAAGTGTTCAACGCTCGTACCAAGAAAGGGGTCTAACACCAGTTATAGTCATGTGGGAGATCATCAGGGAAACTACTGATCGGCGACCAATAGGCATAATAAATGAGCGTTGGATCAATGATTCCACGTTTAAAGTATCCCTGGTGTGAAACCAACTGTCATAGATATTTCACCTCGTGGCCATTGCATTCATGTTCCACCAAATGGGTTGTTTATTATTCCTAGCTCCCTTGTAATTTGGACTATATAACCAAGTCATCTTCCATCAAACAAATCGAAGCCCTGAACCACTCTTTACCAAGCAGCTCTTGGTATCTTTTCATCCATTCCAGATCTTCAATCACGTCCCAGGAAAAGCACAACTGATACTATGCCGAGAGACAGTAGGGACAGGGAGTGGAACTCTCATGACCTTCCCATTCGTACTAGAACCTATCACCGGTCTTCAAGCGTTCCCCCTGAGCCTATAAGCCGACACAGTCATCGACACCCAAGCGTACCACCCCAGGCGCGGGAGCATCATTCATACCCTAGTCATAGGGATCGTCAAGTACCCGTCGATTCTCTGCCCCGGCCGGCGGGCATTAATTCCCACAGGGTTGGCGTTGATAGAGCGTCGAGAGAGCAACACCAAATTCCGCACTCGAGGCGAACAGAGCAGGACAGGGAGAGACGGAGTACACAGAGACAAGGGGAAAGAGCACATCGAGATAGAGAAGAACGAATACGGGCAAGGGAAGACCAGCAAGCGAGAGAAGAGGATGAACGGGTCCTTGAATGGATGGAGGATGTTGAAAGGGGAGAGCGGCAGTTTTATATTGATCTTTGTCGATCTGGATACCTCGGAGGATACGAGGGTCGTGGCTACTCCGAGGATCATCGGCAGCCCAACCCTCACAGACGCTCAGAAGGCCATGGCCACTCGATGGGAAATGGCCGGTCCCACCACCATCAACATCATGATGACATGCAGGCGCGAGGCAACCGCCAGACGGATCAGTGGGAGAGTGGCCACCGACATCGACATGGTGAGCATAGGCGTCATTGAAGGTATTAACATGAAGTAGTGTAGGTGGATAGTCAAGGCAACTTCGCCAATAAGAAGAAGCCATTTAGCCACCAAAGAAATAGAAAGGAGAAAATGATAAGACTATTAGCTACTTTCATTGCTACACGCACCTAAATACGATGCTTTCACTTGCCACGAGTTGTATTACGTTTTATTCTATACGGCTAAGGAAGTCGACGAATCCTTTCCTGTGAATAGCTGGTTGGCAATATTATTATGGAGTGGACTTATATTATTTATCGTGTGAAATCGCCGGAATGAATGTCTCGTGAAGATACAGCCAGTTTCTCAATGCTACTCCTAAGCCGCGTTGGAAGCTCTAGGTTGGCATAAGACGTCAGTTATTCATCGAAGCGCCGACTGCCTACCCACGCTCATCATACGACAAACGTCGGAAGGAGGTGCGCGAACATTTAACTCGGGGCTTTCAGCAACAAGTCGGATGTTGTAGACAGGTAAATAATATTTGCGACTAGCGTTCATTACCGTCGTCTTGGAGTAAAAATGTTATTCTCGAGCTCTGCTAGCTACTCTCAACTTATTATCTCAGAACAAAGAAGTCATGTAAGTTGAAGTGGCTATAAAACCAAGCCTAGGGATACAGAGGAACACATGCCATGTTACTCTGCGATACGATACCCATCGGAATTCAAAAAATTCAGAAACTAGTCTGGAGTCCTTTGTTACAACTGGAAGCTGAAAGTGTGCTGTATGAGAAGGAGGGAAAGGGCGGGATGAAGGTTTCGCAAAGAAACAGTAGGCATATAATATCTAACTAAACACAAACAATGCTTTGATGAGACAAGCTGTCATGGTTTGCTAGCTGGCAGTTTCAGCAATGGCTATTATCATTGCCCAAGGAACATCTATATATGCCCACGTAGTACAAGCCGCTGAGGTCAGGGTTCCCTGTGAGGTTCCGCGACACAGACCCGGAGAGATACAGGTCGAAAAAAACCGTAGGGATAGAAAAGATTGGATACATAGAGAAAAGTACGGTAAGTGGAGAGAATGATAGAGGAGGAGGAGGGAGAGAGGTGATTGCAGTAGTCGTACTGGGAGTTGTCATACCCCTGCAGGGCCCAGAATTCTAAAGAAACCAAACAATCGCGAAAGTAAGGGAGCTTGCCGTATAATCGATATCGAAGTAAGGGTTGTTTGGAGAGAAACCTAAAATTATGGCCATTCAAATTTTGGCTTCGATCATATTCTCTGGCTCTTGTCAACGGGATATAAATCTGGGAATGGTTGGCGCTTAACATAACAAAGGGGCCACGCAGGTTGAAGTGCACTTTTCCACGCTGGAAAAACAATTTACGCATAGCACCATGGCAGGTCCCAAAGGCGGCCATAAGCATGGCAGTCATTCGAAATCATCCAAATCGAAAGGCAAAGGGTATGTTTTAACCTGATGTTGAATGCGTTAACTCTAAGCTTTAAGCTGACTTATAGTGTAAAGCATCGAACCACAACCACGCCCACCACAGGCCCGCATCCCTGAACACGATAAACCAAGAGATCCAAGATTCGGGCCTAAAGGCTCTGCCACGAACACGTGGGTACAGAGCGGTACAACCACAGGAGGCGGTGGCCAGCCAGGACCGAGCACTCGGATAGTAGATAAAGAGCTACAGAAAGAGCTGGCCAGGCACATAAAGGAAGAGCAGTCTATAGAGATGAAGGCCATGGCGCATAACACAGCTCCGCGGAATAAAAAAACCAAGCAGCATAACAAGAGCCAGCGAAGTCACCACGGTCACCAAGCAGCCCCGAATAGGAGGAACACAAAAAAGCCTTCTAAGGGTGGCGGCTGTTGTGAAGTTATGTAGTGCAAGACTGGATCAAAGGACCACATGCGCCGATGTGTTTTCTTTGGAAACCTTTCCCGGTGAACGATTTAGTTAGATAACAATATTTGAACAGTAATAGAGATATCATATATTCATGCCCGAAAACGTTATCAAAAATGGACCTATTGGATATAAGCAGGCCAACTGACACTTATCTAGATCTCATACACTGGCTTTCTTTCCCATTTTGAACCTGTTGCACTTTACAACTTCCCGCTCTTCGAGCCATCCACCAGCTCTGCAGCAGCACCTGAAATAGCGAGCTTGCCTGTCTCTTTGACCTTGGACTGGAATATGACTTTGCCGCTTCCTTCCTTCCACATCTCTGTGACGAGGGTTTGACCGGGGAATACAGAGCCGGCGAACCGTACCTTGATGTTCTTGTACGGACCGAAGCTCTCGTAGACGGCCTTGCTCGCGATTCCCATGAAGCACAGCCCATGCAAGATGGGCTCCTTGAACCCGCCCATCTTGGCGAAGCTCGGGTCAATATGAAGGGGACTTTAAGGGGGAAATAAGTTAGTCAAGCAATATCGGAGAGTAGGACGGAGTCCAGGATCAGAATACTCACTTATAATCACCGCTCAGGCGGTAAATCGCAGCCTGCTCTGCAGTCGTCGTAGATTCAACTACAACGTCAGGAGCCCTCTTAGGAGGAACATTAGCAGCAGTGGCAGCACCACGGTCAGCAGGCTTCTTTTGGCCGCTAAATCCACCGCAGCCTCGGAGGAATACCGTCGATTCATTGTAGAAGAGCTCTTCACCGTTCTCGGCGTTCACTGTAGTGGTACCGCTCTTCAGGATGGCGGCAGAGCCCTTGTCGACGACTTCGATCAACTTGCCGTAATTCTTCGTCCTGGCTGCTGTAGGGATAGGGTACTTTTTGACTTCAAGATATTGCTCGCCATGAAGCAACATCATTGGAGAAAAGTTGGGCACCACTTCGTCGAAGCTGAAAGGCATATTTGTGTCGAACTGTGGAATGACACCGTATGTGGGGAGCACCTGGAAATCCTCGTGGCCTTCGAAGACATAGGGAAGATCCGTACGCTTAGCACCGACGCCTAGGTTATACAGCGTGACGTCACGGTCTGTATAGCTGAACTCGGTTGGCTCAGGTTTCGCTTTCTTGGCCTTTTCTTGTGCCTCGAGATACTCGTTGCTCTTGCTGGGTTGCTAAATCAAGAAATTGTGTCAACATAGAGTCATATTTGAACTATCCTAGTGGAATTTATATGTACAGTAAAGAGGGGAGAAGGCATCGAGGAAATAGAAAAGCTTATACCTTAGATGCCCCTCTTCTATTGCTTAGATTTGCCATAACCTTTTCTATTGAAGATGAGGTTTTCTCAGGATTGTCCGCCCGGCCATCCTCGAAATCAGTGATCTTGGACCAATTCTTAGCAACCTCCTCGGGCTCCAGCTTCACGTCAAGCGGGAAGCCAACACCGCCAGAACGCTGCCATCTTGTTCGGCCGCACCAACCGGAACCAACTTCATATAGGCCACCAGTCGGGTTTTCGGGGATCTTGTCACTGGAAAGAGCAAGCACCAGAGGCGCTATGTAGTCGGGCTTGAAAGCTTGTACCAGTTCTGGGGGTAGAATGGTGGCCGTCATCTGCGTTCCAGCGTTGGGGGCAATGGTGTTGACGTGAATGTTGTACTTGGCACCCTCAAGAGCGATGGCGCGAGAAAAGCCTAGTATAGCCAGTTTCTGAACAAACCAAAGTGTTAGTACCTACAATTTAGATCGGCTCATTATAACTTACAGCTGCGGAATAATTGGCCTGCCCGAAGTTACCATAAATGCCGCTTGTTGACGTGGTGTTGATGACACGTCCATACTTCTGCTTAAGGAAGATCGGCCAAGCAGCTTTTGTGACCTTGTAGGTACCTCGGAGATGTACGTTCATAACAGGGTCCCACAGACTGTCGTCCATGTTGGCAAAAGCCTTGTCTCGTAGAATACCAGCGTTGTTGACAACGATGTCGAGTCGGCCAAAAGCATCGATAGCACCCTTGACGACCGCGTCACCATCTTCAGAAGATGCCTTAACACCGGCTGCCTTGCCTCCCATCTTCTTAATCTCCTCTACAACAGTGTCCGGGTTTACGAGATCATTGACAACGACTGATGCACCAGCCTTGGCGAATGCGAGGCAGTAAGCGCGGCCAATACCGGCGCCGCCACCAGTGACCAAAGCTACGCGCCCTTTGAAATCAATTTTTTCTCCTTGCGGGCTGGAGCCGAGTTTCATAGATTCCTCTAGGAGGCCTACGAAATCGTTGACTCCAGAAGGATACTGGGGATTCGAGAAGTCAGACACTTTGCTCCACTGCTTAAGAATGGCACTGGCAGTGTAGCTATCGTCTGCTTTGAGCAGTAGACCACTTGATCGCTCCCACCGGAACTTCGCGATGTGGCCACCGCCGGCTTCGAAGATGGAACCATTCTCATTGGTGTTGTTCTTGTGCACTAAGACAGCCACAAGGGGTACAACCCAATCGGGCTTCAGGTTCTCCAGCATATCGGGAGGCATGACAGTCTCCGTCATGCGGCTAGCGGCGATGGGAGCAATGACATTGCAAACGATATTATACTTGGCGCCCTCCTTAGCGAGAGTTTCTGTGAAACCAACCATGGCCAGCTTGGCGGCCGAGTAGTTGGACTGGCCGAAGTTGCCGAATAGGCCAGCCGCTGAGGCGGTGTTGATAACACGGCCATACTTCTGCTTGCGGAAGTAGGGCCAGGCTGCACGGGCGCATTTGTAGGCGCCCTTGATGTGCACCTTCACGATCAAGTCCCAATCCGCATCTTTCATGTTCTTGAAGCTGACATCGCGCAGGATACCAGCGTTGTTGATGAGGATGTCGATGCGGCCGAAAGCCTTGATGGCGGTTTCGATAATCTTGTCCCCATTCTCGACACTGTCGTAGTTAGCTACGGCCTCACCGCCGGCGGCTTTAATCTCGTTAACGACTACATCGGCGGTCTGTAAATCGCGATTGTGTTAGCCAGGAAGTCTCGAGCATCCAAGACCAATGCGAGAGAGGGCGGTTTCAGAGCTTACCTTTGTTGAGTTGCCCTCGCCCTTGAAAGAACCACCAAGATCGTTAACAACGACCTTAGCTCCTCTCGAGGCAAAGAATAAGGCATATGCTTTCCCTAAGCCACCGCCGGCGCCAGTGATGACGGCGACCTGGCCGTCATAGCGCAGTTGACCCGACATGGTGTAATGCTCAGATTGGGTATCAACTAAGGACAACAGGAAGACCAATGCAAAACCATACAATTAATTTCTGGCAGATAAAACACAAGAGGAAGAGTACAAGGTCGACGATGATGGTAATGGCGAGGATTGTGGAGGTAAAGGTGAAAGAACAAGACCTCTGCGGTTGTGCCGGGTAAAGTATTGGCTCAATAAAAGGCAAGCAGCTTTACGCAGTGGCACGCTGCTGAAGAGATGCCGCCTTTGGACTCCGCTACGCGAATCAGCCGAGGCAGCTCTGGGAGCTCTGGATGGAATGCCGAGGGGCCCCATACTTCGGATAGTCGTGTCGCACGCGGCAAGTCAGCCATGCCTCATTGGGTTAGTCATCTCCCCGGACGCTTCTAATCAACATTGAGTGGCACTGCAGAGCGTTCACATGTCAGCTCCTGAAGAAAGAATGAGGTCATGCGCGCGACTCGAGTTTTCACAAATATCTCTGACAGTTGTCTCTATACGGAGATACGATTCAGATGCGGTGCGAGAAATAGAGCCCACAGGCGGCGCCATAGTTGGCTAGAGACTGTGTTTTCTCTTTAATACTTTCTACTAATGAACAGAGTGTACCTAGGGTCTAATTCTAGTTCGAAGAGCTTGCGGGCTTGAGCTGCAGCTTGTTTGTTTCCCCACGTTGGCGGGAATTATTCCCCGCAATGTAACAACAGCCCTGCTTTTAAACTGCGTCCATAGCTTCTTCAATACGGTTCCAAGGTTTAGTAGTACATCTAAGGTACTAACACAATGATTTACACGTGCGTCTTTAATAAAAATATTGATAAGTTATTGATACTCGAATGTTGGTAAACAAGTAAAGAAATGGTAAAAGGGGAGTACATGCAAGAGCCTACCGAGTAAGGTCATCAATGTTGTTGTCGTCCTGGTATGGCTGCACATGCGTTATTAGCCGTTGTGTAGGCTCCATCTTTTACTATCTAGGTACCTGGTCGATTTATAACTTGTCATTGCCAGACCTGAGTATTCACAGCCGCCTTGTTTAACTGCAAGGTACAAAATATAACCTCAAATATTGAGAATTGGGACATTTTAGGACTCTGCGATACCACCTCAAGGCCCACGATACATCTCTTTGGATCAAGTCTTAAAGCTGTACCTTGGGCTATGAGAGCTTAACTGGACTAATAATAACAGCAAATGACTACTCTCTTTGAAGAATAAAAATAGTAAGAAAAGACACAACAAGTGCACCATGCAGAAAGTCCAATACTGGTGGAATCTCAATACATCGCTACGAAAACCCCTGGCCTTTTTGAATTAGACGCCCTCCTCATAAGTACGGACTTTGAGGCTCGGGGCGTAGATACCCTTACACATTTGGCCCACTTAAACATAGTAGCAATTAGATCGGACAATACCGGGGCTTGAAGCCACCGCTTCGCATCACAGAAGCCCGACGTCATCTCCACCTTGAAGGCATCGTATACCTTGTCTCCGGACGCAGAGCCCACCCATAAGTAATCAAAATCCATTATTCATCTCACAGAACAAGAGCAGTGAAATCCGTGAGCGTGTAAAAGCGACACCACCAATAAAACACGACAGTAAGAAAACGTCAGGCACCTTCCAAGCTCGCTACCGTGTGCAAACTCCCAGGACAAAATGAGCGCCAACGCCGAAATCTACGACGACAAGAGCCCGATCTGTGTGCCCTTCATAGTGGAGCGGTTACGGTCGCACCTGAGCTCGGGCTCGACGCGGCCCTTCATCATCGGGCTGAACGGCGTGCAAGGCGTGGGCAAGACGACGCTCGTCCGCACGCTCGCGGAGACTCTGCGTCAGGACGAGGGGCTCGAGACCTTGGTATGCAGTATTGATGACTTCTACCTCGCGCACGAGGACCAGGTCGCGCTCGCGGAGTCCATGCCGGATAATAAGCTCGTGCAGGTTCGGGGCGAGCCGGGTAGGTCTTCTCGCCCCTGCATTTCAATTCTCATCTCATCTCTTATCTATCTCTGATCATAAATCTTTGGCTGTCAGTCAGTCTTTAAGTCATACCGGAATTTCTTAACGTCTGAGTGTTCAACACCTCAACATCTTCATTCCACATCTTGCCTGAATCTCATCTAATTATACCCAGGGACGCACGACATGGCGCTTGCAAAAGATTTCTTCGCAGCCATCCTCAACGACAGCGCAACACGGGTCCCGCAGTACGACAAATCGCTCTTCTCGGGCCAAGGAGACCGTCTCCCGCGGTTGAGCTGGCCCGAGGTGAATGCGCCGGGGCAACCCAAGGTCCAGGTCGTCATCTTTGAGGGGTGGTGCGTCGGCTTTCGCCCGCTGTCGCCTGTCGAGGTGACCTCGCGGTACAATGCGCCGTCACGGACGCTCAAGAGCCACGCCCTCGAGCACCTGCAGTTCGTCAACCGGAAGCTGGAGACGTACGACGCCATCACGAACCTGTTCGACGCCTTCATCCACATCGACGCCGAGGACACCGAGTGGGTTTACGACTGGCGGCTAGAGCAGGAGGCCATGCTGCGTGCGCAGCGGGGCGCCGGCATGAGCGATGAGCAGGTCGTGCGCTTCGTCGATGCCTATTATCCTGCATACGAATTATTCACGGAGAAATTGCGCAGTGGTCTCTTTGCTGACAAATTGCGCTGTCAGCTGAGACTCGTCGTTGGTAAGGATAGACGTGTGAAAGAAACAATAGTCATATGATTATGCTTATTCCCCTCTGTGGGCTCGAAATCCGGTTCTTGTTGTTGCAGGTTGCTCGTCATAAGTATCTTATAACCCTGATACCAGCTAGCTATGAGCCAAACTGACTAGCCAATCTCTGTATGAGAGCTACGCAGCGCCCCACATCCTCTTAGCAAGCCTTGTACTTGAGAATCGAGTAATAAGCTGCTATGTACAGCAGAAGTAAAAGCAAATCCCAAGAACGCCGGCTGATGCGGTCGTAAGTCGTAATAGTGCCGTTACACGCCAAGGTTACCATATGTTTTTTCCACGATTTCCACAGTATTCTCGACATCCACTCTTATATAGGTGAACCACATCCTTTCCTAACAAATCTGTACCCGCCAGATCCTTCTTCTATTGGTCGAAAATCAGTTGAACTCCTTGCCCAACATCATATCTTCACCTTCAGTCTTTAGGTCGGCCAGTGTCTGTCCGATACCGTGGATTTTATTTCGTACAGCTTCCTCCCGCTCTGCAATTTCGTTCTCGAACGCATTCATGATGTCTCGCTTTTCCTTCCGTGTTTCTTTGAAACGAGCCATAATCTCTCCGAATCTCTCGAGAAACCAGTCACCCGACTCTTCCCAGTCTCGAACAGGCATTTTTGTAAAGAAATTTGCCTGGTTTACTTTATCCTTGGTGAAAAAGTGCTCCAACTTCTCTGGCAAAGTACCTCTAGGTGGCTCAAAGACCGATCGTGCTTCGGCTTGGGCCGGGTCAAAGTCAAAAGCTTCCTCTTTCAAAGCCGCGTAGTCCATCGCTGCCAACGCCCCATCATCATAGTCTAACTCGTAGGAACGTTTCTTTGTTGCTGGCTGGTGTTTCTCAGGCGATAATCGAGGCATGGCACTCTCACGCAGACCAGCTTTGCCTTTACTAGTTCGGGTGAAGAGCTGCCGATTTACCTGAGTCTTCGCTTTGGGAATAGGTTTCGCGACAGGCATTGGAGTCGGTTCTCGCTCAACGCTCGCATTTTCCGATTCACCTTGGTGGCTAACCATGGGTGTGTCGGTGTCAGCAAAAATGGTTGACCGTTGTGGTTGAAGTTCAGGTACTTGCAATCTAGGTAAGCGCTCTGGCTGTATCTGTGGTACTTCGGCGGGCTCATCACGGCTGGGGTTTAAGTAGACGTGGGGTCTGAAAGGCTGTGGCATCGCAGCGGCATCACCGTTTGAATAACCAATACGCTCCGGATATGACTCGCGTCTGGTTGGCCTAAGCGCCAAAGTCTTTGGATGCTGTAGCCTTTTTCCCGATGGTGTCTTTTCTGGTGATGTATTATATGGGCTCTCATCGGCATATAGGTCACGTCCATTATCGGAGATAACATCCCTAAAGCCACCCCGTGGACTTCTAGCTTCGGGGGTCGAAGCGCTTCTTGTGAGACCATTTCCGTTTTCATTTCCGATAACATTGATCAAGCCATTGGGGCCAATGGTGAAGGGAGGTGGTTGATCTGCCCGATCGGGGGGTCTCGGGGCAGAACGGTGACGTGGACTATCATGTTGCTGATAAGTTAGAGCAGGATGTCCCTGAATTGGTCCTTGAACTGGCATCGGGGCCGGTATCTGAAGTGGCATTTGACGATAGGCAAACGGCGCATTAGAATCAATGTTACTAGTAGTGTCACTAAACGCAGAACCCTCTATTGTAGACCCCTCCCAGAAGGGTGCCGGCCTCTTAGATTGTTGCAAGGGCTCAGAAGATGTGGTTTTGCTGCGCGGGAGGTTCACGGACCCATCTCGGGTGTGGGTATGGGTAGAACGAGAGGGCATGGGGATGCGCGCGGCCGCGACGGTCGCTGCACGCTGCGAATTCGCATTAACTATGGGAGAACGAGAGCGGCCCGGCGAGGACTGCTGTGTCGTTGGAGGTTTTGCTTGGGATATGTTTACGTGGCGTGTCTGTGTCTGTGTCTGTGTCTGCGGCTGCTGCTGCTGCTGCTGCTGCTGCTGCGCCTGAGCCTGAGCCTGAGCCTGAGCCTGAGCCTGAGCCTGTTCGGGGGGTGAAGGGTCGTAGGCCGTCGCGGGGGCTGAAGTGGCGACGCCGGGCTGACTATGGCCAAGGCCAGGATTGTTAGTCACCCAGGCCTGCATCTTAGTCCTGGACTGCTTAAAGAAGGAGGCAGTAGCCGGCGGCATATGGACACGACGAGACGGCACGGCACGGGGCGGGTTCGACGGGGGCGGTGACGCGGGCAGACAAGATGACACGACCTTGTGTTGTTTACTCTTGTTTACTCGGGGCTGGAAAAGGGGAGGGTCTAGGCTACGCGTTCATGCGCTTGTCGATGATGCGAGTACGTGTACGTGTCCACGATAAGGACCATGCTCATATGTGATCATGTGTGTAGGTATGCTATTGGAACGTGAGCAGTCGATTCGAATCGGGTGGACGAGAGGTTCGGGTCTGGTGGTTATGTATCATGTCTCCAGCCGGCCCAATTCGCCAGCAACGTTGGGTCGCAACACGAATTGATAGATGGATAGGCCCTTCGAAAAATCTGGAAGGCCGCTGTGTCCGGGGTCCTCCAACGAGCGCAAATGCGGAATGCGGGTTGTGGATTGCGGGTTGCGGGTTGTTCGAATGGTGGGGAGTTGTTGAGGGTGGAAAGCCTCGCTCGCGACGTCTGCACGTTGTCACTGCCCACGTCTGACGTCTGACGGGAAGGGTGCAGCTAAAGTGCTCTATTCTCTGCGTGCATTGGTGTAATTGCCCATCTGGGGAAGTGCTTAGGCGAGCGACGGGCTCCTATAGGCTGCTGGCCACGCCTACTATACCTGCTAGCTAGTTCTATCTACAGTATGTACCTGGCTCTAACTTAGTCTCTAGTGGGGTCTCTCTGTTGGTGGGGTGCATAACGGTGCGCTGACTGCACGGCGCACCTCCAAATCTCCCCGACTGCCACTTCTTCGATAGGCTCAACAGATGGGCTAAGCATCTCATCCTCCAAACAGTTCCCGTCCTGTTCGTCGAATCGTGTCAGGCGACGTCCTCGGTATGCGTTTCCTGTCCCATTGGCTCGCCGCACACCTTCATGCTCGATGAGTTGTCCTGCATACGCTGTGCTTTGTCGAGCCATTGACATTCCACTGCGCGCCTATCTCCTTCTTCCTGCCCACATTGCAACCCTCCCCTTCATCGTTTCATTCGCGCTTATGACCGTTGGACGACATGTCGTGGCGACGACGGGATAAAGACTGCAGAATGACATGGAGGGGGGTTGGATATACGTTCCCTCGATATGAACCGGGGAGGTTTCGAGTTAGGGTAGCTTTGCTGCTACTCTCAGTCTGCATCCCACTTCTCGAGTCCAATCAATCCGTTGTGAGGCTTCCCCAGCTCACCCAT
Source organism: Xylaria castorea (assembly GCA_022495115.1). Taxonomy (NCBI): domain Eukaryota; kingdom Fungi; phylum Ascomycota; class Sordariomycetes; order Xylariales; family Xylariaceae; genus Xylaria; species Xylaria castorea. The sequence goes on along the minus strand of MU382629.1, from coordinate 984,367 downwards.
AGGACCTGTTATCTTTTGTATATCCGTCGAGCCAGTTCAGAATGACCGGCATCATATCCTGCCAGAAATCCTCTTCTTCATGTAGGACACCCGTAGCTGGATGTTGATTCCGTCTGGGGTTTGGTAAGTATACCCGGGTCCTTGTTCGTACGTTTGGTACCCAAGGTGTGCGTACCATTCCTCCTTCGACGTCTATTTAGATGTACTCAGTATCGTGTTGGACAATGTCATATATATTGTATAACTTACTACTGGTGTAATACTGTCCGTCCCCACGTCAGTACCGTCGCCTGCCTCCTTCTGTGCCTCTTTTGCTAGCGTGTCCAATGCCATCCATACCCCATTCATTGGCTCTTGCGCCGCTATGTTTTCAATTTTTGCCATGGTGGCAGCACCATATCCACCTCCTTGTAAGGCACTCGATATATACAGTTGGTGGACCCAAACTGTACCGGGCGGAAGACCTAGCTTCGCATCTTCCTCGGCGTCGTGGATGTCAAGCGCTACATGGCCGACAGGTACGTAGACTCTGCCAGTCGGCTGCCGCCGCGCGAGCCGGATCTTCGTTGCTGTATCTCGAAGATATTCTTTTTCCTGTAGAACCTGAGCACAAAGCTTACGGCCTGATAGGGGGGTTTACGAACGTTAGGATGTGACGCGATATGTCGTTCTAGCAGCGCGTTCCGATCGGGGAGATCTTCCGCTAAAACCTGACGGCGATTTTTTAACATTGCGCCAATGCCGAGTGGTTTAACGTCGACCTACAGCCCAGTAGAACATCCTCCCTCCCCTCTCTGCGCATTCAGCCCACTCTGGCACCTCATCTGCCCTCCAACCACAGGCCACTCGTTGGTCCTTCATACGTTGTACATGATCGGGGCTCGAGTGGTCCCACGGGATTATCTGCATCGGAAACTCGTTACCTTGAGAGGCTCACAAAAGAAATATAAGCCGCATATCTTTATCGACCCAAGCATCTTACCTCGATTTTCCATGCGTGCTTTGACGCCATCGCTAACAATTGTTATCCCCGGTATTCCTTAAGGACGGAACCTTTCTTCTTTGTTTTTCTCGTGTTATTTTTCTCAATGGTAAAAATATCTTAGCCGATTTTAAATTTTTTTCCATAATTCAATTTCAGCCAGTTGTGGTTCTAGCTATTGCTTATATATATATATTGATGATTCAGCCACACCGGCCACCGATCTTCGGCCTTCCAGCAGCGTTCTCGGTTTATTTAATGAGTAGACCTTATAGCAATACGGAGACAATTCCGCACTTTTGGTTTAAAAGCGGCTTCTCCCGGTTCTAGCCATCCGTCAATGCCAAAGCAGCACCGCCCATTGGTTGTTTTTCACGTCGTTTTCCGCTCTGGCTTTAATAAAACGGAGCACGCCCTAGTATCGACAACACACTCTCAAATACATCCCCATACCTCATCGCACCTGGGTATCTCCCCTTTACACAGCATAAGTAGGAGCCTGCTTAAATCCGATATTGCATGTAGTCATGCAGTTTCTTACATTCACCAAATTTGCCAAGAGGTCTAGCGGGAAATCGCGGTCGGAAATGGCCGACAACGATTTTGACCACGTAACTGAGAGATGAACCGGGCCTATTGGTATTTCTATCGCGTAGATATCGCCTCAGTCTCACAGCTTGGGCTCTTTCTCTGTTTGTTGGCTTGGACTTTCCACGATTTTCGTAACATCTGCTGGTTGCCTCAATTTTTCCTCTTCCCGAACCTCGGCCTTAGGCGCATTTCCTTGTGTGCCCAGCTTGATGAATGGAGAGATCAACACCCCAGCTGCCGCCAAAGCGACTGTAGTCTGAAAGGTTCTGGTATACTTGAGCATCGGATCTGCGAGGGATGCCGGTGTTGACTCGATCGAGCTGAACACGGCTGTCGTGATTCCCAGCACAGTTGTATTCGCCAGTCGAATAAAAACATTGAAGATCCCGCCTGCCAGGGACTGCTGGTGACTAGGGAGTGATTGCAACACGTACATCTACAAGGTGTTATTTTGAGATTTGAGGTTAGGGTAAAGACAGGAGCACAGAACTCACATTAGCGACATTGAATTGTAAATCGGCACCCGCAACATTCAAAACAAGGGCTGGGAAAACGAATGCCCAGTAATTACTATCAGCTCTCATAAAGGAGAACAAAATAGCCGCTCCAAGATAGCTCACGGCACCAAAGATCATGATAAGCGTATTGTTAACCCTATGCAAAATCCGTCCAGCCAGAATATTCCATAATAAGCCCGCAATGGCCATGGGAAGGAGTCGTACGGCAACATTCAAGGTTGACAGCCTTTGGACTTGCTGCATGAAGAATGCAATCCAGAAACCCGTTGCCTGGAAACTCATGTTCCCGAGGACAACGACAATGATAATCTAATCGCAGTTAGCAGTCGTGTAGCGTGATGCTTCATTTCGGGCTTATGTACCAAACTAAAATTGCGATCTTTCCAGATATAGAGCGGCATCAATGGTGTCGGGAAGACTCTCTCCCAGAAAACGAAGGCCACTAGGAGTAGTATCCCGACAACAAGCAACGCGATCACATGAGCTTGTGACCAACCATCCTGAGGCCCCAACCTACACACTCGTTTAGCGCGGTCATGATATCAAATCCAGAAAATTAGCACTCACGTCAAACCAGCAGTGAACATACCAGTCCCAAAGATCGTAAGAACCGTCCCTAAGTAATCGAACTGTTTCAATGCACCCAGCCGTTGTCTTAAAGGAGCCCGCTCAAAAGTCTCGACGTTCGGTACGGCCCAGAATGCAAAAACGGTAAAAACGGCCCAGATGATAGACAACAGGATAAACGCCGCTCGCCAGTTGAAAAGCTGCGTCGCGATACCACACAATATTGTGCCAAACACGAACCCCAAGGGATTTCCCGCGCTGAAGGACGAGAACGCAGCGTTCTTGCGCTTCGAGGGTGTCGCATATGCGGCTCCCAGGATTCCGATCGCGGGCGGCACAACCATCGCCGCGGGAATACCCAGCACTGGAACACTTGGAGTCAGTTTTCATCATCTTGAGCGCGCTCTCGGAGGGGTTTGGAGGTTTTCTGGGCACGGTATTCGCCTGAAAGGGGGCCTTTATGCTCCAAAACTCCCCAAGGTGAGGAAAGACAACGCTGAGAAACCCTTACCGCCACACACGATCAGCATCCAGAAGGGATTCTGCGCGAACGCCACGACGAGCGAGAAGAGGCTGAAACCAGCCATACCCGTGATAAACATCGGCTTTCTGCCTAGCAGATCAGCCAGTTGGCCGAGTGCCAGCTGAAAGGCTCCCGCGGCCAGCCTATACGAATTGGGAACATCGATTAGAAACCCTAGAACTCAAAGACCGCGTGGGGGCACTCACGAAGTCGAAGCACTAATCCACGATATCTCCCCCTGCGTCATGTTCAAATCTATCGAAACGGGGACCGTGATGATCAATGCTGTGCCAGCAAGAAAGGCCGAGGAAGCCGTTGCCACCGTCGCCTGCAGCACGAAGGCCACCTCCTGCAGCGTGTTCTGGAAGCAGTCGGGCCGGGCCCCGAAGCTCGTCGTGATCCTCTCGAGCGTCGACATGCCGGCCTCCTTGTCATCGCCAGCCACTTCCGTCGACACCCGGTTTTCTTCTATTTTCAGAGCAGAGCTCGCCGAGCTCGGCGATCCCACCTCGGGTGCCCCGTCGAGTCCGTCCGCCTGTTGCCGCGAAGACATTTTTCGTGACGTCGCGTATTTGCTCCGCAGTATTCGCCGTGTCTGAAGCCTTATGGCACTCACAATCCCAATGGAAGGTCAGATATACGGTATGTCTGGTAATGGAACGCTAGCCCCAATATGGTCACTCCCTTACCGCGCGACGACACACCTAGGACACTGAGCAAAACATGAGAACGTTACTTAGATCCTGGGGGCATCATCAAGCTTTGTCAGGCTTAGCAATCAGTAGATCAGAGCGATCGTTGAGAGTAGATCCATTGATTTTAGTCTAGACGCCAGACGTGGGGCGCATATCGGAGTTGTGCTAAGGGACCAACAGTTTCGACCGATATAGCTCGATCCGTATTTGATCTCGTTCCCTCCTCATCATCAATTCAGCTTCTGAAGACCTCTACATTGCCTGTGGCTATTTAGGATGATACTGAACGTATATACGGAAGATGTCAGAAGTGTTTTTCTAGTAGGTAGTGTTAAGACGTGCGATCGCGAAGCTAGCCGAATTGCATGTCAACCATGTCCCTTCGGTTCGAAGATTCACCACATAATTATACCGAGCCGAGCACGAATGTGGCTTAATAATAATGACCAGGGTCTTCGACTACACCGCTTGGCTTGCATATTTCATACTAGAGCTAGCGAATTCACCGGGCAATCTAACGACAGAATTGACAACCTAAGGCAGCCACGGGGCTTCCCCGCAGCTAGCTACGCATTAGATAGCTATGGAATGCTTCATGCAAGCTACTAAAATAAAACATCTAGGTAGTTCAAACGGTTGCTCTATATATCTGGTCAAAACGGAGCTTGGTTATGGCTTCATGCTTCAAGAGTGAATGCGCAAGTTGGAGGAAGCATTTTTTAAGAGGTCATAGAAAAAACAAATCATCATAGATAGTATCTTATTCTCAGGCGCTGTAGTTGGTGCAATTGAGACGCCTGTCCATCATTTGTTAAGTGTACTATCAGGTAAGAATTCCTTAAGTTGATGAATAAAGATCTGGGATGATCCCTTACGGGTCCAATGCATTCACATAAAGAGGTGATACCTTGACTTCTCGCACCCAAAGATCCCACGGCCGCTGAACAGTTCCCATATTTGACGTCCAGCTGTCTCTTGCCTGCTGTTGGGTGAGGTAAGGGAGTTCGTATCCGGAATCGACCGCCTGCCCCCAATATGCGTGCTTGGTTGCCAACGCTTCCGACTGGACCTGCGCGTTGGCCTGCGTGTAAAAGGCCTTATATACGACGGTTTCGATGCTGGTGGCGCATGTCGTGAAGCCGTGATTCTGCATGAGCGCGACGTAGTAATCGGGCAAACTCTTATCTGTCTCGCTGCCTCTAGCCGAGAATTCTGCCGCGAGCGCCGCGCCGAGGCCGACGTTGCGGATAAGGAGATCCTGAGTGTCATTGTCGTGGTAATGTTTAGCGATGTCGAAGACGGGGACTCGCTCGTCTTTAAAACCCCCACATACATCATGTCTCAGCCGTGTATACGATGCGCTTCGAGCAGCACGAGTGGTGGTGGACCCGGCGAGAGTACGTACCCAAGAATCCTGCCATGTGTATCAGCGGCTTCAGAGGGACGACGCTGACGCTGTACGGGATCACGGCCGGCGAGTGGCTGTGTACCACGGTGCTGATTTGGGAGAATCGCTTGTAGATCTCGCTGTGGATGTAGCGCTCGATGAAGCCGTTCGGAGCATCAGGCTCGACTGGTGATGCATCCGAAATATGGTATTCCACTATATCATCGGGGGAAGACACGAGGGCCGGCGCTACGTTCCGAGACAGAAAGAAGGTCGCCGGGTTGTTCGGGTTACGCACCGAGAGGTGGCCGTAAGCGTCGAGCACGCCCTTGTTGTGTAGTATGTGCAAGGCATCGATTAGGGCGGTGAATACTTGAGTGAGGTTTGCAGAGACCATCTTGATAATATAATGGTAACTATCCCAAAGCGGAGAACACCTCTACCATCACGATATATTTCGAGAGTTATTCATTGCGGGGCGAATGAAGCCTCGCGCCCGGGACTTGATAGCGGGGGTGGCGATGTCGATGATACTACTCCAACGGCTGTTGACCGACGCGTTCGTCAATATCTGGGTCCAAATGGTAGTATGACCTGGCCAATAGAGAAGCGGGGCACGATGATTGCATTTCGAGCTTGAAATTAAGGGCATGGCACATACTTTCAATGCTTTCTCGAATATCTAGTTGGGAAACGAATTACAGTAAACTTACCGCTATGCGAATGCTCTAGGTTAGAAAGCTTTCAGATACGATGAGCTTATTTACATATTCCAGGTCTGAGACGCGCGTGGCTATGGGAACCTATCTCGAGTTGATCAACCGTACGGAGTAGGATATTTTTGACTCCAATTATACAAATCTTATCTGGACAACCAGAGGATATAGTGCTTCCCCTTAGGTCCTTGGACTCCTCAGAAAGCTGACGACACCACCGCAATATCCTACCAGATTGTTTAATCTACTACATTCCTCAGCCTGATGTGCCTTCCACTCTCTCAGTGCGCTCATGAGAGTATCGCTCTCAATGATGACATCAAAATGTAACCGCAGGAAGACCGTCATCCATGCTTGAGTAAGTTCATAGTCTCGTCTTGCCTTAAGACGACTTGTTAGCGCCCGGATGAAATGTAGTAACTCGTTTGAGTCGTCACTATCACCGGGTGAGAGCGATCGTAGCTCAAGATCTGCCGTAGCTGGAGCAAGAGCTTTTAAATGCTCGATAAAACTGTCATCTGCAGTGATAGTCAGCATATATCGCAAGGAACTGATCGAGGACTAGGCAACTTACAATTTCCACTGGCGGCTCCGGTCCGCAAACTGCCAGTGAATACTTGCTCCATCCTGCCCTGATCGAATTTCGTAATCCTGGACTCATTCAGGCTGTCATCCGGTCTTGCCTCGGGGGCATTCTGGTTCGAAGCTGGTGCTCCTGTTGTTGATGGCAAAAAGAAGGGTGCCTTTTCAGGAACTTTCGGTGCTTCTTTCGGCTTGTTTCTTTTCTTGATCAGGTCAAGATGTAGTAAAGTTTGCCATCTGCTCCTTGGAACCAAGCTTAAAGTCATCATGTCAGCACTGAGTTGGTCCAGACTTGGCGCAGTAACTTGATCTTCATCTTCCACGGCGTCTTCGTCGTCAAAGGCCGCCTCTAGTAGCCCTTGACCACCTTCTCCTGACACGGTGGGGCCAGAGACTTTCTCTACAGCACTCTCGGATATTTGCCTAGTGGGCACGTGTGTGAAGAGGCTCTTATTATTCCAGATATGAACACCTAGCTCGCCTTCGGATGCTGCAGCAAGATATTCGCCGGTGGCTGAGAATGCCAAAGCAGTGCAAGGTTTCTCGAGCCGAATCGCGTCGATGAGATGGCTTGTGGGTAGATCCCAGACTCTTATAATGGAGTCTTGGGATGCGGCCACTACCCAGCGCCCGTCGTTAGAGAATGTAAAATCGTTGATCTTGCCCTGGCAACCCCAGAGCTCGCGAATGGTTTGCCTCGTTTCAATATCTACTACGCGGATAGATCCGTCGTCACATGAAAAGGCTATGAGATCGCTCGCAGGATGGTAACGACAACCGGTGATTGCAGTCATCGGAGCCCAGTTAATTTCGTGGAGTAGATTTCCGGTCAAAAACTCCCAAAATTTGACTCTGCCGTCGAGAGAGCAGCTGATCACGAGGTGGTTCATCGAATCAACAGCAATCCCTGTCACCGCCTTTGTATGTTTGCCTGTCCCTGGGAGGAACCTGGAAGACACACGGGCTTGAAGTTGTATAACTGTGTCTGCTTGTCTAGCTTGCTGCATCTTGACCTGTCTGGCCTGTGCGGGTGTCAGTTTAGATGGGAAGCGTTGCCTGTGTAGCCCTGATTGTAAGTTGAACATGTCGACCGATCCTCCAACAGATCCAATAACGGCAAAAGTTCCGCAAGAACTCATCGTGACCGTTGACACGTTTGCACCATCACCAGTCTGAAACGCCCATCTTCCTGCGCGTTTGCGCCCCCAGAACCACGTGCGTACGAATGGGTCGTCTTTGTGAGCAGTGACAACGCTTTCCCAGCCGGTCATGCCACTAATCTCGGCGTTTAGAGATTTCTTTGGATCTCTCGTCTTCTGCCACAACGGCTGCTTGCCTGGAAGAACGCCCATGCCCCCATCTCTGTTTAACGAGCAAGCTATACAGGTGATTTCTGGGGCTTTAAGATCTTCGAGGGTAGTAGTAGGGCCATGACTAAGAGCTTTCGTGGCTAGGATTCCCGACTTCTTGGCTTTCTTGCGTATGCTTCCTTGACTCAGCTCGGTGCTTTGTCCATCACGGCGAAGACTCCATCCCCATAAACTCCTGTCTTTTCCGCCGCTAAGGAGCCATTTGTTGCCTGCCTCAGCACCTTCAAAATCCGAAGGCAAGAAGCGAAGGGATGTGACAGGCGCGGCATGACCGCTTCGGGTATGTAGAATTCTTGGTATGGGCGAAAATGGGGTTTCGTCGAAGATCCAGGTTTTAATAGAGTTGTCTCGGCCACTTGTGACGACCACAGGTTGACCTGCCAAGAACTGGATCTTGCTCACACCACCATGGATTTTTGTACCGTCTTGAGACGGTGGGTTATGAGCGCTCCTCAAAATGCCCATTACTCTACCACCTTCGTTTAGATCCCAGAACGTGATGTCGCCGCTTGTATCAGTTGCAGTTGCCATAACACCGTCCTTACGGCCGTCCTGTCCTGCACCCATTCCGTCTGTGCGGAAAGAGATACTTGTCACAGCAGCATCTTCTACGCCAGCATTGACTTGGATAAGGGTCTTGTCGGTGAGTATGTTGCGGACGGTTAGTGACCCCCCAGCATAGGCGATGGCCATGAGCGACAGGGCGGGTGACGGCTGCATGCACGTAACGGCACCACAGCTGGGCGATGGAGGCAGGAGGGTGTAGATAAGCTTTCCTGTTGATACGTTCCATATCTCTACCCAGCCATCGCGACGCCCAGCAAATATCTTATTTAGATAGGTAGGCATTGTGCATATCCCGCCAGTAAGCTCGTTATCGCCCTTTCGGGAGGCCATTGTGAATAGCGTGGTGTAGTGCTCAAACGTCGTTGTCTTCCAGACCTCTATTCTCGTCATGGAACATGCCACTATCCAGGATCCGAATACAAGGATCTGCTTCACGGGCTGTTGCAAGTCGGAGGGGAGTTCTAAGTGACCGACTTTCTTTCCCCGCTGGAAAATCCAGATGCCCTGGGAGGAGGCTCCAATATCCCGATTGCCCCATGCTGCGAAAACCTTGTCCTTCCATGCGCATGTGGCAGTGATTTCGAAGGGCGTCTGTGGCCGGGTCAGAAACACGAGGTTGAGCCCGCGCTTCAGGTCGTACGTCTGTAGAGATCGGCCGGTCGAGGTTGTGACCTGGAATGTGGTCTTGCCCAGGGGGATCGAGGTGAAGGGCACGTCGGTCGGAGAGACCAAACCTACGGTCTACGGGTCGCGGTCAGCACATACGCTTTATAGCAGCGATAGGAGGCACGGCTAGTTACCCGATAGGGAGCAAAGATGCGGGACCGTTGCTTCTGGGCGGCTGCAGTCGTGACTTTTGCGACGGAGCCCAGCTTCTGGCGCTTGGCCAGAGGCCCGTCTGGCTCAGAATGCGGCATCGTCTCCTCAAGTCGTGTACGTCTCTGTCTCCGCCTCTCTATTTCGTGAAGCTACAACTGCTTCGCCGCTGAAAGTGCGCAAGCATAACCTTGGGGCCTTGGAAGCAACGGTGAGACCGGTCCGCTTGTGAAGCATGTATCGTAGCTACTATGGCGGAGAAAGTGAGTCGCATTGGTTTTGCGACGGTGGTTCTGGGAACTTTTTAGTTGGAAATATTTTCGATTTGTCAATTGGGCCAATCAAAAGTTCTCAATGCGGGCTCTCTCAGCCCCTCCATGATTTCAATACCTACCTATCCATCCTTGGCTCACTTAAGGCGACCAGGCGCCATCTACCAACTGTCACATGCTGTCACTCCTTACCTATCATCTGGCTAAGTAATTCTATGGCTGTTTTATAACGCGTATTTGCATCACGAGATCGACTTTGACTGGGGCGATTCCAAAGTTGCAGCCAAACATCACGTATATGCGCACGCTTTATCGTTATCGCTGAAGAACGGCACCCCACATCGGAGTTTGGTGTTCAAAGACACCGGGCTTCTCACATTGTTAAATATTCTTTGTACTCCATACACAACTCGTCCTAGACGGCGAAAAAGATGACTGTATGATGCTGTCATTGGCTGCCTTACCCGTTCGCTGCCCATGCGACTAAACCTTGTCGGTATTGGCATATGAACGGATGGACATTTCTATCCCTGCCAACACCCTGTTCAGACCCTGTTGACGAAGACGTCACAGCATCTACTCCTGGCAACGCGTGACCGTTATATAAAAAATACGACGCAATGGGGAATCAGAGACGTGAAAAGAAAACCCGCTCTGCTACCAGCTACCTCATGAGGCGTCTCAAGACGCCGGGAAATGAAGTGCGGTGATAAGATCTGTGCAGATAACAATTTCTATCTCCACTCATAATTAATCATCTGAATCATTTATTCACAAGAGACCCAACCGATCGACTCGCTCGAATGCTGCCACCCAAATACAATAAGGTAAGCAGGTGCCACTATCTTATGAAATGCTCTACAACGGTGCTTCTCTTTTCCAGCGGTACGACCAAACCTTGAGGAGTCTGGCATAATTATTAATGTTTGGTCATTTCGTTCATACTCTAACCGCTTGATCTCAAGCAGCTGCTTTTGACGACGACGACGACAACAACAACAAGGACGACGGCCCACTCCTCAAACCTAAGACCTACGTACACCCTGTACGCATTGCATTACATTGAGTACTGATAAGTACCTGGACTGATAACTGGTATGTAATATTTTCCACAGAGATCTGGTATATTCACAATCGATCTGTGTTCTGCGCCCCAGTTTTGGTGCGGTGCCACCTATACTTATAGTGGTGTACGTAGTACGTTAGAAACCTTGTCCTACCTAGGTGGGAATAGCATCCACAATTTGCTATTTTTTCCCCTTATAAAGATATAAGAGAGCTGTCTACGCGAGATCCATACAATTCAGCATACAGTCTTTATCAGTGCATTATAACAAAGACGCCTGGGAATACAACTCAATTGCTTACCCAAACAGTAGCAACTTTGTCGAGGCGCTCTATCGTTTCTACCTGGTTGCCTCGGCCCGTTCACTGGTCTGTCTTGCCACCCGTGTCACTGTAACGAGACACTCATCGGTTGCTTAGTCGACTTACAGGTAGGCGCCGCCCAGAACCAGCGGAAAAGTGGTCTCGTGTTTCGCTTTGTTTTCTTCAAGATGGAAGCAAACTCAGACGACCCAGCCCACCCAAAATTTCCCACCGGCAGACTCTCTTCCGTCCAGGACTTTGGCTCCAACGGCCAATTACTTGATCCCACCTTCAATCAACGTTCCTCAATCTCCGAGTCGGACGGTAACAAGCGTGTCTCTGTCTCGTCCGTCTTTTCTCTGGCGTCGGCTTACGGTGGTGCGAGCTCCGCCGTCTCCTCCGCTGCCGGCTCCGACTACGGCACCGTGCAACGTTCTATTCCCGTCCATGGCCTCATGGCTTCGGTCAAGGGTCTAGACGCCGTCCCGGGTCAGTCAGACGCCGGCCTCTCCAACGTCACCGTCACCACTTCCTCTAGTCCCAACAACCAGACTTCCCCTGGGAACGGTCCGCAGTTGACGCCGCAGAGTACGCATCACTCCAACTCGCTCGACCTGGTTCAGCGGAACCCCGTGGCTCCTCTTCCTCCCCCAACTCTCACTCCCGCCGCTCGATCTCAAACGAACAGAGACAGGAGTAGGGCTAAGCGTCGCTTCAGTGGGAGCACTGCGACCAGTAGTCACAGCCAGAGCAGCGAGCGAGGTCCCCAGCCTAGAGAGAAGGAAGAGGCGAAGCCAGCACCCTGGGGCATCATCGGTGTCTGTGCCTTGGACTCGAAAGCGAGGAGTAAGCCCAGCAGGAATATACTCAATCGCATCATCGCCAATCGTGACTTTGACGTCGTTGTTTTCGGAGATAAAACAATTCTGGATGAGGGTACGTCCATTCTGTCAGTTGAGCCCACATTCTCGTTCCTAACGCTACAACAGGTGTGGAGAACTGGCCAATATGTGACTATTTAATATCATTTTATTCCGACGGGTTTCCATTGGATAAGGCGATTGCATACGTTAAGGCTCGGAAACCTTTCTGCGTCAACGATGTTCCCATGCAAAAGATTTTATGGGACAGACGATTGTGTCTTCGTATTCTAGACAAGATTAACGTTCCAACACCCCAGCGAATCGAGGTGAATCGTGATGACGGGCCAGGTCTACTAACTCCCGAGGTTGCAAAGCACACCAAGGAAGTGTCTGGTATTGACCTGGAAGTTACGGACTTCGAGCAGTACCGCGCTCCTAGAAAAGTCGAGCTGCTTGACGATGGCGATATACTCAGCGTCGACGGTGCTCTGTTGAAGAAGCCTTTTGTCGAGAAACCAACCAGTGGTGAAGACCATAACATCATTATCTACTTTCCACGGTCCGCAGGTGGAGGTGCACGGAAACTCTTCAGGAAAATTGGCAACAAGAGTTCAGAGTTCGTGGCAGATCTCGTAGTCCCCCGAGCAATTACCGAGCCGAATGGCAGCTTTATATATGAGAAGTTCATGCAAGTGGATAATGCGGAAGATGTAAAGGCTTACACTGTTGGATCCCACTACTGCCATGCAGAGACGAGAAAGTCGCCCGTTGTGGATGGCATCGTCAGGCGCAATACCCACGGTAAAGAAATTCGCTATGTAACTGCTTTAAGTCCCGATGAAAAGGAAATGGCAAGTAAGATTGCAAGAACGTTTGGGCAGAGAGTCTGTGGATTTGACCTGCTCCGTGCTGGGGGCAAGAGTTGTGTCATCGACGTGAATGGTTGGAGTTTCGTGAAAGATAACGAAACATATTACGACCACTGTTCCAGCATACTCAAAGAGATGTTTATCAAGGAGAGAATTCTTCGAGGTGGCCCAACACCACCACTCCCCTCTCCCACCGCGATAGATATTAATGATCCTTTGGCAAGAGCGCTCTTGGCGAGTAAAGACAAAGAAGGGTTGCTAGGTGCACAATCAGCGGGTCATTCTACATTGGCTTTGGCTGGCGCCACTGGTACGTTGTCCTCAGAAGATTCTATGAGGGACTCGAATGTGGATGAGAAGTCTCTAGGAGGCTCTCCTATCACAAGGTCCGAGACGAGCGTAGCGAACATGGCGTCAAAACTACAGAATGGGATTATTAGTCCTCAAACTCATCTCACCGGCAGCGGCTCGACTTCTAGTAGCATGCCTGCTACCGCTCCACCAACGCACCCAGCTACACCGAATAATGGACTAGAGGAATACGTCGATTCTCAACCTACACCGCCTCCACCACCGCCAAAACACTCGTGGAAACTCAAAGGCCTTGTTTCAGTGATTCGGCATGCTGATCGTACGCCGAAGCAGAAGTACAAGTTCACTTTTCATACTCAGCCCTTCATCGAGCTCCTCAAGGGACACCAAGAGGAAGTCCTATTAATCGGCGAGGCAGCGCTCTCAAGCGTCCTCGATGCTGTAGATGTGGCGATAAAGCAAGCAGTTGAAGATCGTGGCAAACTCAAAGCGCTAAGAAACGTCCTTGTAAAGAAAGGCGGCTGGGCTGGTACAAAGGTACAGATCAAGCCGATGTTCAGTAAAAAGAAATCAGCGGAGGTAACGCCTGACGAAACAGCTAATACCTCTGAAGGTGTCAAGACGGAGTCACTGACTTCGGGAGCCCCGACTCAACAGCATGAAGCGGAAGGAATTGCGAAGTCGAAGCCTTTAATGGAACAGCGGGATACTCAGGACACGGCCAATGGCAAGGAAGAGAAGCCTCGGGATAAGACCCGGCAGGGTGCGTTTCAACGCCAAGACTCAATGTCGGGAGTGACCATGTCCAAATTTACAGCGGCGGACAACAGTTTCGTCTTGGATAAGTTGCAGCTAATTGTCAAGTGGGGAGGTGAACCAACGCACTCTGCCCGATATCAGGCCCAAGAACTGGCGCAGAATATGCGGAACGATTATATGCTCTTAAACCGAGATATCCTCGACGAAGTTCACGTCTTTAGCAGCTCAGAACGGCGTGTCACAACGAGTGCTCAAATCTGGGCGGCGTCTTTCCTAGACCAGCAAGAACTTCCTGAGGATTTCATTACAATACGGAAGGACTTACTTGATGACTCCAATGCAGCCAAGGACGAGATGGACAAAGTGAAAAAGAAGTTGAAGGGCTTATTGCGCAAGGGCAACGAGCGTCCACCACAGTTTGCCTGGCCCGAAGGTATGCCTGAGCCTTCTGAGGTCCAGACACGGGTCGTTCAGCTGATGAATTTCCATCGCTATGTTATGCAACACAACTATAATAAACTACATAGCGGCGCTGTGAACTCGCTTAATGCTATTAACAATCCCGGCTCGGACAAGGCTACCGGCGAAAGCTCCAGCACATCGATCGCTTCGTCGCTCTCGCAGGCTAACGCCATTAGCAATATCCAAGCTCGGTGGTGTTGCGGTGAGGATGCTGAGCTCTTCAGAGAACGTTGGGAAAAACTTTTTGCTGAGTTCTGCGATCATGAAAAAATCGATCCAAGTAAGATATCCGAGCTGTATGATACTATGAAGTTCGACGCTTTGCATAACCGCCAATTTCTTGAGTGGGTATTTACGCCGCCGAAACACATGCTAGAAGAAGAGTTCGGCATCACTCTCGGCCGCGAGAGTAAAAACGCACCTAAAGAATCGGAAGAGAGCGGCAAGACGGCCGACGATAGGTCCGATAAGAGTCAGGCCGTAGGGTCACCACCCAGCGAGCGAACCGACAAGTCTGACTGGCCGGAGAAGCCTGAGAGGGGGGAGAGATCAGAGGCACAGAACGCCATGAGACGAATTTTTCGACGGCGATCGTGGATGAAGCACCCCAGTGAAATTGCACAGCCTGATGAGTATTTTCATCTGCAGAGGGGTAACAACCGGACCAAAGCGAAAACGGACGCCCGCTTCGAGCCACTTCGAGAATTATATCAACTGGCAAAGGTGATGTTTGACTTTATATGCCCTCAAGAGTATGGCATATCAGATAGTGAGAAGGTCAGTCTTACCCGGGAATTCTGTGTAAAATTGAGCTAACAAAAGGCAGCTTGAGATTGGACTCTTAACTTCACTACCTCTTCTTAAAGAGATAGTCCAAGACCTCGAGGAGATGCAGGCATCGGAAGATGCCAAATCTTTCTTCTACTTCACGAAGGAATCGCATATTTACACGCTGCTCAACTGCATTCTTGAGGGAGGCATAGAGACAAAGATCAATCGTCGCACCATTCCAGAGTTAGACTACCTTTCCCAGATCTGTTTTGAGTTATACGAGTCCGAAAATAAGGGCCCGTTAGATGCGCCACTGCCTGCCTTCAACTACAGCATTAGAATCACCATAAGTCCGGGGTGCCATATCTATGATCCGTTGGATATTCAACTGGATAGCAAACATTGTATAGGATGTGCACCAAGGCGAAGCCTCACACCTCATGGGGACTGGAAGCAGGTCATTGAGACATTACGAGCGAAATTCCATCAGTAAGTCTCTTATCTTCGAATCACGGCTCAATTGTGGAACATAATGATGCTTACGAGGACACGTATAGGGTAAAACTGCCAAAAACTTTCTTAGCAGTTAATCTTTCCGACGCCTTCACGTTCCAAGAGAAAGAGCGCCAGAATTCGGAGGCCGACGTATTTGATAGAGATCATCAGGACGACGAGCGTGATGGCTTGGAGATGAAGCGAGCCGAGCCATCGAAGTCGTTACCGCACGAAGTCGATGACGGCTCCATGACAGGTTATGTGCGGGACGACAAATCTGGCATAGGGATTATGGAGGTTCTGCCTCCGCCCATCGCCACGAGCACTTCTGAGTCCAGTCTTGAGCAACCTCCGAAAACCGCTGTGACAGGTAATGATGCTCGGTCACAGCCAGAATAATTATCGTGATGACGTATGCGTATGCGTCTCGAGTCAACCTCAGTAGCAATGCATTGTCCCCCCCAACCGTATTGGATCTACATAGTAGTAAAAGGGAATCCCGGAATGCGAGCCGAGGGGTTTTCAATCCATCGGCACGACGGGCGCTGTCTACACTAACTGGAGCCCTGTTTCACCTAGGCGGTGAGCGAGTTTCGGTCAGGGGAATGAATCCCTTATGGCCGGTTCTTCCGACTCGGCCTTATTATATTTACACACGAGTCCAAAATCACCGCGCGATACAGAGATAGACTTTTCGAGCTTACGACAACCAACAGTCAAAGCGTTATCAGCATTGATGTTAGTAAGCGAGGATATGTCATGTCAACGGGCGGCGGGATGCCAGGACCCTTGTAAAGAGTATGTACGGGACGACATGTGTCAACCAGGTACTAAATTAGACTAGAGTAAGGCTAGATTAGAGCGAAGCCAAGATGGCACAAATAGGAAGCTCCATAAGATGCTTCCAACAATAATCCCAGTAGATAGAATTTGACAACTCAAGCTAAAATCTAGTTTGCAGTTTATTGTCGAGGAAACGGACGTGCGTAAACACGTACGATTTGGTTTTAAATCTGCTAATTCATTGAATTGTAACATCATTTGTCTTTCGGCCACCACTGCCAAGTGAATACAAAACGATAGTAGGTGATTCGACATGCAAATGTGCACTATGAAGATGAGGCAGTCCGATTTTTCCCCGAGTCGATCATCGTCAAGGGCTCAAATAGAGCATCGCCCACAAACTTACGTACGTATCCCGGCCTGTGCACTAAAAAAAGACTTGTGGCTTGGTAGTTAGGGTCACTCGACAGGACAACGAAGTCAAGGTTACCCAACTACCCTACAGTCCACGGTTCCCTAGGCTGAAAACTGTCAAATGAGGTTCGCCTTGGACCTGCCAAGTTTCTCCCAGCCCAGTAGTTAGTGCAAAAGTGCCGGCGGCTCCCCGCCTCGCCCAAGCCACCATGTGGTGTAATGTGGTACGTGTAAGTAGATGGGCAGCGCATAATCAGGACAGGTACCTGTCCAGTGACAGCCCCCCTTCCCTGCTGGATCGAGGTACTTTATCATCTGATCTTCGCAAAAACGACGATTCTAGAATGCCGTTTTATAGAGTCGTGCCGCCAAGACCTACGACCGGTTCCGAGAGCGTGGGGTTGGACTCTTTTCGTCGGGGAGGGATATCAAACACTTTAGTATGGGCCGGTACTATTTACGACGGACATACCTAGGAGGACCTATCATGGATCTAGAAATCTACTCAAAGTCTACAGTACGTTTATTTCCTCTTTCGCGTCTTGCACAGTCACCTGAGTCTTGGCACTTCATATTTTGTCCGAAGGATGCGATTGCTCGTCTCTAGCTATTACCGACATTCTTAGCCATAGTTATTTCCGAAACGCCGAAGACCGAAGCCTTCGATCCCCGAATTTCGCTGCCGCTAATAGCGATTTCGTTATTGAGGGACGTCGTGACGTTGGTGATGACGATAGACAAAAGCTGCGAAAAAAAGTGAGGGGTTGTCATGTAAGTGAGAAGGAGCCTGATCCCATCAAGATATGGTACATCTAATTCTCAGATATGAGATCACGAATAGCAGCATTTACCTATTTGATAAACGAAATCCAGCACAACGAACCCCCACGAGCAAGATAGGTTGAGTACCAGGGTGACCTTGACCATCCGTATATGGAAGCTCTTTAGAGCGTGTTGATAGATAATCGTGGCCGTGTAGTTGGGGATTTAATGCAAGTTTGTTGGGATCGCTGCAGTGGATAGCGGTGACGTCTAGCCAGAGCCGGAAGAGATGTTTAGTCCGAGGCAGTCTTTGCTGATTACTATATCATTTTAATCCGCCTTCTCCAGTGTGCGGACCGGCATGACGGGGGTTATTCGACGAGGCCGCCTACCTGCAACCGCAGTAGGCGAGAAAATAAAAAATGATTCGCATTGCATACAATAGTGGTCGACTAATCTAGTGGCATGCATGTGCATAGCTCGGGGCACGCTACACTATAAGAAGACAGTGAAAGACATCGTGAATGGTGCCCATACATAGTACAAGTAAGTTCATCGTACGAGCTGTGCCGATAGTACAAGAGTCAGAGTTTCATCACAGCTGACAGTACTATGTAGAGCATACACGTGTGTGGTGCAGGGCCAATATACGCTACCGGCTCATGTTCCGTTGCTGGGATGGTAAGCCCACCCGCGTGCAAGGATGCGAAAGGGAAGGCTACTCGATGCGGTTCAAGGTGAAAGTGACAGGTAAAGTGACAGGTCATATCATTCGGCAAACCCATCCGTAAGATGCATCAATCTGGGTCCCGGTACTTCGCTTCTGCTCGCCAAGAACAGATCCGAAGTACCAACTATCTGGTGAGCGTTGTTCTACCACCAATTACTGCTAGTTAGCAACGTGAGGCAACAATGTGCGAGGGGCAGGGAGCATTACCCCATCGATATCTTCTGGCACGTGTTATTCGTCTTGGTTTCCTTTTTGAAGTGAGCCTTAAGATTGAGGCATTTGATGGGGTGGGTGTTGTCGGAAAACCAACTTAAAGCCTTCAAGCACCCTCGCCGACATCAATCGCTGTCTGTGCCATAGTTCAACTCGAAATGTTCGTCATGATCCTACTCGAGACGAACAAATGCTCCAAGGTTCATTCCAGCAACAGTCAAATGCGCTAGAGGTTTTTTTTTTGTCGAACACGGCCTCTAGGTTCACCATCCCGTTCATATCACACGCCAACAAGTGGTTCTGCATACCATTTCTTCGAGTTCCGTTCCATTTATAAGGGCCCAGACCTTAGACCTCAGACCAACCGTCAAAGCGAGCATAGGTGGCACGTCTTTCGCTCTGTAAGAGCCCACCCGCAATATTGACAACGGTTACAGCGGGCCCCGCTCTTCTCTTGTCATGGTACCGAATCTTGACAGTTAACCGTTCTTGGTAGCAACGCTATCCATGTTTGTCGTGCTATTTCGATTCTATAGATTGTCAGCGTACATCCCCGGCAGCGGCACCGGTTGGTCGATCAGCTCTACCTATGGGTCATCGCTAGGAACACTATACTAATTCAGCGTTCGGACGGCCTGGCCGACCCGGCTAGGGCCGGGGGCTACGCATTAATGGATCGAGTCTCCGACAATAGCACCTGTCTTTCTGCAAGACGTCAGTGAGTATCGGCTGTGCGCCTGCTGAGATAAATAAGTTGCAGGCTACGGAGGCAACATCCGGTCGGAAACTAAGCTGGTTCTGGTGGTGCCTGTTCGATGCCGAGAGACATTCGCACGTGGCCAGCAACGTGCGCGGACACGCACTGACGATAACATGACCTACCTAAGCTGCTCTTGTTCCGTTTGGGGTTTTCCGGCCAACAGGCCTAGCCGCCGCAGTGTACATATACTGTATGTACACCTATTCTACTCCAGCACCTATACGAATGTGGCCGCAGGATAGCCAGGAAAGGGCATGGCCGAAACGAAGATTTCTTGGCCCTTTGTCCGAGAGTGGGACGATCAGGAGGCTCGTGGTATCCTGGGTCGCGTGTTAGCATGTAGCACGATGTTGTTCGTCGAAGGTGGACGATTCTCTCCCCGCTGACGGTAGGGGCATTTGTGGGGAGGTGAGGAAGATAGTGGAGGTTTCAGCTACGAGGAAACGACATCTTTTAGCCATACCGAGACTGCCGGTTATTTGGGACAGTTGCTTGCCGGCTCAAATTTATATCGTATCGTATCGTATCGTATACGTATTCATGTGCCTCGGGTGCCTTCCACCAGGACTAACTCGTAGTGTGAGCGAATGTACGGGGACATTCAAAGCAATACATGTATGCAGGGATGCTTCAACTTACACTAAGTACAGAGTACAGTGACACTTTTGGTGCTTGTCAGTGCTTATCAAACAAGCAGGGTGACCTATATAGGTACATACCTGAAGCATACACGTGCAGTTCCAGTCTAAGAGACCAAGTGGGTGCCGCGTTTTACCATCTAGGCAAGTAGTGACCGAGCAAGACCCAAATTGGGACGAGGGAACATTCTTACATTAGTTAACTATACCCTACACACCAGAGTATATAGTGTGTTGGGTATTCAGGCACTTATATCAAACCTTGCCTGTTTAGTAATAGGGCTTGCTTCGGAATGCCAAGAATTGGCTCTGATTACACTATCTGGAATGCCTGGAAAGGACAAAGTTGATCCTGATAGAAGGCCCTTGGGGCTTGGCACCAGTTATTTCGTCGTCTCGTCCGGCAACAGTGAAGATGGCTTGCAGGGTTGACTTACACTACCGGTATAAGCATGCTGTATACCCAGTCCTGGTATTTCCTATTCAGGCCACATGCAGGTCGAAGTAGCCAACAGGAAGTGGAGACGCCTACCTTAAACCAGGGCTAATGGAACTAGAAGCGACCTCTAAATCATAGACTGCTGCTGCTAGTATCGCTTAGCTATATTCGTTGAACCTTTTTCTTTCATCCCTCTCGAAGCAAACATGGTTGAAGGGGGGCCTCTCGACATCGAGGCCGCGACTCATACCGGCATTGCCAAGTGAGAGCTTCCGTCAGGATGCCGGAACGTATCTGGAGATCATACTTGGACATCGTCTGTTGTTGCTCACCGTACCCTAGTCCGGATGATTCAACCTAGCATCGGGGAAAGGAACTGAACATCCGAGACATGGCCTCATTTCTTGATGATGATAATGATGACCTTATGCTAGCCTGGGAATTTGGAAGATATACTAGTAAGAGATAATGAGGGTTCACAATGGCGGCGCCAGTGTAGTGGAGTAACACGAGATGTGAAACTGGCTAAATATGTTACTTGATATAGGCGTATTCAGTGCTACTGCAGGATTGGTCGCATTATGGCCGCAGGAACAGCCGCATCGGCGCGTGGTCAGGAGACAAACTGCACAGCTCATGGTGACTTCAGATATCGCTCGCAGTAGGTACATCAGCCCTCTTCCTCGTCTCGTTCCGATGGCCTTGGGTTTACTGTTAGGGTAGCAAGATACAATGCTCGAACTATCCATAAAGAGGCTCATGTTAGGGACATAGCTAAACACCAAACCTCGTTTTAACGAGAATCCAGCCTATTTAGAGCTCCACGCTGCATAAGCCACAACTTGAGAGTGATCGTCGCCACAGTAGTAGAATCTGGATATTGCTCGTGCAAACCACCGATCAGCTTAGGAGCTATCTTTTCGTCTATGCAAATAGATACTGCCACAACCCACGTCGCCTTGATCACGCTTGAGCCAGTATGGGGCGGTCAGTGTCGCATAGCATTGCACGGGTGGTGCTTCGCAGGCGGTGTGGCTTATCACGAGTTGGTATCCAGTATATATCCAGTACATCCATCTCGGAAGGCTGACAAGGCTATAAGATTCCGTCAGCTACAATTTGACCGCTTTTGTTGAATTTGGTAATATAACCTTCTCGAATGGAAGAGAAAGTAGCTGCCACTAGTCCCGAACGAGGTTCTGTCAGATGTCCATGACCCAGTCAATCTCATTCAGCAATCCTCGGACACATTGAGTTATGAACCCCGCAGACGTCTTCGCAATTGATTGGTATTGGCTTGAGCAGTATGATGGTTTCGGTGATGAACTCGGAAGAAAGTTCACACGTCATCCAATCGAAAAGCTGGGCATTACACTTATCTGAAGGCATACCCTATAGCATCTACCAAAGTGGGGTGGTATGTCCCGTGGTTACACTGCGCTTCCCTCACGATGTGGTCTCTAAGAGTGGAAAGCTGATTATAAACCTCTGTCTTGGCTCATCTTCTTATAGGCCATCATGGACGATGGTAAGCAATGTGCCTTGTGCATGTTCGTGCTTGTCCAGGACCACACCCCACCATTGCGTTGCTACCGGGAATCCCTGACGCCCACAGCAGTTGGAATACGCAAGACCTTTATCAGCCACCCTTCCAGGATGGCATCTGTGCTGCGACTGTGATTCTCGGGCGCCGCTGAGGTATGGTGTTTCGTGAATAGTATCACTTGGCTATTATTTGGGGTTGCACCGCAGCATCGGCCTAGGGACGCGGATTGATACGGGTAAAGGGAAAGACCTGGCGATGCGGTCGGCATGGCTGCATACATCTCGAAGCTTTCACATGACGATTATACAACCCAACGTGGGTGTTATAGGTGCTTGTGCAGGAATATCTCACACCGGATTGTTTAAATTGCGCCGGTTGTTCGGCCATCTGTCCAATCGACCGGCAAACTCGTCAGAATACCGCAAATCAAAGGTCTTAATCCCGGCTCGAATCCGCATGACAGGTCCGACCACCCTTTCCGAGAACCTGACCAGGGTCGACTACGAGGCTGACTCGTAGCCGAAAGACGCTGCCCAGCAGGTATAGCGCAAAGATGCTAACTAGTGAAAGCGCCGATCTTGTTGGGATGCTTTCCATCTGTCGTCCGATACACAGACCAAACGGGGGTTGCCTAGATGGAGGGATCGTCAATGGAACCATGGACTCCCGAGCTATAGCAGAGATGAAAATCCGACCCAGATGATGCGCTTGCGACTGGCTTCATCGCACACCGCCCAAAGCCCACGAAAAGAACGGCGACTACTTGAACACATTCTGCGTCGGTCAGGTTGCGGTTTCGCAAGGGGCCGTGCCAGATACCAGCCCGTCCGCCGAGTGGTCCACACCAGCGGTGAACATACTACGAGAAATTCTCTTACTTATAAGCGAGGTTCCTAATTACTATACAGATATAGGATCGATCTTGACACATTCTCACGGCGAGAAACATACATATCTCTATTAATGTCATATTCCTGTAATAAAACAAGTCAACGCACGCGCGGCAATGCACCCGTGCAGCGCCTTCGGTTCGGCCCTCTGATTATGCCTAGCGCTAGCCCGAAGACGGATAGATATCCCCTTCATCTATGAACAGGTCAGCACCAATGAGAGACGAGACTCGGCAAGAAATCAGACTAGAAACCGGCATCTCTTGTCGTAGAGTAAGGCATGCAGTGTAGCGTTGTGCATTAAGGCAGGGGAAAGAGTGCGTAAGAAAGAGTCTAGGACCGGTGAGAATCAAATGCCAATAGGAACAGTCCTTTTATTCCACATAACCATCAGCTGATTAGCGTCGGTTCTTGGAAGTCATATTGGGTCTACGAGCTCCGAGCTAATTGTACTTGCAGGTCTCCTTTCCAGCTTTGCCTTCTTTTATTATTACAATTATTCTCATTGCCTCTATTCTGTCCGGCTTATTATGGTCCCGCGCATAACTTTGCGTGTTTTTTACCTACCTATGTAGGCAAGTCGCAAGATGGCAGCCCAGTAATCGAAAGCGAAACCGCCCGCCGCCCCCAACATCAAACAAAAAAAACTAAAATAATGAAAGTATCCACAAGAGGACCTGAGCTCTTAGTTGGCAATTTCGGAGCATCTGGCGAAAGTTGGTGCCTTACAGCCTTAGCTGCCCGGTAAAGAAAAAATCTGGTACATTACAAAGGGAATCTAGAATAACCGAGATATGGCATGATTTATGTGTGTATCGGGAAGAGCATTCTACTCATAGCTAATGGTGTCGGGCCAACTAGTGCAGGGGGCGCTTGGTAAGTAGATACCTGCCTACCTACTACATATAAGTAGGTAGTAGACTAGAAAATAGTGCAGCTAGGGGAATCCCGATATTCCTCTTAGGACTGATGCCGATATCAACCTAAGGTTACTGTACATTCCAAGATTCTCTCGGATGAGAAGATGAACTCATTCGTAGTTAGTTAGTTAGTACCTAGGTAGGTAGTGACCTGCATGCATGTGCGTATGCATGCGTCTATGCCCTGCCTTCAATTTTACTACCCAAGGCACCCCTAGTTTAGATAGTATCTGACATGGTACAAGTACTACAATACATGTCGCATTAATACAATCCACTATAGGTATATACTAGTGTAAGCTACCGCAAATACTACATATTCCTTAGTACCATACGTTCATACTAGCGCTGCTCACCCCACGACACCCAAATATCCACCCCACACACATCAGACCAGATGAGTGGATGTAGTGCGTGCTTGACAGGGTACCCTCTCATAGGTAGTGGGATCAATGATGTATTCAAGGTACATACATTTATAAAAGTAGTGAACATCGAGGCTTGTCAACTTGACTCCCACATAGAAATCTGAACCACAACTTCCCATTCATGCAAATACTATAACAAGAGGATAGAAGTGGTACGAGAGTGTTTCTTCTCCTGACCGTGCTCAGGTCTAATTGTCGCTTCCAGGAGCAGCCTTCACGCCACATGGTCTGTTCAATTACCCACTCGACACAAAGCATGCCGCGTTACGATTTCACCCGGAACTCTGGATGCAGCTTGGTTTGAGGTAGTAATAAGAGCAACGATGAGGCCTGTTCTGTACTACACGCCACAGTTATCTTATTTCTACCTGACACTGACATTGATTTGTGCCCCCATGGACATACCGACCAATAGAAAACAGACAAACAGGAATAATGGCAAAAGAGGTAGTAGGCTATCTGACGCTTATTCGCTCATTATTCTTTTCTATTTTATTCCCATTTTCAGACTAATCATGCGAGACAGGCATAAGCCTTCGGGACTGCCAAAGAGCCTCCATTCCGATCTCCAAAATACCTGAACTGAATGTCTAGTCACTCTGCTGACGTAGTGTAGTACGGCGTAGTCGCTTGTACATCCATCCACGTGTATAGAAAAGGGCTAATGGAGCCATCCCGCCGGAGCTCTAGACTACCTACTTAAACCTACATGGTTTCCAAACTCTAATACTCCCGGTCTACTAAGCTCCAACCTACAGGCTCTAGGCTCCAGGCCCCGAGCCCCGAGCCTTAGGACTACGCTACCTAATAATATATACAGTACATTCTATCCAGGCTTGAGAAGTCTTGCCATGTCAAGTGGACTACGCTCCACGGACCTGGATCGTCTTAATGATCACCGCGTACCCTCCTCGCTAGCCACGAGTAGCAGACTATACTAAGACCAAGGAACAAGAGCCCTGGTCCTACCCTGGCTCCCGGTACTTGGTGGCATACTAGTTGAGCCGCTCGCTTGTTCACTTCGCCCGTGTCATATTGTCATATCACGCTCGTACAACGGACGGACCCGTGTTTGCGGAAGTGCCGCTATCCTCCGGTATTCTCTCTATTCTCGTATGTTCATGCTCAATGCCCCAGACATGGGATGCCTGGGTTATCCCGTTCCTCGTGGCATCAGTCGCGGTTCTAGAAATGAGACATCGTCATAGCCGAGTAGCCTTGAAACTGGTGTAGTACATATTGCCGTCCGTTTTCCTCTCTCCCACCATTTCGTTCACCTTGACCTTCACCTTACCAACGTCGTGGCATTCTACAGTCTATCTACGACTCGTACCGTGCCTGCTTCCCTCTAGCCTTCCACAAACAACTCACGGCAACCAAGTTACACTCTCATCAGCCTTGGCCCGCCTCGCCTCATCTGTTCGCCACATCTTCTCCAGCAGCCTTTAGCCTGCAAACAGTCCTACCAACAGTCCTGCCAACTTTTACCTTCTGCTCTCTACCAGCGAAAGGCCCTTGAAGAGCAAACGAATAATCTCCCAAGTCTCTCTTGCCGTTTTCCAATCCGTTGATTGTCTGGCTGGCCCAAACATCTACCCAAGCTACTAGACTATTTAAACTTCTCTTGTCGTCTCGTTATATCTCGCAGTCTCTCCGAAAAATTCATCAGCAAATTTCCCAGCACTTATCTTCTTCTCAACCACATCCATCAAATTTACCTTCCATCCCGGCCAACTATCTTAGCTTCCCTCTGCTCACGAACACCCAGGTTAGTCATACGGCATCCCGCCCCGGCATATATCTTGTCATCACTAACTTGAAATCAAGGCCACGGTTCCAAGATCCCACGGAACCATTTACACGTCCACCATCTTCGGCTTCACAGCTATCTTTACGTTTCACCACTTCTCACCCGGAAAAGCTATAAATCTATCCACAATGGCTGTTGCAACGAACTGCGCACATTCATTCAAGATGATCAAGTCCGACAGTACTCTAGTTCAATGGAGCTGCAACTTGTGCCATTCAGGTCCGCACTGGTGGATCTTCGAGTGCCGATACTGCAAGATCCATACTTGCAGAGCCTGTGTTCACAGTGCTTAAACTTTTCAGTGAAGCTTTGAGTCGGCGCGACTCTAGATTATACAGGTATGTCCAATGCTATCTGGCATGATGTCTGGCTGGTCTACTGGTTACTCGGCTATCGTGTCAAAGCACGTCAAGCTATGAGCATAAAAAGTGCTGACAATCCTACTTAGTGTTGATTGTCGACCACATCTCATGATAGACAGCACTTGGACTAACAACAGAGCTTCGCCACTCCCCCTCATTATTGGGACCTGTTCGCTTGATTTATCACATTTCGGCCGGTGAGAGCTGTGATACATCCTTAATACTAGACCGCCAAGAGACTGCATGTCGTAAATGCTGCAGCCGGTAGCTTCTTTAGTTCGGAACACCTTACGAAGCTCCATCACCTTGTCTGGCAGATGTCAGGCATCTCGCAAAAACAACTGTCACCTCGCCAGTTGGTGGAGAAGGATCATCCTGCTACATTGCTCATGCGACGTGTCACCCATGCGCTGGCTGCGCTGTTGGCCGTGTTTCAGCTCCTCGGGTTCTTTGCCTGTTATGTCTGAGGGACGACAATGCGCTTTCCATCTACGGTTGAGTCTCGACGACATTGTGCTAAAGGCAGATAGAGGTCTAGGGTGTGTCCAGCTCCCATGTTCGTTAATTTTCCTACTGTTACCCTCGTTTCAGAAATTTGCGGGCTCAAGTCCCCAGTGGCGTTCCATATTAGAATTCAACTCGTTGCGCAAGCTTTGGACAAACGAAAAAAAAATATCAGAGACGGGAAGGAAAAGTTTTGGTCGTGATAAGGGTTCTCTAGGTAGTGGAAAATTGGTGCTTCTGTTTGTTATTTCTGCTAGGACAATACTGGAAATTCACTTTTGAACTTTCCGTTTTTGTTTGATGTATGTCTCGGCGCATGGTCTGTTGGTAACAGTAGATAGAATAACGTCTCACAACACAATTTGCACGGCTCTAAGAAGTTAGGGGACCCCGTTTCACTCTACGGTTTTATTACTATATCACCACCTTCAGTGGGCTTGGAAGAGTCAGAATGCATATGATATGCTGTATTATGTGTCAAATTCTCGATGTAACTGACCGGACAGGGACGGCGGAAGGTTCCATGCTTTTACAACTACAGGCCGGTCAGTCCGCATGACGCATGCAACGGGGGTCTCAAAACGTGTCATTAGAAAGCAGTAATACAACGTCTGCTCATATATAGTGGTGCTCCGCTCATATTCGGCTTGGTGACTATGTAACAGGTTGACTTTATCTATCCAAATAACGTAATCTTAGCTGAGGCTGACTCGTCGTCGCCTGGCACACGTGGCAACACTAGCATGTATGCCGACGGTCGTCAGACAGGCAAGGTAAGGGTGCCCAAAACTCCTGTGGTGTAACGGCATATATATCTGTGTTTTCACCGCGTGCGCTCACCTGTAAGGGCCCGTCATATCCCGGAACGATCGACGAACGCGCGGCTGCTACCACTGGACCGTGCAAAAGCTCGCGATGCTGGGCTGACCCCGGTCGTGTCTATATATAGCGAAGCGCGCGTGTGTTTGCCGCAATCTTGGCAAGGATCATAGTATCATAGTAACTGGGAGAACGAAACATGGACACTTAGTTGAGCCTTGCCAGATCGGCCAGGGGGGGAACATAGGGCCATTGAAAGACTTCGCAAGGCGAGATTCAAGGTCACTGTGCGTCTGTGTTTGTATTATTAAAGTACCTGCTGCAGACGGGCTTGGGCGTGAATGGGGGATGACGGACAACGATGATGTAGATGCTTCCCTAACCCAGCCAATACATGAGGCCCCTGACCAAACGGTCGGCAATCTACCCGATTTCTGGCTGCTGTTCGTTGGCTTCACGAATGTAACACGAGACGGAACACCCAGCCTCACCTCACTTCACCTCGCCCCCTCCCCGGGCATGCTCCCGTCTGACCAAACAATTTACCGAGCGAATCTGACAGATGATATGCAGCCGGGATCGCTGTGGAGTGTGGACGGGAACCGGCAGTTATGCATGCATCGCTTCATGTACATCGTAGCACAGATCGGAGAGGTTTGCGGGGGGTTGTAGAGCAGGCCTTAATTTGCAGCTTCACTCTCTCTGTACCTAGGTACCCCATTCATATGCAAGCAAGCATCATGGGACGCCGCTACGAAGCGATGAGAGGAGCGCTAGTTAGGTTACTCCGATGCTGTCTTGTTCCGTGACACGTAGTATAGCCGTCGTCTCTCCCTTTTCTCCCCGATAATGAGATATGATAACCCTCCGTACTATGACCTTCGTGTTTCCACTCTGCCGCGGAAATGAACCTTTTCCGCCCAGAGGACTGATCGATGCGCTGTCCGTGGCCCCCTACTAATCATCCCTGAGCCCATAGCGATCTGCTTCCAAGTAGGCCAGATCCCTCTTCTTGCAGTACTATTTCTCTCCATGTCTCGCCTAACGCCGGCTCAATATTTCGGCCAAGCCCAACTATCCCGATCGTCGAGCCGTTTTGTGACATGTATCTCGTCGCCCACGGCGATCTCAACGACGCCATCCCCATCGCCGCCCTGGCTCTCCCCGGGAGCTAGGAAAGCATACCTCCCAAAAATCGGAGACCACTTGTTCCCGTCGTCGACTCTGCGATCAGCCATCAGCTTTTTCAGGACGATCCCCGGCTCGCCTTCCGACGGCCGCCCCATGTCATAGTCGATATTGATCGAGATGCAGCGCCCGCAGTTCGCCGTAAGAGCGAGGCGATGTTCCTCACCGGTACCGCGAGTGACGCTGAGCTCGGCCCAGTAATCCTCCTCCCACGCCTTGAGCTCCTCTTTCTCTGGGGCTTTCGAGTCTCCGTCCACGACGATATTCGGCCGGAAACGCCGCATGTCCATCTCCTCACCGTCTGGCAGTCTATCGCTGACGTCACGCAGCGAGGCCTTCGATGTTACGAGGAAGGGCGCTGCTTCGTTAAAGGTGAGCTGCTCTGGCCTCTTCCCGTCCCCACCTCCCACACCGGGCACGTACGCCGCGATACTTGATAACCAGCCACCACGTTGTTGTCGCTGTTGCCGCCATAGCTGATGCTCGCTCGGCCGGTGTGCAAGTACATCCCGCCCCATGTCGCCGATATACACCAGTATGACATCATATCCAAAACAGGCCGCGAACCACGCATCGTAGGGGTCTCCCATGCGATACGCCACGGTAGGGCTGCCGGCCAGCGACACGTCTACGGTGTCGCGTCCCTCGAGCTTGGGAAACAAGGGCACGCGCAATGCCGCGTGCTGCTCGGGGACGACGGGTGTGAAGATCGGCGGCGACGGTACGTGGTACGTCACCACGATCTCGTCCCCGTTCAGCCGCTGGTGGAAGAGCGTGCATTCCGGAAAGTTCGGGATCTGGATGTTCTTGTACTCCCCGCCCGGCTGCACCTTGAGGAGCATGAAGCGCCGGTCATGCTCGACGCTCTCGCGGCGCAGTCGCGTGCGCGGGACGGAGAGCGGCGCGAGCGATTTGATGGGATATATGTACAGCTAGTTGTTTACGTGTGAGATCTTATCTTGGAAAGGAGAAAGGTGCGTAGTTATGGTCTTTTGTTGATGCGATGAGCTGCTTGAGTAGTATTCAATGCTCGGCGGGGTTGATGATGAGGGATAAATGAGGGGGGGATGGAAGCGGTTGTGACATACCTCTGTGATTTTCATCTTGATTTAGCGTTGTTTATAAATCTATGCGTGATCTAAGCAGTGGTCGATAAATCAAAGCTACGTTCTCCCGTACCTATGTCTCCGGTATGATTTACTTGTCTCCTGGCTACCTAGCCTTAGGTAGTTGTCTTTTGTAATTTGTATGCGCAGAGAGAAACGAAGTGAAGTCAACTAGGAATGGGTGTGCTGTTATCTAACTAATGTCGGTCTTTAATCGGAATGGCTCGTTAAGTGCTTGCAGCGACTTTCCCAATCAAGAAGAGATTAGCACTGCGTTAACAAGCAGTATAGATACTTTAGCTAATCCCGCGATCCCGCAACGGCAGAAAAGCCAAACGAGCAGACCGGATGGCACAGACTCGGCAGCGTTTCTGGGGGCAAGATTGAGCTGGGGATAGAAATTAAAAGAGCTTCCCTTGCTCATTCAAACAGGAGCAGAGAGAGAAAAAAGGCGCCTGATCTCTGCGAAGGACCTGGACGGCTGATTAAGGATACGCCCCCGCAACTCGGCATAACAGCATTATTGGATGTCGGCCTTGAACCGGCACATACACATTAGAATGATGTATGCGTTGAAGTGGAAAAGAGTAAGCTGATCCGAGCGCCTAAATATTGATATCGCTTGCTTATCTCATCACCCCATCAATGAATCACTAATACTTGCGATTATGTATCTTCAGTTCAACGGGCTTTTCAATACAAGTAGATATTCCAATGATCATTGTCGAGATATGGGCTTTTCCACATAGTCCCGGTGCTTTACTCACGCTCTTCTGGGGTAGATAGAACGTGTATGAGCAGATGACAATCAAGTCAATATGTGCAAGAGACACATGCGAGGATATAGTACGTACATCTGAGTGTAAGTTTGTATACCTGATACTGTGGTTCGGAAAATTGGCCGTTGTTATAGAAAGAGAACGCTTCTGACCTAGCAATGACACAAGCGAGCAACTCGAATGTATGTGCATCCAGCTTAAAGATGAGAAAAGCCGTCAATAACAGCTCTATTACTTTATTGTATATATATCGCACTAGTATCGATTCTTAATCGTACCCCATATCGGCATATAAGAACTGTACAATTCGTTATGTTATAAACGTGGAAACAGCACAGCAAGTAGGGTTTGAGGAATGATCGCCTGAGCTTGCGCCGAGGGAATCAGATTAGTCTGTATTCATAGCTGACAACCGCTCTTTCGGTCTACGTCGATAGGTATCAGAGTTGACAAATATGCCCGATATACAGATCTATAGGCCGCGGTCTATGTTTCACAGTTCCCAGAGAGCTCATAATGACATGACACTTTACTGATGTATGACACCAACTCATCGAAAATTATGAATAAACTATGGTACTTACGTTGAAGGTCGAGTTTTCTAACTCGGATGACAGGAGGTTTGTCTTTTTGAGGGCTTTGCAGAGTATTCATATACTAGTTGACTAGGCGACTACCTTACACCTTATTATAGATCTTTGTACTATTTTGTTATCTTCTATCACCTTCTTAAGCTTCCGCGGAGTCGATATTGTCATATGCAGCTTGAGAAACAGGTCCTTGGCAATAGCGCAAGAAATCGTTGGCAAGCTGAGAAACCGAATGCTACCCCGGTGTAAATCCAAATTGCATATACCAAAGCGGTCCTTGTTGCATAAAAAGAAGAATCGTGGATCATATCGATATATGGCTCAGGTGCTGGCCACGTTGAACTGAGGACGAACTATGCCTTTGGCATATGCGTGGTAGACGCGGGGTAAGTAATAGAACCATCCCATGAAAATATACCACGTGATATGATGCCACGGAATATACTTTAGCACTAGCGTGTGTTGATCTGGTATCGTCTTGAAAGAGAAGGATAGAGATAGTAGACGATTCCATCGCTTCCTCATGAAGTGACCAACCAGTATCAAACGGCATTTCGGGTTCAGCTTCACATTGGCCGTATTCCATCTGACCATCTTTCTAGGGCATCTGAAGATTGCTGCAGTCAAACGAAGATAGACCAGGCGAATTGCCTCGGCAAAGAGCGCAGCATCGGCCAGCATAGTGTAGCAGCACACCCCAGCCGTATCATGCCACACGACGGACGAGGGTTTTTGTCATCGAGTGGAAGACATCTAGTAATACATCAACGTTATAGCAGAGACTTGGTCCCCACGATGACTCGTACTGATATATCGATAGCCACTCTTAAACCTTTCTCGAACATATAGCGGTACTAATGAGTGTCGCAGTGAGTAGTCTCATCCATTGTCAGAACAGGTTTTGTAGGGCCTTGAAAGCATGGTATCACTCGGGTTCATAATTAGCCACATAAGAATTCAGGATTTTTTCGCTCTTCAAGAACCAAAATAGCTTGTTTAAATGTAGCATCATGTTGAGCACCGAATTCGGTGGGCGTCGAATGCTGGTCTGTTCTTACGGTCTACCTACACCGCAGCTTCTCTATGAATGTATGTTTCGTGATTAGCTGAACATTTTCTAGATATCAAGTAAGAAATTTAAGACAGGCACCGCTAAGAGAATTGCGTGTGACTTTTCGAGCATTAGTAGAATTGCGAGTGATCATGTGGTGTTCTTAGCAAACAACAAGACAGACGAGAAAGGAGATATAGTTATTCATACCTTTACCACGGCCTTGAGCTTTTCAGGCCTCTCCCTGGTTAGGGAAGAAGACAGGATTTTGCTGATGGATAGATGGGACAAGCATCGATTTCGGGCCGAATAACGGTCCAAAGTTCCTCAAGGTCACATACAGCTTGAACCTGTTATACTGCACGAGACGAAAAAATGCGTAGGGTCTGATCTCGCCATCCTGCAAACTAGTATTGATTGTGTAATGGCTTGAATCCCTGTAGTTCGTTCTTGCGATACCGGTACACGATTAGATTTTTGAACCCACGTCCGCGGCCCTCTCAACATTTAGGAACGCCGCCTTCACGTAAAGTATCTCCAGTAATTGCGGGAGTAAAACCCTTTGGAGTCCGATAGGGTACGGAATAGGCCCTTTTCGCTCATCTTAACGTCTTAGTCAAAACGTCCTGCATATGTGACGAGTTGGTGATTTTCGATAATCAGCTGGGCACCGTTGTTTATGGCATGTAGTATTGTAAACGTCTATATTGCGTAGCAGATGACGTTAGAGATGCTATATGATAAGTTGAAGGCTTCTAGTGCAATATTCATCTTTGACGCATGATTCAGTATTCGAAACGATGCAAATAGCTAGACCAGAGATGGATGTTCGTTATACCGCTGATGCCCACCTCGTCGGCGGCTAATGCGTCCAAACTCTATCAATGGACAACAATTTATGTGACCAGAGAACATCTACTCGCGAAGTCGTCCGTCGTCCGATGGCTAGTCTACGACTAGTAGCTCGTGACTAGGAACTTGGTCCCAGGAATGCGGGTGGTATGCGGGGAACCATGCGGGGGTTTCCATCCCGAATCTCCGCCCGAAATAAAACTCTTGCTTCATTCAACAATCACCCTATCAGAGATCTGGTGTCCGCTCACGCGGATCTTTGTTTGGGCAGCTGCGGGGAATACGCATTGTTGGAGGTGGCGAAAACCATGATGGTTCTTGGCTTTCGGCTGAATGTCATGTCCTCGCAGGGCCGGCCAATGACTATCAACGTCACATCATTGTCACTGCGCTGGCTTCCGCAAAGACGAATGTAAGAGCAAAAGGAAGGCTGGTCTCGTGTTGCTCGTATCCCGAGAGTGGGACGGAAGTAAGGCTTCAGCGCAATGACGTGCAGATGTCCGACGCTCGCAGGACTTTGCGAGCACATGCAACGGCCGATCTTCCCAGTATCAGCCTATCGCCTGACGCCTCGTGGCGGCAGGTCCTCACATGGACAATGCTGTGTAGGCCGGCATTGGAAGGTAACGGTAAAGCTCAACACCAAGATTTCTTCGAGAATGCTAATGCTATCAAGAAGACCTGCCAATGTCACCTCACTCGGGGACTTGGTCCAAAGTTTACTTGCCCACGCGGTAGGTGCCGACACAGTAGCTGAGACCAACAGCGCTGTTCAATGACGGCTGTGTCCTTGTTTGAGACGTCAATGTAACGCGCTCTTGAGGTAGTGAGAGCCATCATCGTCACGTTGCCAAAGCCTGAAGTCTAAACAACAAACTGATTGGCAAAGCCAAGATCACGACTCAAACTCCGTACGACAGTGGTTGCTGCAGATAACTAGCGCCCGATAATGCTCGCGGCTAGGTTAGGAACACACATTGTCTTGTAGCCGCGTTCGTTCGTGACGTACAACTGTATGCTGTACCAGCGCGGCAAAAGCATTGCACGGCGGTAAGAAAGATGATGAGATCTCTTTTTCCGGCGCCCGTCATTTGCCTGTCATTGGCTGATCGGGTTAGCTTAAACTCGACTACCGCGCGCTCAGTGCAGGGTGTCGCGAATTTTGAGCCATTCCCGGTGCATGCTTGAGTGGAGCATGCAGGAGTGAATCTGGCGGACGCCATCTACAGATCTAGACTGCGCTAACTTTATACAGCTTACACTGCCGTTTCCGGATCCTCTAGTCTGATTCACTTACCAGAAATAGAATGGCTGTGACAGTGTCTGTCCTGCACGCGCTCTGTCTTTATGTTCCAATGACGGTCGAAAAAGTTTATTTCAAGGATGATGTGCTTATGACTTACATACTACTAGAAACTAGTCACGAATACTCGGACAGATTAGAGGTTTTTTACGAGCCGATAGTTCTTTATCGGACCCAAGCCCCTTTTCTTTAGGATCTCGGTACCAGGATACGATTTATGGGCAGCCAAGACCCAGCATAAGGGCAATCTCATTCTGAAACAACACCCAAGCCCTATCAGGAGGCTTGACAGCTCCATGGGGGCAAAAATAAGCCTTAACTTGGCAAATATATGTTTGCTTGCTCTCCCTATTCTGTAAGTGCGAGTGCTCTCATTTGTCTGGACGATACTAGGACTAGATGATGTGGCACCTGGCACAACATACAACTGTACAGCCTGCTACCTCGCTGTCACTAGACGACTAACACCACTAGTTCCCAAATGCCGCGCCGATCATCTTCCTAAAATTTTCACTTCTTCCTGCCGAACTTGAGAAACAACGTTGCTTAAGCTCTCACGAGGGTCTTGTGCATATGTCGGCAACCCAACTGTTAGCTACTGAGCAAGGCCATATGACACTCGACCCACACACAGCAACTTCCGAGTACTGAATGTTGTATTCGAGTACGTAGGGTAACTACCTACCTTGTGTATCGATATACCGGTATTGCTGGAGGGGAGGGTCAGCGTCGACTAAAGGGAAGGCTTGTTTGACACAGCCGGCACTTTGTTTACCACCCTTAATATATATCGATGCATCCATCCATCGATTATAAAACATATATCACTCTTTCTGCTTAACATAGCATCACACACCACACGGAAGCACATCTTTTCCATATCTAACTCCCGGGCCGGACCCCTCAACTTCTTAAGATTTCGACCCATGCTACAAAATTGATCGTCATTATTCACATTTGTCTTATTAACCATCGCTATGGTTTCTTCATCCTTCGTGGGTGGCCTCGCCGCGAGGGCCGTTTTCTATATGTCATCTCACAACATCTTTAAATCTCAAGCCGCCTACGATACCAATTCAGTCGCCGCCATTCACACTCTCCAGACTTGGTACAATCAAGGCACCGGCTTGTGGGACGGCACAGGCTGGTGGAACTCGGCTAATTGCTTAACTGTTCTTGCCGACTACGCCGTCGAGAACCCTAACTCGGCCGCCTCGCTCGGTATTCCCAATATCATACAGAATACATACGAACAAGCGCAGAAAACTACAGTTACGGCTATCAAGGCCATCAGCGCTATGGGCCTTCCCATCTCGACGTACACGAGGGTATCCAAACGTTCAGATATCTCCAAGAGAGGTTTCGAAAACTTTCTCAACGATTATTACGATGATGAGGGCTGGTGGGCACTTGCTCGTAAGTGGTCCTGGCGCTTCAATCCGCCCCTTATATATACCTTCTAGTTGAACGAGAAAACGTCTTGCATCATCTTCATAGATAGGTTCATGCCAGTGCTAACTCGACATACTGCAGTAATTCGTAGCCATGATGTCGGGGTGTATGGTTTAGGCGACCAAAAATACCTCGAAGCAGCGATGGAGATATTCGAAGATATGAAGGGGGGTGCCTCCACGTGTGGCGGTATCTACTGGAGCAAAGTCGGCACCTACACGAACGCCATCGCCAACGAGCTCTATCTCAAGGTAGCCGCTTCTCTAGCCAATCGAGTTCCCGATCGAAAGCAGTATTACGTCGATATTGCCAACCGCGAATGGGCTTGGTTCAAGAGCAGTGGTTTGATCAACAAGGACAACCTTATCAATGATGGCCTCGATGACCAGTGCAAAAACAACGGAATGATGACCTGGACATACAACCAAGGAGTCATAGTAGGAGCGTTGGTGGAGCTATCCAAAGCGACCGGTGATAAGTCCTTACTTACCGAGGCCTCAACCATTGCCACTGCTGCCATCGTCCATTTGACCCGAGACGGCGTTCTGTACGAGGGCTGCGAGCCGGACTGCGGCGCGGACGGTGCACAGTTCAAGGGTGTATTCATGCGCAACTTGGCTGCCCTGCAGCAGGCAGCGCCCTCAGACGCGTTCAAGAGCTTTCTCCTCAAAAATGCGGACGCGATATGGGCCAACGACCGGAACAGCCAAAACCAGCTGGGGCCTACATGGAATGGACCGTTTGCGACCGCAAGCGCTGGCACGCAGAGCTCAGCCATGGACGCCCTTGTAGCTGCTGTTGCTGTCGCATAAACGTCGATTCACTTTCGATTAATTTTTTATTCTTTTCTTCCTACGATACCAGGGTTCCGCAAGATTGGATAGGCGGCGAAGGCTAGGTCGGCGTTGATATACACAGCCGAATCATATTGCATTTAACGGTCACGGTGCTTCGGCGTCACAATACGTAGTAACTCTCGATAATCATAGTCATCAATATAATATTCGTCCATAATTCTTGCGCACAAGTAATTTCGTAAATCGGAAAGATGTGATTCGAAATTTCCCTAGTCCCTACCTGTTCCGTTCCAGAATTGAAATATTCGTTCCATGGAAACTCTGCTCTGAGCTCCCGAAGCACTTCATCATTGCGCAAAGATGAATGCCGAAGTTATGATAGTCATCGCGTTCCAGGTTTTATATTCTACGCATAGCCGCCTCGGATATCGTTCCGGAACCTTTAATATCTCCATCGGAGAAAATCCACCGTAGATCAGCCCAACTCCACCTAACGTCCCGCGCATGCATGCAGGTGCTTTTGGATCTCCCGTAGAGGGGTTAGTATCTACCTAGGCAGTTCATACTTACTGCCACACAAGCCGCGTCATTGCCATAGCAAGCATCGGAGATCCGCCGTTGTAATGTTTGTCCCTCAATTGCAGCCGGCACTTGGTTGAATTACGTACATACGCATATGTCCCTGCATGCAGTCCCCCCTTGTTACACGCACGACCTGTGATTGGTTCATATGTAGGTACTGATTGCATAGCAACTTTAGCCGCCTGTCCCTGAGTCTTCCCGTCGCGTTGTAAGGTACCTTACCCAGTACACCCCAGTATCAATTTACTTCTTACACAGGGCCTTATTAAAAACTTCCGGCTATAGTTACTGTAGTAAACGTTCCGTCGCTTAAAATGCCACTCTAACTTTTTAGTCTACTGTAGGAGATCGCCAGCAGAAACTCGCTAAACATTTGCAATGCAATCATCGTCCTATATTATGATGGACTACAGTAAGCTGAGATACTCACCCAAACTGGTGCGCTCTTGGGTTTATAACCGCCCTCTTTTCAATGGATTAGGAATGAAGTGCATCGCTCTAACTAAGCATCAATTGGAATAGCTGTGACCATTCTTGCGCCTGGCTGTGAAAATCCTCATCCCGAGACCCTCGATTAGGGTTGGATATCCAGATGAGAAGCTGCGTGACCTTAGGTAAGCAACTTCTTCCACGGATAACGGCATATCTATGTGAAAGATGCAGGTATATGCATATATCATTTGCATTGACCGTGTAAGTAATAACCGGGTGTCTGCTTATTGCCTCTGTTGACATGATTGAATGCACTTTACCTACCCTCATGTGGCGCTTCAACTACACACTGGGATCTGGCGGTCTACCAGCGTAATGTTGTCAGGTAAAGCCGTAGCTAATCGATCATATTTTTGTTTTCGGGTGGGCGCTTCGAGGTTTTTCCTTACGTCGCTGCCTAAAACTCCAACTGGTAAACAACACAATATAGCCTGCGGGGCTTTACACTACAGTGGAGAGCTCAACCCATATCTGCTTTATTTACATTAAGGGCTTCGACTCAAATTCTAAGAGATGGACGCCCTGGACAATGAGCAGGATGTCTTCATTCAGAAACATGCACCGGATTTCATTGCCGACTTTGACCGCTCGCTAGACCCATTCTTGAGAAAGCCTAACGGTCAACTCAGGCGCCGTGTTCGTTCCAGAGAAACGTCGAGATTGATCTCTCAAGTGGGTGGCCTCGAGTCTTCATATCATCTTCTTCATACAAGAAACTGACATCCGTGCTTCTTAAGGTACTCGAACACTTTCAGGAATTACCTCAGTTACTTGATCCTCACCTTCCGAGATGGCTCCCGGTCTTGGCAACCGCCTATTTGGAGTGCTTGCAAGACCGCAGAAGGTCAAGTAGATTGTCGACGAGATCTCAGTGGCTATATCCCAGTGCGAACGCAATCTGTAGGATAATTTATACATTCTGTAAGATCAGAGGGGAGAAAGTGATAGTACGATTTCTCAATGTCGAAACGAGATATCTTGAGCTTGTGCTACAAGCAATAGAAGACTCAGAACGACACGCCGATACTGACCTGAAAACGGAGCTGGTTAACTCCTGGACATGGCATGAGAGATACGTGGTCCTCATCTGGCTGTCACAGTTGTTCTTCGCACCCTTTGATCTATCTACCATCTCCTCGGGAGATGCCGATGAATTTGAACAACCAACTGTGGCAGGATTTCAATGGCCGCAACAAGTACCTCGCATTGTGTTAAGAGTTATCCCTCTAGCCATACGCTATCTCGCATCTCCCGGAAAGGAACGGGATGGGGCTAAGGCACTCTTGGTTCGCCTGGCTATGCGAAAGGATATGCAAGAAATGGGCGTGCTGAGTGCGCTTGTGCAGTGGGCATTATCTTCACTGAAATCCGTGAATGACGCAGCCACGGAATCCTCATACTATCACATAGGGAGTCTGTCATTTCTGGCAGGAGTCTTACGTGCTGCCGAAGATACATCTATTGTAGATCAACACCTATCTACTATCTTCCATGCTGTACAGGCGATTGCTGCAGAAGAGAACGACATCTACAAAGATATAAACGGGTCCGCGCTTGCACGAAAAATGATGATCAAGGCCACTCGCTCGATTATCGCGATAGTTCTGCGCAAGTCTCGACGGGGCATGTCTGACACTGAGATGATAGAGATTACGATTGGGTATTTGCTCGAGCGTCTCGCAGATAATGATACGCCGGTCAGATTCGCTGCTAGCAAAGCATTGAGTATTATAGCTCTCAAGTTAGACCCAGACATGGCCTCGCAAGTCATCGAAGCTGTTATCGAGTCTCTGAACCGCAATGTCCTCTGGGTCAAGAAAGAGTCAGACTCAAACGGCCCAACTGTCAGGGATCTTACTGCCGTCGACCCCTTAGAATGGCATGGTCTTATGCTCACGTTATCTCACCTTCTCTACAGACGATCGCCACCCCCAGAGAATCTGTCGGATATTATTCACGCGCTACTCATAGGCCTCTCTTTCGAAAAGCGTAGCCCGTCCGGTGGCTCAATAGGCACCAACGTCCGAGATGCTTCTTGCTTTGGAATTTGGGCGCTGGCCCGTCGTTACAGTACTGCGGAATTGCTGAAAGTTGAGACCCAGTCTGTTCTCATAGCTAGAGGACATGATCCTGCGGCATCGATTCTGCAAGTCATTGCGACCGAATTAGTGGTCACCGCGTCATTGGATCCAGCTGGCAATATTCGACGAGGCTCATCCGCTGCTTTACAGGAATTGATCGGTCGTCATCCCGACATCATAGAAGCAGGTATCTCTGTGGTTCAAACTGTAGATTATCACGCAGTCGCCTTACGTTCTAGAGCAATCCATGAGGTGGCCCTACAAGCCACTAGGCTATCGCCTCATTACGGGCGTGCTCTCCTAGAGGCGACGTTAGGTTGGCGAGGTATCGGGGATATGGACGCAGGTGCTCGAAGGGTTGCCGCAGCCTCTTTTGGAACCTTGACAGCAGAATTAAGTCGATTGCCCTCGGTAAATGCGTTTGAAAACCTGGCTTTCTCGATTAAATTAATTATATCTCGCATTCAAGGTCTACAGGTACGACAGGTAGAAGAGCGTCACGGTCTTCTGCTGAGCCTTGCGGCGATTTTCGACTCCATTCCGAGTTTCATTGAAGAAAGAGCACTGAAAGAACAAGCCAGTCTACTGCCCATCTCAGAAGTGTATAATGGACTCAAGACAGTCCTACAAGAATCGAGAGACATAAAACTCCGCAAACCGGAGTTGATAGCAGAAGCAAATAGCACATTGATTGTCTCTGCTATGCCTATATTACTATTGAATCTCTCGGACCATGCCCAGCAATTGATGGCATTCTTACAACCGGGGTCTGCTACCATCAATGAGGCTGACTGGCATCTTTTGTTGAAATTACTTGAATTCGTTGATGACGTTCGAACTCGCCAATCAGACTTGTTCGAAGATCTCCTCCGGATAGCCGAAAGTTGTGTAAATGACTGGCTTGATAGGAATGAAACTGAAGTCATACAACATTCATCTGAAGCCGCCCTTGTTCTTTTAGTCTTATCAAGGCCTAGACGACGAGTTGAAATTATCGAAAATTGGAGCGAAAAAGTTTGCGCACCGCGAACACCACGAAAGAGGCACGGAGATGGATATTATCACGCACTTACCCGAAGCCAGCCTGTCCTCACCTACCTTGAGAAGACTGGAAATATACACACTGGACAAATCTCAATATCCAAAGTTTTAGCAGAGCAATGGGGAAGAGACCGGGATATCGAGATACGTGTAGCGATCATTCAGAGCCTTATCGGGAAAAACATTCTCAGATTAGAGTCTACCGAGTTCCTCGGGTTGATATCAGAAGGACTCGACGATTACACGACAAACGCGCGGGGCGATATTGGTTCTCTTGTTAGGCTAGAGGCAATCAAGGCCACGAAAACCCTCTGGCAAGTCCAAGATGGAAACCATGAGCTTGTGATTCGTCTCTTTCCTCAGATTTTGCGTTTGGCAGCTGAAAAGCTGGACCGTGTCCGAGCGGAGGCGAAGTCAACGCTGGCAATAATTCTCCATCCGAAGTATGTTCATGAGACAACTGCACGTATCAACTTCGTACTAACATGAATGTAGTGACTCCGAGAGCTTTCAACAGCTATCATTCACCTCAAAAGGTTACTTTGGCTTCCTATTTACACTCCGCGATCCAACTCGGCTTAGCATCGGCGCAAGTGATTCTATCCTCAGTATCGAAGGATGCACGTGCAGTCTACTAGCCGGCCTAGTTACATCAGCAGATACAGGAAACGAAGACCTCGTAATCGAGACACGCGCCGCTCTCGCTGAGCTCTGCGAAACGTCGGACGAAACCTTGCGGCAGGTCTGCGGCTCGCTGCTCTACAACCTAAAGCTATATGCCGGGCAGGATCGGGTGCTGGTGCCCACCCTAGAGATTGTAGCATATCTGTTCCACGTCGGGTTGCTACAGCGGTGCTATAATACTCAGGGTCTTGCTGGCGCGGATGTTGTTAGTACAACCAACGGAAGTGCACTCTACCAAGGTCTCAAACAGCTTTGCCTCCTCGTGCAGAAGGCTGCGTATAAAACTGGCAACGTCCGTAAGCTGGAGGCGTGTATCAAAGTCTACGGTGCTATAGCCGCGGTTGAAACCGGGCCCACGACAACAGAAACAGCTACTAGAACAGCGTCAATGGACAAAACCAGGGATGGTAGCGTTAACGAAATTGGCGGCATGGGCGGCAATGTCGATGGTGCCGGCCGGCTAGACGCGGCCGAGACACCAGACCTGAAACTAACGCAGGATTGGCTGGAAGAAGGGGTCGCTGAGTCGAGGAAGCGTCTCGGCGCGTTACTTCTTCATCCGTGGCCTAGAGTTAGAAGCATGGTCATCGACGAGCTGTGGAATCTTCTTGCGTCGAGACAGAGCCGCGATGAAGGAAGCGGCGGAGACCACGAGGTCGGGCAGGAGAAAGAGGGTGGAGTGAGGAAGATGCTCTTCGGAGTCGACTGGGGTAAGGCCGATAAGACCCATGTTAAGGAAATTGTGAGGGAGCTTGGTCTGGAGTAGGAGCCTCGCTGGAATAGTATGATTTCCTCTCTAGCACACTTACTAGCAACTAGAGTGAGTCCGAATCAAGAACAACATATGTAGCTGAGAACGAACATTACTGCTTTTGGGCTGAGTGAACATTCAGGTATCAACGAAGTGGTTACTTGTTTGGTAGTGATCTGAGCTAACGCTTTAGTAAATCGCACTCCCACGTGGCGGTGGGATCCTAGGCTAATAAACTTATGATATAGTCTAGCGAGTCTAGTTCGGCTCGACTTGCTCAGAATATCAAGACAGACTAAAGCAACACAAGCTCGAAATCGAATATACAGTACATAAGAACAGGAATATCTGGATGATAGCACATTAACACTTGTATAGATGTGGGTTGGCCTATTGACTATCTAAACCATACCCTGTAGTTAAAATATAGCAAATATGCCGCTTGCTGGAAACCGTTATGTGGACCTTTGGTTCGTTCAACCATGCGAAAATGGGAACTTTTTAGTTGGCACTTTCTCTTATCACAGATTTGAATCCTGGTACCCAAGAAAGAAGACCCCGGTCTTGGACACGCAGGAACTCAAGCCTTGTAATGTTTACGGCCAAAGTAGCCGTGTAATCACAGCCACTACGGGTAATCCGAACAGTTTAAGATTGAAGTCTTTGGACCGGGCAATGTTAGAACAAACCCTTGAGCACAAGCTCAGACATAGTTAGTACCAGCATCTATGCAAACGGCAATGTCTAAAAATGGGGACATCCCCTGTACAGTAGGCACTTATACTAGTTTAGCACTAGGTAGTTGATGGTATACTAGGTGGGCTAAAATAACTCGCTGGTGTCTATGTCTCTACACTTGTCTGAGTATGTTGCCTGCCCGCGTGACTAAGGTTGCACTATACCCATTGTTTTCAGTTAATGAGCAGCCTACTGCACTGGTTAGTTTGTCGTAGGGAGTGGCGGGCCTGTAAAGTGCATATGTTGTTATAGTACCTAGGCTACAGCGAATGGGCGTTGGGTGGTAGGCGCGCGCAATGGCTGAAAAGGAGCACCATGTATTTGAGAGGCAGATTGTTGAGTACAGCGTATAGTTAATCCCGGTACGAAGGTTGATGAATGCACGACTTAGTTTCGGAGCTAGCAAACGGCGACCGCGTGGCAGTAGTAATAAGTCGAATCCTCACTTTAACCACCTCCCTTCCTTTAGACCACCTACTCCTGCCACCTTTTCTGGCTGCTCATGCCACCCTCCACGCCACTCATGTAGATCTGCTCCACTCCCCATACAAATTAGGTAAGGATTGTAGCAGGGGGTAATGGCTCACTATATACTTATACATAGCTCTAAATTTTGCGTATGCAATTAAGTGGCTATATTGGCCAAGTGCCTCTAATAGCTTTTAAATTGCTTAAAAGTGTTACAGAGTGTTAAATTACGCAAAAGTGTTGTAAAGTATAGTTTAAAGCTTTTTGTAGCTTTAATAGCTTTTAAATTACTTAAAAGCGTTATAAAGTGTTAAATTATATAAAACGTTATAAAAAGCTTAAATAGGTTAAAAATATAGTAAAATTTAACAATTTGCTATATACTACTATTTTTAACACTTTTAAACGGACTTTTTTTTTTTATTTTTGCTATTTAAATAGCGTTTTTTTAACCGCAAAAAAAGCAAACTTTGTTTTAGCTCGCATGTTTATAAAGCTTATTAAGTTAAAAAAGTTTATAAGTTATATATTAAAAAAGTAAAACTTAGTATAAATATATAATGTTATAAGTATATAATAATTAAAAGTAATAAAAAAGGTATAAAAGCTATATTATAGTAGCAAACGCTTTTAATTGTCGGATTTAAGTAGCATAATAAATAAAACATTAAAAAATATAGCAATAATTCGATAAAATAAGCTATATATAAAAATAAATTCGTTTTATAATAAGTATATAATAATAATAGGTAAAACGTTGTTATTTTTTATAATATAGCTGTTTTAACTGTTTTAGCTATATATAAATTAGCAAAAATTGTTAAATATAACTTAAAACTTAGTGTTAACTTACTAGCTTTTGCTTGTAGCGTTTATACGTTTAAAAATACAAAAAAAAAAGCATAAATATAAGGAGCGTTTAAATAAAAGGTTAATTAAGTATTTAAACAATAGTTTAAAAGTTAAAAGTTTTTGTTAATTTAAAGGTTAAAAACTTTTGCTAGGTTAAAAATTAAAAGTTTTTATTAGTTTAAAAGTTAAAAACTTTTGCTAAGTTAAAAGTTAAAAGTTTTTATTAGTATAAAGGTTAAAAACTTTTGCTAGGTTAAAAGTTAGAAGTTTTTATTAGTATAAAAGTTAAAAACTTCCGCTAAATTAAAAGTTAAAAGTTTTTATTAGTGTAAAATAGCCGTTTTTAATTACTTTTTTCTTTTTACGTAAAAGTAAAATGTTAAATAAAAAGTAATAAAATGCTAGCTTGTAAAATAAGCAGCTGTTGTTTATATTTAACTACTTTTTGCTTTTTATTTAAAAGTAAAAAGTTAAGTTTAAAGTAAATAAAAAGCAAGTAAATAATAGTAAAATGTTAGCTTATAAAATAAGCAGCTGTTAATTTTATTAGCTTTAAATAAATTAGCAACAGTTAT
The DNA here is from genome assembly GCA_022495115.1 of Xylaria castorea. Lineage (NCBI taxonomy): Eukaryota > Fungi > Ascomycota > Sordariomycetes > Xylariales > Xylariaceae > Xylaria > Xylaria castorea. The sequence goes on along the minus strand of MU382629.1, from coordinate 939,482 downwards.
TATAAAGCTATAAAAATAAATTAAACATTAACGAACAGTTAAAAAAACAAATGTTTGCTACTTAAATAGTATAAAATAAAAATAACAAAAGTAGTAATATAAATAAAAGTAATAAAATTAATAAAATTAATAAAAATAAATAATAAAAAATAATAAAAGAGCAAAAAAAACAAAAAATTTAAGCAAATATTTATAAGCAAATTAAACAAAGTTTAAGCTTATTTTTATATAAAAGCTTTTAGGTTAAACGTTAACTTGCAAGCAAGTTTAAGCAAAACTTTAAAAAAACTGCTAAAACTAGCAAAAGTTAAAATAAGTTTAACAGCTTTATATAAAAAAGTATTAATAATTAAAAAGCAAAATAAATATTGTTAGCTTTAAAAAAATTAATATTGTAGCTTATAAAAACAATTGTTTTTATATGTTTAATTAAGCGTTTTAGCTTTCGAAAAAGTTATAATATAGCATTTTAACTTTAAAACTGCTTTATTATTGGTTAAACTTTTAGCTTTAGCATATATGTATAAAAAAGTACTATTTATTTGTAAGTAATAATATATTATACTTTAAAAAAGTGCTATTAATATAATACAATAACGTTATAGCTAGCTTAACTACTTTATTATTAGTTAAATTTTTAGCTTTAGCATATATATATAAAAAAGTACTATTTACTCGCAAATAATAATATATTATACTTTAAAAAAATGTTATTAATAGCTATATAATAAAGTTGTAGCTAGCAATCTAGTAAGTTAAAAGCTAACCGAACAAAAAAAAAGTATATGTTAAAGTTTGTTATTATTAAAGGTTAGTTTAATGTAATTATAAATAAAAAATAAATATATATAAAGCTTAAAGCGTGCTAATTTTAAAAATGCTAGTTTTTTAATACTAATTGTTAAATATATAGTAAAAAAAATAAAAAAAAGTAGTAATAATAGTAATAATAATAATAATAGTAGTAATAATAATAATAGTAATAATAGTAATAATAGTAGTAATAGTGTTAATAGTGTTAAAAGTGCTAAAACTTGCTATTTTACTTTAAAAATTAAAATAAATTAAAAATTAAGTGTACGTAAAACTAAAAGTGTGCTATTTTCGAATATGTTAATTTTTTAGTACTAATTGTTATATATATAGTAATAAAAGTAAAAAAAAGTAGTAGTACTAAAACTTGCCGTTTTACTTTAAAAATTAAAAAATGTTAAAAATAATATATATATAAAGCTAAAAGTGCGCTACTTTTAAATATATTAGTTTTTTAGTGCTAATTGTTATATATATAATAATAAAAGTAAAAAAAAGTAGTAGTAAAAATAGTAGTAATAATAGTGTTAATAGTATTAAAAGTGCTAAAACTTACTATTTTACTTTAAAAATTAAAATAAATTAAAAATAATATATATATAAAGCTAAAAGTGCGCTATTTTTAAATATGTTAGTTTTTTAGTGCTAATCGTTATATATATAATAATAAAAGTAAAAAAAAGTAGTAATAAAAATAATAATAGTAGTAATAGTGCTAAAATTTGCTTGCAAACATTTAGCACTATATATTATAAGTTAGCGCTATTAAAAAAATTAACAAAAAAGCTAATTTTATTAAAATTAATTAATAAACTATTAAAAGCGAAAAAATTAAAAGTTTAAAAAATGTTATATATAGTTGCGTTATAAAATAAACTTTAAAAGTATAACAAAAAATAAATATAAATAAAAAAGTATAATAAAAATGTATAAGCTTTAAAAAGCAATATATAGCTTTAAATAAATAAGTAAGTAAATAAATAGCAAACAATTTATTTTATATAACTATAATATTTAAACAAGTATATTAATTGCTTATAATATTACCTATTTTAAACATTACAAATATTAAACTTTTAACAAAATAAATTATATATTAAAACTTGTTTAAGTTTAAGCTTTTAAATAATAATTTTTTTATAAAAAACAAATAAGTATTACATATATAATAATATAAAACATTTTAAGCTTTTAAACGAACTATAATTATAACTTATAAACAAAAGAAAAACTGCTAAATTAAAGTAGCAAAGCTTTAAAAATTAATTTTAAAAAGTATTATATATTAAAGCAAACTAATAATAAACTGTAAAATTAAAATAAAGTTAAAAAATAAATTTAAATAATTATATTTATTTAAATTTATAAATATACGGCTTTTTTGTTTACTTTTTTCGATTTTATACAAATAAAATTAAACAAAGTTATTGCTAGCAGCGCTAATATTGCGCTAAAAAAGGTCGATTTAACTCCGAAGTTAAAGTTAGCTTTTTAGCGCTTTTTATTTTAAGCTTATTAAAAGCATAGTTTTTACTAATTTAAAAGCTAAAGCTATAAAAGCTAAAGCTATATAAGTAGTAAAACTTAAGCTAAGCTAAAACTTTAAAAAAAAGTTTAATTTAGCTAACAGTAGGCCTGCTTTAGCTAACAAGCTTGCTTTAGCTAACAGGCTTGCTTTAGCTAACAAGCTTAAAATTAACTAAATAAGCAAAACTAAAAAGCCGAACAAAGCTAAAAAAATTAGGGAAGCTAAGCTTAATGTTTTAGCTAACAATTATAAACGTAATTTTTATAAAATACTATAATATTTAGCTAAAAAAAGTAATATCAACAAAAATAAACATTATAAGTATAAAATATTTAAATATATTTGTTAAAAAGTTAATTTAAACAGTTATTTTAAAAAGCTAAAAATAAGCAAAAATATTTAAAAAAGCAAAAATGCTTAAAAAAGCAAAAATGTTTAAAAAAAGCAAAAAACGCAATAAAAAAAAGTATAATAAGTATAAGTTAAAATAGCAAAAAATATTAAAAAAAGGTTGCAAAGTTTGCTAAAAAAATTGCTAAAAAAAAAATAGCTGCTTATATAATTTATTATAAAAACTTTTTACTAGCAAAAATATATATAAACTTGTTTATAAATATAACTTTTAAAGCTTTAATTGCTTTTTAGCTTATTTAAATATTAAAGCTAAAAAAAAAAAGTATATAAACATTAATATATATTATTATAAATACTTATATACTTTTTATAAACATTACTAATATTTATTTTCTTATAATAAAAATAATATTTTTAAATTTTTTTTATTTTTAACATTTAATATATTATTTTTTTATACGGAATAATAAAAGTTTTGTTAATTTAAAACGTAAAGCTTTTAATACTTTTAAAAAAACGTATATATAAGTTATAAGCGAAATGTTACGCTAATATTTAAAAATACGCTTTTATATATAATTATATGCTTGTTATACAGCTTAAAAAGCAAAACAAAAAAAGCTAAATAACACGCTATAAAGTTTTTTGTAATAAAGGAAGCAAGTTTATTTTAAAAGCAAAAGCTAAAAGTAAAACAGTTACTTCGAAAAAAACGAACTGTTTATTTTTAGCTGTTTTAAAACTAAACTAAAAAAATAACGCCTAATATTTTAAAGTAGCTAAAAGCCGCTATAACTACTTATTGTTAAATAGCTCAAAAAATTATTGTAACTATTAAATAAAAACCGAAATATATTGCAAAATTATAAACTAAAGCGTAATATAGCAAAAAAACAATAAATAAATTTTTTAAAACTTTTAAGCAGCCGACCTTAAATGTTTTCTAACTTTTAAAAACGTAAATAACTATGTTGCTGCAAAAAAACAAAACGCTAAAAACGTTTTTAGCAACTCTTTTTAAGTTTTAATAATATTACAAAATAGCTTTAATATATAACATATATTACTTTTAATTAATAAAACTTTTTATAGCTTATTTTAAGTCCTTTTATAGTTTTAACAAATATAATAATATTACTTAAAAGTTTTAATAATAAATTTTACGTATAAAGTTAACAAGTATAACATGCTGCTTTTTTAGTTTAACAATGTTATAAAAGTTAGCATTTATTTTAATATAACATACGTAATACTTTTTAACAAAAGCGCTAAAATAATAACGTAAGCTTTAAAGTATGTAAAAAAACTATATAACAAGCTATAAATATAAAAGCTTTTATATATAATAGTTATAAACTTTAGTTTTACTAAAAAGCTAGCTTTTTTGTTTATATAAAATAATTAAACGCAGCAATAGCTATATATATAGCACGTTATAAAAAACGTAAAATTTAACGCAAAAAATAGCTAAAAAAGCAAACTTTTTAATAAATATCGGCTAATGTTTATAAATTTATTGCTATTAGTTTTTAGCTTTATTTTTGCTATTTAGCATATGTTTAAAAAAACAGCTGTTGTTTTAGATTTAAAGCTTTATAAAGCTTGCTTTATTAACAAAAAAAAATATAGCGCTAAAAAAATTAACTAAATTAAACGCTGCTACTATAAAAAAAAGCCCACAATTAACTACTTTTTAAATAGCCTTTTTATTTTTTAAAAGCATGTTATATATACTTTTTATTAAAAAAAGGTTTAAAAACATTAAAAAAACTTTTAAAAAAAGTTTGCTAACTAAAGCAAAATTATTAACTATTTTAAAAAAACGTATATAATATATTAAAAGCAGTAGTATTACGCGTACACTAAAAACTATTATAATTTTAAAATATGTTTAAGCTTAAAATTAAAGTTTATATACAACAAAATTAAAACTTGCTTTTAAAAATACGATTTAAGCGTAGCTTCGCTTATTAATATAGTTTGCTAGCTTAGCAAAAAAAAAAAAGCTATTTATTTAAAAAAAGTAAGCAAACAGTAATAGCGTACGCAGCTAAAAATGTTTAATAAAACAATATTTTTAAATAAAAAGCTATAGTTTACTATTAGCTAAATAGCTTTAAAAAAAGCTCGCTAACAATATTTTATAGTAGTAAAACATTATAAAAATAATAAAACAGTTAATTTAACTAATTATACTAATAACTATATTAACTAAAAAAAAATCTTATGCTAGCATTAGCTATATATATATATAAAGCTTAAAGTACGCGGGCTAAAAAACAACAAATATATAAAAATACTTAAAAATAAAAAGCTAAAAATTAAAAACTTTAACTTTTATTAGCGGCTAACAACCAACGTATAAAATATTAACCTATTATTTTTTATACAAAATTTAATCGTAAAACTACGTTATTATAAGCTTTAAAACTTTAAGTGCTATATAAAAGTATATATAAACAACAGAAAAATACGCGTTTATTCGAACTAAATATAAAATAAAAGCTAGCAAATCTTTTGCTACAAAAAAATTCAGCTTTAAAAAAGCAGTACTATATATTAGCTTATAACTGTTTATAAAGCAAAAGTTATACTAGTTTAACAAATAAAAGTTATTATTGTTAATATTGCTAAAAAACGTTAAAATATAAGTTAAATTTATATAACAGTTAATAATATTGTAAAATTGCAACTTATAATATTAACACTAAAGCTAAAGCTATAAAAAGTGCTTTTTATACTAGTTAAGCTTTATTAAAAACTTATAATAGCTTTATTTAGCTTAATAGTAAATATGCTGCTATTTATAACGATAGCTTTATTTAGCTTATTAATAAAAATGCTGCTGTTATTACTACTAATAGCAGCAATACTTTTGCTACTATTATTATATTTAAAGCTTTTTATACTTTTATAACATTATATATATAGCGCTAAATATATTTTAAAGCATTAACAATAGTTTTAAAGCTGTTATTTTAAAAAATAATAAATAAAAAAAAAAAGCAAGGTTAAAAGCGGTTTTAACACTAAAAAAAAGCTATAATAGTAGGAATTACGCGTATATTAAGCTTTAATAGCTATTTTAAGTTATCTTAATATATATAGTTTTATTTATTATTTTTAGCTAAACGTATTTACTATATAAAACGCTTATAATTTTATTGCAGTAAAAATCTCTTACTATAACAATATTGTTATTTTAAAGCAATAATAAGTATATAATAAGCTATTACTTCCTACTACAATCCTTACCTAATTTGTATAAGGAGTGGAGCAAATCTACATAAGTGGCGTGGAGGGTGGCATGAGCAGCCAGAAAAGGTGGCAGGAGTAGGTGGTCTACCTTCTTTCTTCCGCTGATCGACAACTAGACTGCTATGTACTGTAGGTGAGGAATATAACTATAGTAACAATAGTAATCGTGCATTAATGCGTACTTACACCTATAATATTCGATCCCTACATTATACAATCAATACCCGGACTACTTAGTTAGTCAAGCGGCGCAGATCGGCGACAGGGAATCATTTGTTTCGAGCAAGTACGAATGTATAGGGTTTTGAGTCGGAAGGAATCTAAGCTCGTTAATCGACGTGTTGCGCCGAATGAAGTTGATAGAGAGGAGACCATCTGATAGAATAAGTACTTGAGGGTGTTGATACAGAAGAGTTCTGGACAACGACCTATGATGTGCTAATCCGGGGAAACGCCGGGGGTGTGTAGGCTCGGTTGACAGTATGAGGGATAGGGTGCAAATATAAGAAATGCAAGACAGCTCCTTCAGGAGTGAAAGGGCCAATAACGGACATCTAAATAGATGAATAGACCACCTACTTTAGAACCGATGACCCGACAATCCGGGCAGATATCGTGCCGAAGTGGCATACACATATTGGGCTGGTTACTCACACTTTCTGGTTATGTCTCGGCCTGACATGTGCAAGGTTAATAAACTGGATCACTAACAGTGGTAATTGAGAAAATCCCGTGATAGGGACCAAATAACGCCCTCGTGATTCGGGGACTAGCTCGGACGTGCGGCTCAATAGAGGCGCAACCTAGATACTTAGGCCAAGGCTGGCTTTTCAGAAGCAGTCTCAATCCAAATTCAGCACGGTGCGGCGGGAATTACTAGACTTGATTGCCCAACTTCGATGGCAGCAAGAGGACCGATCCGCCACGGCAGTCCGTAACTAATGCGTCGAGAGTTTGACCGCGCCTAGTGTATGGTACTTGTAGAGCACCTGACTCCAATTGAAACTAGCTGTCAATCCCTAGGCACATCGTGTATGAATTACGTCGATGGTCTGTTGGACAAAGTAAAATTTCATTTCACGATTTTCAACTGTGATGCATCACTATTAGCGACGAGAGTGAACATTATGACGTCGCAGGGAAAAGGACAGTCCGCAGTAGGCGCTGATGAGACAAAACTACTGTACTTTGTGTTATTGCTAGAACAGGCAGAGATGCGGCTGATCAGAGATATGCAAAAGAATATCAAATACGTCCGCTCCTTCCAAGTTGTTATGATAATTTGTGTGATATGCGATATGCAAGGAAAACATGCTGTAACCAACTAACCTCAGTCCTACGCACGAACTGCTGCGATAAGCAATGGTCAACCAATCCTTGTTCGTACACAATCCGTTGAGCTCGGCAGTCGGGAGCAAAAGTAATTGTCATCATTCCACTTCCGCCACCAATACTTATGTCGTACACTAGTTAGAGCTCTCGAACCCCAGCCTGCCTATGTTTTCTGTTGCGCCATATTGGATTCTCGGCTTCTCGGCTCCAATCCTGGCCTGGGCGAGCTGACCCCCGTGCTGCAGCAAGGATCCGTTATCGACTGCCTTACTCGTGGGGGATGAGTTGTATGTCATGAATACGATCAGGGTGGCTTCTACTGGTGGTTATCTACAGTAGCCAAAAACAGACTAGAAGTCGAGTGGAGAACGGCCTATCACCATGTCGACAACGATGACGAAGGTCTAGTTACCTAGTTATTTATCATGAGAGAGCAGATCATGAGATATTAGATAGGCATTGTTTTGCCGTTGTAAGTAGCCACCGCGTTGTTACTTGCTAATGAGCTGTTTAGCGCCATAGCTTGGAAGCCTGACCAGGTTGGGCTATCGTCCATTAGCTCAATACCAATCACAAAGGGGCGTTATTTAGACGTTGCAGGGTATTTCGGTGACGGAGCCCCCCAGTCGTTCCCTTCATTTCTGTTATCTGGCACCCCTCAATTTAGCGTATGTCGGGGTAGACCGCACTCTCGATGTTGTAGGTAGACGGTTGATACGAAAGATATGGACAGTCAAATCTGCTCGATAATACCTTCACTACATGGTACTCAGTTCCAGTACCTTGGAACCTGTTGAATAGCGTCAAAACCAAAGACGGATGGGGTTGATGTCAACCAAACTCCTTTCGCAAGTGGAATGTGATGGCTAGTTAGATCTGGGGTTACGCAAGGCGCCAGTGAGAGCTGATGCATTGCTGGCCAGCGACGAAAATCGATTAAACAATCTATCAGCTGGGGTGGTCTGGGCGCTTCTTTCCCGATCCTGTACATCTTAGACGAGCACTACACTATCACCGTATGTTGGCGCATCGTCCGAGAGCCTGCCATGTGGCTTGTGGCTCATCCGCAAATCACATTCGTATCCTAGGTAGGGTATAACTCGTATCTAGCGTATACCTGTGGCCCTCATCATGGAAGTAGCAATGTAGGACATAGAGGGAGAAATGGTTATTGTCGAGTGTTCGCTGTACTTAACACGGAGATATATTTGGACGTAGGGTAACTTACTGATTGGCGGGCATTGATAACCTATTGGATTATGTGACAGAAGGGATGACATGGACCGGGGTTGAGTGCGCTACTGAATATATTGTATATCTATCTATATATACCGATATAGAGTACATATGCTATCGATCTGATGTACATGATGGAGTGTGCACTACGTTGTATACGATCAGCACCGGCCGGCAACAATCGTAGCGAGTCAACGGGAACCAGAGACAGACAGTCGGCTCAGCTGCTGAAACGGGAGCGCCTTCGGCTGGGCTCGACCTCGAATGGCTGATGTAGACAAGCGAGATTGAGAGTCCGACATAGCCTTTTTAGTGGCAGCGTTACTTCCGTTTTCTTCTTCCTGAGACTCTCTCGACTCTCTCTCTCTCCCTTCAGCTGTTCGCCGATTGTTAGACCAAGATTCACTCGAAAGTCAAAACCTTGGCGTGTTGGTGACAGGTGTACTGTACCCCGTACTCGGTACCTGGTTTCTGAGAGCAATTTGCCCACATGCTTGGCTTCGTCCGGCGCCGTCCAACGCCAACCAACAGGTAGCTGCACAGCATGCAGGGTATAGGGTTTTTTTTTTCTCACCGCAAGAGATTGAACCAATCCAAGTGCGTGGGAATGGTGTTGTTGCACAACGCCGAGGTAATTACGCAGTACACATGTAAGGTTAGGTATGAAGCATGATCCAGCAGCGCATGAGCGAGCACGCGGTAGGCTGTACATACATGCGAGACGTGATTTGCAATGCTCGATCGGAGGAATACCCTGCTTACTTCCAGCTGTGCCGCAGACAACGTCTATAGATACCTACTTACTATCCAGCCCAACGTATCGGTACTGTCCGTTAACGACTATTTGCCAAGTCAAGCCATTCTTATCTTTTGGTGGGAGAGTAGTTATGCTGGGAACTGCGCTACAGTACAGTATCTACGCCACTCTATACCGCTACTGTAGTGGGATACAACTAGCTGTTTACTAGCGCCGGCCCTCTAGCGTCAGGTAGCTTGGTAACGGCGATCTTCGTAGGTGGTGGAGGTACAGCCAGATACACGTGCCGCACGCGTCTCGTACACTGCGAGCCAAAGTAGCGGAACTTGCAATACAAAAGCCCCGTCCCGATGGATTCGACGATGTGGGGTGCCCACCCACACCCCAAGTGGTGCTGCCTCTGTGCAGACTCGACTCTGTAGACTTTGCCTGTCGAGCCTGTCGAGCCTGTGTAAGACAACTGGGGCTGGGTTCGTCATCCCTGGAACAGTCGGTCCCCTGGCCACCAGAACCCCGGAGGATCGGTACCATGCCCCCCTTCGTTCAGAGATGGTGGCTACCTATCAGGAGAGGTGCGACGTCGTGCTTTATCGGCTCGAGACCCTCTTTCAGACCCTCTCCCGCAACGCTAAAGCAGATACATACACTGATAGATACCTGCGGTGGTAGACCGCCGCAGCAGTAGTAGGCACAAGACTAAGACTAAGACTAAGACCCAAGACCGAGACCAAGACCACACCACCATGGCGGGAGGATGAATCCCCAATAGGTATTCAATTACCTACCTGTCCTCGCCTGCTACCCTCGCATCTCGCATCTCGCTACCCACTCTGTCTCACCTCGTCCGGCCTTTTGATCGAATTCGAGTTCCAGGTCGAGTTCAAGGCTCGACTCTCAGTCTACGATTTCTCACCTGCCACGAACGCTGTTGGTGGTGATGCTGATGTCGCTGTCGCCGTCTTTTGCTGGTTCTATTACGACAAGCTCCACCAACTAACTTATCTATATCATGTACGATTTATCGTTGCCATTGACGACCCGTGATTGTAGTACAGCTTGTCCGCGAGAGGAATTCCGCGCTACTACTATCATATATGCATATGCATCAGATAAACTCAACACTACTACTGCCGGTACGGAACCACAGGCCACTTATCGAACGCTTTCTTCGCATCTATTCCAATATTCCAGGTGCAGAGTACATTGGAATTGAACTTCATACTGGCACTCGAGAAACAGCCTCTTCAATCACCCTGCCCACTGCTTGCGCCAACATTTGGCTTTCGGCAACTATATGTTGCGGCAGGTAACGGCGAACTTGGACTATACGCCGTAGCAGCAGCCGACACCGAGTCTGCGGCCCCTCGGGGACGACTGCGAACCCCTCGCTCGTCCCTCTGCGGAGGTTGACGGGCGTGGCCATTGTCGACCAAATACGCCATGACGTTGTACTCATCGCCGCCGCCGCTGCATTCTGCCGACGATGACAAACCTACCCTTCTTGTCTGCTGGTGGATAACTCTCTTCTGTGCTACTATCATCTTTCTGCGCGTGGCCGGCCGTTTCGTCCGATCCGAAAAGCTTTTCCGGGAGGACAGGACTGTTATGTTGGCCGCCATCCCCCTCTTCCTTCGCATGGGCTTTCTCCATCTTGTGTTGCTATGGGGGACCAACAACGCCCGGTTTACCTGGCCATTGACTGAGACAGAGCTAAGGCATAAGTCTATCGCAAGTGGGCTGGTGATAGGGAGCCGCATATTCTATGCAGCAACGTAAGTTTTTTTTTTTTTTTTGCTATGTAAACAATCAGCAACTTCTGACATTATGTCATAATCCACCAATGTTTCCCGGGGTTTCAAGTTTCCGACGCCCTATGATTCCAGCTCTGCCCTAAGCTAAAGTTTCACGTTGCATAACCACCAAATTGCTTTTAAGTTCGAGGCTGTTCAAAGCTAACTCACATGTCGCATAAGGCTCTGGATTCTCAAACTCGCTATACTCGATTTCTTTAAGCGCCTAACGGCTACATTTTGGAGAGCGTCCCACGATGTCACCCTGAATATCATTCGTTGCGTATTAGCCGTTACGTTTGTAGCCGTGCTTATTGCCACTCTAGCTGAATGTCAGCCATTTGATCACTATTGGCAGGTTTTACCTGACCCCGGTGGCCGATGTCGTCAAGGCTACGTCCAGATTATCACAGTGGTCACTTCCAACATTATGACCGACCTGGTCCTGGTTATCTTCCCGGTACCCATCATCTTGACCAGCCATATGGGCCCGAAAAAAAAGTTCCAGCTCACGTTGCTATTTGGCTTAAGCTTAGGTCCAGTTGGTACCACTATCTATCGAGTGGTTTATGTTTTTCGTACCCATGGTAACCAACAGACGCGGTCCCTTCTTGCATCAGTTGAGCTGCTTTTCGCAACCACGGCGGCGAATGCGTTAGTACTCGGCTCCTTCGTTCGTGATCGAGGTACCAAGAAAGTCAAATACAGGGCCGATTCTGGCGCTGATGACTCCCTGGAGCGAACCTCTTCGCGGCGTCCCACGATCCACAGGCATTGGGGTAGTGACGAAGATTTGGTCAGAGACCTGGGCTTAGGCGTTGATCGCAGGTACCGTAATGGAGACGGGGGAATATCTTCGGGTTTAGGATTTGGGCCCCCACCGGTTACCAGTATGACCAATTGGCAATTCGACCAAGAGTCAGCGATGAGTGCTGCGCGCAGAGATGATGCTCTTCCTCAGCACGATCCGTTGGCCACCTCTAGCCAGAGCAACTCAACGAACACTCCAAGACGGGTCTCTTTCCTAGATGCAGGAGGCGTGCCGGATGTTGAGATGAGCGACACTACTCTACGAAGCACTCGTGACAGTTTCAATTCAAGTCTGGATCCACTCTCCCCTTATCGTGCAACACCATCACCAACCATGACTGCAAGTGGCACTGGTTTGCGACGAGGTTCCCAAACACTTTTACAGGACTTAGGCGGTCTCTTGCGGCCTTTCCAGTCGAGGCGTACCACAAGTCCTTCTAGCGGGACTGAGTTACAGACTATACCGCAGCATCCTCATGAGCCAGCTTATGAAATCGACGAATATCGTGGTGGTCCGGTTCTAGTCGATGTTGGCGGCTTGCTCAGATAACACAAGATTTTCGCCATCATTTTTCCTAATCTCTTCACCTATATACACTACCGCCATACTTCTACCTTAATTCGACCAGCACGACAAGAGACCTTTGCAATCGGTCTCCAATCTCATGAGATTTACGACGTTGATACCGAAATCCACCATGAAGTGTAATACAAATTTATATATATAAGATAACCCAAGCAGACGGGTTGGACAGCAGGCGTAATGCAATGGGTTGTTTGCTTTAACCTGGGAATGGGGCTTCTTTTATCAGAACTGGCTTAAAGAGAAAGCCACTGTGGCGTTACTGGTTTCATGGGAGTCAATGACTCAAAAGGGTGGCGGGTTGACAGAGGCACGATTTTTCTCATTGCGCTACTTCCCACTGGCAAGAGACATTGGGATCGAAGACCGTAGGGTTACAGGAGTCACTCGGGAGAGCTGGGGCATGGGACGCCGGGAATGAAGACTATAAAAGTATTGGAAAGGTCATTAAAGAAGCTGCTTGTACAGCATCAGAGATTCATTCTTCGTATCGTTGCCTGTATGTCTACTTAGACCTGCCGTCATAGGATGACGGTATTTCCGCGCAGATTTATTGATACCCCCAGATAGTATTTACATTAAAGTGTTAACTTATTAGCACTACGAGCACTCGCAGTTTGGATCTTGTCGTGATGTTTAACCGACCTGTTCTATGGTCATTTCTGTTCCTTCTGGTCAGTCCCACCTCGAATCCTCTATTAGAAGACCTGAATCGTCAGTAGGCTACTACTTGTTTTGTTTAGTTAACCTATCACGGGATGCCTCTCACGCGTAGGAAATAGGCTGTCCAGAGCGAGCAAATAGAGTTTAGAGTCACGAGACGTCGGAAGGAATCTGACGAGCCGAAACCTTATTACGTATCTATTGAGACTAACATCGGCGGAACCTTCGGGATGTTTTCTCCTATTGTCTCTGACTTATCTGTGCTGCTGGTCGGTCGTTCGCTGACTCGAGCTCTGGGCGGCTGACCGAGACACGTGGGCCATGCGAACGAAGTGACTTTAGGGAGATTTGGAATATTGAGTTCGAGGACTTGCGCCTCATCCGGAGGCGTATGAGTCTCGCGAATGCTAGAACAGATACTTGATATCTGGTCCTGAGTGCTTGGTTGGTGTTTACTGAGAAGAGACGGGATGGACAACGTCGTCGTTGTTCGATTTGTTATGATACCATATCCATATCTCGCCTTGGTTATTTCTGGGTCATGTGAGCGAGGAAGACGCGCTCACAGAAGAAGTAGCCCACGTGCTGAAGCTGGCGTCCGTGTCTCGGCAGCTCAGCCGATAGGTAGGATCGGGCACTCGATAGATCTAGATGCAACTGACTTGAGATATCCGAGCTAACATCCATCGTAAGACACATGAGATCCCCAGATCGAGCGGTTAACAGGTGCCCCCGAGTCAGCGCTGACTCTAGACTAAACTCATACTGCACTTTCTAGTCAGAACTGATAAGACGCCCATATACCATCGTATATACCACTAACCAGGTGTTGCGGCCACCCTGAATGGGCCCCGCCATCTTGGTTGCAGTTTGGGAAATCGCTCTTTATCGCCCACCTGATCGACCGGCCCTCGTCTCCGGCGAGCTTGTGCAGTCGTGTCTCGTCCGGGGTCGAAGTATTCCCACACCAAATCATCCACCCGGTAAAAGTTTGGCAAGGGCCTCCGGCTTCTCTGTCCAAGCGCTTGGGCTTGATCCCATACCTCATCTCTCTGTTCGTTTAACCATCGGGCTCCATCTTCGAGGGTTGCCCCCCGCCCCGATCACCTTCCGCTCCGGCTCGTCCGGGACTCCATCCCAGCATGATCTCCGACGGGGATAAACCGTACCCAGCCATGTATCGAGCTTTCAGTCGTGTCACAGCCCTGGGTGAGGGCATTCCTCGATTTCTCAGTTGCAGGCGCTGTAATCATTATGTAAGAGGAACGAGAGCAGGCCATACCTCTATTCTTTCAGAATTCAATGGTCTATCTGCATATCATCTTGCCAGAGTGACCCCAGATCCCAGATGTCATTCAAGCTGCAGCAGGCCAACACACATACACTTTTCACCTGGGAACCCACGAAATCGATGTAAATCATAATTGGTCCCGAATGACAAACATATATAGACGATCATTGGGAGGAGACGAGGTATGCTTGATGCGGATCACCATGACCAACATTCTTGAGGCTGTTATGGAATTTTTGGGGTTTCTCGGTCGTCAACCCGTCCCTCAGGCCATTGCGCGTGTACCTCCCAATACGCCATTGCCCGAACAATTGGCGGTAGCAGTGTCAGGTACTTGACGTTTTGCCCCAGTAGTACGTTTCTTATATATTATGATAGTCTAGGACGTGGTGGGTTTTACAAGTAGTGCGAAGTGGGATGTTGAGAAAGCGCTCCAGGTCCTCTCGGCTTTTCCGATCCTAAGACACTTCGTAGCTACGTGACACCTCTCAACTACTTGACTGTAGCATATTGGATTTTAGACACCAAACAGTTGGTCACGAACTGGTTAAAAGACTTAAGCACTTGATTGCTGAGAATTAAATACAGATTTGTAACACGAAGACTTAACTGGGGTCAAGCCTTATCAAAGAAGCCGTCCCTTGAGCTTTACGTACCAATAAACGCCGTCCTGCCGTCGAAAATCCCATTGTCATCCACGTAGACGCCGAATTCTGCAAATGCTTTTCTGCTGTATAACTGTTTCTTCCACGCTTGGGTATTCGCACCTATTCCTTACACGCACAGCCGGTAACTAGCGTAACGCCCGGCCGTCTCACTGCTACGAATAATCTTGACAATCTGTCCGCGTCGCATGCCGAAGTATTTGGCGACCGGATCACGCTGAAGAATACGGGGTAGCTGGGTCTCCTTCAGGCGGTAACGCTTGAGCAGTGCCGTCTTCTCTTCCCTACTCAGAATGACGTGACGAGGCACAAGCTCGTGGTGGGTGATGTTGATGAGCAAGTCTTCTTCGAGGAACCATTCGATGGTAGTCCACTGGGCGAACTTAGGGATCTCCTTCTTCGCAGCGGATGAAACGTTGCCACTCAATATCATCATGCCGGTCCGGTAGTGCTCATGCGAGCAGAACTTAGCGAACTTGCGCATAGCCTCGGCGCCGACGCTGGTGTCATCGTTGAACTCTATCCAGATCGTACCGATATCCGGCTGCGGGTCGGGATTGCCAGGGGTAGCGGGAGGGGTGTATTTTTTGAGCATCTCGGGGCTGGGTCGAGCTGAGAACTTCATTCTCTCGCGCCTGTTTGTGTTGGCACACCGACTCTGGTTAGTCACGGCGTAACCGTTGGGCGGGGCCATGTCTTCGGGGAACACCTACGAGACGCTGCCATCTATGCTTGTGTAGTGTGTTCTGAATGCATCGAGAGAGATCTTCACCTCATCCTCTGCTAGTTCATAGCCCTGGGCACACGAGTACATCAGCACCTTTGTTCCATCCATTTAATCAATTCACCGCAAGTTGACATACCCGGTCCTGAACCATCTCGTGGGCGGTTCTCCATGCGCGCCAGGCCCTCACCACGCTCCGCTCGTTGGCCTCCGAGTTCATGTTCTCTGCGTCAGCCATGTTGTTGCCGAGTAGTGCTATCGCAGCGTTGGACTCGTCCAACTGGGCGTATTTGTGCTAAGCGAGCGTAGTTGGGATGTAGAGCGTGATTGCGTGTGCGTATGGGTGTGCGGTTGGGGTTGCGGCAATCTGCGCAAGAAAGAAGGTGTTGACAATGACCAAAGAAAGCTGGCTCAGCCTTGCTTTCTTTCCTGGCCACTGTCAAAAAATTCCAGCGCCGTTACAGGGGTGTCGCGAGCTGCTGGAGTCCCCACTACAAAAGAAAGGTTGCGGATTGCGATGCAGGTCACGCAGGTCACGCAGGTACAGCTGTCCCTACCGCGCACCTACCGCGCACCTACCGCGCACCTACTGCCAGACACACAATGGACATACAATGGCCAGGCAGCTGTGAGAGCCCCACCGTCGTGACGCTTGGACCACATCAACGGGCTGCACCCATTGGTGAATTCGGTGGTGCTGTACCCCAAATTCCCAGATTCCTGCCAAGACAAACCAAAAAATTTCCATCTGCTAGTAGCCATAAACCTAACCTAACCTACCGTACACTAGGTTACATAGTAGATATTTGAGAACGGGCAGCCTTCCGGACCCTGCGATCTGGCCTTACTCTGATCTGCTCAGGTTGCCGATCCTTTCCCCCCAGATTTATACATTTTCCCATTGTTCTTATTTCTCCTACATTAGAGTGCAGTGGAATCTACCATTGATGTGGTAGTCTTCCCTCCTCCGTTAATACACCCTCCGTCTCACCCGTTGCATCGTCGATTCGTTTTCTTTCAATCATGGCCGAGACCGCTCCCGCTCCTGCGGCTGCTCCCGCAGCAGCTGAAAAAAAGAGGCTCGAGAAGCCCAATGCCGAACTCTTCAATGAGCGTCTGGCCAAGGCTGAGAAGGAACACCAGGAGACCATGGCTCGATACGTATGTCGCAGTGCCCAAACCCCGGCCTCGCGCCCGCTTTCCTGTTATGCGCGTATAAATAGCAGCTTGCTTACAATCCCATCTAGAATGCCATCAAGGCCAAGGTCGATCTCGCTACCCCAAACAAGAACAAAGATGCTCCTAGCCCCACTCAGAAGCGCCGCCAGGAACTGATCGCGGAGGTGAATGATATCCGCAGCAAGCAAGGTGTCGGCAAGAACGCTCGCAACTCCAAGCTCGATCAGATTAAACGTCTTGATGAACAGCTTCGATCCCGCATTACCGAACAGAAGAGTGCTCGTGGCAAGGTCTCTTTCAAGAATGTTGAGGAGATTGATCGCCAGATCGAGTCTCTTGAGAAGGAGGTCAACAGCGGTATGATGAAGCTTGTCGACGAGAAGAAGGCCTTGAACGAGGTCTCGAACCTGCGCAAGCAACGTAAGAACTTCGCCCAATTTGACACTTCGCAAAAGGGCATCGACGATCTCAAAGCCAAGATCAAAGAAATCAAGGACAGCATGGATGACCCCGAAGCCCGTGCCCTCAGCGATCGCTACTCCAAGGCTCAGACTGAACTAGACTCTATCAAGGCCGAACAGGACGAGGCCTTCAAGAACCTCAACTCTCTGCGCGATGAGCGAAGCAAACTACAAGCCGAGCAACAAGAGAAGTTCCAGGCTATACGCAAGCTGAAGGACGAATATTACACGGCGAAGAAGGCTTTTGGTGAGCACGAGCGTGAGGCCCGCCAGAAAGTCCGGGAACGCCAAAAGGCTGAAAGGGAGCGCTTTGACAAGGAGAAGAAGAAGGAGCGCGCCCAGAAGCTGCTGCAGGAGGCCAGCGACCCGGCCTATCTTGAGGAGATCCGCCGCGCCAACAGTTTACTTCACTTCTTCGATCCATCGTCCACTTCTACCGAGAAAGCGCCTCTTCTGGCTGATAGTGGCTTGACTGCTCAAGCTTCCCGCAAAGTAGACGATTCTGATCTGAAGGGTACTAAGCTAGTGGGAAAGAAGGACCGCGACGACGACTATCTACCCGCCATCAAGAAAGGAAAGAAAGGCAACAAGAAGTCGGCTCCTACCGAAAAGAGCGGTTTCAACTGCCCACCGTCTGTCATCGACGACTGCAGTTTCCTAGGCATTGATCCTCCCATGAGCGCTACGGACGTTCCGGCTGTCACTGAAAAGGTCAAGGCCAAGCTTGATCACTGGAAGGCCGATCAACAGGCCGAGACGCAACGAGTAGGTCTCTCTAATGATGTTCACTTTGACCATATACGTGCTAACTGTTCTAGAACATCGACAAGGCGAAGGTAGAAATCGAGAAATTGGAGGCTGAGGAAGCCGCGGAAGCGTCCAGCACCACAACCCCCAATGGTGTCAATGGTGACAAGGCCGATGCTAAAGTAGATGCTGTTACCTCAGAGCTCAAAGATGCTTCTTTGGAAGAGAAGAAGGACTAGAGTTCCTATGATTTCTCCCAATTAGACATCAAAAATGAGCCAGAGACTAGGCTTGAGGAGGAACCGGCCACTGAAGACGATGATTCTGCGATGGTTGTCTCTTCCACTGATCTTGTGTCGCAGGGCAATCATGAGTCGTCTAGTATTGACACAAACTCTATCCCTGAGCCCGATGAGCTAAAAGCAGAAGACATCTCTCTGGTAGTTTCGGGCTCAGCTGGAGAGAGTTAGGTGTTTCTTGCATATGTTATCTTCACCCAGAGCTCCGCATACCCCTTCATTGTGTAAACGTTTTATGTCTTCGCCCTGTCTCTTACCTACTTATTTATGATGTCTCTCCGGCTCGGCATCGGTATCTCTCTGTAGGAAAAAGCTACGGCAACGATTCAACGGCGGGGATAAATAAAGAATCTCTTATCAACTTAAACGCTGTGATCGGTCGTGCCCAGCCGTTTCAATCAATTATATACCTCTCATTAGACCAAGATGCCACGACTTTCATGTGCCTCACCCACCGCTATACTTATCTCAGCTAGGTCGTTGTATTGTAGCCCCACGAACGGGTCGATTCCGCGACTCCCCGCGGTAAGCTGCTGTTTCACAAGGGCTATTCATCTGCATCAACTCGCGTGATACACGTGGACGGGGCCATGCCACGAAACAACGCGAACTCAACGAGCTTCTTCATGGGGTTTCCAGCCCAAGGCATGCAGAAAACCTGACGGGATCGGTGGCATACTAGATTCCGGGGGGGAAGAGGGGGGCCGAGACCCGTCCGTCCCGCTTCCGTCGTTGAACGAATTGGGGTTGGCTGGTTTTAGGTCTCGAGGTTGGGCCGCGCTGCTTCGCTGTTAGCCTATCCCCGTTATCCGTTAGTATTTACTGGATACAGTATATACTTACGTACGGTTACATGAAATACCTGACGTCTGCACGCTACACCACATATCTAAGGCTAAGCGTGATGCACGCCAAACCAGTCTCGTGATCGATGATGCAGCGTGACAATTGTTACACTCTTTATACTCACCTGCATAAGTACGCATACACTGCAGCGCAGCGCATGCACTGGATCCTTTGCGACATACATGACGTGCTCGGGTAAGTATACGTAGTTGGGCAAGTACCCAGTCGTGGTTTAGTAATCAATGGCTAAGGTGGTTCTCCCGTAAATGTCTAGCTATATTATGTATATGTATACTAGTTACTACCTGCATAGTATCATATACGTGCAGACATGCATATAGATACGTACGTATACAGATGGATTAGACGAGGTCACGATGTATCTATCATACTGTGTATGTATGTATGTACGTGTGTACGTCCGTGAGTGGATTAACTAGAAGAAGCATGAGAACTGTGCGATACTCCCAGGTAACGTTTTGCTGGCAGAGTATGATGCGAAAGATAGAGAACGCGTACCGCGGCATTGCGCCTGATCTTACCTGACTGACTGACTAACTTGGCCTATCTGGTCTACATACTACCTACCTACCTTACCTGCTTACCAGTTGTCTGTCGATAGATAGTACGGCAGATGCCGGCGTCGGGGAATGGAAGAAAGTCCAAATATATCGAATGAGTAAGTAATACTGTGCGTACATACATACCATGTGAAAGCCAGTGAGTGGTCTGTTCAATTTCCTGTCCAATCCATTGCGTTATGTACCCGGGTGGTGGGTGAAGCGATGAGAGGTCGCTTGCTTGCTTGCTACACAATATATTTAGCGAAATAGGGGAACGAAAGGGTACATAGGTAGGTAGCTAGGTAGGTAGGTGCCCAGAAGAGGGTAGAGAGGGTGTTCCACTGCATACCAGCCAATCCAAAGAGACAGTTTGACCGAAATCTCGCGACGTGCATATTCTCTACAGCAAATCCAATGCATGGCACGCGGGCTGGTATACGTAGTGTCCTCGGGGTACGTATACTGTATTTAATACTGATCGTGATATCATAATCATGTACTTATTTACACACGTACGTACGTACAATACATATAGATAGGTTAGGCTTGGTTAGATTGATTAAGTAGCACGTTTGGTTTCTATTGAAACGTGGAACCGGTCACAGGAATCGACATATTATCGAAAGCTCTCGTTGCTTTGTTCTTTGGTTTTGCATACATACACGTTGTTGACCCTATACCTATGTAACCTTTTGATTCTAGGTCAGCTGTTTATATTGGCTGACTGTGGGTATCTCGTGGATAGTTGCGGTAGTTAGTCGGGACCTGAATCTTACCGCATCTACGTGTCGGGCTGTTATAGTTGCGGATGTTTTTATGGCGCGAGGTCGCGGGTCATTGCATAGGATGGTATACCGGGAACAATCCATACACTCACATGCTGGCAATCCGAGAATTGGACGTCTTGGGAGGATTGAAAGTCACCAGATTCATGGGGTACCGGTCTAGAAGGGGTGTGTTTCGAATATTTGATTTCTTGTCTACTACTCTGTAAGGGTCTTGAGACTCGAATGCGGATAGACAGACAGTCAGAGGCGTATTCCATACTCCGTCTTGTCTGTGAACCGGTCCAGTGCTCACAGTCAACCTTATGGGTGTCAACGTATTGATCTGTAGGACCAGACCACCCCCAATCTAGGCTTTTTTGACAAAGCCCAACGAGACTGGGCGAAACGTATTCCAAGCGTATTCCAACTTTCCCAGACACCCGTGTATTAGCAGCCTTGCGTTTTGGTTGGTTCTGGCCATTTCTCTTCAGAGACCGCATATTCCTTCCTACCGGAGCGCGAATATTCGACGTTTAAACAACTTGGCTGCGAAGACTCTCACTATACCCTCTCCTCCATTTATGGATTATACTTTGAAACTCCATACTCCAATACCGCTATCCGCGGGTTAACCAGATTCGAAATGAGAACAAACACGTACAACACCGTCCAGACCTAAAGGAGTGGAGACATACGATCTAAGGGCTCCT
This sequence comes from Xylaria castorea, assembly GCA_022495115.1. Classification (NCBI taxonomy): domain Eukaryota; kingdom Fungi; phylum Ascomycota; class Sordariomycetes; order Xylariales; family Xylariaceae; genus Xylaria; species Xylaria castorea. Next base: position 918,106 of record MU382629.1, on the reverse strand, counting down.
CTCCTTGAACCTGCAAGACAGAGCGGTGAAGTGATAGATGAAGAGACAAAAGAACCTTAGAACAACAGGGTCAAAAGATAACGGTACCGGCGCCATGCAAAATGATTATGGACCTGGGCCATGGTTTGTTTTCCGGCCAGCTCCTGAATGCATTGCAAAACGTGGTCATCGACTCATATAATCGTCGTCTCGTGAAATACTATCCTATCAGTCTCTGGAATATGATGGTAGTAAGGTTGCGGTATGCTGCGCGAGAAAAAGAAAGCTTGTTTAGTTTCGGCGTCCGGCGTCCTCTGGTAACGCCTGAGTTGTAATGAATCAATATTGGCCCATTTCATCCATCGCATCGTTAAGTGAGAGGGTTCCGCTCAGCATGATCATGGTCCTATGTGATAGTTGTAGAAACTTTGCGGCGGTGCGGTCGGTGGCCGGAAAGCAGCCTGCTGCTGCCGTCTTGATCGTGGTACGGGTGCCATGGGATTTCCAAGACCAAGATGCATAGTAGGAGGAGCGGGTGTTCTCCGCTCAATGGCAGGTGGTGGTGGCGTCCTTCTGGCACGCGGTCTCTCGTGTGCGCTTTCAGGAGCTATGGTGGAACTCCGTCTATGCTGCTTTCTCGCAGCTCCGTTCATTGCGCTGAGTGGTGGATCTTTAACCGCAGGGTCTTCTTCTGCAGGGAGGTTCATCTCGACCAAGCCAAAGAAATATTCCAGCACTTCTGGATACCGTTGAACACTTGACTGCCAATCCTCGTCGATGCCTCTCTTGAGAGTTGCCTGAGCTGCTTGAATTTCACTTGGATGTGGAGGCGCATGGTAATAATGATAAGCATGCGATGTTAACCGTTCCATGTGTTCGTTATGTGCAACCTTCCGCCGCTCAGTAAGCAGTCGAAAATACTCGAGTATATAGTCCTGGGCGTGTGCTCGAACCCAAGAACTAGTATGGCATTAGCATGAATTGGCATATAGTCGTCATGCGTCGGTGTTAAGGTTCAGCCGACGTAGACCAGGGATCTTGCGATTGACTCACCGTATCTCATTGTAAACTGATTGCATCATCCGGAGTTCTGCTTGTTGAACTGCAGCCTCAAGCCCCTTGGCCTCGCAGTCACAAGCATGGGTGGCAGGGGCATGGCAGATGGCACAGTCCGGGTCCATCCTAATGACGGACTTGCGGTGTTTCTCCCTAGAAAACATCTTAGCGGCGTGAAGCCGAAGGCGGCGGAGGCGAGGACGGCCGGCGTGTGAGGTCGGTGCACATAAGGGACGATGGGATTATGGTGTGCTATTGTACAACGTATCCATAGAGTGACCCGAAAGGGTCCATGGAGCGAGAAGGGGGAAGGAAGATCAGAAGTAAGCAGAACGGCAACTGACCTGTATTATGAAGAGGAAGACAAGCAACAGCACAGCAGCAGGTGGGAGTGTTGCAGCGAACCGCGTGGTGGCAGGAGGGGGGAATTGGACAAGAGGTGTTCAGTCTGTGGCTAGCTCGCGATTGTCCTGCAGGAGATAGAATTGACCGCCCGGTCGAATGCGGCGAAAGGAAAAAAGGAGGGCAGCAAATAAGGAGAGGGAAGAGCAGGCTTGCAACCCGATGTGGCCGATATCACGGGAGCCGGGCAGCTCTATGGGCTCCAAGGGCTCTACGGGCTCTATGGGAGTGTGGGGTATCGACACAACCACGAGACAGCATACACAGTACGGGAGAAGCCAAATATTGGGGGAGCGTGTGTGAGGGAGCAGGAGAGAGCGGGAGGACGGGTTGTCTGTCTGGCTGTCTTGCTGTCTTGCTGTCTTGCTGGCTCACTGGCTCACTGGCTGACCGGCTCACTTGGCTGGCTCACTGGCTGGGCAACTGACGGACTGACTGACTGACTGACTGACGAGCACTCGAGGCTAGCGAGAGCAAGAGTGGTGGTGCAGAGCGATGCAAAGACGGAGGGACACACAAGACCAATTGACGAGAGCGAGAGAATCAGCAGAGGTTGCGAGTGTAACAGCCCAGCGAAGCCCGAGCACAGAGGGATGTCCACGTCCGGCCAGGAGATAAAATATGGCTGTCGTGGCTCGAATGGGCGGCCGGATTACTACTAGTATGCAGAGTGCATGAGGGTAACCCAATCGAGTATTCGCAGATCCGCCGACATTGCTGCACACCCCAGATCTTGATCAAGCTGTTGGTGAGGGGGCGGGAGCGCGAACTGGGGGGAGCGTCAACGATACAGGAGGAGTCCGGGGTTGGCTTTGGAGACGAGATGTTGTCGAAGCGAGAGAATAAAAAAGATGTTGTCTGTTTGCTATGGCTTATAAGGAAAGGCCCGAGAGAGACGAGAGCGGTAAGGGAGTCGAAGGCTGGTAGGTCAGATAGATGCAGTGTACCAGTATATTGATAGATGTAGGTACCTTAGACGACTAACCTTAGGTACCTTACCTACCGAGGTACTTCATTGGTAAGGTAAGGTATAACTACTACCTAAGGTTAAGTACGTACATACATAGTCTTGAGCCTCCAAACCAACGCTCGCTGGCTCGAACCACCACCCACATTATAGATCATAGGTGTAAGGTAGAAAGATAGACTAACCCAAAGCCAGATAAGACAACAGAGGACACGGCCAGATGATTGGATAACTCAAGGCTATTGCCTCACACGATGGACTCTCTCTTTCACAGTACGAATACCATATACAACACATAGGCAATGTCTTAGATTGTTTAAATGCAGTAGAGGTAGACCAGTTGTCGGCTTATACACCGCTTCTGTCGACCACTTACATACACGGCAACTTCGTTTACCGAGCTATCGGCGGCTAATTGGGACAATGGCTCGCTAAAAAAACAAGGGGTACAGCCCGAGGGATACTTAAGTGCTGAACATTGCAGTAAGGTTATACTTGACTGATGCGATTGCGGGCGGAAACACAAATAATCGATTATTGTTACAGTATACGCCACTTCTCCCATGAAGGAATAGGTAGTAGTATAGTCTATCAAGACTACATGTACGGAGTAGGTAGTAGTGGTTCTGATGTGTTGTCAAACACCCACCTGCAAGGCCCCTTGTCCTTGGTTTGGTCTTCGCTGGAGGGAGGAGTTAACTGTTTCCCCTTGTTTCCGGGTCGCTACCGGCGCTAATCTTTCCACGGTCTAGAGGATCTCGACGCTTGGCCTTTTCGGGAATAGAGGGCTTTCTCTATCTTATCGCCCAAAAATTCCAGCAACGCGAATGAATGAATGTACGTACCGAACCGAACTGGACCGCCCTGTACTAAGTATACTGTGAGTTATCGTCAAGGCTCTAGAAGATGATGCAGAACAAGCACGACGCTCAACCCAATCAGAGCCACCGATGATGCCTCCGAGATGCTCCCCAGCCTCGGGCTTCTTCCTTCCATTTTTATATCCGACCCTGTTTCGCTCCGCTGCCTGCATACCCCGAGCTGGTTTCTCAACCTCTACACTCGTCTCGACATCTGTCACTGAGGAGGACTGTAACAGAACTGAGACTTCGTCCACGAGCGATGCAATACCCGTTTCACGCCTAAACCCCACGCCAGACGACTATTCTATCTCGAGCTTCGCCGACAAGGCTAGGATTGCAGTCCAAGCCGGTGGCGGTGGTCATGGCTGTATTTCGTTTCTCCGCGAGATATTCATAGCCAACGGGCCTGCTAACGGCGGCGATGGCGGTCATGGTGGTAATATCTACATACAGGCTGTCCACGGCGAGAACTCGTTGCACAAGCTAGCCCGCCGTCGTATTATCCGTGCGGGCCGTGGCAAGACAGGGCAAGGCAGCAATCGCGGTGGCACCCGAGGCGAGGACGTCATCATCCAGGTTCCTATTGGCACCGTCATCCGGGAAATCGAGAGGATAGATCCGGTGGTTGAAGAGACCATGCTATATCGCCAAGCGAGGGAGAAAGAGCGCGAGTATGAGAAGCTGGTCAGAGAGGCCGAAGAAGCGGCTCAGGCTAGCGAGGAGACCGGCGTTGGCGAGAGCGAGGCCCTCCGGCTCAACATGAAGTTGCCCGAACCACCTGAGCATCCGAATGCGCATAAGTTTGTTTTGTACCCCGGCATGTCATCCGGCGAGCGTCGTAACATATCGCTGCCCCGATTATGGAACCGAGAACGCCTATATGCTCAGCCTGAGGCCCCTATCCACCTTGACCTCTCCATCGCTTCTCCTCGTCCTATCTTGTTGGCAGCAGGGGGTCTCGGCGGTTTGGGTAACCCACATTTCGTCTCTAAAGATCGGCCTCGTCCCCTATTTGCAACTAGGGGGGAGAGGGCCATGCGCATGCAGTTGGAACTCGAGCTTAAGCTCCTTGCAGACGTGGGCTTCGTTGGGCTTCCGAATGCTGGTAAGAGCACCCTGTTGCGTGCCCTGACACGTAGCCGCGCCCGCGTTGGCAATTGGGCCTTCACGACGCTTCAGCCTAACATCGGCACTGTGGTGCTCGATAACCATAAGGGCCGCCCAATTGCGAAGCCCCGATCATCCGGGCGCTCCCCTTCCCATTCTGTCATCCATGACGCTACCTTCGGGTCCGTTGTTGTGTCACAACAGCCTGGCCAGTTACAAATTGGCGAGGCGCCGGAGCCACGCAAACGCTTCACCATCGCAGATATTCCAGGTCTTATTGAGGGTGCGCATCTGGACCGTGGGCTGGGAATAGAATTTCTACGTCACGTTGAGCGGGCAGGTGTTCTCGCCTTCGTCGTTGATCTAAGTGCAGGCGATGCAGTTAAAGCACTCAAGGCCCTATGGACTGAAGTCGGTCTATACGCGCGCATGCGCGAGGACGAGGAAAGAGAGCGAGAAGCGAGCGAACGCATTGATTGGCAAGGAGATGGAACACCATCGACAATGGACCGGATGATAGTCGCAGACCTGCCCGAGCCGACAACTGAGCCAACCGGCTTGTACATCGCTGCCAAGCCATGGTTTGTCATTGCCACCAAGGGGGATCTACCTGAGACCGAGGACAACTTCAACAAACTGAAGGAGTATCTAGACGCTATCACAAATGGTGAAGTACTTCACCCTAGTGGTGTTGAACATGCCTGGACAAACGATTGCGTTGCAATTCCAGTGAGTGCCATTCACGGGCAAGGCGTCGATAGGATAATACAATGGACGTTGGAACTATTAGATGGTTGATATCGGCAACGATAATTCAAGAAACAACCTGTATAACACACAGTAGGAGGTCCGTATAAAGACTTTTTGATGTAACATTAGGGAAGTCAATACAGCCCATCATTTAGGAGTACTGATGATTTATAAGTTTACTTTTGGGATAGTAAGTGTGGCTTGCAGCCAGATACAAAACTCTGATTCGCTAGTCTTGGGTGTCATAGCCACGCATGCAGCTGACCACCTGTAGGCCCCAAGCGGGCAGTGCTCACTTATAGTATTCTATAAGGCAGCCGCTCCCTCTGGGGACAGTAGATCTCATCCGTATTTATTCTCCGAGCTTTCACAGCGAAAGCATGGGTATATACGACATTGCGGATCTCAAGACTATCTCGGAATCAAGCTATATTCATGGATCCATTATCTTTGACAGCCAGCGTAATCGCGGTTATTGGGGCACTGCGCGCTGTCACGAAAGGCTACAAGTACATTACTGATCTAGGCAAAGCCTCGCAAGAGTTTATTGAACTGGTGGACGAAGTGAGTTGAATTCTCCGCTTCCGAATTCCATTAGTTGACACCGGTACTAGATAGAATCCGTCCATGCCTACCTCGGGATGCTACACTCAGTGCTGGGCTCTAGCACGCAGGCGTTTGCTACTGTTGACTTGACCCCTCTGGGCGCTGCCCTCTCTCGTTTGGATTACACTATCCAGAGGCTGCAGTCAGCGCTGAAACAGGTCGAGGCAGACTCTAAAACTGGCGATGATCGCAGGATATCAAAGATAAAATGGCAGATCTATAAATCGAGAATGATTCAGCTCAGAGACGAGGTTCATTCTAGAAAACAAGATCTTGTCGATAAAGTCGGCATACTTCAGCTTGCAATGAGGGGAGTACGTCCTTGCTATGACCTGATTCTTGTCCTAATTCTGTAAGTGTACTTAATGCCAATTTACTGCCAATCGCCTACGCCAGGGCGGAAATATCATATACGAGACATGATAACCCTGCTAGCGGAGAGTCACGATCTACAGCACTACTAAACAACATGCAAAGCAACTCTCTAGATGGTAGACCCCGTAGTCAAGTCCAACGGTGTCGTTCTGCTGGCTGCTCATGTCGGTGCCATCGACCTTCGGCCATAAACTCCCAGCCATGGCCACTAACCACAATACGGCAAATATTATCATTAGTTGTGACGATGTCCTACTGGGAGCCTACGTTGTGCGATGACCAAGTCTGCCGAGACGCAACCGAGCAAAAGCTAGCTCTCGTTTACCGGATACCCTTGCTCCAACACGCTATCTGGTTGAGGCTAACATGGACATCCGCATTCGGCCCTGGGGCATCTCTCCATCTCAGGGTTGCAAGAGTGGTAGCAGATCGAAGAGCCCGCACTATAGCGGCTTGTGGCACTCCCCAAATGCTACGATACCTGTTCGAAAAGAGGAAGGCTCTTCCCAATGACATGACGCCAAATGGCGAAAGCTTGCTCCTTGTAAGTCGAAAAGAAGCTATGAAGTTTCTACATAATAATCCTAGTTAGACCGCAATTAGCTATTATAATAATGAGGTAATCGATTACCTACTCGAACTGGGCGCAGATACATCTCAGCCGGACTTTTTTGGCAAGTAAGGGAAATATCACTTGTTGAGATCTAGGCTTCTCACTAATGATACTAGTTCACCTGCCCTTTTAGTTCAATATAGAACGAGGCACGATCCAAACGTTTACCGTAGTAATAGCAAACTCCAGGTGCTAGCAAACAATTATCACAGTTCGAAATTACCGGAACATCCGCTAAGCGAAGCATTGGCAAAGGGTACCGACGTCGATTTTGAGCACGCTCTGAATGAATATCCCTCGCTGGTGAACGAGCCAGCGGAATTTGGCTTGACCCCTTTGCATATAGCAACGAAGCTGGGGCGCTGTTCGGCGATGAAGTTGTTGCTCCTGCGAGGAGCAGATCCACATAAGCGAGACGTATTTTGGCGCACTCCGCTGCATTCAGCAATTCGTGCGAGCAACTGCGAAGCTATTAAAATACTCCTTCAATTTGCTAGTGAAAGCAACCTCCTCGACAGACATGGTCGTAACCCACTTGAACTGGCACTTTGGTGGTCTTCGAGTAGAGTCGTATCCCTACTCTTGTCCTCTGGTATAAATAAAGGAAATTTACAACGAGACAGTCCATGGAATGCCTTTGAATGGCTTACTAACAGGGCACACTCCTGTTGCGATGACGAGGATGAAATAGAAGCCATTGCCCGTCACCTCTTGAACGCCGGGCTAAACTTCGACGATTACGGCGGAACCCCTTGTGATGAAGCAGCTAGAAATAATAACTGTCACGTTCTTCGTGTTTTGTTAAACTTAGGGGCCAAATTTTACGCCCCAGAAGAAGGAGAGCCCAGTGTACTCCATATGGCTGGGTACTATGCCACGTTTGACACAATAACGCTTCTTAGGAAAGTCGATATCGAGGAACTTGACCCGGATGCGAAGTACAGGGGATGGACTCCTATGGAGATCTTCGAATTTCGGGAGACACACGACGATGCGGAATTCTTTCCGAGGCAAACGAGACCAACTCAGAAAGAGTCTATAGCGTTTAGAGCGCTCATCAACGAGGTGCGAGAACGGTACAACAGTAAGAGGATTTTACTGAAAGCCGACGATCTGGAGGCCGACAACTCTGGAGGAAACGGCGAGCTGCTTAGTGAAGAGGACAGGAAGGTGGTGGGAAATCAGCAATCATTACCGGGAGCATGGATAGAGTAGGACGCAAACGGAGACGCAGGACAAATTTTTACACGGGTTCTGAGCCTGTCTCTCAGGTTCTGCTCCATTTCCCCAACGCTTTGGTCTCATAATCGTTACGATGGCAACAGATACAAGTATGTAAGACCACTGTTCTTAATCAATTCTTGTCATTTAGCTTTTTCCCATTTCTCAAGAGTTCAGTCCTTTGTACAGTTAAGTCTGAAGGACGAAACGGGGAGCAGCTTAATATTCACGTGAAGATATGTGCTTCGAACTTCCGTTTGCCACCCGTGGATATTTCATGCAAGTACCCTCAACGGAGGCCCTCCGGAAGGCAGACTAGATGCCTGTCGCGGTTGTTATCTGGACGTTGTTGGTTCAACTTGCCATGTGGCTTGGCATCTGCCGCCCAAACAGTCACAATCACGACCACGACCCTTCGACCCTAACTTGAGCCGATCCGGGAGCGGCCCGTCACTCATGCATGTAAATTTTATCCTCGCACTCTGTCTCGGAAAGAGCGGATCTAGTGAGGCAACAGAGGTTTTTTTACTCGGGGGAGTCTTTGTGCTTGCGTTTGCAGATACTTGGAGGTAGCCAATTTCCTCTGCGGCGCAGATTGAGTTAGAACCCTTGGCCAGCTTTTTTCTTCTGAAACCGCATAATAGTGCCTTATATATTTATTCACGGATTATCTAGCTGGCTCCAAATTTACTCAAGTGATACAACCTCCGAGACAAGGAACATATCTACCTAGGCAACGGGTAGGTAAGGTAAGTACCCTTGTATATAGACCATATCATTTCGTCCAGATGTCCCTCTGTAGGTACGAGTGTACATGAAAACTATACAAATGTTTTTGCCTGTTGCTCGAGGAAGCTTCCATTATATTTGTGGACGAGCCCCCAGTTTATTTCCCTCTCTTTCTATCTCTTCTTGTTCAGACTCCAACATCTTTGCGTTTGCCTTCCTCCCTCCCCAACCAAACTCACTGCACTCACTGCAACTCATCTTCAACTGTCTTCTCTAAAAATCGTTTCACGATCGAGCTCGCAAAAATGGGCAGATTGCCAAAAGAGGACACGCCGGGTGCCGGTAACCTCTCCATTCTGACAAAAGTGGACAAGTTGCGCGAGCTCATCGGCACGAGAGTTGCCTTGCCTCAGGTACGTCTCTCGTCTCCTCCTTCCACTAATGACAGTATCAGTACTGAGTCTGCAGCTTGTTGTTGTTGGTGATCAATCATCAGGCAAAAGCTCCGTTCTTGAGAACTTGACTGGATTTGGGTTCCCCCGCGATGCAGAGCTATGTACACGCTACGCAACGCAGATCACCTGCCGCCGTGAGACACAGGAGAGCATTTCTGTCTCTATTATTGTCAATCCAGATGCTACGCCTGATTCGCGTGCTCGTGTGAAAGATTTTCATCGGTGTGTATAAACCCTCCCGTGCCTGATCCCTTAGACTTGTCTCGTATGATCTAGCCAGTTCTATGGTGCAGGACTCAGGGATCTCGACTAACATGTTTTAACGCATGCAGTACATTCACTGAGCTGGGCACGAAGAACCTTACTCAGTTATTCACAGAGGCAGGTCTACCATTCATTACAGCCAGCAGAAACGTTACTCATCATATCTAGGCAAACGAAGCAATGGGTATTAGTACCAGTAGCCATGCCACTAACCCCAATGATTCCCCGTTGCCCGCGTTCAGCGAACATATTCTCAAGATTGAGAAGCTGGGTCCCAATGTAAGTTTCAAATGGCGCCTTTACTAGCTAACTTCCTTGACTGCCTTCTAATTAATCACAGGAAGATCACTTTACTGTGATTGATGTTCCTGGAATCTTCAGACAGGAGACTCAAGGTGAGCATGAGACGGCTAATACTTGGTTTCATCTAACTCATCAATAGGTGTTACTACTGAGAGTGACATTGAATTGGTGATGAGCATGGTGAAGAAGTATAGTAAGCCACAACAATTTCTCTGACGAGTCAGCTTAAGCGGTATGAACTAATGGCACCTCGTACAGTCCACGACTCGCGGACGATGTAGGTGGTACCCATACTGTGAAGTGATACATATACCGCTGACAATCTGAATAGTATTTTGGCCATTATGCCCAGCAACGTTGACCCTGCTACGCAGGAGATCCTGAAGTTAGCAAAGAAAGCTGATCCAACTATGACCAGAACCATGGCAGTTCTCACGAAGCCCGATCTAGCAATCGAAAGAGCAACCCAACAGATTGCCATTGACCACGTCTTAGGAAAACGAGGCGACCTGACATTGGGCTACTATGTCGTCAAGAATCGCGGACCAGACGATGCTGACAAGACACTACAGCAGGGACAGGTAGAGGAGCGCATATTCTTCTCGAGTGCTCCATGGTCAGTTCTAGTCCATACTGGCAGGGCTGGAGTCGTTTGTCTCAAACAGCGTGTCCGGGAACTTTTAGTCGACCTTATCAAGAAAGAGTTTCCTAAACTTAAATCCGAGGTCTCTAAAGAGCTCGCCATTGTTAGAGCGCATCTTGATGAGATGGGACCGTCGAGAAGCGATCAACATACACAGCGAGCGTACCTTAACCGAATGAGCGAGGCATTTCAATCCGTAACTCGAGATGCGCTCACTGCTTCTTACACTCGTGATAGAATATTCTCGGACAGGCAAGATCTCCGACTGATCACTCGCGTCGTTGAGGCGAGTGAGTGCTACGCAGATGAGATGTTGAACAACGGACATATGCGGCCATTCCTAACCGACAAGAAGGAGGATGAGGATGCGACCGATGAACAGTGCGAGGACGATGAGGGTGCGGCTGATGAACAGCCCGAGGACTCTTCTTCTTGCAAGCCTGCTAGTAAAAAAGTACCTTCGATCTCTGAGAAGCAGGGTGTTGACTTTGGTGCAATTGCTCAAGACTATCCCGAGCTTGAGGAAATCTTTGACTCCTGGGGTGTTTCCAAAGATGATACAAATACGTGTGGCATAATGGATTACATTGAGGGCGTATACAAGTCAAGCCGAGGACAAGATCTCGGAGCTGTAAGTCTTAATCTGAATAAGTTGATGATGTCGTCTCACACTTGGAATAGTTCGGAAACGGTCTACTTGGTACGCTGTTCCAAGAGCAATCGAAAAAATGGGAAAACATCACGATGGAGCATATGAGCGTGGTAATCTATCACGTTCATCGTTTCATCTCCGAAGTTGTCAAGTCAATCTGTCCTGACCCAAGAGTACACGAAGAACTGTGGAATGGATACCTTCTCGAAGAGTTGTTGACTTTCTACCGCAAAGCTATGGATCATGCGAAATTCCTACTACGTATTGAGCGCGAGGGATCGCCATTGACCCTCATGGACTTGTTCAGTGAACATATACAGAAGATCCGAACCAACAGACTGGTTAATGCAATCACGGACCTGGGTGTTGAGCGCGTTGAACGTTCCGAGGATGAGCCTGATGGCAAGTCGAAAAAGCAGCACCACGAAAATTACATCTTCCTCAAGCCGTCTCACTTACGAAACTTGACCATCAATAAAGGAAATGCAACTCAGGTACGCGAGCATATGCATGACCTCCTGAGTAGCTACTACGCAGTCGCACGCCAGCGCTTTGTCGATGTGATTTACCAGCAGTAAGTCCGCCAGAGTCTTTCATTCCCCCTTTCGACATGTCTAAGAGACACGAATTGTCTCAAGGGGCATATTATGCACTCGCTACTCCTGCAAGCTCCCGAAACCCCGGGTGATTCTTACCATAAGTGGACATTATTGACTCTAGTGTTACAATAGAGCCGTGAACCACTACCTACTATTTGGAGAAAAGAGCCCGCTCAAGACTTTCAACACCGAGATGGTGCTGAGTCTCAATGAGGAGCAGCTGGACATGATTGCTGCTGAGGATGCGCCTGTCAAGCAGCGCCGAGAGAAGCTGGTTCGGGATATTGACAATCTCGTAGAGGCGCTCAAGGTGTTGAAGGGGTCTCGATAATTGGATAGGTCTACCAATTTGCGGTATTGGATGATGATAACCTTCCGGTTTTCCTTTCTGACGCCTAAGACTTAGAGGCAGAAGTTTCAATCTCACTGGATCATGCTTGTATGCCTCTGCGCATTTAGGCGTACCAAGTTTCGATTGGCGGAGCTGGGACACTCGCTTTTGGGCATGATAGTCTAGACACTCTCGATAGGATTGTGCGATCGTGGATACAGCCCATAAAAATACATAATATTTATAGTCTTCCACTTCATTATGATTCTTCATGATTTAATGCGCCCGGGTTGATCATTAAACCATATAAGTGAGCATTGGCAGATGCCCTCACTTAAGAAGAACTTTAGTATCTTGCACCACAACGAAGTTCAGCTAGATGATTACACGAAGGAGCGCATGGTAATGGTTCTGCAAAGTCATTCTTTGCCAGCCAATGTTAAATAAATACAATTATCGAACCGGTTTGGCGGTTTAGGTGGTCGCCAATCATGTGTCATCTACATATCACGTAGCTGGCTCGGTCCGCATGGAGATACCTATCTCGGCCCGTCATGGTTACCATGTAGGTAGTTTAGGAGCTATTGACTTCGGGGTTCGGCCTGGTGCTCCAGGTGGCCGGCCTCTTACTGGCATATCCCACCACATATCGATCGACACTGATAGCAACGTATTTGAGTAGCCACGGTTAACTAGGTAGTTGTCGGTATGCGCGCCCTTCGTTCCCCGCACCCCATTATAAAGCCGTTAGTACCCCTCGTGCGGCACGGTGCCTATTTAGTGTCGACCCCGTGGGGAAGCTTCTCTCATATGTAAACTATATTATATCTATCGGTGCTAGAAAAGCTAGACGATACAGCTTCTCGCCTACGTCTCACCGGCAACACGCTAGTCGTTTCCCGTGGCTTGTTGGTACATATTTACAATTTTTCAAACATGTCTCCTCATTCTACCAAAAGTATGCCGGGCATGGAGACAGCGGCAAAGGGCCAGGTGAGGTTTTCCGGATGTAACGGAGTAGGATGATTAGAGCTCAACGAATGTGTACAGTTCCCGAAGCCGGCGAGCTTCAAGGATCCGCTCGACGAGCGCCAATATCTCAAGCAAAGACTAGCGCTGGCGTTCCGACTCTTTGCTAAGCAAGGATATGATGAGGGGTAAGTCGGCTTACTCTAAATATTAATCTCATGTTCGACATTGGACTGAACATAGTGCAAATAGAGTTGCCGGACACATCACAGTCCGGGATCCTGTTGACCCGACCACGTTTTGGGTGAACCCGTTTGGTGTTGCATGGCCGCTGCTGAGAGCATCAGATCTCATCCGCGTCGACCATCATGGTCAAGTGGTCGACGGTGGGCCGGTGCGACTCCTCAATGTCGCAGGTACGTCTAACACTTAGACTCAGCCCTATGCCCCTAGATCTGTCATAGCAAAACACCTACTGACAGCACGTAGCGTACATGATCCATTCCGCGGTCCACGCGGCAAGGCCAGACGTTAACGCTGTGGCACACAGCCACTCAATCTACGGGCGGGCATTCTCGACGCTTGGGCGCTCGCTAGATATCACCACGCAGGACGCGTGCGCCTTCTACAGTGACCTCGCGCTCTATGACAGCTTCGGCGGCATCGTGCTGGGACCAGAGGAAGGAATGCACATCGCCGAATCTCTGGGGCAGAAGAAAGCTGCCATCCTCGCCAACCACGGACTACTGACCGTCGGCAAGACAGTGGAGAGCTGCGTCTTCTGGTTCACGAGTCTCGAGAAGTGCTGCCATGCCCAGTTGATGGCCGATGCGGCGGCTGCTGGACGCGGCGGGGAGACTATTAAGGTCGCAGATGAGGAGGCGGAATTCACGTATAAGACCGTCGGCTCTGAGCAGGCGGGGTGGTTTAGTGCGAAGCCGGCTTTTGATATGATGGAGCATGAGGCTGGGAATGATTATAAGATGTGACGAAAGTCAGAAAACAACAACAACTGCCCTGGTTTGGAGCCTCTCTGGGTTAATTCAGACTAGGTACATCTGGGTGCTAGTGGGTAGGATGGGAATGTCCAGGAAGTAGGATTGTACGAACTCCACGCCACGTTCTTTACCATAAATCTTTCTATGTTCTATGAACTACCTACCCATTAGGTATTGTACTCACGCAGAATAGAAATTATTAATATTGAATGTGACTAAACCAAAGTCTGTCTAAGTACTTAACGTTGGAACTTCCATGGCAGGTATAACATCAATCCGGCTATCTAATCTGAAGGCCGGGGCTGGGGCCGACTCTAGCTCAGCAAACAGACCCGGCCTTCCCGAAGATGAGGTCGTAGAAGAGTATCCCCTCTATATGAATAAGAGCTTATCCGGATGCATAAGATGTGCCCCACATTGCATATGGAGAGTTTTGGTGGGGTTACCTACCTACAAACCGTTCGTCAATTGGTAAAAAGCTCTTGAGAGCTTCGCGCAAAACTTCCAACTTATCGACGCGGTGCCGGGCCTGTATTGGAATTCCCACGGCGCACTGGCTGCCTCAGCAACGTCGACCTCCAAAAAGCGAGGCACCAGCACCAGTATAACCTAGCCTTCGCTATGGGTCGCAAGAATCATCGAGTAAGCCTCGAAGCCACCACCATAACTGACGGTATTCCTAGACATTGAATGACTGACCTAGCTTTTCCGTTAGGGCGGTCGCAAGGGTGGTGACCGCAAGGGTGGTGATGTCCGAAAGCCCCGAAACGACGCTTATCGATCTTATCCGGATATCCCTAAAAACAACGAAAAGCTGGAGGCATTCTACAACAGCCTGCTTCCTCTTGATGATGCCGAGAAGTTGGAATTCTGGGAAGCGTTGCGTAGAGACCTCCCCAACTCGTTCCGTTTCTGCGGCTCCAAAGGCCACGCGATCGCTGTCAAACGCCTTCTAGAGACGCGATATGCACCCGAGATCGACAAAATCGAGCACTTCAATGGCGATGTCGTACAGGCGCCTCAGCCTGTTCCTTGGTATCCGGACCAACTGGCCTATTCCATGACGACACCGAAGCAGGTTGTGCGCAAGTTTCCTCCCTTCGCGTCTTTCCAAAAGTTCTTAGTGTCTGAGACGAGTGTCGGAAATATTAGCAGACAAGAGCTCGTAAGCATGATTCCGCCTCTTGTTATGGACCTTAAGCCTGGTATGACAGTGTTGGATCTCTGTGCTGCGCCGGGAAGCAAGTCCACCCAGCTACTTGAGATGATCCACTCTGGGGAGGAGGCTAGAATTCGAAAGTTTATGGAATCATTCGGCGAGGCCGCGCTCCCTGGGAACGAACAAGAAGATGTCGATCCTACAGAAGACGCTGCCGACGATGGACGGGCTACTGGACTTCTCATCGCGAATGACGTGGAGTATAAGCGATGTCATATGCTGGTCCACCAGCTCAAAAGACTTTCTTCTCCGAATCTTATCGTCACGAATCACGATGCAACCCTTTTCCCGCCACTCAGAATAAGCCGAGACCCAGAAAACCCCAATGTACCGCGGTATCTCAAGTTTGACCGAATCTTAGCCGACGTGCCTTGCTCGGGAGACGGGACACTGAGAAAGAATGCCGACCTATGGAAGAATTGGCAACCTGGAAATGCTTTGGGTCTTCATGCTACGCAGTCTCGAATCTTAGTCCGGGCTCTCCAGATGCTGAAAGTTGGTGGTAGGGTTGTCTTCTCTACTTGTAGTATGAACCCTGTCGAAAACGAATCTGTCGTTGTTTCGGCCATCGAACGCTGCGGCGGCTCCGATGTTGTCGAGATTATCGACTGCAAAGACAGACTCCCTCTCCTTAAACGTTATCCTGGCATGCATCAGTGGCAGATCATGGATAAGTCAGGTAAAATCTGGAACAACTGGGAGGAAGTCCAGCAGCATGTTTTGAATGGAGGGCAGGCTCCTGGCAAGATCTCTCAAACAATGTTCCCCCGGCCGGACACGAGCAACTGCTCTGGCCTTCCTCTTGATCGTTGTATGCGAGTTTACGCCCACCAACAAAACACTGGTGGATTCTTTATTACAGTCCTCGAGAAGAAGAAAGAGTTCAAGGCCAAAGAGGAAGTGAAATCTGAATTTGCGACATCTAATACTCTGCAAAATAATGTTCCCGCATCGAGTAGAGAGACCGCTACAGCCGCGGAAATGGAGATTGTGGAGGAAGCTAAAGCTGCTGCTGGGGAGCCAACCGACGAGGTTCCCTCGGTCGGCTCTAAGAGGACGCTCGGAGACGCAGAGACGGAACAAGCCCCGGACAGCAAGAGACAACGGACAGAGACACCTACACCTATCAAGATAGAAAAAATCGCCGAAGCTGTTCTCAACACTGAGACAACCACAGTTGAGAAGAACGAAACGGAGTCTCCAGCGCCGAACGCTTCAACCGATAAACGAGTGAAGCGCGCGGAGGGAAACTATGAAGAGCCGTTCAAGTATCTTCCTGTGGACCACGAGGTAATCCAAAACATACGTGCCTTCTACAAGATTTCATCTCGATTCCCATCGGACCGGTATATGGTGCGGAATGCTTTGGGCGAGCCGGCGAAAGCTATATATTATAGCAGCCAGCTGGTTCGAGAAATATTAGTGGAAAATGAAGGCCGCGGTGTTAGATTCATTCATGGGGGTCTCAAGATGTTCATGAAGCAGGATGCTCCATCTGCTGAGGTGTGCCGCTGGCGAATACAATCAGAGGGCCTTCCCATCGTCGCTGGCTATGTCGGCCAAGACCGAATAGTCCGGTTAACGAACAAAGAAACTCTTCACATGCTTTTGAGAGAGATGTTCCCAAAGTTCGTTAACGACGACTGGAAAAAGCTCGGCGAGATTGGCGAAAGAACTAGAGATATCGGTATGGGCTGCTGCCTTCTAAGCGTCGAGCCTGACGGCACTGATCCGGAGTTCTCAGAGCGCGTGGTTCTGCCCTTGTGGAAGAGCTTCCATTCGTTGAACCTCATGCTACCGAAGGAAGACCGGGCGGCTATGATGCTGCGTCTCTTTAACGACATCTCGCCTGTCATTAACCGATCGCTTAAAGAGTCGGCCAAGCTAGAAGCTGAGACTGCGGATTCCGACGTGCAAGAGGGGCTAAAGGAGGACGCGAGCGAGGCTAAAGCGGCGGAAGTTGTAGAAGCCAAGGACTCTGTTGATGTGATGATGGATGATGGCAAGGCTAAAGCGCATGGCGATGATATGGCGCCGGAAAAGGCAACTGAGACAGCAGAGGTGCCTACATAGGAGGTGGCCCTTCGTGAAATTCGCCGTGTGCAAGTTTGGGACGGAGATCGCTGGACTTCGCTCTTGACCATTGACGCAATGGAAAGGGAAACATGATCGAAGCCAAAAACGAAACCCCCAATTAGGCTCTGAGGTTAATGGGGCCACATAGTATTCCGAGACAGATGTGGTGATGATATATTATCTATGGTAACTTCGAATGTTGCTCACTCTGTTCGCTAACTAGTGTTGCTTCTCCTTATAAAGAGCCAGCACGCGCACGGCTAGGTCACCGAACCGCAACAGAAATTATGCGAGCTCTTTCATAGACATGGGCTAAGATAAACTAAAACATTCACAACGCAGAGAAGGCAGGAGCATGGCTGGTACATAGCCCGAGAAATGGCTTGATACATCTCAAATACTATATATTGGCTTCCATAGCATACTCAAATGTCTGCTTGAAAAGCTCCAAATAGATCACTTTTTGAATTCCATCGCGATCCTGAGAAAATAGACCTCGTTGCGAACACAAGCCAAGCGCTCACTGGTAAGAGTACACCGCACAGTATCAATTATAATACAGAGATCCCGCCGTGGGCTCCTCGAGGATGAGACCACCCTACGACGGCAATTGAAAGATGTGGCAGCACCTCACAGAAGCGCCTTCTCCCTAGGTCCCGTGACGCGCTCAAACGTATCGAGCGCCATGGTCAGGGTGTGGTGGCCGGACGTCTTGCTGCGCAGCACGCCGTCGTACTCGAGGACTTCCGCGAGCGGGACCTGGGCGGTGATCTGCAGCATGCGCAGGCGGCCCGTGCGGGTCTCGCGCAGCGACTTCTGGAACTCGTACGAGTCGGGCGGCGCGTAGATGTCGTCGATGTTGATCTCGGCACCGCTACCGTCGCCGGTGGTATTGTTGTTGTTGGCACCACTGCTGCTACTACTGTCTTGCAGATCGCGCACCTCGAGGACTTGGCCGCCCCTGGCCGAGTGCAGGTCGTGCTGGATGACGCCGGCTGCGGACTCGGGGCACACGATGGTCGCGCGCATCACGGGCTCGAGGATCGTTATGCCGTTCTTCTGCTGCTGCGCGCTCGCGAGGGCGTCTTTTATGGCCTTCCTGGCGGCGCTGGACAGGTGCGCGCCGGATGCCGTGCCGTAGTAGTCCGTCTCGCCGTCGTAGGTCAGCGTCACGAGACAGCGGTACATCGGAGAGCCGCGGCGCGGACCCCGGGCCAGACCCGCGATGGCGCCGTTGACGAGGTGCTGGCGCGTCGCCTCGACGTCGAAGGGGTGGTCCTCCCCGGGGAACTGGACCCGGATGACGTTCCCGTCCCGCTCGACGTAGGAGGACCGCGGAAGCGCGTCGGTGTAGTGCTCCTCGAGAGGCTCGATGACGACTGTGCATGCTGCTATCCCCGTGTTGCCCGCTACTGTCTTGTCGAAGACGGCGCGCGTGGGCGCCGTCTGCATAGCTACGCTCTCCTTGTAGTCGACGACGATCTTGCCCCAGATCGCTTCCGCGTGGTAATGGTTCTCCAAGCGATCTCGTGCAATCTCGAGATGAAGCGTACCCATGCCTGATAGTGTGTACTGCTCAGTCTTCTCGTCCTTTGACCATCTTAGACTAGGATCTTCTCGCGAGGCGTTCTCCAATGCGATCTCGAGATTTTTGGCGCCTGTAAGCGTGAATGCGTCCAGAACGATGAAAGCTACGGCGGGTGGGATTTCAGGCGGCCGAACCTGAATATGTGAAAGTTCTGTTGGCGGGACCTTGTTTGAGGACATCATCATCAGCGTGTCACCCGTTCGAGCTGTTTTCAATCCCGTGAGTGCGCCTATCTGCCCTGGCGCAAGGTACGGAACTTCCACATTTTGAGAGGCTGAGATTTGCATGATATTTAGTGGCCTCTCGAACCCTTGCAGATTAGTATTCCACAAGGGAGCATTCTTCTTAAGGATCCCGTGGTACACCCGTACCCAAGTCAGCATGCCTCTACGGGAATCATTCACGACCTTAAAGACTGATGCCAAGGCCTCCACATGTGGTTGCTTCTGCTTCTTTGCGGCTTGCGGAGACTGGAGGATCTGGCCAAGTGGTAGAGTCTTTTCGCCGTTGCTGACTTCAAGTTCCGGACGATCGAGCGGGCTTGGCAAGTAATCATTGACAGCGTTCTGTAAAGGCACGACACCAATATTCTTCAAGCTGGAGCCTGCGAAAACAGGTATGAGGGAGCCATCGCCACTGCTTAAAACACGGCGAATACTCTTTTTAATCGGCTCGCTAGGAAGATCTTTGCCATGATCTGTCCATAGCTCCAATAGTTCATCGTCTTGCTCGCAGAGAAGCTCGATGAGCCTCTCACGGGCACGCTCAATTTCGTCTTTAATGCCTTTGTTTACGGCGACTTCTGATAATTGCTCTGGGGAGTCAGCAGTGCCGGCCAAGCTGACAACACGGCCTGTGATGACGTCCACCACGCCCTTCAACGTATCGTTTTCCCACCAGGGGATCTGGCAGACCAAAGGCATGCCATTGAGTTTCAATCCGATGTCTTGGATGGACTTCTTATACGAGGCGCCCTCGCGATCGAGCTTATTGACGAAGATGAAACGTGGTATCTTGAATTCTCGGGCAGATGACCACACTCTCTCGGTGTGAGCCTCTACACCTTCTACACCGTCAATGACGCATACGGCGCCATCAAGAATAGGCATACATCGCTCGACTTCGAACCTGAAATCCACGTGACCAGGCGTGTCGATTAAGTTAATGATATGTGGCTGTATATTCGGGCCAAGGCCATCCTTTTTTGGCCAGTTGAATGTGATGGCTGCGGACTGGATGGTAATTCCTCTCTGCCTCTCCATGGGCAAGAAGTCGGTGACGGTGTCGCCATGGTCAACATCTGCATAGCTGATTAGTTTAACGGGGGCCAGGTTGCGAGATAACTCGGAGTAGAGAGACAGAGATAGCCGTAAGGGAGTCTTGGTGTGGAACTCACTGCCTGCGTGTCTTAAGGCGCCACTGTTGTAGAGCATTTGCTCCGTGGTTGTTGTTTTCCCCTAGATTCCGAATCAACATCAGAGATCACTATTGGGGGTCGTGTATGAGAGCCTACTGCGTCAACGTGGGCAACGATACCGATATTTCGGATATATCTTATCGGATTTTCTGGCTGGGAGATAGCGGCCGATGTTATTCCTCTAGCACGGAATTGAAGATTATTTAGTACTGAAGGAGAGGACTTGAGCCTTGTGAGGCCCCATGATCTCACCTGAGCTCCGCGAATTGCGGCAGACAGGCTCATAATCACGAAGTGATGGTATAAATTCGATATTGCACCATGTCTCTGTGAAACAGTATAGGACTTTTCCTTCCAATTTATCTAGATACAGACAGGTCATATGAATTGATGTGGACCACAAGAAATGCAGGAAATGCCTTCTAGTGCCTCTTATTTGGTAGTAGAATAAGCAGATACTCTTCTTGTAAAGTAGGTAGCAACATACATGTGCTATTCACGAATCATAAGTGATGGATACTTTGAGGCTGTTAACTAGTAGAGATATCTTGAACGGCGCACAGGCCAAGCTAAGCATTGAGGGACTGAGCCCCACCATATTATAGGCAGTGACATTTGACGGTACCTACAGTAGGTTAAGTAGCGCACTGTAGCCTGCAGGTAGTTAGCCCGTTACATGTGCCTATGATGAATCGTCGTCGAACCAACCCGACCCGCAACTTTACCATCATACATGTAAGCGGCTGTAGATAGTTGTCGCTTCTTGTTTCCCCCGAGCTTCGATACTATTTGACATCCCTGCGCGACTTTGTGGTCTTGTATCTACGCATAAGCTCTATTGAAGGAGCTTTCCTTGCCTCACTGACAGCTTGACCGGCCGTCTCAAGCTGAGCATAACCTGCCTCTGCCTCAGTTCCCGCTCCCGCTTGCGCTGCCGCTCCCGAACAACTCGGCCCTTTCCGATTGCCATTGACCCCGTGCTTCCCAACATGGACTATCGTGACGATGACCATGCTGCCGGCGCATCACCATGGGGCTCGCCGCCCGCCACCCTCCCCCGCAATGCCACCAACTACAGCTCCATATCTGGCTCCCAATCGTCGACGCCGTTCCAGTACGGAAGCCGAGAGCCGAGCAACGGTTTTGCGCAGGAGGACCCGGGACTCGATGCCTTCAGGAGGCCCAATACAGCCAGTAGCACCGCTTCGACGACCGTGTACGAGCCCTCCCAGCAATCCGAACCTCCGCAACAGGTGGGCTTCGGCGCCGAACCAGAAGCACAACCGAGTGCGCCGCAGCCACCACAGGGCGAACCCTCAAACGACGGGTCATCCAATGCCCCGGGGACACAACAGGCGCAGCACGGACAGCAAGGACAGCAGGCGCGTAGGCCACCCGGGCCTCAATACAAACTGCAGGCCAAGATTACAGGGCTAGAAAGAACTGGCAAGAAAGATCCTATTCTGAGATTTGATGTGCATGTAAGTATCCCTTTACAGCTACACGGCCCTTCTGAAGCTGATCGAGGACGAAGACAAATATACCTAAATTTCGGACCACCCAATTCCGCGATGTCCGTCGTTTACATTCCGAATTCATCAAGCTCGCCGCCCACCTGATATCCGCTAATCCCAATGCTATGGTACCAGCCGTGCCCCCTGCGTTGACCTCTGCCGGTGCGGGCACAGAGGAGGACGAGGCCCGCGTCAAGGCGCTATTGCAAAGATGGTTCAACTACGTGTGCAGCAACGAGGTGCTTATGATGGACGATGAGATGGTCTTGTTTGTTGAGAGCGACTTTGGCTATAGCCCCATGATCAAGCGAAAGCAGCCCGCCACGGGTGTGCGGAGGAAGGTTTTAAAACAGTTCGCACCACCCCCAGACGACACTCCGGAGCTGGCCGAAGCGCGTCCCATTGTGAAGCTCTTTTACCTGGGCTCGATGGATGCGGGACATAAGGTGGACCGGCTAGTCAAGTCACGAAGAGGTATATTGCCACGAATCAAATATGTGGCGCTTTCGGCTTAGTTAACCATATTTTAGGCCTGGGACTTTCCGAGTCGGATTTCGGCGTGAAGATTGGTGCCATGAGTGTGCAGGAGCCACATCAGGGGTTGGCAAATGCCTATCGAAAGCTTGGAAAGATTGTACAGACCGTGGGAGACTGTCACGCCGCTCAAGCTACTGCCGAAGCTACGACACTTGGGGATTCATTCCAATATCACTCACAAGACGCCTTCATCGTTAAGGAGACGTTAACTAACCGACAACTTCTCATCCGCGAGTTCCTCCAAGCCCAGGACATTACGCGAAGCAAGACGAACGCGGCCGACAGACTCAAGGCGAGCTCGAGCGTGCGGCGTGAGAAGGTCGACGAGGCCATCGGCGCTCTCGACGAAGCCAGGAACACAGAACATGAGCTCTACCAGAAGACGACACGGGTCACGCAGAATCTTGTCAATGAACGCCGCAAGTGGTTTGCACGGACGTCGGCCGACTTACGAGGTAGCATTCGAGAATTCGTATTGCGCGAAATCGAAGCCGAACGCCGCACTCTGGCACTGTTAGAGAGCGTGCGGCCCGACATCAGGGCTATCGACGCCTCTGGCGGCCTTAGCCGTCTCGGTAGGGAAGCTCATCCTACAGTGCGGCGCACGAGCTTGGCCGTCAGTCAGGGACCCAAGGGCGACGCCTGGAGTGGTGTACCGCGGCGGACTGACAGTCTCAGCCGGAGCGTCTCGGGCACCATGATCGCGGGCGTGAACGAGGAGGAGGACGCTGGGGAAAATGTACAGGGCGTCAAATCCCCCACGAGCGCGGGCGCGACCATGCCTGGCCTACCCGAAGAGGATGATGAGGACCGTGTGGATGCCAGGAATGCGGCGAGTCGGCTTGCTACCAGCACGTTTTGATAGCGCGCTTTTTTGAACTGACCAGAGGGAGAGAGAATGAGGGATGAAGTGAACGCGAGCAAGTGGTGAAAATGAGAATCATGGACGCTTTAACATTGTCTAAGTGATGTCGCTAATCCCACGCATAGCGTGTAAAACCTAAATCCATACCTATACCTATGTACCCTACCCACATATCATGTAAAGATGTATCGAACATAATGTATGTACGGTCTTAATGTCTCTGTAATTATGCGCATGACTTGTTCTCTGATTCCTTTTTATTTCTATATTCTCTCGTTTCTGCTTACTGAAAGGAAATTCTTTTACACTAGAGAGAGTAGTAGGTACTGTATCATGTAGAAATGTGTCTCAGGGTTTTCAGATTCTAACTATTTCCTGGTTTATATCCACGGCCTAAACTAATCCAGACCTGGTACCTGCTTTAGAGAGATATCATATGAGTGGCTTGTCCCCTAGTTTCTCACGAATAGCCCATAGATGCTTCTGATATATGGAAGCTAGCTCGCAATCCGACCTGAATTGCCCATTGGTCCTTCGAATAGCCTATTGTATTTCCTGTGAGGTTTGGTACAGGCACCCCGGGCGCCATCACCTGGCTATTGTTGGCGTACCTATCAAGGGCCCTCCCCGACACCTATTTCATGCTGGGGCAGTCTTGGTGTATACGCAGCTGTAATATATTGTGGATTTTCATGTGAGATGCATGAGAATTCAAGGCATACATACCTGTTCAGAGGTCCGAGCCGGCTCTTTTTCGCTGCTGATGTGTGACAGGCACAATGATAGGTTAGTCTCCGATGCTCTCCGATGAATTCTACGAGGTAATAAACTTGAAACAAGATAGGATCGGTCTGTCGAGATTTGGCCGAAGGCGAATATCGGACCTTGCGTCGGTGCTATCGTTTCTCTAGTTGTCTCTTCCGCACGCCCGACGGATAACGCGGGAATCATCTTTTCTTATGGTTCGAGGGATAGAAATTCTGCCTCGCTTGCTTTCATGGATACAAATACTTATCTGCTTTTTTGCAAAGCGAGTACGTTCCTGGGCAGCCGTATAGTAGATAGGTTGATTAACCCATCTTCCCCTCACTCTCTCGTTCCTTTTCATTGTCCATCCCGTGGTACTCCGTGTTCCAGTCCAGAGCTGATATACATAATGTTTACTTGATATAGGTATGCAAAAGTTGCTTCGCCGCAAAACCGTTCTTGCCGCCATTCTGATGCATGTGCACGGCACTAATATATTCTTGCTGTCTTGTTAGTTGCGCGTAGGGCGGTAAGATCTGCTCATAGTCTGTTGGTCGAAGCGCTCCAAGTCTAGGTAGTCGCGGAAGGGAAAACTTATAAAGTCCGCCGTCACGAAATGACAGGTCATCGAAGACGGAAGCAAGTGCGATTGTAACCACTGACTCAATCATGATCATTCAAGTCTGTTTCTGACAAGAACAAGTATTGATATATCAACTAGCTAGTATTAGTTCCCTGTAGTAATAGCATAGAAGATTGAAGCGGCTAGTAAATTCACCGTGATATGGTACGTATGCAGTGCGGGCTAGAAACATAGGCATACCATAGGGAATATTGTGTGACTCGAACGAGGTTTTTCGTGCCATGCATACTGCCCGGTGATGGTTACATCTCGCTTGCTTTATCTTTGCGTAGGTGTGTTGCACGGTCCTGTCTTGAATCTCGGTGTAACCTTGTAGGATTGGTGAGTAGCGGTTGACCTACCAAAAATCTCTGTGGATGCACATCGCTCTATCATCAAGGAGGCTTCGCTGTTAAGAACAAGCACATGCAGGTATCAAGTTTGGCGATTCTCATTATGGTGTCGTTCAACTTAAGCCGCAATTATGATCAGGTCATCTGTATCTTTATCACCCTCTCATATACCGTTTGCGTTTCCGGGAAAACTAATACGGGCTATTTGGGACGGTGTTGACTGGCGGAATGCCCAAATGTTGTTAGTCAACTACCTTTCGTTTTCTTGTCCGTCACCTATGATAATTGAAATTCAAGGGTTGTTGATGTCTAGGCCGGATTGTTGTTACTCAAACACCACCCCGATCTCCAGTGTCGGTGTGCCTCTTGCATGTGAAGAACAAGATCCCCTCACCCAACGGGGCGGTTAGACGGAGAGTTACTTCGAAAACGGGTCCGTAGCACGGGATGTTGAATCTGGCCATCGTACTAGTGCTACGTGACCCAGCTATCAAAATAGACGTTTGCGGTTAAAGTGCTGGGACCTCGGACGTGATATCGTTTTCATGCTAAGATCTACCCATATGGCTTGGTGCGGGTGGGCAAGCTCAAGGGTATCACAGAAGCAAGGACCCAGTATCTCTTGAAGAACTCAACTCCATAATCCGAAAACAGGTACGATGCCACCGCGTCCAAGCCTCTAAACACGCAGAAGCTGGATATTCAGGTGCTTAAACCTGTATTGCATCATCAACAGTAGTTCGGCGATCAACCCACGGTACCGATGCTGTGGTAACAGTTTAGCCAGAAGTTGACCCCAATATTTCTCCAATTCCAACATCGAAAGAGCTAGGTGGGGAAGTGGTCGTCAATGCCTGCACACTATGTGACTTGAGCATTCGTTATGGATAATGGTTGCGTTTAGATTCCCGTGGCCATCTTAACTGGATTTGATGCTCTCGGCTGGTGTAATAACAATGCCAATTAGAGCCGCAAGCGAGACCGGCTGGGATATTGGCCATTTTGTAAAATATACGGCATGTGAATTCTCTGGGGCGTGAATCTGGGGCAGTACAGCATAAGTAGATACGCAGACCCAAGACATACCGGGTCGCTTGTCAAAACGCGTACGTATGTTGGTTTCATCCGACTGGAGAATGATCTCGTACCTTACCGGGATCCTTGAGCTGCCGAAAACCTGCACGGTCGTCGGTTGTTGAGTGGCATATTGACTCGGAGCTTGGAACAGCGGCGCGAAAACCGAGACTCATCCCACAACGAAGCCGTCTTTCTGATACTAAGAAAATCTCCGACCTATGCTTACAAATGTAATATTTTCTGGGTCCATTTGGAACTTGAAGGCACATTGGTTGATATCAGAATAGGATGGTGAAGATTACTTACCTTGTTAAGACTGGTGATAACGAGCACAGCTATCAAGAAATCCACAGCTTTGCCCTCACCAAACTGTATAGTTGGAAACTTGCACTAGTCCAAGATTTATTCCCACGAGTTTCTAGGTTGACCGGCTTCGTCAATGATACTGGCCCGTATTCTTCGACGTAGTCACTCACCTACAAAGCAGATAATATTGCTTCTTTTCTGCTGTTGATGTATCTCGACGCACATCAATCAAGTCAATAAGGTAGCTCTCTCAAAACCACCCCGTCCTTTACACAAAGAGCGGGAAACAGACCCTTACCGCGTGTGTTCTGCATTCCTACCCTTGTGTCGTCAGATAGGGTTCTTGTCGGCCACATATTTGCATATAGCGGTGCGACCTTAAGGTTCGAACGCTAGCCGAGCATGGAGGATCGGCAGGGGGCAAGAAGATGATGTATATTGACGCAACCGATATAGTTTAATATTTCTATATATGATAAGCGAGAGTTTGCTGTTCTTCGAATCTAGTGTTTCGTTTGCTTCCCATTGGCAGCTGAATTACGCGGAACACGGCCCTAAGTGGCGAGGCAGATATACCTGTTCGAGCTATATGTGAGTTCATATATGCTCAGGACATCTACTGTACAACAGCTCGTCACACAGCTCGGCTCGGCAACCTAGGTTATGCGGATCTGCAGACTTGGGACTGGCGATGTTAGGGGGTTACAATGCACATAGCAGTAAGAAAGTACCTGATTAATATAATCATACCTAGGTATGCAAAGACTTTGAACATGCGTGGGATAAAGCCTCCAGATAAAAAGAAGTGGAATGTGAAACATAGCTTAACCGCTTCTCAAAGTAACAGTTAAGAAGCGAATGTAGTTACTTATGTCATAGAAGTAATGGAGAGCAGTTGACATGGCATCTACCATGAGGGGTACCGTACACTGTCTATCGTACCTTCTTACATAACCAGGTGTAAGAAATTCTAGATCGAAAGTGTACCTAGCCCCCCGCAACTCATCAAAAACAGACCACCCACTCAACCAATAGGTAGCCGCCTTGGAAATACTAGGTAGGTAGTACCAAGGACTGAAGTGTCTTCGGGTCTGTGCTACTTGAATATTCAGCCAAGTGTACATACCTCAGAAGAAAGCTCCTGACAATACAGCTCAAGTTTTCACACCATCTCTGCTTTACTCAGCTTCTGTATGTACCTAGCTAAAAGCCGTCTGTTACCACTGCTAAGGTAACAACAACATACCTGGGCTTCCATAGAGTCCATGCGGAATAACACTATTCTCTACTCAATGCCCGACATATCTATTGTAGATCTATACTAACTTGACTACCACTCATCTTTATCGCCACATACGCACGGCCTGAAGGATAATCTATGATATATGTCGGATTATGGCTAGATACCGCTGCAGCAGAATCGCGTCGATCCATGTCCAATTAAATGGAAGCGGGTTGATAGCAGCACCAAGTTGTTCACATCTACGGATCTCATAGCTCATGTTGGGAACGATCCACCAGTATCGGGCTATCAGTTTCACCTTATAATGCTCCCTCAAACATCATCTCTATCCGGTTTTGTACTGTCGTATCGTATGTAATAGCTAGCTGCATATGCATCCCAGACCCCAGTATACCTATGCTAGTCAAGAGAACTGGTTGATCTTGAACTCGACATAGTAGACCGACGGGGTATTCTTGAACATCTCGCGGGCAACGGCACTATGCCGTTTCACCACGATTCTCGAAGCACCGACTATCAAAGACAGCCAAATATACCCCTGAAGAGGTCCATAATTTCATCCGCCTTAATACGATGATACAAGAGAGAGTCGATGCTCGCCCACTGCTATGGCGTCTTCCCTCTGAGCAGTGGGTTTTCTCTTTTCTCGGCTTTTACTAATTTTGTTACCGTAAGGGTCTAACCTATATGTTGGAACCTTTGTCTACTGGTTTGTCTCTTCAACTCTGTCGTCAAATCCCAAAACGACCAAGGAATTATTTGCACGACCTTGTGTATCCCTAAAACTATTCTAAAGAGCCTCGCCCACGCTATCGTCAACATGGCACCCTCTGCTGCAACCGAGGCTACGCCGATGCAACTATCCAACTATGGGAAAGCGTCTCAAATAATTACTGCCTCGGTACTACATGGACCGAGAGATCTGCGATTGGTGAGAGCTCTCTCACTATCGTCTTACTGTTACACGGAAACTTGAGGTTTCATCAACTGATCCTGCCATGGTAGGAGACGAGAGGCATCGATCGGCCCAGTGAAGGTGAACTTCAGATCGCTGTTAAGTCGACTGGAATTTGCGGCTCTGATGTTTCGTACTACACGAAATTCGCGAACGGGGGCCTCTGCGCCTGCGCGCCCCTATCTCTAGGCCACGAGTCGTCCGGCACCGTTGTCGCGGTTGGTCCGCAAGTAATTGGCTTCAGGATTGGGGACAGGGTTGCGCTGGAAGTCGGTATCCCTTGCGGCCAATGCAGCATATGTAGAACAGGCAGGTATAACCTCTGCAAGAATATGCGTTTCAGAAGTAGTGCCAAAAGCATACCTCACTTTCAGGGTACCTTGCAAGAGAGGATAAATCATCCGGCGATCTGGTGTCACAAGTACGTTTAAATTCTTCAACTACTTATCGCCGAGTTCTCACATGGGGATACTAACAATAAGAAGACTCCCGGACCATGTTTCTTTTGATAGTGCAGCTCTATTGGAACCCCTATCCGTTGGCATTCACGCCGTGAATCGTGCCAATCCGTCGCCCGGTTCCACAGCACTTGTCATGGGAGCTGGAACAGTCGGTCTTCTAACTGCAGCTATGGCACTCCAGTCAGGTTGCACGTCGGTTACTATCGCTGATGTCGATGCCGGCCGCGTAGATTATGCCATCAAACACGGCTTCGCGACCCACGGCTTCCTCGTTTCTCGCCCATTGCACCCCTCTAGTAGCACTACCTCGATTTCGAGCAGTTCTACCTCGTCAACAACTTCGGGGTCGGGGTTCATGACGCCTGTTAGCACCATTTCCAACTCATACCAAGGGCAGCTGGAGCACGCTAGGCGTCTAGCGACAGACATTCTATCCGTTTCCAAGCCAGCACTAGCCTTTCAGGACGAAGCTGAAGACGAGGGCGTCGATGTCGCTTTCGAATGTACTGGGAAAGAGGTCTGCATGCAGACTTGCTTGTACGCCACTCGTCCCGGAGGTAAAGTCATCATGGTCGGTATGGGAACCCCTATTCAGACCGTGCCACTGTCAGTGGCACACCTGAAGGAAATCGACATTCTTGGCATCTTTCGCTACGCAAACACATACGCGACGGGCATTCGGTTGCTCTCTCCTCACGGCCACGGCGCATCTAGGCCCAGGCTGCCGAGCCTCGATGACATGGTGACTCATCGGTTTAAGGGGCTAGCCGCGGCCAAGGATGCCTTCGAGCTTGCCGGCAGAACCGTGGACGACGACGGAAATCTCGTGCTTAAAGTTGTCATCGAGGCCTAGAAAGACTCGGGGGGGTTAGGTACTAGAAGACATGTCTCTTATTGAAAACTTGCTCGTTGTTTCCTTTTTTTCTGTCTTCTGTTCTTCTCCTGTTTGTTATTGGATGTACTGAGTTGCGCGGGGTTTGGGCAAGACCTCTGGGTTAGATAGGTCTGAAACCCTCTCTGAGGAGCAGATCTTTGCGTGATAGGACATGCGCACTCGTACCGAACCTTCTTTTCTCCTTCCTTGATCCTAGAACCGGGGCGGCGACGGTCTAAATTGGAGGTATATGGTGGCGGTGGTTTATACGTGCATTGTCACGTAAAGTGTATGGATCGTGTTAGACGAGTGCACTCATTGTTGAGCCGTAATATACCTCCCCTGGTCTATTTTTGAACAACGCTGCAGTGCCGGAGATTTCGGAATTTTGAGAGTTCTAACAGTTGTATTCCTGTCTACCTCCTATCATGGGTCATCGTCTATGATGACCGGCGGTAGCACACAAGCAATAACCCAGAGCTAAGCCTAGCCTCTAAGTGAATTCAGTAACTGTTCCGAGTAGCTCCTAGCTGCCGAACAAAACGCCTCCTTCGCCATGCAAATGCAATGCTACCTTCATGTCTTGGTCTGTTTTCACCTTCTTTCCTTCTTCGGCTATCCTGGATAGTTTGGGTGGCACTGAAACCTCTTAGATCTCAGCAAACCGGGAACCCAGTAGCTTAGGATCGTCTGTATGCTTCTTGTTTTGATTCCTGCTCGTCTCTACAATACTATACTTTTTACCGATGCCTCTAATCTCGGTAGTACTCTGCAGCACGTTGTTGAGTAGTTCCATAAGATGCACATCGTTCGCCTCACTGAGCATCTCCTGTTCATACGCCTCGGTCGCTGAGGGCACCACCAGCGAAAGTCTGTTCACGAGGGCTTGGATTGATCGAAGTACAGTGTGCGAAGGTGTGGAAGGCTCCCCGTCCCCGGTGACCATACTGTTATCGTCGCCTGTAAGGTATGACGAGGGAAGTCGCTCGAGATAAGTTGCTAGGAGATTGATCCGGGACTGCAACATCTTAACCGAATTTGCTTTGGCTGTGAGGGCCGCAATCATTTCTTCGTCCTCCCGTGAGAGAATATTCTCTTCGCTGTCCGTAGTGTTCGAGTTGGCTGCCGTCGGCTCGGTAAGCTCCATCTTCCGCTTGCCTTTGGGGTCGTCCGAATTTCCCGGCATCACTATCTTTTGCTCTCTGGGCTCAACTGCTGCGGCATTGCCGGCACCTCTCGCAACAAAATCCATGCTAATCATCTCAGCCTCGCCTGTTTCCACAGAATACGGCAGCTCGCGGAACCTGAGCTTGAGCGGAGGCTCGTCATCCCGCATCTCCTTGTCCTCTCCCTGCTCATGCCTCAGTTCATCGGCTTCATAGTTGGATTCGTAGATGGTCAGGGGTAGTCTGCTGCCTGCGTCGTGCTTGACGGACTCTTCCGGGTGAAATCCCAGCAAGAGCGACGACTCATTGTGTTTGGACAGGATCCAGTTGTGAATGGCGAGGATGGACGGGGTCGGGCCGCTCCTGGGAAGCAAGGTATACCAGCCAACGAGGTCTAGCTGGGGAGCACTGTGTATGATTTTCACTGTGATCTCATCGTAAGTAGATGTAGATGTAGAACTGTCTAAGCAAGATGTGGAAGTACACACTCTGGCCCAGCCGTTGCTCAAACCAGTCGTCATTGAGTACAACCTCGCCATCTTTGGCTAGAGTGGCGCACTCAAAGGCATGTTCTATCGTGATTTCGCGGCCATTCTGCTGCCCTATCAGTGCACCAACAATGGGACCGGACTGTTCTCTGAGGGTGTGGCGCGTGATGTAATCGGAGATGGTGAGGAGGACGAGAGGATGCAGAACTGCTTGCAGCCCTGAGTCGGAGGACTTCTGGGTCGATAGAAGCGGATTTCCTCCAGCGGTCTCCATGTTTGCTGATAGCTGATACACGATGCGGAGCTGGAGAGGGACACAGCCGAAATCAAAGAAGCTTTAAAACCAAACCCAAGCACTGTTTTTACTTGGGTTGTTGAATTGATCTACCTACTGTACTGTGAGATAGGCAGGCACTTGAGGGATGGTCTTGTTCACGGGCTGTGGCAGTTGGAGCTGTCATACTGTTGGATTGGTGGGGCAATGCCCCGCGGTAGCACTGCTGTCAGTACCTCCCTACATGCATGTACCTAGGTAAGTACCTTGCTGCATTTCAATGCTACATGTATTACCGAAATTGTGAAGAGTTACTTAAGGTATCCATATATGTACCTAGGGGAATACCAGTACATATAACTTGGAAGGGTCTTCCTGTCAAAGTGCTCTGTGCATTGTTCTCTCTTGGACATCTCCAACAGACACATGCCTTGTGAACATGACTTCACATGCTTGGTTGAACACGAGCAAATATGTGCTTGTCACAGCCATAGGTACTAGCACGGCTCTTTGGGTGACGTTTTAAGTTTCTATTCCACAAATAGTTAGGTACCTTAAAACAGTGTACACTACAAGTGCTTGTACACTTTCTCTTATTGACCATCCCAGTTGCCATTTTCTCCATTCCCTGAGTATATTCGTTCTAGAACAAGAACAAGAACAAGAACATCCGCAATGGCGGTGCCATCCCATGCACCAGTGCTGATTGACCACCTTAAACCCCCACGTTGTTCCTCTGCGCAGCAAATAGCAAAGCTTTCTTGAGCTGATGTGATAGTTTGCTTTGCTCTGGCTTTTATGGGCTATAATGGCCCGCATATATGTGAAAGACACAACTGCACTACAGAGAAACAGATGTTAAGTTTCTTTTGAACCCCAAGCTTTTCATGTGTTAGCTCACTGGTAGAAGAACCTCATATGCTGATATGAATAGTCTGGGCGCTTTCTCTACTTCCCATGATCGGAAACTATGATCATATCCAACCCGTCACATTGACTGTTGTATGACTGTTGCCCCTATACAATTTGTCAACATGATGCCAACATACTTCAGTCGTCAGGATCCAGGCTTAATCCCGCCAGGTCTGTTACATGGGCCAGGTCGGGATCATGCTTATCAGCATCCACTCAGCACTGCTGTAACTCCATCGAAACGACCGGTTGAAGATGACGATGATATCCAGTTCATCTCAGAGAAACCTGTAAAGAGACGCAGAATCAGCGAGAAGAAGCCTGCAATATCTGTGCCTCAGCAGCCAGTGACTCCTCTTACTATCGATCCTGCTGCTGCTTGTGATGTTGTTTCAAATCTTTCTCTGGCAGCCACACAAATGCCTAGCAGCGACCCGAGGGATACAGAAAGACGACTGAGTACAGGAATGGTCGGTTTACCATCCGACATACAAGCGATGGAACTCACATATGCCTTAAGGGGTGTGTCCATGCCGGTACTGGAGAATTTCGTTCTTGACCAGCCCTTCCGTAAGCCTCGGCCACCGAGTCCTCCCGAACTCTCACCGAAACAGATGCCATCAACGATTTCTCCAGAAATGCTTGGTATACAAACTGGCCAACGTGTATCTGGAGCATTTGGATCTGTAAAGCCCTCAAGCAACCCAATAGGCTGCCAAAGCTCTAGACATACAACACCCTGCCAAGTTGAGAAGCCAGCAATGACATCGGAGCTTGCGAATACTACATTTGATACTCATCAAACTCGCATGTTGACGGTACCTAGCAGTTCAAACGGCCATAGTACTCCAACTTCCTCCGAACATGGTAACACGGCGGATTCGAAGAGTACTCTAATGCCCCCTCCTCCGCCACCCCTTACTTTGCCATGTCTTGAAGTTTCCCGTGGTGCACCTTCGGGGAGTAGCCCAAGATTGCTGGAAAATCACCATCACCATAACAGCTCAACTCAATCGCAGAAACAGCCATGTCTGGTTTGTTCCCGGCTCAGACATCAGGCCCAACTTTCACGAGTACAGGGCTTCCCCATGGTAAACGCAGCTCTCCCTCATCACTTCATGCCACAATTGCACTACCACACGTCCTATGGTCAACACATACACCCCCAAATGTTGACCATGCCTACGGGTAATGTACATCAATATGGCTCAAATTTTGCACCAGTGATGATACCAGTCAATGGAAACCCCCTCGTGCCTCTATCGTCTCATCCGCCATCTCAGGTCCCACCCCAACAATCAACTCCCCAACAACAGAAGGGAGCCGAGAAAGACAAACAGACTACCTCTGAACAACCCAGAAAAACAGAATCACCTCAGATAAGTCAGCTCAAGAATACTGCCGCCGACGCTAGTGCGACCTCGAGTCCCATAAAACCACCCGCCTCTCTTATTCAACCCACATACCGCAAACCCTCTCCTAACTTGATAGTTGACGTAGCCGAGACATGTCAAGAGAAGTTCCCCTTCGAAGAAGTTGCGAAGAGACATAACGTGCCGGTAGATAAGGTATTCGACGTCTTTGCTGCCATTATACAGGTGCCTCTCCTACGGTGTCCAACGGACCGCCGAAGACCTGGAAGGTTGGCAACAGCACGCATCAAGGAGTACAATAAAGCGAAAAGGGATATCCTGGATTCCAGAACTGATAAAGGTGAAGTCGATGGGCCGTCGGGTGCGGTGGATTCGACGAACATAGCCCAGAGATTGGGACGGGTAGAGCTCCCGGACGGATTCAACTTGGGTGGGAAGTCATAGAAGGGTGAAAAGTTGCGGGCATACATAAGACAATTAGGAGATATATTTTATGTTCGTATCGGAATTCTACTAGATTTAAACTAGGTGATAGGGCTCTTCGGGTTTACTACATCTGTAATCTAACCTACCATTTTGTTGAGAACTGGCGTAAGATTATACCTCACTCTTGTGGTATCATCTCACCTCTGTCATTCTTCATCAGCAATTTTGTGCCACATATCCAGATCCTCTTCACCCCCAACCACGTGAGTCTGGCTTCGACTCTCGCCATAACCCGTAGACTTACCACTCTTCTTCCCGGACTGATGTACGGGGATCTTGAGTACTGTGACGACACTGTCAGCATCACTACTAGAGTCGGTTGAACTGTAAGTTATATCCTCGGCAAACTTTCCCACCCGAGTACGTCTTTTGATCCCTCTCAAATCCCGACGGGCTACCGGGTCTCCCGAGCTCTCGGCTTGTACAGGCTCTCGTTCATATTCTTCGCTGCCCACGCCCCATTGTTGTACGGTTGGATGGAAACCATCTTTTACTGCCCGCGCCCTGAATGAATCCGGCGGATAGGGTGATGCCGAAGACTTGTACTTATGCGTCTTCTGGGTTTCGGGTTCTACCAGTGGCGCGCGGGTTTCATACCTTTCTTCGTGAATTCTTCCTTTGGATTTTTGAGGGGTCTTTTTCTTCCCTTGTTGCTCCCCGGCGGAGATGCCGCGCGAACCCCTAGGCGAACTGGGCTCGGAGCTTTTCTCTCGGGATTGAGCCACGGGCTTTGGAGCTCGGGATACGCCCCGCCACTTTTCTACTGCCTTTTTCTCACTCCTCACAAAAGCCTCGTGATGAATCTTTGAATCTTCCTCGTTATTGGTGATAATGTTTTTGTCCTCACCATGCCTTGTCGGTCTCTTTTCCTCTCTCTTTCTCTCTTTCGCCTCAACCTTCGCTAGCTCCCTTTTCCTTTTATCCCGTAGCTTAGCCAGTAGGTAGGGGTCGACCTCGTGTAGTTCCTTGCGATACGCAATCAGAGCCCAATGGCCGCTGATCAGTTTATACTGCTTTTGGACGACCTGTTTCCCGTCCCCCGTGAGATAGCTCGTGTCGCGTCGTCCATCGTCGGACTCGGAGTCTGAGTCAGGGTCCCAGGGGGCTTTCCCACTTCGACTACTAGGCCTGGCGCCCCACGACCGTCCGGCGGTGCAGGTTTTATGCTCTACAACAGGCGATAGAGGAGATTCGGAGGAGTCTGAAGCTCCGAACATCATGTGTCGCGCCTCAGCAATACCATGTCGCATACTCACATTCAACTGGTTCCCGCGCTCAGTGAGATTTTCGATCTCGGCTTGATTTTCTCCGTGTCTCAGCTGTGACATTAGCTCCGCGGTTCGAGCCTTCCGTTTCTCCTTTGTGTTTTCGGGATCACAGCGCGGGCATAGCTTGTCAAGGTATCTGGTAACACCTTGAGGACTAGAACACTTCTTCCCGCAAGGCGAGCTGAAGTGAGTATCTACATGCCCGCAGAGCATTTCTGCTCTTGAACCTCTGCACATTTTGATTTTTCAGCGCTTCTCTGTCTCCCTGAGCGTAGTTTTGGGAGTAATCAAGGTAGCCTTGGTGATTTCAAGTGGTAGTTAGTGATTCCAAACTTGAAGCACTGAGTTTGGGCCGTGGACTTATTTATATCTTAATTTCGCCTAAATACTGGTTGTAACTTATTTAAACAATGCAAGTTTGGCTCAAACCATGGCACTAAGCACCCATTTCAGTTATTGTTCCATAGATCCCAACCCCTTGAACAATTCTATGTATCTATCAAGGTCGGACAAAGAGGTCCTTTATGTCAGCACAAAAGATAATAATTCACTCTCGAGGTGTACAGTAGATAATGAATGAAAGATTTTGGCATTGGCGTGTCAAAATGAGTCGCCGTCGGCCGAGATTCATTTGTATCACCTGTTGTTTGGTTTTCAGATCCTCAATGAGTCTAACCTTGGTAGCTAGACTACCACTCCCTCGTCGTTACCCACAAACTCCACTCGGCCCTAATTTTCCGTATACCTAGCCCCCATTACAACTAAACTTCACCTAATCTTGATTGGTCTAGTGGTAAGGATACCTGCTTGTCATTGTCACTCAAATGATCTAGAATCCACGATAGTGGGACATAGCAATCATGGCAACAAGCCGCAGGTGGCCGGGGTTCGATTCCCCGATCGAGAGTCATTGCTTTTTTGTTTATCTAGTGTACAGATATTTTATTTTATTTTCTTGATAAATTATTTCTACTTACAGGAAGAAACACTCCCTTCCCTGGGTCTAGTTCATGTCTCCGATCATCAGAGATGAATATAACTTTTGACCGAGTATTCACCAGGTGGCGTATTCATGTGGAAATACCACACAGATTAGATAGAAAGTCTTAGCTGAAACTTGTATAACATAAATAGTTATCTGATTGAGAACACACATAGCATCCGTTTCCAAGCCTTTATTTCTATTGCTAACGTGTACTTTTGGGTTCTTAGCTTAGCCTGTGTTTCGGTTGACAGAGACAAAATATCAAGTCACCAGTCATCAGCTCAGTTACGATGACTGGGTGATAAGAATGTTCCAATAATACGACCCGAGAATGTATGACAATAGACAGGCGCAAGCTCATGAACCAAGTCTTGAACCATCTCCTCTATCCTCCGAACTCCTTTTTCCATCCCTCTAAGCCCAGGCCAAGTTGCTCGGTAATACTGACTTTTACCGGATGATCATGTCCTCACGGTCCTTTCCAGTACCGATATAACCCACCTATGCGTGTTAGTAAATGCGAAAGTGAATGGAAGGCTGTGAATGTACCTTGATGCCAAGCTCTGACTCGATGAGCTCGATGTATTTCTGGGCTTGTGGTGGTAAATCGGACCATTTCCGCAGTCCCTGCGTGGAGCTCTGCCAGCCTTCGAAATCAATATACTCAGGCGTACATTTCGCGAGCTAGAGAATAGATAAGCTTCCGGGGAATTGAATATAGGCGTCTATACGTACGAAGTTCAAGTCAGCAGGGAAGCTAGTGATCTTTTTTCCATCTGGCGTAATATATGCCACGGCGACTCGAATGGTTGGGAACGTATCCAGCACATCAACTAAATATCTTAGCAAGCCGTTTCATCATGTTGTAAGGTACAATATAAATGCTCTTACGCTTGGTTAAGTTAAGGGTAGTATAGTCTACGAAAAGTACATTAGTATCGAGATATTAGAGTTATGCCGCAGCATTAGACCACTTACAATTGACGGCAGCGGAGTATTTGAGAACCACAAGGTCGAGCCAGCCGCATCTCCTCCTTCTACCAGTAGAGACACCCTACGAAGTTTTAGTCTCGGTCTACGAAATATAGAGATGGATATTTATGGGCGACTTACAATCTCTCCGCCAATGTCCTGCAGTTTCGTGCCTACCTCTCCGTGTTCTTCCGTGGGGAAAGGACCGCCACCAACCCGGGTTGTCTATCAAGTCCACTGGCTTAGAATGACTCAGACCGGATTAAGCATGTTTTAACCGAACTTACGTATGCCTTGACAACACCAATGATGTCCCTATGAAGTCTAAATAAGCTTGATGGCGCCGAGAATGTATTAAGACACCAGTGATGTCTGCTTTGGTGGGGCGACGGTGAAAGAAGAAGAGCTTACCTGATGTTAAAGGGGCTGATCGCCAGGCCCTGAATGCACCCACCAACTGAGCAATTCGACGATGTAACAAAAGGGTAGCTGCCGTAGTCGAGATCAAGCACTACGGCCAGTTAGTCAAATATTCTCTGGTAGGTAGACTTTGACATACTCAAAGCCTGGGAGCCCTCGATGAGAATCGAGCGCTTTTGTTCTTGTGCAACCTTCATGTACTCTACAGCATCAACGATGTATGGTCGTAGCTTTTCTCTGATGTCTACAAATTTCTGGATCTCTTCCTCAACATTGTACTTGAGAAGATCGCCATATCGCGCACGATAGCCCTTTTCCAGGGTGCGTAATTTATCTGCGAAGTCATCATAGTAGATGTCATCAATCCTCATACCATCTCTAGCAGCTTTCGTGCTATAGGATGGGCCGATACCTCGCTTGGTGGTTCCGATCTGACTCTTCCCGAGCGCCTGTTCAGAGAGCCCATCGATAGCGGCGTGCAGGGTAAGATTCAAGTGACACCGCGAGCTGACATGAATACGCTTGTGGACGTCCGGCACACCCTTGGCGTCAAGGTCGGCCAGCTCTCCAAAGAAGGCATCGACATTGAAAACAACACCCGATCCAATCAGATTGTCAGTGCTTGGGCTGACCAAGCCAGACGGCAAAAGATGGAAGGAGAATTTCTGAGTTCCCGTGCTATAAAGGGACCGTGGTCAGCAGAGATCTGTCTAAACATGCTGATGATATCACATTGCCCGTACTGGATCGAATGGCCGGCATTGTGGCCACCTGCTGCACGTGCGCAGATGTCAAATGAGTTGGTTGCCAGAAGATTGTCTGTCAATTTGCCCTTCTGTATAACAAACAGTCAATATCATACCTCACAGAAAGACGGGGTTGAACTGGGCGTAAGCGTTAACATACGCCTTCGTCTCCTGTACACGAGTTCAGTTATTTCCAGATCCAGTTTGCAAGTGACGTGCCGGCTTCAGTGGCCCTATCAGCTCACTCCCCCTCCATGTATATACCCCATATACGCCAACATTGAAAGCAAATATAAGGTTAGATAGCGATAAGACACTCACCCCATTGAGAGCCGAGAATCATGGAAGCCATAGCGAGAGAACGATTCACTGCCGTTAACCAGCCGTGATAAAATGATGCGATTTATGACTGCGAACGGCCAAAGAAAAGCCGCAGGAGAAATGACGAACAATTTCAAGACTAGCCGGCCACGGAGATGTAGCGCGACACGGGATACTAGGTACCTAAGTTTGATGGTGGAGTGGGGCACTTGGAGGGACTGATGATGTTGCGAGCTAGCCAGTCAGCCGAGAGAAAAAGAAGCCCTATTCTAGTAGCCTAATGTCCAATGATAGGCCCGTTTCGGCTGAACTAGGTAAGCAGGTAACACTCCAGTGCCGTTCCCCGGTGACTGACCCGGTAATATGAAGATATCCAGTTGCTCATGCCCCTCTATCTGATATTTTAACCCCTCCAAGCCCCGCCAAACCCCTCTAAATTCCCTTCCTCACCTGGGGGGTTTCAAACCCGAGACTAATTTATTTCGTGTCCATTAAATCAGATCTTCGACTGACATCATTTGTCTTAAGCCAGAGGCATTTAGAATGTGCTTCTAGTCACCCCGTTGCCTTATTCGAAGCAAATATTAACACTGCGGTAACCTAAAAAGAGCTGTCGTAGCTAGGCATGTTGTTAGTAAAGGATCGTAATCACGTAATATCCGATATTGACTACAAATTACGATTGAAGGGAATTATGTGAGACAACATCAAGCAGCCGGAGTAGAAACCTTGGCACGAGAAAGATTAAATCTGCTAACAATAGATGATTGACACAATGCTACGTAGCACTTGTAACAAATATATTCTCTGTAACACATTGTTTGCACAAGAGGTAGTTACCTGAAGTAAAAGAATTCTTTGCTATTAAAACTTACGAAATCGTACCAATCTTGTTGCACTGGATCGACATAGGTATGTTTAAATCATCTACCTGACTGCCTTGGTATATTATACCTATTGTGAAATGCAAGGTCACGATACTGTTGGCTCGGTGTTTTGGTGCAATCCCGTTATAGTTCTTCTATTAATGATGGACTGCAAAGTTAGTTGGGTATGTGCTGCGGGCTATATACATAGAGATTATAGTACAGTTGGCCCGGGCAGCCATTCTCTGGCAACGCCAACCTGCATTGTATAAAGAGATAGGCAAACACCATTTACTACCCCTTTGTTCCACACAGACACAACTGTACTACACGCACCAGCTACCCTGGCAATGGCCCGGCCAGTTGCCAACACCTATTTACGATTGCCTTTTTCTGTTTCTGTTTCTCACCGTTTTCTGCTGGCATCAAACAAAACTGCGTCGTGTCACTTACGCATAAAATTTCTCAGATAATGAGGACTGTTGAAATGAATAGCACCTAAGATGAGGAACTAAGAACTTAAAGATGAAGTATTTAAATCATCATTGGTTGACGGCGCACTGAGTATTTACTAGATAGTCAAGTGCCAGGTAGGTTCGCTGCGCCAGGGGCTGAAGCAGAATCACGTGCTAAACCGCAAACCTTTGCTGCCCCTCCTCAACACCCTTATCAGCTAGATCCAAAGACCCGAAGCATCACCCAGCAATAAGGACGCCATTAGCTCTAATAAGCCACAAGAAACTCTCACTCTGTTCGAGAGCTTTATTTTGCGTCTCGACTGTCAAGATGAGGCTCCAGGATGTGCATCGGCTGGAACTACCGCCAACTGCAGACATGCATGTCCACTTGCGACAGGGCGAGGTTTGTGTCTATCAAGTGTTTTGACTGGACTAATGTGAACTGACTTGTTCAGGTTATGAACCTGGTGGTCCCTTACATTCTGAGAGGAGGTGTAGACACCGTGTTTGTCATGGTATGTAACAAAATAGAATGCACATATAGTCTACTTCAATGTTGAGACTAATTGTTGCTAATAGCCAAACTTACAACCGCCCATTACAAGTGTGGCTGCTGCTCTGGAGTATAAATCTTGTCTGCAAGCCATCGAGCCTCAAGTCAACTATCTAATGTCTCTCTATGTGCGTCACTCATAGTATAGTTTAGAGGGCATAGTTAACCGACGATAATTAGCTTCACCCCTCTGTTACTCCTGATGTAATCGCTGAAGCTGCAAAGGCCGGTATTGCAGGGGTCAAACTATACCCCCAAGGTAAGCTATAATTGACATAATCCGCAACAATTAGAGCTTGTTGTATTAATGTCGAGATAGGCGTTACGACAAACTCGGAATCAGGCGTCGCCGGCGACTTTGTCGAGGCCTACACGCCCACATTCGCAGCAATGGAGGAGCACGGTATTGTGCTAAACTTACACGGGGAGGTGCCGGGGACTGTACCTACAGACAATATCTCGCTTGAAGAGCTGTTTCTGCCCACTTTGAAGAGGCTAAACGAGAAATTCCCGAAGCTTCGTATCGTTCTCGAGGTGAATATTAGCCCTGGGTGAATTTTGCGGCACAATTCTAACATTAGACGTTTAGCATTGCTCTACTGCAGCAGCCATCGATGCAGTACGGTCCTGCAGCTCAACAGTCGCCGGTAAGCTTGGCATAAGTTCCATGATTTTTGGCTCCAAATCTTACAACCAATCTTCATACTAGCAAAACACTAAAATATGCGCTTGCTTAGGTACGATAACTGCGCATCACCTGTACTTAACAGGTGATATGAGCGAGGTAGATCCTCACGCCTTTTGCAAGCCTATCCCAAAGACGCCCTCGGATCGAGATGCTCTCCTGAAAGCTGTTTGCAGTGGCGATCCTAAGTTCTTCTTGTCAGTCACGCCGGTTTCTTGCACCCGCGTTACTTCTTAATCTGACTTGGTCTGACTTGGCTTGTTTTTTAGTGGAAGCGATAGTGCACCTCATCCATTAGTGACCAAGCAAGGCAAAACTGTTCCGGCAGGTGTGTTCACGCAGCCCTTTGCCACACAGCTCGTTCTCCTAGCCCTCGAGGAAGCAACCGAGAAGGGAATAATCGACGAGAAGGATGTTACACAAGAGAACATGGAGGGATTCTTGAGTCTGTTCGGAAGACGTTTTTACAAGCTCCCCGAGCCTTTACCTTCGGGGCCGCGAAATGTGGTGAAGAGAACTGGTCAAATGATACCAGCAAGCATAAAGGATGCTGATGGAACCCTTGAAATTGGGATCTCGAGATCTGACGCTACCGTGTTCAGCCTGCGTTATGTTTCTCCATAGCTTGACGGATATCGCTTAAACACAAATGAAGCTTGCGATTGCCCTCACATATTTCTTACTTACTGCGCTTAACGATCTAGACTACTGGGTAGAATATCGGGCAGAATATAGGACGGTGTAGTCTAGGTTAGATACCGACATCTGTGTAGACAGGAATAGAGGACCTGAAATAGACAGGCCGTGAGCGACGTCATTAATAGGGGAATCCACCCCACCCCTGACTACCGTAGCTGGGGTGCATTAGCTCTGCGCGACCTATCTTATCAACAAGCAGCCTCATATCTAACCTTAGTTAAGTAGATAGATGAGCGAGACGAGAACCTTTGGCTAATGAAGGGCGACATGAAACTTGCATAGTGCTTCTCCCATTCTCGAACACCAAAAAACGAGCACACCAAGAAAATCGTATTGTAGCTCACCACATTCATGATGGCGCACATGACGAACCCGCTCGCGACAGTAGGCCAATTATACCGACGCACATCCTCGTTCGACGCGCTCCCGTCCGATCTCCAGGACGCGATATTCTTCGCGACGCAGAGCCTGACGCAGGCGGCCGGCCTCCTACTTCGGCTCCCGCAGTCCGTGACGGCGCAAGCGAGCGTCGTGCTGGCGCGATACTGGCTCGAAGACTCGCTTCTCGCCGATGAATTCAGCGTATGTTTCCCCGTTCCCCCCGTTCCCGCCCTTTAGTTACGAGCCACGAGCCGCGAGCCACCCACTCCCTACTTCCCTCCCGAGTCCCATGGAGGCGAAAGAAGACATGACATGACGGCCCGAGCTAACTGTGCAAAAAAATGGTTATAGGACGTCTCAGCAGCCTCCCTCTTCCTCGTAGCCAAGCTAGGCGCTCACCCTTGCCGACCGCGCGACGTCTGCAACGTATATGCGTACCTGCTCTCTCCAGCATCGCCTCTCTTGCGGCCTAAGCCCTCCCCCTCCTCCTCCTCCCCGCCAGAGCCGGACGCATCAAGCTACTACCTCTCCGAGAGCGCCTACGCCGCCTTTCAGGCCCGCATACTGCGGCTCGAGGCCCGCATCCTGTACACCCTCGGCTTCGACACGCACGTGGCGCTACCCCACGGCCTCGCCGTGACGTATCTGCAAGCGCTCGATTTCTGCGGCGGCTCGTCGCGCGCAAAAATCACGTGTCGCGTGGTCGCCTATCTGAACTCCGCGCTCCTCTCCCCCCAGATGCTCTACCTGACGCACCAGCCCAACGCGCTGGCCGTCGCCGCCATCTACAGCGCGGCGCGAGATGCCGAGATCGCCGCCAAGATGCCCGAATGTCCCTGGTGGGAGGTGTTCGACGTGGACCGCGAGGAGCTGGGGTTCTTGGTCGTTGGGATGCGCAGTCTGGAGGGCCTCGTGCGAAAACTTCAGGGGGACTTCGAGGGATTTAATAAGAGCGGCATGATCACGAGGAACGACATCAATGCAGAGATGACAAGGCGCGGGCTGAAAATAACGAATGGTACAAATGCTGAGACAGGTGATATGGATGAAGAGGAGCTTATGATGAGGAGTTTGGATGCTAGGGCTGAGTGAATCACAATATACGGCGGTCATATACAACGAAACGGAAATATTTTGCCACATAAATACAGCCGTAAAACCAGGTCTAGAACAAAGTTCTTCAGGCCCTGGAAAGTATGTCCATTTATGGTGCATAGGATTCAAATGAGCCGATCAGGCCTTCAACAAAACCTACACCCTCATATTCCATTTGGACTATCAGCTCCAATCAATCAGTTCTTTTCCGTTCAG
This sequence comes from Xylaria castorea, assembly GCA_022495115.1. NCBI lineage: Eukaryota > Fungi > Ascomycota > Sordariomycetes > Xylariales > Xylariaceae > Xylaria > Xylaria castorea. The sequence continues at coordinate 874,006 of MU382629.1, read as the reverse complement.
GTTGTTGATTTCCACTAAATTGCGAGTATGTGATCCTTTCTATCACCAATCCTCGGCTTCCTCTAGCCCCAGACCACAGACCATGAGGACAATCGGTAACTGGCACTGGATCCGCTCAGTGTTCTTCGAGTATGTTAGGCTTAGGAGGCGAATTGTCTGTGGAAGCTAATAGCACATTGAGCCAGTCCAGCATGTCGGTTTCGAAGGTTTTACGGTGGATGTCGAGCTCCGTGTTGGCTTCGTCAAGGATACTAAGCTGCCTTTCTTGGTGCTTCCGTTTCAGATTATCGTATTCGACGTTGGTGTTGCCAATGGCGTGCTTGTATAGGCGGTTTAGCTCCTCAAGGTCGGCTCTTGCTCGCTTTAGAATGACGAGCTTCTTTGCGTCAAGCCCAATAGGAATCCACTGGAACATTGACTTCGTCTTCTGAAGCAGAGTCTTGTGCTTGGTTTCTTTTAACGCCCTCAGAAAGACCACGCATTCATCAATCAGCTTCAAGAGCTTGGGAAACTGGACTTTGAAGACCTATCAATTACTTTTCTTTTCCAAGAGACGTTTGACGTAGTGATCCAATGACAGGAAGGGGACTTAGACAACTTGTCTTCTTTCTGAGGCTACTCAGAAAAGAAAGGAAACGACTTCTGTTACTTACTGACTTCTGAGTCCTTTGGGTGAACATCGTGGCACCGCCGGTACATCCCCGCGAGACTAGTCATCATAACATGTGTATCGATAGCCTCCGGGGGCACATTGTACCGCTTATCAGCAAGTTGGCTTGCTTTATCCTTAACGCTGATAGTTTCGAAAACCTCACGTAAGTCCATTCCGGGACACCATCTGTTGAACCATTGATATCCGGCTTCGTTGACGAGATGCAAAACTACGCTTGCTGCGAGGCTCATCGTGCTTGGTTCAATACTGGTTTGAAGTCTCTTCTCTAGCTGCTCGCTGTGAAGGTCATCTAATGATAGCTTAGGGCATGGTGTAAACTCAGTCGTTTCTACATCAGCGCGGACCCAGAGGGGCGCCTTAGGTCCATGACGCAAAGGACTGGGTTGACCAAAAACAGGTTGATATTCCTTTGGAGAGCTGTCGAGCACAAAGTCTACATTTCCAGCATAAGTTGGTTTAATTGGCTGAAAGCTACCCTTAAGCTTGGGATCATTGGCCATAACATTCGTCAGGTCTTGCTTCGCCTTGTCTAAGTTCTGTTCCGTGACCTTGTGGAATGATGACGGATTCTTGTTGGATGGTGATAGGTCTCTAAATTGGGACAGGCTGTTGCAATTGGCGTATTGCTCCCAGCTGCTCACTCTGCCCTGGTCCAGTGTCTGTTGATGGGTAACCTCCATTGAAGCAGGAACGGGCTCAGGTGACGGTGCACTCTCTCTTGGTGTCTGATTGTAGGAGAGTCAGTAAGCTGGGCAATTGGGAGCGGAGAGGAGGTATGAGACAAGATAGGATGGCTTTCAGTCGGCAAGTTAATACGACACGAAATACGAAACAAAATACGAAATATGGAAATAGTATGTTAGAGTGGATGTTCGACCGCAGAGTTCCTGTGTCAAAGGCAAGAACAAGAAACTGAAACTAACCTGGAGAAAGGCCTTCTGTCCTTCTTGCTCCTGCTGTAACTTCTGCTCTGCCTCCTTCTTCTTGGACTTGCTCTTTCCCATCTTCAATCTTGCACAAATGGTGCTTGGAAAGGAAGGGTGGGTCTCTGGATCAGCAGCAGTTGGGCAGTTAGTATGTGAAGGTGATGTTATGGTAGGCACCGGCCGTGCGAGAATGCGGCTACTTTGCAGATTTGATGGGAGGGTGATGCTAACAGAATAAGGATAACAGAAAACTTGAGAGGTTTGGCAAAACAAACAGTATGCTTGCGTGTTGTGTAGTGGTGATTGAGTGCATGTACGCACATGCCTAATTTACAATTCGAGACCGCATTGCGCAGTAACAAGAGCCATGTTGAGAAAGGCATCCTGCCGCGAGTATGTAGTGTATATATTCATATACGAAATTGCTGCTGATGGGTGAATGGGAATTAGTTGACCAAAACTACGCTACGCTTGCCTCTTCTAGGAGGAATCCATATTTGACTTCTTGAAGTCCATGAGGGTCAACACTGACGCTGAACATAAGCTGGGTATTCTTCATCAGCCGCCATGGATCCGCCTCTTCTTGTGTGGTTAATCATATAGTATAACAAAGAGAACACCATGTATAATAATAGGTTCGAGTACAATTGGGTCGTAGACTGGATGAAGTAGATCTGGGTACCCTTATCTACTAACGAACTCATCAACATTTCTACAGTTTCAGACTTATAACGAAGTACAATAGGGTTTAGAAAGATCTCTTAGGTCTGGATAAGAAAGCGTAGTATCTGATCCAGTAGGTGCAGCTAGAAGACAGTCCAAGATACACTTGCCATAAGTGGGCAGGTTCTCCGTGAGGTTCCATACAAGTAATTACTCAAGATATTGTGTGAATGCTCTCTTGCGTCTAGGATTCCCTTGGATACGCAGCTATGCCGCAAAAAGGGATTCTGGGCAATTTATCAACTATTTAAGGCCGACCAAGATGGGCGCATGCATTTCGTGAACTCCGAAGGCAACCATAATATGGGAAACACATGGGCAATATAGAAAATCAGCAGCTTGGTTCACGCTTCATGGGAGTGGTGTGGCTCTTAAACGTACATCTACCCTTGTAGCCATATTTAGCAATGAGTTCAGGTATCATCTCTAGGTCTGTGGTATGAAATTTGAAAAAAGAGATTCATCCTTTATCGCAGAGTTAATTGAAAGAGTGGTGTAGGATTCTTCGAGCAACGCCAGTAGTTACTAATCATACCTACGATTGGTCACTCAGCGAGGCTCTGCGTCAGACAACAGAGCTACGGAAATGAACACCTGGTTAATGGTTAATCAGAAAACAAGTTAAATCAAATTTTACTCATAGTTCGGTACTCCTATTGTATCGATGGGAGCGTAGACGGCATTCTGAGCTCTCTAGGGGCTAAAGTTGTACATGATGAACGTCATTTTCCATAGAAATCATATACAGTCGCTGCCGACGAGGTTTGCCAGGTGTCTCGCTAACATGGCAACAACGGCATACTCTCAAGACTGGAGCGCACGGTTAAATAACCCCAAACTATAATTTAGCTGTGTAATGCAGATAGGTTGCTATCTGTAAATATATAACATGTGAATATAACCACGTAGTATTCTAACGTTGAAATAAAAGACAAACAGTATGTTCATGCCAGGGTGCTCAACTATGCGTACCACACACCCAAATGACCGCGAAATTTCGAAACCTTTCAAATAAAACATCACCGAAAACGCCAGGGGGGGGGGCCCCCCCCCCCCCCTATCCAATCAGAATTTCTAGTACACATTCGCCCACTCTTTATTCTCATCAACTTGGCCTCTAGTTAAAGTGTGGACAAACCCGGGATGGGGTCGGTATCATCGTGGCTTCTAAGACAGACACTCCTCTCCAGGATTTCAGGTTTTGCGGCACTACTCAAGATGATAGCTGCGGTCATAGTCCGGGAAATACGAGTCTCGCTTACTTCCCTTCCCCTGTCTGGTCCAGATACCTTGCCTGGAATCTCTTCGCTATTGGAGGAGGGGTTCAGCTCGGAGACCGACGTCGCTTAGCCTGCGCGGGCTGAATGATGGCGAGGTATTATAAGACCTCATGCCACTCGGGCGAGGTCCTCAGGCACCACAATGCTCCTAATAGACAAGTGTAGGCAGTGCGCACCCGACCCTCCCATACAGGGCATTGAACATGTCATCTGCGCCAGCATACTCACCAATATGCGCAACGTGCAACGACGGCAAGGTCGGGCATGCGCATACCTCCCACCCAACGCCCACGCAGCTGCAGGCCAATATTCCACGATGCTTGCTCTGTGCAGCGATATGGCATGGAATCAAGCTATTCCCTGGTGGCGAAGAAATCCTAGCTGATCCACGGCCGATTCATCTCCGTTTGGGTCTCTGGGGAAACGAAATGTTTCGCGTGCGCTATGGACGAACGACCACGTCATGGCACCTCGACCCGTCGTTTACCTTGATCAAGAAGGAAGGGTCAGTCGCAGGCAGTGATCGGGGGCTCAAAGTGATTCCGCGGATGCCAGTCATCGACCCCCAGCCACTTGCACCATCGACGTTGTCCGCCGTTATAAAGCAAATACGGGATTGCAAGCTTCATCATCAGCATAGCCGAGTGCGAAAGACGTATGTTCCAGATCGTCTTGTGGACCTCGGGCCTGGCAGCAATCAACTCGACGCCGTGCTGCTTGATAATACGTCGGGGATTAAAAGGCCATATCTCGCGCTTTCGCATTGCTGGGGAGGCACAATTCCGTACCGGACTTTGCTGTCAAACAAGGAGGAGTTGTGCCGACGTATAGACTATTTCGAGCTTCCAGAGAACTTCCAGGATGCTTTTACTGTCGCAAGGCGGCTGTCATACCGGTATATCTGGATTGATTCCTTCTGCATTGTGCAAGATGACAAGCAAGACTGGCTTCAACAGGCCTCCAAAATGGCTGACGTATACTCCGGAGCAGAGCTAACCATATCTGCAGCAAGATCATCTTCTTTCGATGAAGGGTTCTTATCATATCGAGAAACTGACATCGAACTTGCATTTTCGAAACGTCTCCCTCCAGGCACCAAGTTGTATATACGTGATGGCGAGGCGCTCGAAAGCGTGCATCAAGGCATAAACAGACAACCATCTAATCACGCACCACTCTTCCAGCGAGCATGGGCGTTTCAGGAGCGGCTGCTGTCCCAGCGCATCATTCATTTTTTGAAAACTGAAATAGTTTTCGAGTGCGAAGAATCTCTCTGGTGCGAGTGTGGTGAGAAGGATTCGTACGAAGATGCAAACTACGACAAAGAAGTTTACCGCAGCTCCACATGGGAAGAACTAGTTGAACAATATGTGTCGCGGAGCTTGACATATCCGACGGACATGCTCCCAGCAATATCGGCGATAGCACGCGATTACGACATGAAGGGAGGGTACATTGCGGGTTTGACACATGAAAAACTATTCTCCAATCTTCTTTGGCAAGTTAAAGCCCCGAGGGATTTGAGCGGTGAACTCACCACAGTACCGCCACCCAGACGACCCAGTGTGTACATCGCACCAACCTTCTCATGGGCGTCCATTATTGCGCGAGTGGAATGGGTGAAAGGAACGTCGAACTATCAGGCTGTGTGCCGGCTCGAAAACTTCGCTACTACATTGGAAAATCCGCTCGATCCATTTGGGCGTGTTTTCAACGGGCATATCACGCTCCGGGGGCCTGTAATGGAAGTAATGCTAAGGTATACGCCGAATGTATTCAAAGGTCAACTGAAAGGCCGCTTCTACCCCACTGGAAACTCAAGCGAAGCGAAAAGGGATGTCTGGGCGGTGCTTGATACCCTCGACACTCCACCGTTAGGTACAGAACTCAAACTAATCACTCTTTGTGAAGAGACAAACTGGTATTACAGAAATAACGGCTTGGTGCTCATGCCTTCAACAAGAGGACAAGGTTATGAGCGGATTGGTTGCTATTGGGATGCTGGCAAAGGCTTCTTTAAGGATGCGATAACTCAATCAGTCACGATATTCTGATTATTATCTAAAAAGTAATTAATAAATAAAGGATACAGTGTAAAGTAAGGGGTCACAATAGTTTGTATCTTGACAGTTACTACTCTATTATTAATGTTTAGGTTATTATACCATTGAAACATGTTCAAATGTTCTACTTAGTTTCACAAGCAATGCAAGTATCACAAGATCGATGCCTATTACACCACCAGTCCGAATATCACAGAATATGAAGGGTTAAGTGCAACACACCAAAACTTCCACGCATATGTACTAACCCAAGGAGAACGAACCTCCATTGGTCAGTGATAGACTGTAAGAGCGACTGAAGTCACAAAACAGAAGACTCCAAGAATAGCCGTAATGTGATTCAACCAACCCTCCGCCCAAACGTTTCCCTAAGTAACAATAAGTATCTATTACCTACCTTAATGTAAGAAACTGTTGGCGCCCGTCGCGCCATGATTGTGCAGAAAAACCTTACGTCGTTTTGTATTCCTTTTCTTCTTTTTTCTTTCTCTCAGCGCTTAGTCTAGGTGGCCTCTGTAATTGTCTTGTGTTTTATATTCTTAGGGCACAGTTCACCAACGTCCACCCATGAAGGTGTCAGTAGATACAAGCCTACCCCGGAAAACGCCACTACGGCTTTTCAACTACCACGGCAGCACGATATCTATCAATTTTCCTATAGCGAGAGGGCAGAGACTCATAGTAGTACATCACAAATCCCAGGGCCGCGACCTGTTGTAGTCTTTGTTATCAGTTGCTAAAATCACGACGGTTTCGTTCTTACGGTTTCTAGGATTCTTTTGGAGATCTCTTAACGCGCTCATGTTGGAATGCGACCCCGGATGTTTTGAGCGGACGATCCTGTATTTGTAAGGGGGGCGGTGATGTGCCTAAAGGGGGAAGTGTTGCGATTCTCACTACTGGTAGTTGCAGTATCGACTTATTCTTATTGCATAAGGGAAGAAACGCCTAATATATGTAGCAGGATCTGTTCAGCTTGTTTTACATGCTCGGGCCATGGGCCTGTGCCCGGTACCCCGGCCTCCGGGGGCCACCGTGGCATTTTGTGAGAGGAAGAACAATTTGGATTGGGCAACCGAGATTCTGGATTTACCAGATGGCGCTATTTCTTCCACGTAATGGTCTTAGTTCTCAGCCACTCCGAAAGTCCATATTGAGTATTAAATCGCCCAAAGCCGCTGGCCTTGCAGCCACCGTGCGGAAGGGCACTTTCATCGTGGATACTCATGTTATTGATGTGAACAGCCCCAGCCTCGATCCTTTCGGCAAGTCGGAATCCCCGCAGTAGGTCTTGCGTGAAGACAGCAGAAGAAAGACCGCACTCAGCATCGTTCACAATATGAAGAGCTTCCTCTTCCGTATCAACCTCAAAGATACTGAGTATAGGTCCGAAATTCTCTCGCTGATAGATATCCATATCGGGCGTGACTCCAAACACCACACGGGGATCTAACCGTGTCGGACTACGGTCGAGGGTGCTCATAGATTTCCCTTCCAAAGTGGGAGATATTATCACGGCACCTTTTTGCTCGGCATCATCGAGCAGCCTCAATACTTTAGCCTTCCCACTGGGCTGGATCATAAGTCTTGCCTCGTCATCTGATGGGAACCCCGCTTTGATAGCAGGAATCAGTTTCTGCATAAATTCATTGCGGATCGTCTTGTGCAGTATGACTTTGTCTGTAGACATGCAGCACTGCCCCGCGTACATGAAGGATCCTGCAACACATTCCTTAACGGCGAGGTCCAATTCAGCGTCTTCCCAAACAATCGCGGAAGCCTGTCCTCCGAGTTCTAGTAGCACTGGCTTGAGATGCCGCGCGGCCAGCTCCGAGACGATCCTCCCGACGGCGATGCTTCCGGTGAAGTTGATCTTCTTTACTTCACGATGAGATACAATGGCCTCGGTCACATCGTACGCTCGATCGCTATCCGTAGAGATGTAGTTCAACACACCTTCGGGGAGACCGGCCCTGAGTAGTACTGATGCAATAGCCCAGAAGCAGCGAGGCGACAGCTCGGAGCCTTTCAGCACAACGGTGTTCCCAGCCGCGACGGGGAGGATAGTTGAACGCATGCCTAGAATGTAGGGAGAGTTCCTGGAATCCGTCAGTCTACCCCTGCGTCCCAGTCTTCCATAACTTGCTAAGGTCGCTATTATCAAAGAGATCGTTCTATGAGACTCACCAGGAAGCAACAGAAAACACTACGCCGTAGGGTTCCTTAACGACCATGGCTTTCATATTCGGATTCGATAGTGCTGGCGCAGATCCCTCGATACTGCTAATGCGACCAGCTACGTCTTTGAGGAGATCGATAGCGTTATTAAGATTGAACTGCGTCCATTCATTCGAACTCCCTGTTTCGACCATCATATACTCAGCTAGTTCCTTACGATCACTGTTCATGATTTCTGCAGCTCGCAATAAGATGTCCCGCCTTATTGAAGGACTTGATTGACGCCATCCGGCTAGGGCTTTCGCAGCAGCATCGACAGATGCCCGAGCGTCATTGGGCGTTGCCGCTATGCTCTTGTGGCACGTGAGATTGTTGCTTGGATTTATTACATCGAATGTGTTGTTGGTAAGCTGCTCCTTACCATTGATTATCATTGGTACCGTGTAAACTGACATCGTGAATGCTCTAGCTTCACAATTAATGCCGACCTGTTGAAGTTTGAAAAACTATATAATGCTAGACGATAAGATGAAGCTACATTCCGAGAGTAGTTTTGGATGACACCCTTATGCAACTTAAGTCCCCGTGACAGTTTATATGTGCATGCTAAGGCTTCAAAAGAAGTTACTGTGTGTGCTGATGACGGGGATCGCGTCGAAACACGTCTACCCCTCTCTGATGCCTACGATGTGGCCAATCCGATTTGGCTGTTACCGCACAGCATTGCTGACAGCAGACCCAAAGACGGGGTCGCACCAATAGCAGTAGATTCCCATATACAGTAATGATAAGCATAACAGTTCGCGAAGTGGCTGATACGTGATGATCTCTCGGTTGCCAACGACAATGGTCTGCAAACGTGAGTTATCGAATAAAATGTCCAAGTCAACAATCGATTTAGTAAAATCAAGTTTTATCTACTTTAGTCTCAATACTCTCTCTAAGAGCCGTGTATCCTGACGGCTTTGGCCATCCCATGCTCGTGATGAGATGCAGCACACCGCTCTGACTTACAAGTGAAATTCTATTCAATTAACACATTCGCGCTATAGACCTCCAACTCACGTATAGCATATGGCCACCCTATAATTAGCTATAGTTTTGTCTGGATTCTGGATTCAGCTTTGTGGCTTACAGCTGAGGTCTAGTCCACGTTAAAGTGATACTAATAGCTGAAGAGGTCTGTTTAGTTCTCCCATGCGGCTGAACCAGCTGAAGAAATAGTTTTCAATCTATCGTTAGATACCCTACCGCGAGAGTTGTCACTTGACTATCACGTTCTACGCCTAGTCTCCTCTCGTGAAATATATATTTCAGGAGTCACAACTAATCACTCGGCTTTGGAGTTTCACACTAAACCATCCCATCGCCCAGATCGCAAGCCAGTCCCCAAAATCACATTATAGCTCCGTCACAATGCTCAGCAAACTGTCAGTGACACTTTTCGTCTTTCTTCCCATAATACATCGAGTTGAAGCTCAAGCTGGCACCACCCCCGTTGGCCCTCTCTTGAGCTGCGATCTCACGACCTTCTCTTGTCCTGGTGTGGATGGATGCTGTACAATCGCAGGCTGCTGTGGAAGCGGATGTTGTGCGGTCGGTTATACTTGTATCAATGAAGGGACATCGGACGAGACATGTTGCCCGTCAAGTGATCCTACCAAGTGTGGCACGGTAGCATCGGTAAGACTCTCACGCGGCAGAACTACCATACCGTCACCCCCGAGCGGAAGACCATCTCTGACAGTTATGCTCAACACAGCCCTCCAGTTCTGGATCTGGCTCAGGTTCCGGGAGTCACACCTGCACAGGTGTCTCAAATTGCCGAGATTCCTCGACCGGTCAAACTTGGACGTGCCTCCTGGGCCAGACCTGCACGCTCTCGTACAGAGGTTGCAACCCTTGTCCATATATCTATGACAACTCTAGCCCATCGCCAACATCCAGCTCCTTATTCACTAGCCCCACCACATCCCCTGATGGGTCACCTTCATCAAGTAGTCCCAGTGCCAGTGGTAGTTCGACACCATCTTCTGGAGGCTGCTCAGGAGAAGTAAAACCCATGTTATATTGGCTGGCAGCGGTTGGTGTGGGATTTATGGGTTTGCTATAGCGGTTGTCAAATTACACTTGGTTCTGTAGGACGAGAGTAAACTAAGAGTTAGTTAAATACATCTTTGATAACATTACTTATAGTTATAATGATACAGCTGATTTCCCACCAATGAATTAAAGAACCAAATTTCTTGGGTAGCGACTCCTTAGAAACCAACATTTTGTCCAAAGTAAATGTACCAAGGGCTTGGTTTCAAGGGCTTGGAAGAGTGTTCATATTGTAATAATCATCTAGGGCGTCAAGGGGGCCATGAAGGTCTAGTCCTTCTCCTTGGGCCAGGCGGCGACCTTCGTCTCTATATGTAAAAGCCTCGCTTTCGTTCCTCGCTCTCGTATAGCCTGTATTGGGTGCGATCATGTTATCGGGAACGGTCAGGTTGTCGGGAGCGATCGGGCGATCGCGAGAACGCGTGGAACGAGTACGGGAACCAGCCTTCCCGCTCATATGATTATATACATGATATTGGAGGTTTAGGTCCTAAGGGTTTGGGTGCCTGAGGCAGTCCCAATCCCTTGGGTCGTTCGTGTGACACAGATCCCGTAGGGTAGTGATACTTGGGGGGGCTGGAACGTTAAGGGGCATGGGAGCCGGCACACAGGAATTTATATACTGAATGTATCCAAATATCTTATATCTCAGAAAGGGCCAGTGCAATAAGTGAATGGGGTTATATGCATTCTATCTCAGGCCCGCGTTCGTCTGGACTCGAGTTCTCGCCCCCGAGGTCCCACCCATGCTGCTGACCGTGGGGATAATGCTGTTTGACGTCCTCCGATGCATACTACCCGATTGCACAGTCCAACCCTGTTGTTGGCTGAGAGTGATGACCTCCGAAAAGTCTAGGCCGGCCTTAACAATGACGAGTCCATGTTTATTGACGAAGACAAAATCCTTTTTGGAGGTCATGGCGTACAGCATGTCTCCATTGACATTCAACCACTCTGAAAGAATGAAGAAATGCCGCTTTCCGTACGGAGCGCTGTTGAAGGTGTTGAGATCGAGACTGCAAACCCACAGGTCTCTGTCAATAAATATCAAGGTTGATCCAACGACAGCGATGACATCGCGTAGGACTGGAGTCAGAAGTCCGATCCTTGATCCTAGAATCCTGGTGTCTGCCATCGAATCTGAAGAGACTATGTCCCAACAGAAGAGGTGGGTACCTGACGTTTCACCTACAGCCTTCACGGCTTCAACAACGGGCGTGCTGCCATGATAGGTGGCATTGACGAGGGTATCTTTGCTTGAAGATAAGCCATCTCGATGCACGGGTAGCCCTATCTCCGACGTAAGCTCCTTGAAGTCTGACCAGTCAAATACTCGAGCTACGGTTGCTGTGAACATGATGAACGCGTTTGGTGCCTGGGGATGTACAATCATTGACCGAAGCCCGTTTTCATCAGGTGTTCTTATGCTAATCACCTTGCCTGAAGGTAACTCCCAGAGTTCATCCTTTTCTTTCCCCATGACCAGGAGGCGGTCATTATCTGGATTGGCGAGCATGCCAAAAACGGCGCTGTTGAATCTTGTGTCCGTTATTAGCTTAGCCTGCAGCCCATGTGAGCTCAAGGGACTCATGTCGGCCATTAAGACCCTCCCAGACTCATCCGCAGATACCACAATATGCTGTTGTTCAACCATAGCGATAGCCACCACAGACGTCCCACGAGAATGTCCGTAAAGTACATTCAATTCTTGGCCGTCTGCTGCTGAATAAAGCGCAACTTCGCCACTGGTCTTCCCACAAATCACCTGTTCTCCATCGGAATGGCACACTATGGAGGTGATTTCCGGATTGGCTGGGTCCTCTAAAGTCCCAAATGTCCTCAGAGCAAGTGTAACCTGGCTACTAATGTCGCTTTGGCTTCCTATATCAGCATCCTTCTGAACCAGAATGGCTGGCTCCCATACACGGGCTTGCGATTCTCTGCAGTCAACGAGGCGTAAGCCATCGTCACTGAATACCACACTTCTCACGCTTTCCTCATGAGAATTAATACGATAGATCAGCGACAAAAACGTGCTATCAGGCCCATCGAAGTCGTACACCTCAATCGTACCGCGTGAATCACCTGTGACTAAGCTTTTGCCATCCGGTGAGCAGGCCAGTGCTTGCGCATACACATTAGACTTTTGATACCGGAGTTCTGTTGTTTGTGGATCGAAGACCAAAAGATCCCCATCTGCGTTGGAAACAACTAACGCGGATATGTCCGTGTTTGGGTTAAAGGCCATTGCGTCAATCCCGTTGCTTTTCACAGAGCTGCAAGAGCCTAGTAAAGCACCTGACCCTATGTCAAATATCATGACTGGATGACTACGGTATCCGACCGCAAGCAAGCCTGAATCTGGCGCGAATGCAGCTTTACTAGGTGGTTGATCGGGAATCTCGGAATTGTTTTCGCTCCCGTCCCAGGACACCCTCAGGACCTCGCCGGTGTCTACATTACTTCGCCCGGTCAGCAGGTTGAAGCAGCCCGTCAAGGCACATGATGTAGAGTACGGGTGTGTTACCTAGTAATGATTTGATTTTCTCGATTGGCATGTATTAGTAATTCGGATGGGAAACACATTGCAATCGGCGGTGAAACTAATCGAGACGACCATATTTGTGATGAGGACCTGGGTTCCCAAACGACGATGCGCTTTTGGCCTGCTGAAGCAAGGAAGCGCTCATTTCTGCTGAATTCAAGTAGTCTGACACGTTCTGGATGGCGCATCATCGAGACATGCTGGACTGTCGCACAGTCATACAGAGATACTTGGCCCGTGGACATGCCGATGGCAAAGCAGGTTATGCCATGAGCCACTGTCGTCGTTTTTCCCTTCTGAAAGTCGATGCGGATCAGGCAGTCATCCCAATCCAATTCCCTCGCACCCTTGACAAGTAACGACCGAGTTTGTGTGGTGAACAAGGTAGAAATTATCGACCCTGTCGGGCAGAACGGCGGGATCAGGCAATGAATTGACGAAGGGCAGCTAAGGAGTTTCGATCGGAACCTTGCACTGACTCTGATGAGATCAGTTGCCCAAGCATCCACCAATTGGATGTCCTTGTCTGCAGGAGGCACATATTTGTTCCTCCGTCTTAGGTAACCCGCAAGATTGATAGCGGTATGGTTGATAGGTTGAAGATCGCCTGCCTGTGCGATGAGCTCGAACCAATACAGAACGTTGCTCTTGAGAAACCTGCAGAGTTCATACATCGGGGCCGCCTCCTCAGAATTTGACCGGTACAAATGTTCTGCGAAGAACCTGGCGGCGTATTCGACCAATGACGTGTCAATGGCCATTGAAAGCTTGGTCCCCCGAAAAGGCTGAAAGCCTTGGGGTGGTTTCACTGCGTCCGTTGCAAGATACTTGCATAATAACTGAGCCAAATGCCCGTGCCGCTCGCTCCTCTTGACAGCTAGAGTAGAATCCAGATCTTCACTCAAGAGGAATTCCCTAGCTGTCTCATGTATCATGTGAACTCTAGAGGCTTGGTCGATGAATACGAGTTGGCCACAGACTGTCGGAATGGCTTTCTCCATGTTGTGAGGCGTCTCGTTGATATCAAGCCTAATAGCACATCGCAGTTCGTCTATTGTGAGCGGACGACATGCCAAAGTCACCCAAGATAGAACGGATCTGGCAAGTTTAGTCCGCCGCCTTTCGCTTTCAATCATTTCCAGCATTCTGGTGTACATTTTGTACAGATCATCAGGCACTTCTTGCAGAATTACCTCAATGTCCTCATCCGTGTATGCACTCTCGAATTCTTGCAAGACCAACCGCACCCAGAGAAAAGACCCCTGGGACTTTATGAGAATCCTTCTACACAGCTCGTCTACGTTCTCGAGTGACAGATCTTCTAGCTTGGTATAAAGATAGGCGTGCATATCTTCGGCTGCGCACAGTTAGCATCAGTAGGCAAGTTGATAAATGGCATGGGATATGGTATAGAGGCCAATGACATGTTCATACCTGTATCATGATTGGTCAACGACCGTGTTACTACCCGCGGCCCAAGAGACGCGATACCACGCTCAATCTCGTCGGTGCTTCGACTTGTAATGAAGAGTCGAAGACCGGAGGGAAGTTGCGGAAGTAGCTTGAACCAACTGGAGAATTTGACACATTCGTCGAGAGCATCGACGACCCAGATATGAGACGATATAGTGCTGAGCCTGAAGATGGCACTGACAAATAGCTTTCTCCAAATCACCCTGTCATCATGCTGGTCCCATGATTCACCATACTGGTCAAGTTGTAAAACGCGTTGTGCGATGATCGGGTCGTTGAGCGACATTTGGTAGGCAAGGCTACGGAAACAGTCTGCTAAACTCGACCTGCCAGCCTTCCCGTGCCTGAAGAAGAAGTAACTACACTTGAGGTTTTGCGTGTTTAGCTGATCGATTACGTGGCTGCAAAGCACGGATTTGCCCGTTGCAGGACGCCCAGTGAGCCAGAAAATAGGTGGGCTGTTCGGGCTTCCTAGCTTCCAGCGGCTCAGATCAGGTTGCTCGGTGAACCAAAAGCAGGACCCCGGATGCCTCAAGTCCTGCAGAGCAGCAAGATCGTCCTCGTATGCAGGCTCGGTCATGCCCAAGATGCCTTCTAACTGAAGTATTGTCTCGCGTGGAGTGGGATCTGAATCTGGTAGATTATCAGGAGACTATTATTGGCAAAAGTCTTGGCTGTGTACCTACTTTCGGCCTTTATCATATCAATTGCGGTAGTCAAAGCATTCCGGAGTTTCCTATAATTGGGATCCGTGGCATTATCGAACTTACACACGTGACGGTGATCAGCATCCATGGAAGAAATCTCCTCGTTGCCGTAGCCCAGAGTAGCTGAGTACTTCTCCACGACCAGCTTGCTCACGACCATCATTTTGACAGGCAAAGTCTCGTAAAAAGACCATAGGTGCAGGTCTGCGGCATAATGACGGAAGGTGTCATTGATCTCAGCGAGTATAGAGCAATTTGGTAAGAGATCATTGACGAAAGGCTTTGTTCCCCATCCCCAGGCGACCGTCAGTATGCTCTGAAGAATACTAGCCAGGTTAGATCCTCGGTGAGGCGTCGCAAGGAAGAACATGGAGTGGACCCTTTCAGCCAGAGCCTTACAAGTGATATCTTGGCGAGCCAGAATGTATGCTTTCTTCACAACACACCCTCCCATGCTATGGCCTACTAGGATTAGCTTAGTGTTGTTCCTCCTGATTGATGGGTTGTTCTTGATTTCCCCCAAAAGGGACTGAGCAAAATCGTGAATATTCAGGATACTTTGACGTCGTTGACCCCAGTCGGCATTATAGCCGAACGAGTGAATGCGGACATCTTTGAAATCCACGTCCTCTGGAAGCCATGCTTTTGGCCAGAAGTGTAAGGGGTCGACAGTCCTGGCCCATGTTTTCCGGCTGCCACCACCAAGGCCATGCACAAAGACGATATCGACAACTGGCGTTACTTCTTGTGGTTCGTGGAGGGTAGTCAAGCCTAGTGGGCCCTTTTCGCTACCCTCCTCGTCAAGGCTGAGCAGAGAGAAATTACTCTCAGTTCTACTGGATCGGGCAACAGATGAACCATATTGAGATTGGTCGGGATCTTGTCGAGAGAGGACGTGAACGAGCGACCGCTTTCGGAGCTACGAAACACCTGATTAACTTGGAGGTGATCCATTCAAAGGGAATGCATTTAGTTGGAACTGCCCGAATTCTTAGGGCTGCTTGATAATGACTTGGAAGCTAAGGGTGGAGGAAACGCACCTGATCCATCTCGGTACGGGCCGGCCCGGTAGTCCCGCAACGAGGTTCGCAAGAACTAAATCAGCATCGTCCGAATGCGACTGTCGTTTCGAATTCAAGATCAAAGGCAAGGTTTTTCACGATGGTGTGTTTGATGCCCAAAAATATGTACTGGTGCTCCTCCTAGTAAGACTTTCCTAAGCTTCGTACTCGCGCTAGACAAGGCTGTCGGACAGGGTTATTGCAGGGAGTTCTTCATTAACGCACGAGCCAGCAACTAGGGTCCGCGGGAAGTTTTTGGTGTAAGTATCTTGAGACACGATCCCGTGGGGCCGTTGTTTAGCGCGCCAAGTCTACGAAGACTGGGTCAGGGGGCTTACCTCCGTGGCTTGTACAGTACATAGCAGGGGCTCGTCGATCTGTTCTATTTTTGCCCTAGACTTCACCGTATTCTAGTGCATGGGAGGTATTCAGAGCTCCAGCTAATAGTGTAGCTCCCTGGGAAAGAGTCTATCGCGCCCCAAATTGACTAGTTACTACATACACTATGTATGTACGTATAGGTGGTTCTGTGAGCTAGTCCCAGGGGGCCTTGTCAGCAGTAGGCTGGTCATTTTCCTCATCAAAGATATTGAAACCGATGTGCGGCGAAGGGTCGAGGAAACGAACGGGGCCTCTCTTGGACAATAGCTCCTCGATGCTCCGAAAGTCCGTATCACATAGCCTGAAGAGTTGGAGATTCTGCCTTAAATGGTGCTCCTGTACGGACTTTGGAACTACTGGGATTCCCTTTTGCACGGCCCATGACAAGGCTGTCTGCCGAAGGATTAGTTAGTTTGCCGTCGAAAAGCAACAGAAGATTTACCTGAGCTGTGCTCTTACCGAGCCTCGAAGCTGTCGCGATAAGCTTATTTGGGGGTCAGTGACGTAATTTGAAGCGTAAGAAGCGATTGCTTACCATCGGATCGTCGATCGGCCGCGGGACATCGGCATGAGCACGAACGACACCCACAGGTCGGCCGCCGAGGGGTTGGTGTGCCATTAGCAGGATACCGTACCGACTCGAAAACTCCAGTAGTTCATTCTGCGGGAGATACCTATTTTCATGAGCCCCTGACATCTGACTGCAAGTACTTTGTTTGGTAGAGTACTGACGGATGCAGCTCAACTTGGTTTACCGCTGGGACTATTTCTGCGGTGGACAAAAGATTCCTTATTTTGAGAATGTTGAAATTTGAGAGCCCTATTAGTTACTAGTATCAGAAATACTTTCTTGGCGTCGCCTACGGCACATACCTATTGATCGCACCCTACCAGTTTTCACCAAGGCTTCCATTGCTTTCCAGGTCAAAGCATAATTGCGTGATAAGTCATAATCAATGGCCGGTTTGCCGTTGCCACTTGCGTGTCGAATTGTCTTCAAATCCTCACCCGCTTTGTATGCATGGGGGACTTGTTGGAATAGTTAGCCTAGGTACTCCGTACGTCCTAATTGGAGACATGGAGTGCGGCAGGCTTTTTCATACAATGCATCAAATACAAGTCAACTATTTTTCTGTCAGTTGGCCGCCTGTGAAGTGTCATCTGAGTTGGCTGACCATAGTCGAGATCCGCATCTTTCAATGTTTGGGATAAGGCTTTCTCGACACTTGCGGGTGCATGCGCAGTCTGTGGTCTGCAGTATGTTGTTAGTTCCCGTTAGAATCGACCCTCAGCAGTTGTGTCAGGTATTACAGTTTGGAGGTCACAAATATCTCTTCCCGGGGAACGCCGGACTCTTTGATCCCTTGTCCAATCTCCCTCTCGTTGCCGTACGCAGCAGCGCCATCTATGTGCCTATAACCGAGTTTTAAAGCCAGTTTGACAGCTTCTTTTACTTTCGAATTGCCTTCGTCTCCTTGAAATGTTCCCAGACCTACAGAAGGAACCTTGTGGCCATCATTCAGAACGAAATATTTCGGCATATCCATGGCGAGTTAAACAAGAGACAAGGAGAATATTTTCCAAACGTTGTGTCAGAATCAGTCAGTAGAGTACAGACAATCATGTACAGGTTAGGCTTTGGCAATCCATTGAGTCCCCGAGATGGGCTTGTAGTAGGATCTAACCCCTGCCACTGAAGGGGAAGTTCGGCACTTGCCCCCACGAACTACCCCGATCAGACGTGCAAGTCGAGGTCGCAAACTAGCTTTTCGAACCCCCACCGGGCTGGCTGGCTGCATAATGTTGGCCACCTCTGACCTCTCTGTTATTAGCTGGAACAAAGTGGGTGAAATATATTATAAAGGTCGGTCTATTGTTTTTGGTCGTTCCTCGGAAGCTACGGATACACAAGCCCAGTTCAACGTATAGACCTACCAGTTGATACTTCGATACACATTAGACAAATCGAACAGCCCAGCCAACTGATCTTAGTGCGCCCTTTGATCAGCGTCTAGTTGCAACATGGCGACATTGGTTGTAGATGAAAATGTCTCGCGGAGGTGGAGTAGCGATCGTATATAGGAAGTGAACCAGTGCACTCTCCAGTAGCGACCACTGATAGTATATTCTAGAGATCTAAGGAACTAAAGTTTAGGTACATACAGTTGTGTGCTCCAGGCAAAACTATTTATACAGGGGGATCACTTGACCCGTAGTTGAACCGATCGCTCCTAGGGAGGGATCAGTCCTGACCCACTTATCCGTGACAAAATGTCGTAAAAGGTCGGCTAGGCCCACCTGGGCAAGTGGCTAAACTGCACGCCAATAGATCAGCTACACCATATGCTACGAGACAAGGTAGTAATACGTTATAGACTGTAGACCACAGACTATAGAAGGACTGAAGAACAAAATCCAGATTGCAGCCAAAAAAAAATTGAAAAGGTACGTCCTACAGATCTTAAGACAACCTACGGTACAGTTATTATAAAAGTACTTTAGTACCAAAGCGGAACACCCAGCTTGATTATATTTAAATAACCTAAATAGCCCTCTTAATATAATGTAACAGTTATGATTTGTTTCTAGTCCTTGTCCGGGTAACTAGTATGAGGTGTAGAATAGGTTCGATTCTTATCATCAGCGCGCAATTTAGTGCGGCTATACCTATAACAACAAACCAGTCAGACGTTGGTGAACTATCCGTCGGGATATGTTAGGGCCACAATACAAAAACTTTCAACCCCGCCGATAAAAGGTCGGTTAGGCACGAGGTTATGGAAGTGGTGCTTACACATTAGCAGTCCTGCCGAGTGTCAAGGAGATTGTGTCCGTGAGCAAATCAGGTGAATCTGCCTGGGCAAGGGCATCGCGAATCGACGTGCTGCACGAAGACAATAGCGAGGAGAGCTACTTCATGAAGGTGCGAAAGCGCCATATGGATCTTGAGACTTTGCTAATCGTTTCATAGGTCTCTCGAGGACATCATGGACTCGAATCATTGAAAGGCGAATATGAATCTACCTCAGCAATTTACGCAATTACACCAGATTTCTGCCCTAAACCAATTGCCTGGGGTACCTTCAAGACGGACAAGGACTCTCATTTCTATATTTGCAAGTTCTACGAGTTCACCGACGGATTACCCAACCCAAAAATGTTCTGTGCAAACCTTGCAAAACTTCACTCCTCCCATACTTCGCCAACAGGCAAGTTTGGTTTTCATATTGTCACATATAATGGTGACCTTCCGCAGGATAACACTTGGTCTGGCAGTTGGGAAGCCTTCTTTGGGAGCGGGTTTAGCCATGTCTTGAACATCAGGGAGGTCCGTGCAGGGCCGTCCGCTGAGCTCGATGAGCTTCTCCAGCCCTTCTTTGAAAATGTGATCCCGAGACTCTTGCGGCCTCTAGAGACCAGTGGAAACACTATCCAGCCATCTCTAGTCCACGGGGATCTCTGGTGTGGCAACGCCGCCATCACGGACGAGGATACCGAGGAGGGCATCGTCTTCGACCCGTCTAGTTTTTGGGGTCATAATGAGTGTACGTCTCTGGCTTCATTTCCGTTGGTCTATATATGTTGCTGATAATGATAGATGAACTTGGGAATTGGCGTCCTGAGAGAAACAAGTTCACACGGAAGTACTTCAATGCGTACCACTCGCATATTCCCAAATCAGCGCCAGAGGACGATTATGACGATAGGAATGCCCTCTATGGAATGTAAGTCTTCTCGTCACATCCAAGATCGCATGGCTAACAACTTAGGCGCTTCAATTTGAACGCGGCAACGCTATTTCCTAGTCAAAAGGTCTATCTCGATATGTGAGTAAGGGGGCCAAATCCCAAACGAATAGCTTCCTAACTGAATACAGGGTGATTGATGAGATGAGGAGGCTCGTCCAGAAATTTCCTGATGGATATACAGGCCACAGTCTTCGTGCAGACATTCTTGCACACCGACATGCGAACGCGATGGCAGTCAGTCAGAATGCAGAGGTCCAGCAACACGCTGGAGATGTAGATGGGACATCCGCTCTTCCATCTAGACAGAGCCAGCCCGTCTCGGCGGACATAAACCTCTGATAGACTTTTGCCTTACTGTCAGCTTAGTTGCTGCTCCGATCCCATGGTTAGCATTTCAGTGGTAATAATAGAATGAAAACCGCGATTATTGTTTAACGTTACAACAAACTGAGGATCGGGTGCTCGTACTCGCATAGGGGGCTCAGGCTCCCAGCCCGCGTATTTCTGTGCATGTAGATCGGCCCGGCTCTATGTCTCCCGGACGCCGGCCTTCACCACCCCGTCCGTGGTCGTCTAGACTGACCTCCTGCGCCCTGACCTTCCTATCCGTCACCCTGCTCAGCCTGTACCTGCTGCACCTGCTCACGCGGTCCGCCGCCGCCCCGCACGGCGTCGACGCCAAGCTCCCGAGCCTGCTGTCGGTGTTCGCCTGCGGCGGCGTTCGTGGCTCTTCTGGCGCTGACGGCCACGGACGGGCTCGGCCTGACCGTCTGTAGGGTGTGGAAATTTATGTTTGACTAGGCTTCGGCCCTGAGGAAGAGCCACACAGAAGCTTGGTGCATAAGATAACATATCGCAACCAACCTATGACTGAATCGCAATGCCAATGTTCCAAACAAGGCAGAACGATGATGATACATAACAGACAGTCGACATCGATTCATCTCTCCATGACACTAGGTGGCAAGCTCAACAAGCCTAACACTCAACAAGATTGCATTCCAAGTCCACCATTTGAATTGAGTCGGATGATTAAAGTAAGAATCTCCTTACCACAAGACTGCGTTTCCCCCTTTGCTACATCAACGATTCCTCACAGAGACCAGTTCAATTCAGTTCAATTCAGTCCTCTCAAAGTCCAAAGTCATCACTGAACGCCAGCAAATGCGTCTAGGTCTAAGCCCAGGCCAAGAATTTCCCTTTTCCAACTCCATGCTATGCGATGAATTCTCGATGGCTCGGACAGCTACGACGGACTGGGCGATAACGAGAAGAAAAACAAAGCAAAGAGTAAAAATAAATATGAAACTCCGGTGTATTAGTCCTCTTTTCTCATCTTGCGTAACTTGCGTGACTTTCGTGATTTGGACAAATTGGGCCGAAAACAGAAACACTTCACTCTTCTATTAGACGGGTAACCCAGTAGTGAGAATCGAGCCAGCCCGCAGAGCTCTACGCCGTGGCCGAGCCATTCAAGTTTGATACCCTAAAAATTATTGTTCGGAACGGCGCCGTTGCGAGCGCCGGGTCGGACGTCCTGCACGTAAAAATTGAGGTTGTCGTGCTCATACACGTGACCTGGCGGATGCTCGGCTCCGGTGTATAAATTATCTACAGAGTGGCCGTGGAAAGTGGATGCCTGTGTGCAGCTGAGTATATGCGGCAACCCTGGCGGGTTGGTGAGTCGGAATATGCCGTATCTGCTCAGTGAAATGTTAGCAATCAGCATGAATCCGTACAATTGTAGATATTCACTTACGAAGGTTCGAACTTTGGTGCACATACAATCGCGATACTCTCAGGTAACATAACCTGGTATCCAGATTGCGTATGCAGATCCCGAGAACTCATGAAGCAAGTCTGTGTGGGATGTGTGTGAATCCAACCGAGCATCAAGAGATCTTCTTCGATGCAATAGTCCAGAATTGTAGTCTCGTTCTCTGTCTCACATGTATCGGAAGTGCATTTCTGTTCAGGAATGAGCAAGCACCGTACGAATAACGCGTTATTAACAGCGGTTCCGCACAGGATTCCACACATCTCCAGACCACGCTTGGTATTTTCCGAGGCGAGCTCAAGAAACCGACGGCGAAGTTGTCCCGGAAGGAAGACGGGTCGAATAGGTTCTCCATTCTCAAGGTATGCTGCTGGCTTGAATGCAACACCTTGCTGCTTCTTTGGTGGTTCTGGGACTGAGTCATGCAGTTTAGGAGGACGAGACGGGAGCTCATGCGGAGACTCGCGAGGATACGGCGTCTTCGCCGGACGCTTAGGAACAAGGGACGAGTGGTCTACAACCTCCTGTTGAGGGAGGAGAGTTGGCTGAGATGGTTTGCCTTCGTCGCTTCTGAGAGGCTGGGGACTGTAATCTACCGGTACAGATCTAGCTATCTTGGGATAAGAGTAGCTGGGCATAGAGGGTGGCTTGAGCGGGCGATCTGTTGCGTGTCTAAGATCACTTGGAGTGGAGTCCGTGTCCTGATCCAAAGTCCTTCTCGTCGACTCCATCTGCTTGCGGAAACCCTCCTCGTCTTCTGCCTGTTTATCTGCGATGTCTTGAGTCCAAGTGTCCCAAATGCCAGCGGTACGTCGTTGTTGTTGCTCGCGACGGGTTTCACCATTTTTCTGTGTCGCTCTTCTATCTGCATCACGTCGCTGCATCTCCCTCTGTGCTAGTTCAACGGCGAAATCTTGATGCTCACCGGCATCCAACAGGCGACTCGCATACGACAAGGCAGGATCTTTCGAAGCATGCTGCTGGTAGGTGGAGACTTCACTAGGTACCTCTGCAGAGCTCTGTCGGTGGTGATTCGGTTTCTTCTTCTTTTTAGCCTGAGATTCCTTCCAATCTTCGTATTGTTGTTCCAATATGGGTTTGATTTCTTCTAGATGCTTGAACACAACGTCTATAGTGAGGAACTTGTTCTGGAGAGCCTTTTTGGCTTCTGGCGTTTTGGCCTCGGGATGTGTCTTGAGCAAGTCTATCACCAGCGTAGAGTATCGGAGGTAGAGGAGGTAGGCTTGAGGAAAGTTGCAATCACGGAGATACATGTCTGCCTGTTCCCGTGCCGTTAGTATCAAGTGCGCCAGAAGTTCACCAGCCTGTGAGCCAGCCAAGGCCCGGATATCTTGCAATCGTCGCTTACCTGCTGCTGGAGTAGTTGTGATGTTCGCAGCCAATGCTTGAAAGGGATGTTAACGTTCCATTCAAAGGCTTCCGCGCGGGCCGATATTTCTTTAACGCTTAACGGGCGGCCTGGCCCCCCCTCATTAGCAATTGGCGCCATGTCTGTCGGTCGGCAGTAGTGGAGGACAGCCTAAGACAACACAATCGGCGTGGCCATGGGCCGAATATCATTGACGGTTGGTGTTTGGGAAGAAGAAACCTGGTAAATACAGGATCGGCAACGTTGGAGATGGCTCGACGGGTGAGTCAGCAGTTGGATTGGTAAACTACAAGGTTAAGAGAGCTCTGTGGTAAATGTTATCATTAGATGTATTGGACTGGTAACTGGGAAGGCAGACACCTTAACAAGGGTCTGTAGAGCTAAGCGACGCGTTGTTCTCGCATGTACCGAGCTACAGTACTGCTGTCAGCTTAGCCATCAAGGTTCCACGCCCCTCCTCTGACGTTCAAGCCACATCGCGGGGTAGGTATTTGGACAGACAGCGTACGTCATTTCAGAAACGAATGTGGCGCAGCAGGGTCTCACTGTAGGGACAGGTACCTAACCTAGGCTGAAAAGTAATGCACAGGGGTGAGATGATTGACGACGTAGCAGTCTTATACATTTACATATAAGAAGTCTATCGAGGCGCTGTAAACGAAAACTGTCAGTCACAGACTCACTCTACTATTTTACAGCTACATAAAACAGCCAAAGAAAACCAAAGAAAATAAGATGAGTAGAGAAAATATATTTTAAGCCTTAAATTCTAAATGAGTCTTTTTTGTCTTTCTAAAAAGATTTTCTTGGGCTGTTTTATCCAGCTGTAAAATAGTAGAGTGAGTCTGTGACCCCAGAATACTGCCAGTTGCGCTGACAGTTTTCATTTACACCGCCTCGTCTATGTGTTTAGACATAGAGTGGAGAGCAACTAAATATGTTGACACCAACTCACAACTGCGATAATGCTAGATCATCTTAA
Source organism: Xylaria castorea (assembly GCA_022495115.1). Taxonomy (NCBI): domain Eukaryota; kingdom Fungi; phylum Ascomycota; class Sordariomycetes; order Xylariales; family Xylariaceae; genus Xylaria; species Xylaria castorea. Next base: position 849,995 of record MU382629.1, on the reverse strand, counting down.
CAAACTTGCATGGACCGGTGCGTAGGAGGTGTGGTAGTTGTATGGGAACCAGTTGCCAGCTATGGTACCCAGGGAGCTTACGTAGTTTAGCACAAGTTAGCCTGATTCAAGCTGTTTCTTCAGCCTGTTTGCTTGACGTCTCACTCAATCTCCAGACGACATCGTCAATAACAACTTTGGCTTGCAGAGCGACTTACTCGTCGCAATATTCTTATCACCAATGCTTGAGCCAATCTTACCCAACTAAGCCTTGACCGCGGCCTTCCCTGAGGCACCACCAGCAGATTGGAGTCCAGCCTGGGTTTGTATGATCTCGCCTTTCTTCTTCTCTAGCTTCTCCTGTATCTCTTGGATATGGCCGTCTGATCTCTCCCTATATGAAAAACATAAGATGTCAACGCGAATCTTCAAACTCGTTATATGGTAGTGCGGACACCCACAATTCATTTCCGATGAATTCAAGTCGTCCCTTGACGGTGCTCTCGGCTTCCACCTTATCTTGTTTTAATAAGATGGGCCCGGCAAGCTTGTATATGCTCTCGCCATCTTTTAACCTCCCGAATTCCTTTTATTTCCTTCAATTAGCAAATATTTTCAACCCTTGCTAATGCATAGGATGAATGAAACCTGATGGTAGTGCGGTTACCCACTTTCTGTACTCCGATGTTTTCTTGTCTCTGGGCTTCGATCTTTTGCCGGGCGTCGACGGCAGTCTGGAGTTCTTGTTGCAGTTTTTGGTACTCTTCGGACAGCGCCTGTAGCTGAGCTTGCACTTCAGCCATGGTTGGTTTTATTGTCGGGTGCTTATGCTGTATGTGGGCTAGATTGGGGCTTGTCAAATGATTTGGGAGACTGGTGCAAATTGCCAACTCAGAGAGGAGTGATGCCGAGGTTTATGCGTAGCTTCCACCTAGGATAGATATAAACAAGTTGATCACTACGAAATACTGTTTCGATGAGCACCACTGCTTAGCCTGGTGGTTTTAGAATGGGGAAAGAATCGCATGCAAGTTCGTTGACTGTGGCTGGTGCAACTGAGGACGGACGTGTGGCTTATGAGGGGTCCTGGACAGACAGATTGGCGAACTGGATGCTGCAACTGTGAGTCTACAGTTACCTAGACTAGCCCCTCCAAGACCAGTCCAAATCAGGCTAGATCGAACGCTCCCCTAGACGACGGCAACCTATACAATACGACCAGGCACAGCTCAACGTCACAACATCAGCCCGCCCGTTTCTCCCATCCTCTCGCCCTGCATCGCCGTCCTCTCGCCCTGCATCGCCGTCCTCCGTTGGCGTGGCTCCCGTTGCCATAAAACCCTTGGGCAGCACTACTTCCACTTCCTCTCTTCTTCGGCGCCATATACACAGTCACAGTCTAATAGAAACAATAAATAAATACCTTTTCTACCCACCCCACCTGCCCACGACTCCTCCCGCCATCCCCCTTCCGCCATTGGTCGCGCGCCCCCGATACCACCATGTCCAACACCGACTTCCTCGGGCGGGCCATTGACACGGTCCGCCGCGCTATCGACGCCGACAATGGCAATCAGTACGACAAGGCGTACCAGCTCTACTACCAGTCACTCGAGCTGTTCATGCTCGCCCTGAAATGGGAGAAGAACCCTAAGTCCAAGGAGATGATTCGCCAAAAGACGGGCGAGTACATGGATCGTGCCGAGAAGCTAAAAGCGCACCTCTCTGACGCGGATGCGAAGCGGAAGAAACCCGGTATGGTCGGCGCTAACGGCTCGTCCACCGGCGGCACCGCCAAGGGCAAGCAAGACGGCGAGGACGGTGCTGTCGACGAAGACGCCAAGAAGTTGCGCAACGCCCTCGCCGGCGCCATCTTGCAGGACCGCCCGAATGTGAAGTGGGATGACGTTGCCGGTCTAGACGGCGCGAAAGAGGCGTTGAAGGAGGCCGTGCTCCTGCCCATCAAGTTCCCCCATCTCTTCACCGGCAAGCGGAAACCGTGGAAGGGAATCCTGCTCTACGGTCCACCGGGAACCGGTAAGAGTTATCTAGCTAAGGCTGTTGCTACCGAGGCCAAGAGCACGTTCTTCAGTGTGAGCAGTAGTGATTTGGTTAGTAAATGGATGGGTGAAAGTGAACGGTAAGTCCGCCCCTCAACCACAATCTTTCGCTGTGTACAGCTCACTGAGACTACCAAAGGTTAGTGAAACAGCTATTCGCCATGGCTCGCGAAAACAAGCCCTCGATTATCTTCATCGACGAAGTCGACGCTCTCTGCGGTCCCCGAGGCGAAGGCGAGTCGGAGGCGTCCCGCCGAATTAAGACCGAAATGCTGGTGCAGATGGACGGTGTGGGCAAGGATTCGACAGGTGTGCTCGTGCTCGGCGCAACCAATATCCCTTGGCAATTAGACGCCGCCATCCGGAGACGCTTCCAACGTAGAGTCCATATTAGTCTACCTGACATCGCCGCAAGGACAACCATGTTTAAGATCTCTATCGGCGAGACACCTACAACATTAAAAAGCGATGATTACCGCGAATTAGCCAAGCTGGCCGATGGTTACTCGGGTAGCGATATCACCATTGCCGTACAAGACGCCTTGATGCAGCCCGTACGGAAAATCCAACAAGCGACACACTTCAAAGAGGTAGGACCGACCATACCATAACAGCAATGAGAATGAGCACTAATATGAGCCACAAAATAGGTAGAAGTAGACGGCGTATTAAGAGTCACACCCTGCTCGCCAGGGGATCCGGGCGCAAAGGAAATGACCTGGGACGATTTGGATTCTGAAAGGCTCCTAGAGCCCTTGGTCGACTTCAAAGACTTCGTCAAGGCCATCAAGTCGTCGCGGCCAACCGTCGCCGACGTGGACCTGAACCGGAATTCCGAGTGGACCAAGGAGTTCGGCAGTGAGGGAAATTAGATGTTGGCTTACCTAACTCACATCCACTTACGGCATAAACGCATTTAATAACACTTGCTATCCGATTTTTGCGCGAGACGTGGGATGAGGCATGATGAGATATCAACAGAGGTGGGCATGAGAATATAAGATATCCACGCAAAGATCAACAGCAGAATAGCGGAGACGGGCATTACACAGGCGTTTGGGGCGTCGTTTTGGGGACTCGTGGCCGACTGGGTTGGGCGTCTGAATGTACCTACCTGCCCAACTTCGTGAGCGGCATGTATGATGCGATTCAAGTTGTTACTGGCATACCCGGGACCTGAAAAATACCACACGTTATTTACACCTCATCAAGCGTGCTGCACGCGGGAATGGCGACAGATGCCAGCGGGGAGTTTGATACGAAAGTTGTGTCGTGTTAATATCACATATCTATTAATTTATGCTTGGTATTACCGCAAGCTCATCTTATCTACCACGCTACGGGCGTTGAGCACTCCCCATTACCGGGAAATTAAGGAGTCTCAAAGGTTACAGGCTCGTATTTCGTACGAGAGCACGAAGTCAGGCAATTTACATCGACGTGAATATCCACGAGTCTGAGAGCAAGAGCAAGGGGTAGAAAAGCAAATGGGTATGATCCCAGATATGTATGTACACAAGACATAGACAGACAGACACCAGCAAGAAAAAGCAGCCCGATCCAAAACGCCCGTACCCATGTGTGATACATCATGCCCGAGAGAAATCTGACAAGGTTGAATTCATCACGCTTCCGAGTGCCTCTTCTTCTTTTTCTTCTTCTTCTCGCCGTCGACCTCGGCATCAGCGTCCGTAGTGGCTTTAACCTCGCTATGTCTGCGCTTCTTGTCCTTTTTATCTTTCTTGTCCTCCTTATCCTTCTTGTCCTTTGACTTCTTCTCCTTTTTAGATGTAGGTTCAGTAGTGGAGATTGGGGCGTCGATCATCTCGGCATCGATGGCCATGCTCTCGCCCTCGGCTAACATATCTGCTGCAGCCTTATCCTATTGGTGTGTTAGTGGGTTAACACGATAATAACTACTGGTAAACTCACCATAGCATCAGAGTTTTTGATAGGCTTCTTGCCTGTAGCATAAAACTCCAGTCTATCTTCAACCTGGCTTCGCAAAGCTTCGCCGAATTTCTTCGAGGGCTCCTCGGAGAAATTGTCGATACGCGCACTGCATCAGAACCTATTAGTAATTGTTTTTGGCTCGGAATCAACACTGGGTTAAAAGCGTGGACGAAAACTTACGCAATACTGCACTTGTTCGCAAGGTATCTGCTTATGCGGCCCTTGTCCTTTTGCGCTGCCCTTCCAATGAAACTGCTATGGAAAATGAGACCATACTTAGGGGTATTACTATAGACACCCAGGATTAGCAGTTCGTAATCGAATTCAAGGATGGGAGGCCCAAAGCTAGAGAAGCAAGGAGGGGTAACGGGAACGAAGTGATTCTAACTGAGAAATCCAGCCCATGAAAAATCACAGAATAAGGAGGGGAAAGATCAGAGGACACAAATACCAACCTCTTGGTCTTAAGAGCCCTGAAAAGAGCTTTTTCCGCACCCAGGATTTGTAGGGTTGAGGCAGGATACTTTGATAGGTTTGTGAGGGAACCGGCTTTCTGAATTAAACGCGCAGCAACCACGTCGCCAACTATTCCAGCAAGGGTCAGCAGTGGTCAGTCAGAGTGAAATGATGGCAGCGACTTAGGTTGCGAGGCCATCCCTACTAAATGTAAACAAAAGATTGGAGGGATTACTAACTCAGGGTAGCAAGATTCGGCGCTACGATGCTCATCTTATCAGTCAAGTAGGAGTACAAGGTTCTCCTGTATTCTGTATTGGAATAGGCCGTCAGTATTCGCAAGCAGAACCTCCCCAAAATGCGAGTCTTACCTGCCAAGCTTTGAACCTTTTCGGCAAATGTGAGGACATTTTCAAGGTCGATCTCGCTTAATTCCCTTCCCATAGACATTTTTGCCTTCAGGATAATCTCAGTAGCCTTCTCCTCATCATCACCTACGAGTCCAGCCAGCTCATGGAGCCTGTCATCCCCTAATGTGCTCTTATCCCCGACAAAGCGCGCGACCTTGGCGTACGTGAGATTATCGGAACAAATCGCGTACTACAGCATCCAGGGTTAGCTTACCTCGTGGCAGAGGAATCAAGGCTGCTTACCAATTCGGGGAAATGCCAGCTGTACCATTCTCGACTTCACAACAAAGAATCAGTAACATACTCATTGGGGCAATATCCGTCAGAGGAAAGGTCTTAAGCCTCAGAGTAAACCAGCAGAGGTTTGCTCCATAGGAATCTTGTAATACTCACAGCTTCTGGGAGAAAAGATTGATGCCCTAAACGACGAGTCAGCAATTGTCATTCACATTACAGTTTAACAACCGTGACGGAGAATTCGAAAGTATTTCAAGCAGCAGTGATTTTACTTCAAATCCCTACTGTGTAACGCCAAATTGGAATGGAATGCCTACTTTATCAAGATTGTCCAAACTATTCGATCCAATGTTAACAATAGTCTAGTTAGAGAGCGTCTGTGGAATAACACATACGTGGCAATAGAGCGGATAACTAGAGACAAGTTGTTAGTTTTTTTGATTTGGTGAAGATGCCAGGGGAACGTTATCGTGGGCAACTTACTATGATTATCATTACGGTGCACATTGAACTTGACCTTGCTACGAGAGTCTAGCAGGCACTGTCAGCAGAATGCGATTGATGGGCCTGAGGCATTGAAACACCCACAAGCATGGCCGAGACCCAATTGGGCCTTCTCCTCATCCCCCTCCTTCAGGTCCTTGAACAGCTTGGACGCGTGTAAACGAATGCCACGAAGCAGATACGCGACAGCCTCAGACGTGTCGCTCGTTTCAGCCTCAATGCCTGGAAAGGCAGCCTTGATATTTCCCGCCAGATTCTTATCGGCGACACCCAAGACGACTTTGCTCTTCTTTGAGGCGGGGATGTTGAGCTCGATGGTGGACTTCAAATAATCGGTCATCATCCCTTCCGAGATGGAATGGATATTCTCGAGCGCCTCGGCGGCAGATCTCCAGACCGCATAGGAGGTGAGGCTCAGCATCTTGCCGAGCTTGGACAGGTCCTCGGCAGCCTTCTTCACCTCCTCCATCCGCAATGCGATGTCATCTTGCTGGTGGACCACTTTGAATAGGGCGTATCCGGTCGCAGACTAACTCGGAAATCAGGGATTAGCCAGGTTCCGTCACGGTACAATTCCTTCCTGTGCCTGTCTACGACTGGCAGAAACAATGCACAAGGGACTGCAAAGTGCTAACCTCGTGCAGAATATAGTCGATGTGCGGCATGATTGCGGCTGTGGTCAATTGGGACAGGTTGATGGTGTATCGATGTGTAGATGTGCGAGTACTCGGGAGTCGCAATTGGCCTTGCAACGGCGTGGGCAACTCGTATCAGCGGCAACAGGTCCGTAATGCGCCCAGAACACGTTTGGGACGATCTCTCGCTGGTGCAATACAAAACGAGCGAAGTTGAAATATCAAAGTCCCGAATTGAAAATTTTGGATCCAAGCTCTAAAGCTTCCGGGCTCCACCTCCACTGATAAGGTACGTACCGCCCAGGGACAAACCTACCCAGGTGGGTTCTACGCTCGGTAGAAGCTCGGCCTAGGCTTATCGACCTAGAGGTGAATATCGGTAGGTATCAAGGAACGCTAGTTATATACTGTAATGTTCTCATTCTGCCAGCCAAATCGGGTACTGCACCTATTAGTCTCATTGCATGCATATACTCAGCAAGTTCCTGTGTCCACCATGATCAATTCATAACCTTGGATAGACCAACTTATTCAGTGCCTGCAATATTTACCGCGTCCCAGATGATATCACGGAGAACTTATCGTGATCATGGCTGACCCTTTAGGCGTGTTAGCTAACGGGGTTTAACGTCGATTTATCTACCGATGACCGCCACTAGAAATTACTAAGACACTTGTTGACGGCAATGCGATGTTATGAAACCGCGTTTCCGTTTGAAGAAAGCTTATCTTAATATGTACAAGTATAAGACATATAGCAGCTACAAGGTAAAGTTATATACGAGCTAGGGAATAGGAGGCGCATAACGAGGCCGGTATTACTGGCATCGCAACCAAGTTCACTCAGCAGTAAACAATCCAGTTATCAAGCGTGATGTGCTTCACAATGGTCGAGAAACCAGACTGGCCATCAGCGGCGCACGCCTCGGCCAGCTTGGAGGCGCTGACACTAGTCGCGTCGTCGTCCTCGGTGTACTCGACGTGGAAGACGGGCTTGCCAGCCTTCACGAAGGGAGCCCAGTCCGCACATTCTTTGTACTCTGCGCACTGCTCGTTGATCGCCCACTCGGCAACGTCGACGACGCGGTCGACGATGGCCCCCGAGTTTTTCAGACCGTAGGCAAGCCCGGCCGCGTGCGCCGTCTCGGCCAGGTATTGCACGTAGTCCACCGTGTCGTCCTCGGTAAGATCGAAGCCCGAATCGTTCGTGTACCCGTCGATGTTGTCCGGGTCAACGCCCACACAGCCCTTGTCCGACGCGCTCTGGATGCGCGCCGCCATAATCTCGCGTACTTGGGTGTTACGATGGTCTACCCACTTCTCGTCCGGCCAGCCGTCGAGCGTGTTGCCGACGGCCGACGCCGGGAACTCACCCACATCCTCGCGGTAGTCTTCTACGCTGCCGGCGCTGAAATAACAGACGATAGTGTGTCCGGCGCTCTTGAGTGCCCCGATGATATCCGCCGATGTGTTCTCGAGATCCACGGGATAGAAAACGGTGCTCTTATTCGCGTTGGCAGTCGTCAAGGAGAAGCCCAGGGGGTAGTCCCAGGTGGTACCGACAGTTGGCTGGATGACGGCGGCTTGGCTGGAGGGGCTCCGGGTTGAGGTTGATGGCTTCGGAGCCGGGCAGGCTCGTGTAAGACCAATGCCGAGCCCGAGCCCGAGTCCGAGTGAGACTACGCCAACCATGGTGATTATGATGATGATCTTTTTCCGTGTGAGAAATTGCTGTTGCCAAGGTGAGGGAGCTGCTGGGTTGTTGATTTGGTCAGCAACCTCTTTGACGTGCGATGCTGGCTCCTTTTGAATAGCGACTGTAGTCTCGTTGTGTGACATGATCCTCATCTCAGGCTCCCGGGATCCTCGGCGTTACTGCGTAATCATTTTATTAAGGCTCGAAAACCGTGGCGGATTCTCGCTTCAGGATTGTTTCCAAAACATAGCCAAGAAACATTTTTATCAAAAACAGAAGCTCGATGGAAGGCTTGCACATGGGTTGCCTGGAACATGGCGTTCGAACAAGCCTAGCGCGTGTCATTTACATTATCCCACTGTGGATATCCAGGCTTATTCGCATGGTAGCAAATAACTAGGACTCATGACGGACCATTACAGGTTACGTAATATGCACCATCGCCGTCCAGACTGTACTCTGGCATCAATAACACAGCATACCAACCTTGCCAACGCTTAGCACTGAATCTGAAGTACTTACCTGCCCTTTGTACCCCTGCTCTCATTATGTAATACTACGACATACGCCTGGTTGACTTGATTGGTAGTTATCCGAACCCAATCCAGGTCCATCCCAGCGGAACATAGAATAAGCGAATACTCGGCACCGCACAACCACCAACAAACCGAATCGCCGGCTTGGCTTAATCGATGGCATAAATAACAAAAATTTCAGCGAAAAATCCACAACAACGCCCGGTTAGCTCAATCGGTAGAGCGTGAGACTCTTAATCTCAAGGTTGCGGGTAAGCTATATGTCCAAGATTAAATTCGACAAGATTACTGACAACCTTGATCAGGTTCGACCCCCGCATCGGGCTCAATCCCTGATGCTCCCCAGTTCACTGGGGATAGCAGCCTACATTCTTTTTTTCGTATATTTCTCTAGTCCTAAGGTTAAGGAGGACGACCAGATATTTCGGGTCCACAAAGGACAGTGCAAAGTATTCAGGCTTTTGCTGCGCGACAATGGATTTGTAAGTCAATCATTTACAAAATTTCACGCTGCAAATGGCTATCTATGCATGAGCGGCTATTTACTTCAATTGAATGTGTGAGTACGCGAGGCAGCCTATAAGAAAATTCGTAAAACATACATGATGTAGTGTAGGACAGGTCTCATGCTACATAGTAGTGTATATGGTAGCAGCCTAAGAGAGATTTTGAACCGAGATCAACTTCGGTGGAAGAAGATTGAGGCATCTAAGCAAATCGCCTGACGCTGTATTCTCACTAGGAACATGCCAGCTCACAGACAAGCTGATGCTTGTACGATTTAACACAGTAGATGGACTAGGTTTTGATTGTTACTATCTTTTTTTCTAATGCTTACCTTCTATGTTGTCTAGGATACGTATTCCATCACTCTTGAAGTTGTGCTCACTAAGTTACACATCTCATGAGAAAGGTTTGAAGAATGGCTCCTAGTCAGTGCTTTCGAGTATGCGTTTTGCGACCTTTTTACTTGGGCAGAATTTCCTTCACGTGTTTATTACACTTCACTCTAAGCTCATGTCACATAACGCAACCAATGAAGCTATCTGCCAATCCTTAGCTCCGTCTCATTTGACTGTCATCCTCAGCTGAATAGATTTATGGTTGACGAATCATAGCGCAGGATATGCATAATCTCTCTAAAGAAGATTCGCCAGACTTTATTGAGGTGATAATCGGCCAGAACGAGAGAGCCGTTGGTAAAAATGAAACCCTATTCGCACATTTGAATGGGTCACTGAGTATAATGGACGTATTCATGAATTGCTAATTGGCATAGGTAGTATCTATGTGTGCTTTTCTAAGCTAGCTACTAAATTTGACAAGTGAAGTCTTCATTGGGCGGACCGTCGCGATTATTTAGCACGCAAGATAGCAGACAGCATCGGACTCATTTACATAATATCAAGTGCGAGTAATTTCCATGCTGGTCTTCTCCTTCTGCTTTTAAATCACGCACAGTGGCGCTAAGGAGCCTATTTCTAGCAAAGCAGGGTCCAAGCACACCTCACGGGCGAGCCGCCGGGTATGGCCCCAACGTGCAAGCCGAGGTTTGTATGTTGAGGGCTGGTGCAACGTTTCATACTGTCATACAACTTTTCTTCCAAAATGGATTAACTATTTTTTGGAACAATTGGCCTCCTGTATATTTGAACCGGATTCCATGCTGACTACAGTTTCTCAGGGTAAATAAATGCGTCAATATCTTACTGATAAGGGAAAACGTAAGTGGTCTAACAACAGGTCTTCTGCCGCAGTGACACCAGATCGTCCGGGACCAGCCACGACAGGCTGACCTTAAGCGTCACAATTAATCCAGCTCAGCCACCAAATCCTGGTCCTGCTCGGTCAGCTCGTAAATCTGACTTTCTTTCATTTACTGAATGAGGGGAGTAGAAATGGTCTTGATGTCGGACCGTTGAAATAGATGGTCTTCAGGTACACCACACGCAACACACTCGAAATATTTGTTAGGGAATAACTAACTAAGTATTGCTTCAATCCCGAATTGAAAACAACATACAAAACGCCAATGATAAATACCAGGGAGGGCAGTAATCGCTGCGTGTGGTCGAGATAGAATTCCTATGCTCTGGCCTGAGCAAAACCTGAGATGATGGTATCTTGTTACGGTCCGTATATAATAGCTACGGATAGGTTAAGTGACCGGCTTGACTACGTTATACTTTTGGCAATGTCGTGGTATAGTGATGTACTTCTAGTTGCGTAACATGTCTAGATGGTCACCAATAACAGTGGCAGCAATAAGAAATGTTTGGTATATATCATCCTAAATAACATAGCCGTATCCCAGTGAACCCTGAGAAAAGTGTAGGAAAATATAAGACTAAGGACTGAAGCCATTAATCGCTATCTATAACGTACTATTTGCGCTGCTGGTCTATATACCTAGACCAGAGGCTCGTGCCCCGATACGCCGAGTCCACGGCCGTTATTCCGTAGCGTTCCATGACAAGACTAAATAGCCACAACTAAGGGGGCTCGAATGAAATATCGAGGTACCAGCAGCATTCATGATCATAATGGTCAAAAATGTCAAAGATGTGAAGGCAAAAGACAAGAAAGACATAGGAGCCAACAGTAATGGCAAACGATAAGGCCAACACAAGGAAAATAATCAAGAGTGCAGAATCTAGTCATATTTTACCTCCACCTGAAGCGACAGCCAGTTTACATACCTGTCTTGAGTGATAGGAAGTGGATTGCGAAACTTCCTATATAAGTTTAATGCACCATATAGCTCGCAACCTATAAAAAATTCAGGACAAAATCATCAACTCCCTAACACCAAATCCAGGCATCTCAGAGGGTATCCATCAATTAACCTACATATTGGAAGACACAGCAGTTATTGCGCCACTCGTAAGGTAGCAATATCTATGAGATTGTTGTTTTTCTGCATATTTCATGATTTTAGTTATTATTCTACCGACTGCCATTTTCACCATCTCAGCCCTTCCCAGCCGACCTTTGCTTCCACTGTTTATAAACCGCTGCTCCTATATACCCTTCGTTTTTATCGCAAAGGGTTTTCCCTTATATCTTTTAGACCTAATGAACTACCAGCTTAGTTCATCGTCATACTTCCACATAAAGTATCTGAATGAATAGGAAAGATATGATAGCATATCGTACTCACGGCCAGCTTACGCAAGTCGGAATTTAGTTGCCCAGGGGAGTGGAGAGGAATCGAAGCGCCAGGCATAATAGCAGATACAAGGTGGTTTACATCAGCATATGAAGGATTCGTAAGCTTTAAAGTATGTTGGCAGATGTTGTAGAAGGCCTCACTATCGCTACAGAATGGTTTATCTGAGTTCTCAACCAACTGATGGACTGACTATATACCGCTGTACGGTGTCTTCGGCGATATAATCAATACTAAAAGTAGCCATCATGCGGCCAGGGTATTCTTCGATGGAAAGATGTCAATTAAAAACCTTCGAAGGTAAATAATTATACATAAAGGAAGATTCAAACTATTATCTATTGAAATATACCTTCTTAAATCTTGGAGACGAACAGTATCCCCAACCCAAGCCAGTGCCATCGCTCAAGGAGTGCGTGATTAGAAAGTCCCAACAGTCATATTAGCCTTCAGTCTCCCAGCAGACAGCATATAGCGCTTGGTCGACTGTTCAAGGGTCCACATGACGTGGTGCGGCGCGCTTACTTGCTATCTATATAAACCTAAGTTCTCCCACCCCACCATCATTCCCCAACTCACTTTCTTCCTTCTGTTTATAAACCTCTTAACTTCTTTCGGTTTCGTGACCCACTGACTTGACTTCACTTTTCTCTCGCTCTTACATCTATATAAACCATGTTCTCACCGTTAGTGAACATGATGAATGATATCGCTCTCGGCCCCCAGAATCGAAAAGTGAAGCAATATCTTAGTAAAGCCACCCGTGGTAGGTAACGAGCCGCATAATAACTGAAAAGCTTCTTACTTTGTCTGACTTGAGAGTAATAGACTCGGTATTAGGCGACCTCGGGAAAGTACTTATGCCGCAAATAAGGGGGCGAGTACTTCTACAAGCGACGTTTGACAAGCACTGCGTCGAGGACTTATCATCGCATCGAAAATGTAATCGCATTCCGTTCCACAAAAACCTACTTGGCAACTTAAGTAGTTACTCACGATTAACACAGATTGGACCGAAGAAAGCTTCTGTAACCATGTTCGAGGTTCGCATTCCGCAGGCGTAATCTCCGACGCCACCATCGCGCTTCTCTGGAGGAGTTTTTATTTCTACGCATATCATCCATTCCCCCCTGATCTCCACCAGCATGCAAAAATTGATTTCGACGCATTCATACGGGCGACCATGCTAACCGTGTCCCAATGTGACGGCTTGCTTGGCACGCGCGAACTAGATTGGTACTGGCGCCGTGATGCAACTTTCTTCCGCAAAGCCAGCTTCGCCCGCATCTTCAGGAGCATCGCAGTACCCGACCACATATCATTAAAGCAGCAGCTAGTTGACATGACCTCTAGTGTGAGTGATGCTATAGATGTCTTAGTCATGATTGGCCCTCAATTTATGCATGCGGTTCCTTCAGAATCACAACTAGAGTCAGTTGCACGGAAGCTGTTCGCCGAAGGGCCTTCCGTGGTGGGAAGACAGGTAGTGAGGCGGGAAGACGTATCGGTATTGATACGTTTATTGTTACGTTTGAGATTGGAAGAAAGGAGGTGGGACACGCGTTGTCACCTCGGTAATCTCGTGGAAGCCGAATCTACAGAGGGAGATTTGACTGAGGTCTTGGTCGATACTTTGACAGGGGACGACAGCGGGCAGTTGATTACCTTTCAGCAACTCGCTGGAGCCATTGACCTGATAGTAAGCATCTGAAGGTACCAAAAAGAGACTGGATACTAATATCCCCCAGCCTAATCTCTTATTGCGGTTCCAGCAGCTGTGGGCGGTCTTGTTTCAACCTTCGGACGCTACCGATATGACGAAGCTACAAGTCAACGAAGTGGGACTAAATAGTATCGGCGGAATCGTCTCATTATTTGTTCCTCCTATCGATGTTGACAATGCTGGTATTCAAAGTTTTCACCAGCGAGATACACGGCTCACGCTAGAGGCAGCATCGCAAGTCTCGTCGGACTTGCTAGACACGTCGATGTCTCGTCTAAGCCAGGGAATCTCCGATCACTCATCCGCATACGTCGTGCTGTTCACGACCGACGCAGGTACTTCAAACACCGTAATAGGCGCCTTCTTCCCAATTCCATCGAAGACGACACATATACTTTTCCAAATTCAACCTAGATTCCGCGCTTTACGGTGGGCAAAATCCAAGGTGCTGCGTGTGGATCTGATCAAAGTGGATGCAAAAGCCTCTCCTGGCGAGTTTGTAGCAAATGAAGGTTCGGTGCCGTCTAATAATGCGCCTTTTTGGATAGGTAACCCAATGGAGCTAGGCGCTGGCCTTCGGGTTGATCCCAACAAGAAAACAGCCACACTCACCAACAGCGTAGGAGGATGTTATACGGAGATGCCAGAGATAAGTAAAAAGGGCAACCCTGGAGAGAGTTGGGATGTCACAATCCAGCAAGCTCGGATGCATATATTCACTGTGGCGGGTGCTGGGGATAGGAAAGATTGACGATAGGTTCTAGCGCTTCAACGGTGGTTAGGGGAGGACTTTCAAAGCAACACTCTACTGGCCCGTCGATAGAGGCTTTCCCTCTACCAATTATCAAAATATCACCAGATCTACTTCGGAAGTTAAGACGAGGTAAAGTATTCATGATCTTCAATATATCTTAAGAGTGTATCTGCATTCTGAGAACGGCTTTAAAAGGGGGCGAGGATGGCTTTGAACTCGCCTGGTGTCGCGAGGAGTTGTGTACTTAAATTCAGTAATTAGCCAAAACATATCAAGAGAGAAAAATGAAGAAGCTCTTATTAACGCGATGCCCCTCCCAATTAATCAGGTTGGCAGTTAACTCGAACCCACTCGGATTCTGCATGTCATCATCCTCTTTACTGGCATCTTCGGTGTCATCTTTGAACGAGACTTTCGCAGACGTTCTACTATTATGGAATGGAATTTCCTCTTTTCTCTATAATTGCTTCGTGGTTTTAGAGAAATCAGACGGCTAGAACGACGTAGTTACCGAGAGCGAGAAATGTGGATCGAAGCTACGGTCAACTCGTTTTCTGATCACCATGAGTCCAAGTTGAAAACTAGAAGTGCCAGGTAGTGTGTGGGTGCCATATATCTTCGTGTCGCGTCAATTGTGTATATCGGGATTTCTTGCTTTCTAATATATTTTAATGCAAATCGTGCATAGCAACCCTATGGTAATACAGATTCTTGTTGCACGGCCAGGGGATTGAATCGCATGGTTGATTACATAAGTTCCTCGGGTCCAGTATCTGCAACAGTTGCGCCAGGTCTATGTCCATCGAAGATCCTGCATCTATTCCCCGAACGAGTTAAGTTATCACGATATGATGGTGTTTTGAGTCAATTGAAATTTCTTGATTCCGCGACCTTGAGCGTTATTCCCGCGTAAGCTTTTGCTCTTCCGCCGAGATCTCGGCGGAGATATGCAGCGATTTGATTCGTCGAAAAGATCAGTGGCATTCTCTCGCCACTTCAGCGCCAATGTGCTTAGACTGGTAACTAACTAGGTACAACATTCGACCCTCAATATCCGACTTGCCCGCCCTGGTGACATAGGAACCCTGCTTCTCCGGCCATGGAGACTGCCGCCAAGCGGAGAAAAATCCGGAAGGGGACCCATAGCTGCTGGGAATGCAAGCGGCGGAAAGTTCGTTGTGTTTTCGGCGCGGCGAGTAGTACCATCTGCATGGGATGCCGTCGCCGTGGAAGCAGCTGTATCAGCCAAGAATTCTCCGACGAGGAGCTGTCCGAGGGCAGGGTTTCGCGACCGAGAGATCGCATAGCGAATCTGGAAGCCGTCGTTCAGGATCTAGTCAATTCCGTGACTACTGGTCGCAGCACCGCACCCTCATGTGACTTTACCGGTGACAATCTAACATGGGAAAACTGGGAGCTATCAAGAGTAAGTAAAACACTACATGCTCGAATAATTTCCAATCACACAGTAGTTGAACAGCTTTAGACGAACTCACAACTGCCCCCGCCTCAATCCCAACCGTTTCCATACTTGGACAGTTTAGGCGCACATCGTCCGAACAAGTATATTCAGCTTTCTCGGACTTTATTCGAGGCGTTACCCCACAGAGAGATGTCGAGTTAATTTGGAGGGCTGGGAATCGCACATCTGTCTGTCTTTTCCACCATTTCCAGATGTCACCAGAGGACAATGAACGTGTCAATGTTGAGGATCTCAAACAGATCATTCTAAGGCGGCCCGGTCCTGGTTTTCATCCGGTTTTGATTGCGCGGTACATGCTTACGCTCGCGAAGTTCATGCAGTACTTACCTCCACAATACTTTGAGACTCTTCACGAGCTTTCGTTGCCTCCTCGGACCCTAATGCGGCATTTAGCAGAGACGGCAAATTCCCTCTCAATTGATAATGAAGAACTCCTTGGTACTATAGAAGGCTTGCAGTGTGTTATCATAGAGGGCATGTTCCAAGCTAACATTGGCAATATCCGACGCGCATGGCTGGCTTTTAGACGGGCTCTTAGCATCGCTCAGCTGATGGGCATCCACCGCACGGCCAACCCTTCGCCACTGAACTGCATCGATTCCTCATCAGCGAGTGTTAACTACCAGATCATGTGGTTCCGTATCGTATACGTTGACCGCTTCTTGAGCGTAATTCTTGGTCTACCGCCAGGATCACTTGATTACGGCTTAGCCAATAAGGCCGCTCTTGCAACGGAGACGCCTCTTGGCCAGCTATCGCGCATTCACTGTGCCGTAGCAGCGCAAATATTGGAGCGAAATAACGGCAACAGTAGTGATCACGAGGCTACACAGAAGATTGACGAACAGCTCCAGAAAGCAGCGAATGGTCTGCCTGGCAAATGGTGGTTGACGCCAAACTTTGCTGCGACTGATGAACAATTCGTTTTTCAAGAGACTCTAAAGGCTGTTGAACAGATATACCATTACAATCTCTTAAATCAACTATATCTCCCTTTCATGCTTCAATTTAAGTATGATTCGGTTGACATCGACACTCGTGACCGTCACGACTACGCGAAACACACCTGTGTCAATTCTAGCCGAGAAGTGCTCAGTAGGTTCAACGCTTTACGAAGCTTTAGCGGGATTGCTCTCTGCTGCAGATCTGTAGATTACCTTGGGCTCATGGCAGCAATCACGCTCTTATTAGCACATCTAGGCAGTCATCTACTGGATGGCTCGCGGAAATTTGCTGCTAATCTGATGGTACACCAGCGTCTTGGCGATCGAGCTGTGATAGAATGTATGCTGGAGTATATGGAGGACATCGGTCACTGGAACACAGATATTCTAACCCAGAAAAGTGTCGACTGGGTCCGGCAACTCCTTGCTGTTGAAGCAGACGCCGCCAATGGACAGCCCTACGCGATAGAGCGTATGTCGACAAGTGGTGACCATACACCAAGCAGTGGCGAGGAACACGCGGTGTTGATATCCATCGCATATTTCGGTGTAATCAAGATCACCCGCCGGGATAGGATGGCTAGGAAACAAGCGAGACTCCAGCCTCAGCAGTTATTTGATCAAATGGCAGATCCTGTTGAGGGCCAACTGACAAGAAGCCAAGATGAACCTATCGCATCATGTACATGGCCAGATCCTCATTCCTCTCCCGACAGAGTTCAATCGGGAAACGACGATCCTTTAGGACTGCAAACTTCAATTGCGAACGCCGCCTTGACCGAGTTATCGCCTCGGACCGACATCCAGAGCCTCGCCCAGGATTTGTCCGGGTTCCCAGTTTTTTACGGCGGTGGCTTGCAGATGCCTCATGCATTCAACAATGATATAGCAAATTTTGGGGATTTCACTGTTGAGCCAGGAAAAAGAGTGTTTTTTGAGAACTTGATCAGTAATCTGGATATAGACTTGAACGGGAATGGGAGTTCGTAGCCATAGGTACTATAAGCCGAAGAGAAGACTTGTAACGTTAAAGGTTATGTCTAAGCAGGATGGATATATACAATTAAAGAAGTATTGCCTACAAATAAAACACGATTATTAAACGCTATAAAGTCTACTTATACCCTGTATCTTTTCTTCCTCCAGCAAAACTGCCCTCTATTTCGCCGGCACTAGCTCGATGCCACTCTCAATACCGCCAGGTAGCATGTTGGGGGAATAGGCCTTGGTCGGATTCGGTTGATCGTCATTGAAAACAAGACCTGGGTGTCCGGTAAACAGAGCAACAACAGCAAGAACGATTAAGACGCCCTCGAGACCGATGAACAGCCCCTGGTCGTGGAATAAGGTCCCGCTGTACCCTTCGCTGACTATCCACAACAACCCCAAAGTCTGTCAGCGAACAATACCTCATTCTCAAGGGGGGAAGGAGAGAAAGAGAAAAGTAGAGCGGATATAATTGAAGATAGCGGGGAGTGACAGATAAACAAAACTCACGCTCGGCCACGCGATAGGCACAGCGTGCTAATATCAAGAGGATGGCAAGGCTTAGAGACCCGAGGAATAGCTTCAGTCGTGCAGAAACGCCGGCGACGGGTTTGCTCCGGAAATAGCGGATCATGTAGTCGGCGAAAAGCGCGACGAACGTCAGCAACGTCACGACTTGGAAGATGAGGCCCGTGAGAGCGAGGTCTACGCCCGCTCTGTTGGCGCCGTTGGAGATGGAGGAGAGGGCACTGTATTTGAATTAGCTCACAGGTTTAATGAGCTTTTTGTTACGTGCGGCTTGAGTGGATTATCCAGAGATGTGTATACATGTTATGCGTTCGTGAGGAAAATTGGAAGAGCGGTAGTCTGGGAGTATGGAGGACGGGAAAACGATAAGAGTTGACGAAGTAGATACTACGTACCCCCCGACAGCCTGAAAAATTAAGGCGCCTACGTCGCAGAAGATAAAGATCATATAGTACAGCTTCGGCTTGATCCTCGAGAGGGAAACGTCGAGCTTTTCGACCGTCCTCGTGATGGTTACGTAGATAGCCGCAGTGTAATAGACGGGAGCCGAGCCAACGAGAACTGTTTCACATGATCAATATCGTGGGATAAGATAGCCTATATGTTCCAGCCCCAAGTTAGTGTAAATAAATAGAGGAAACATACTGATCTGCAAAAGAAACCCAGAAAAGCTAAATGGATCCTGCCATAGCAGAACCCGCCCGCCGTAACCGATTATGTTCGACACGCAGCCCGCGATCACGCTCCCAGAAAACCACCAGTTCCCCAACCGGAGACCTACCCCTAAATGACTGAGCATTAGGATGAAGTGCAGGACAATGAAGGTGATGTTAGCCGCCAAAGATGGCCGGTACTGGAAGATCGAGTACTCGATGGGACACAGTTCGAGCGTACATGTCGCGTCTGGACCGAAGGGGATAATAGGTATTTGGCCTGTTGTCGAGTTCATCGTGTCAGTCGTGTCCGTAGTTTAAGACTCTTAATTACTAATTCAGAGTGACAGTTGTACAAGATGTTGATGGGTACAAGTAGAGACAGCGAGCACTATATATGTCTATTGAGAGAACCTATTATTGTACAACTTTGGCAATCTAGGCCTTTATGGACAATAGAGGCGTCATCACTACTATCTAACACGAAGCCTTCCTATTGTTCTCCGGTAAATCGTCGGACATGAGCTACGCCTCAAGGATCAAAGTACGATGTATGTGGTTCTATTACAAGACTCCTGGTGATACAGTATGCTGGCCCCCACCGATAGTTTCTAGGCGAGTGGTATAGATATAAATTATAGATATAAATTGAGCCAATCAGCGATGTGCAAGCTTCGCATTCGCCTCACGTTTTAGGAAAGGCAGGATCAGGAAGGGAGGCTGATGCGGCCCCATATACCTAACCCTGCCGTCTTCCACTATACCGAAATCGATTGCGAAAGCGATGAAGCGCCAAGACGACCCCCAGTCTGTCTCATGCATTTGATCAATGTTCAATGCCGTGGATCTACCGAGGACTGGTACTAAGGGCGGTCTGGAAGATACTGAGTTACGAACCTGGGTATTGTTTATTTGATTTATGGTCTAAGCTGGAACTAGTTAGGCATATAGCTAATCTTTAGTGCGGAACCCTTTGCAGATATATAGCCAGCTATAAAATAATTTTATAAGCCAATTCCGCCCTGCCCGAGCGGTAAATCAACAAGTTGTGTCATATCTAGGTTGATTAAAGCAACCACACAAGGGCTAACTACTCCTTGCCGCTGGCTTCCCAATTCGCGGGGTTCTCCATGCCGGTCATCTCCCTCCAGGTCCGAGCGAACTCCCGCATACCACCTTCTCCCGACATGCTCGCATCTACAACATCCTTGGGCAGCTTATGCGCTGAGTATTGTGGCGAGCTGAAGTTGTAAGCCGCCTGGTCTTCCCTGTCAATAAGCCTAAGCTCAGGGATGAAATCGCTGTCTTCTTCCTCTTCACTACTTTCATCATTATCAGTGTCGGCTATCGGGTCCTTGGTCGCATCCTCGCCAACGACACCGAGTATAGGGCCCGGAACCTCCAAATCTAATAGCTCCTGCCAGCCGAAGAGCAAGCTGTCGGTATGCGGCGCCCATGCGTTGATATCGATTAGCCTCGCTCGGCTTAAGGGCTCGTCTTGGCCCTCCGGAATGTAGACGTCAAAAACGAAGTTGCCGTCGGGGAACGTATAACGTAGCTTGTTATTGAATAGCTGGTAGATTCTTGCGACGATGTCGGCCTTGAGCGGCTGTAGGAACTCAAAGTAGTTGAGGTCCCGCTGCGATATGGCGACGAGGTTCCTGTGCTTGACGAAGGAGCGAAATTCCATGGCAGTGTGCGGATTGAAATACGATCGTAAGACTAACACTGGCTTGAAGGGCGCTTGGTGGACGGCTGAGTTGGTTGTCGGCGTGCAGTCGTCGAACGCGTGCTCTAGGTCATAAGTTATGAAGTTGGAACTCTTCAACAATAAGTACACATCATTAGGAGAGGTGCACTTGATGGTATTCTGGTGTGGTGACATCCAAATAGCATCCTTGGGCGATGTCCAATTGAGCTTAGGGGCTACAGCGCCACCCAGTTCGGCGATTTTGTCCTTGATCAGCTGGTGTAGCTCAGGAAACCTCTTATTTGGAGGAAGCTTTGGGGGCTCGTCTGCATCGTCACTATCCGAATCGGATTCTACCTCATGGATAGGTGGTCGTATGGCTGATGGGGTGGTTTGCCACTCCTCATCGTCATCAGACTCGACATCATCTTCGTCGCCAAGGATGATACCATCCTCACGAATATAGTCGACGAACTCTGGCGACAGCGGAATGATACGAGACTTAATGCAAGACGTCCGGTATCTGAATATTTGTAAGTTACATACAAGAGAGGTAAATGTAGATATACAGACTTGGGAAACCAAGAGTCATATGAGCAATTCAATATGTGATCTTTCGTGATGGGTGGGAAGTGTAGTGTTGGTGGGGTTTCAGACGCAGGGTCCGACCTCTGTGGTGGCTGGGTGAAGGAGGGCATTTTTCAGCTATATGGTTAAAATTTTTGGGAATTTCTCTCAGACCGTCGACATGAAATATGTATTTACAAGATTTTTGAGTAAGCATATATGAGTCAAGCAACAAATATTGGTGACTCTAAGATACCTATGTCATTCATGGCGGGGCAACATTATCCTATAGGTACTGTACCTACTCACCTAGTACTGTGTATGTACTGTACAGTAGACTAAGGTACCACCTGCAGGAGACCCCATCAATCTTTGACCATGCATCGCCCATTAAGGATGTACCTTAGTTGACTAGACACTCTATCTTAAAATACCGTCTTCATTTCTTTCCATCGCAACGCTTCTCTCTCACCAGCATCAACAATTTTCCTTACTTCTATCGCAGCCCAACTCGGCCTTAAACCATGTCAGATAATGTAGGCCTATCGACGCCGCGAGGCAGCGGCACCTCCGGCTACGTGCAGCGCAACCTGGCGCACATGAAGCCTCGCGACCGCGATCGCGGCGCCCCCTACCCACGCGACCTCGACCACCTGAAGCATCGCCAGCGGCTGCCTGACAAGGGAATTCTCGAGCACGACCGGAAGCGCGAGGTCGAGGTGAAAGTTTTCGAGCTGCGAGACCAACTCGAGGACGAAGGGTACGTCGAAACCCCCCCAGGGTATCAATTTGGTCGGTCTGAAGATGCACGAAAGGAAGGGTTGCTGTTCGTATTTTGGTAGATACTGACGCATACCTTTTGATCGTAATAGTGTCGAAGAAGACGAGATTGACCGCCGATGCGACGCACGACGCAAGGAGCTGCAGGAGAAGATGAATAGGCCCGGACGGGACGGCGCGTCGGCGCCCAGGAGAGGTCTCAAGTCGCATCAAGTCCACGAGCTGGCCGAAGCCAAGATCAAGGAGAGTGAACGTCTACGAAACGCTCTAAAGATCAGCAAAGACTACGAAGAGGGTGGCCATTGGAAGAGGCAGGAGGAACGTTTACGGAAAGCCCTCGACAGAGAGCCCGCGGAGAAGAAGGATGACGACAGGCGCTGAGGAGAAAGCGGAAAGTGTCTCGATCGGCACAAATTGGACGGGTTTTACTGTATTTACTACATACTATGGGCATCTTCGCATGGCGTTAGGCGTAACTCGGAAATTAGGTATGCTGTTGGAATTAGAAGCCTCACGTTTCCCTGGATCGTGCGGTTTTGGGCTGAATATATGACATCTTACATGTCCAAGAGGTATTCTATTGAACTGCGGTCATTAAATGCTGACCAGTCTATCTATATTCTCCTCCTTGCCTTTCTATGCCTATGGGTATCATAATATTTGGTTAATTGGCCGCCAGAATTTCCGCCGCATCTACTGGTGCTGCGCGGTCTTCCATGCCGCCGACCCTCTTTAGCTCTTCGGCTTGCCGTACCTTTTCCTTTGCTTCTTTCTGTCTCTGTTGTTTGACATATGTTGCATATCGGATAGTAGTAAATGTCAGCACTACCATGAAAAAGATGCCCACGACCGACCGCCAGATCAACACCCATCGCAGCCCTTCAATTTCGGACCTTGAGTCGCTGTTGAGAGTGACGCTAATTTTCAGGTTGACTTGTTGAATCTTGGCCTTTAGGTCAGTCCACGTCGCCGTCATCGGCATAAATGATTACTCACGGCGCTCTCCATGTTCCTCTGCTCCTCCCGCACATTCATCCTACGATCATTAAACATACCCTTTACGTCATCCTTCAGGGTCATGATGTCCTGAGACATGCGCTGGCTGAGGTTGTCGACTTCATGTTGCAACTGTGTTCGCTGCTGGCGTATCTGTTCGTCGGCAATTCTCCTGTTGTTTGTGACCTCGGAGCTGAGCTCGGAGCAGGCGGCGCGAAACAGATACGTTTCCTACAAGTCACGAGTAAGCGAAATGATAGACAGCTAGGCCGCATTGGAGTTGACCCACGTTGTCAACATCGCTTTTCCCCACCAGACCATCTTGCGCGACATCTAAATTTTGTGCGAGGCTGGCTCTGATCGCCTTCATAGCGGTAATGGCCTGGACCTGCGTATAGCCGCCGACCTGTAGCTGCTTTACAAGCGTATAGCTGTCGAAATGATGCACGTATGTCGGCTTGGAAATGTGGGGATGCCGTGATGCATCTGGTGGTGGCATATGGAGTACAGCTTCCATGGGGCCGCCCTGCTGCACCGTCTCATTAATGGTTGCCTGGTACGGCGCTGCAGAGGCCGTGGCTTTGCCATCCGGCGGTGTCCCCTTTGTCGCATCGCCGGGCGGGACGTCTGTCCCCTGTTTTGCATCCGACTCTTTATTGTTCTCAGCTGCCGCCTTTTCGATCTCGCTGGGCGATGGATCAGGCAATCGGGACGCGATTTTGTCTGGCTGAGGCAATTCCACGACATCTGGGAGCACTGGTAGGGGTTCGACAGCACTGCCATGTCTCTCGAAGACAGCTTGCGCGGCTCGTGTAGACGTTGAAATGGAACGGGTGTACAGGTTGGATCGACAGGGCCGGCTGCGATATCGGGTCTTCGTGGGTTGTGTTGCCGACTCGGCCAGGCGAGCAGCTCGGAAAAGATGAGGGTACAAGAAAGTGAGGCGGATTGTCGACATGATGACTGTGTTCGCGGCTTTGCGCGAGGGTCGATCGATAATTACCTGTCCAACAAAAGAGACATAGTTCGGGTGTTTGAAGGCACGCGGATGAGAGGGAGTGACTATGTATGTTCGGACACAATTCATGCGATGGGTCTGTTCTCGGTGGACCATTGGATGTGATCTCACAGCCGTACCCGATATAGCAGCTGTTAGGCTAGGCACCTCGGCCTTGGCACCTCGGCCTTGGCTCTGAGCGAGGTGTTCTACGGTTATACCTAAACTAGACGTACTTAGTCTAAACTGATAACTAGTGCTGTCGCCAGCTGTCAACTCATAGATTGCGGTCAGCCAATACAGTCCCACTAATGACAGTGGCAGCAGCGGAATGTTACAGTACCCACGACAAGCCACCGGTCCCACCCGTCGTCCCCGCAACGCTGACAGGATCCTAGACGAAAACAACCTTCCAGTCTAAGTAAGTAGTTAGTTCTGCAGTGCCATGTCACCACTGGGCTGCACCTCCACCGCCAGAGTGCAGCAGTCCATGTTCTGCTTTCTCCAGTAGCTGAGCTAGTGGATATCTCTTTTTCCCTCTGCTTGTGTTTATACACAACCTCATGTTGCGTTATGAACCTTGTTTGTTCGTAACCATTTGAGATGCTCTGTAATTGATAAGTCATTTACAACCCCGCGCTTACACCAAGTAAAGCAACGCCAATTCCTACACCGCCGAGTTTATTAAATTGGCTGAAGCGAAACATCTAAATTCCAAACGGACACACCGCTTTGCCCACGCCAACTGCATTCCTACCCTTCGGTAATCCCAATCATTTGGCTACGAGTCCTAAACGTCTGCGACGACGTTCTACCGCCATTATGGCGCCCGCCGAGGGGCTGTCAGCCCCCGGGTCGGCGACCTACGACTCGAGCACGATGACGGTTGGCGACGGAACATGGGATTTTACGAAGAACACTTTCCTGCTCCCAAACTTGGTCGGTCTCAATTTTGAGACAATGCAGTATAATGGTACGTCACTCCCATGCAACCAATGCTCGTGATCGTAGCCTCATCTAACAAATGGACAGGCATGGGAAATCGGTTCTCGACAGTCACTCAATACCACAGCCTGGTCACCGGCCATGGGGTCCTCGCTGCTATAACATTCTTATTCCTTGTTCCAATAGCCATTATGTTCGCGAGGTTTCATCCAGATCGCAGAAGGGGCCGCCGCATACATGCGTACCTGCAGGTTCTCTCCGTCGGCCTGTCCACCGTGGTTTTCATCCTTGGGTTTTTCGCCGTGGGCCCGTCACGTAGCTTGACGAACCCTCATCATGGAATTGGTGTGGCCATTTATGTCTTGATTCTAACACAGGCGATTGGAGGTAGCTGGGTTAGGAAGATCTATAAGAAATCGTTGAGACTCATGATCCATCGTTGGTTTGGAGCAATAGTGGGAATCCTAGGAGTCGTTCAGATTCCTCTCGGGCTGACCCTGTATGGCTCCCCCAAATTCACCTTCATCTTATTCGCCCTCTGGATAGCGTTCCTTGTTTTTCTCTATTTCATCCTAAGTTGGCGACATGAAAACGACTGGGACGATGACATAACCATGTATGGAGGTCGGTCACACGGCGGCCGGTCGGAATCTGGTGTCACCCATTCCGAACACAGATCTGGGCGAGGGTTCGGTTGGCTCGGCCCCCTGGCCGCGGGACTCGGCGCCTTGACCCTTGTCCGCGGACGGAAACGCCGCGATGACGGGGATCAAAGTCATAGCGGATCCGAATCCCGAAGTGGGAGAACGCCCGAGGTGATCCCCTCAAGAAGAGGGTCCACAAGTTACTACATGTCAAACGATAAATACTCCGAAAGAACGGATCGTAAAGGAGGGGGTCTGATGAATAAGCTGCTCACTGTAGGAGGTCTAGTAGGGGCGGGAGCCTTGTTCAAAAAGTTTGCTGGTCGCAAAGATGATCGAAAATATGACGAGGAGTATTCGGCGGTCGCAACAGACACACCGAGTAGGTTCGGTCCACCTCGTACGCGGCCTCCGAGAAAACGCCCAGACGATTACACCGAGTCGGAATTCACAGAGGATAGGACGGAGCTTGCTACACGACCGCGAACCCCGCTGCTACCCGGACCCGGGGGTCCTGCCGTTTCAAGTGCTGCAGGGCCTCGGCCAGTAACTCCTCGCGCATCGCATGCTCGAACAGCACCATCCGGGGTCGATAGTAATATCTATTCAGATTACTCGTCTTACGTGAGCCCCTCGAGGCGCGCACGAGAGGATGAACCTCCCAGCGCGGCCGGTAAGGGGCTCCTCGCCGGGTTTGGTCTAGGTTGGTTCGCAAAGATGATGAAGGGCCGTGGAGATAAGAGACCGGAAGAGGAGAAATCAAGGTTGGAAGAAGAGCGGCGAGATGGACGGCACGGGTCGAAATACACAGGGGATGGCTATGGAACACCGACTCGGCGATCACGACATCGGCCGCCGGTTGGTGGGCCAGCCACCACCATCATGTCAGAAGACACAGAGTCATCCTATATTGAAGCGCGACCACTCGGCACTTCTCTCGGTGGTCCGCCTATGCCACCACTTGTAGCAGGCAATGCGCCGGTTCCGACTGTTCCTGTTTCCAGCCCGCACTCCAGGTCTAGATCGAGATCTAGGCACGACGCTGAGCACGTCTCTATGCCACCAATGCCGGCAGATCCACAGGGGCTATTACATTCTTTGCATCCATCATCGGAGAACGAGTCATACATGTCCAGAGGCGGACGGCCCCAGCGACGAGAATCTTCGCGCCGACGTCGAGATGGCGATGATGCAGCCGCTGCAGCAGCCACTAGCGCTGCCGGGTTGGCCGCAGAGGAAGAAAGACAACGAGACCGCAGCCGAGCTAGTCAGCCGCTCAGCGTTGTCAAAGTGAAATATCACGATGATCGAGACAGAAACGTGACGTTACGGCGGCTCACAGAGGAGGAAGCTCGCCGTGAGCAGCACAAAGGCCGATCAGGCTCGGTAAGCAGTCTGTCAGAAAGCGAAACACCGGGTCACCGACGATACCGGAGAGAGGGCAGTGCACGAAAGACCCCAGACGAAGCTGAGGCTGAACGTCTAGTGTCCGAGCCTCTAGCACCACCCATGCCTGCATTTGCTGGAGGACAGCGAGGAGGCAAAGATTCAGCATACTACTCCGGCCAGCCCGGCCCATCGGGTGGCTCACCAGTGGGTGCGCCGACAGTCTCCAGTGTTGACAGCCACGGAACGTGGAGCGCTTTGAGCCCAACGCCGAGTGGACCAGTCACGAACCGACCACCAGCCTCGGTAGCGGCATCGGCAGCCGAACGAAGGCGAAGAAGACGATTAGAGAGGAACCGAGACGGGAGGCCCCAGACCGGCGGTACAGTGGAGTACAGCTAGTTCATATCCTACGAGATCAAGATAAAATCGACGGTGCGGTGTTACGGCGTTTTTCATGGTACCCTCCTATTCTTTTTAGCATCAAGCATAGCAAACATACCCAGTTTCAACCCCGAGGTGGCGGCGATCTTATGAGGGGGATGTCTTGGGTTGCACTTCATGAACGTTTATAGGATGACCTACGGCAGAGCCGAGAAAAGCCTACTGTAAATGACGAGATTTGGACATTCTGTGTACAAGTTATGACGAGGAAATAATTATGAATGAATATACCGGTCAAAGAAACCCCTGGAAGGCTCCCAGGAATGTGATTGATCATAATGAGTGCCAATTCTAGACAAGCGAAGCAGGTCATGCCATTTTGCCACCACCCTCGGCATGAACAGAGGAAGATGAGTATCAATATGCTTCTTAAAGACAAGACGGATGTGTTTCGCGTTTAAATAGGGCTTAGTAGTGAGTGACATGCCTACACATGTAGGAGTGCGTGTGTACTTGAACCTTCTTTCCACCTCCCCTCTCACATGTCAGAGGTACGGTCACAAATGCCCTTATCGATAAGCTTAGATAACTAGAAATCGCGGGTCGCATCTGAAGACGCGTCTTGAATTGATCATTCAATCTTGATACCGTGAGCTGTCAACGTATTTGGTAGCAAATTGTTCAATTCAGTAACCTTCATTCGTCTATCCTAGTCACTTTTGATCCGATTGCCATATTGCGCGCAGATCTGCCCTGGATATTCTAGCGACCGACCAACCAACCTACTAATCCACTCCCGACTTACACCACCCTCCGAAAGAGACACATACATTGACCGAATCTCGTTCTACAAACAAGGAACCACACCACAATGTCGTCAGAACCACAGCGAGCGTCCAACCCCGCTCCAGAAACCCAATCGCAGAGCGACCAAGCAGCAGCAGCGACTGAACCACAGCAGCCGCAACAACAACAACAATCACAAGAACCCCCGGAATCACCGCCCCTACCAGCACGACACACGGCGCTGACGCCCGGCCCGCGCGCCTCGCGGTTCCAGGCGACGCTCGACTCGGCGCTCTCGCACACGCTCGCCAAGATCAGCTGGGACAACTTCGCGGCGTGCTATCCCCACATCGCGGCGCACGCGCCGGCGACGTTGCGCGCCGTGCAGTCACAGATGGTGGACAGGCTTCGTTCGCTCTGCAAGGTTTGTTGCAACCAACGCCCTCTGCTTACATACTCATATAATTCCCGACCCGGATTACCTACTTTTAATTGGGAATTGGATTCGCGGAAGGAAAAAAACATGGATGAGATAGACCGCTTAGGGATGATGAATACACAAATGTTGTTGTTGTTGTTGTTGTGCAAATGACGATTACTTGCTGACGGTTTTGCCCCCAACTTGCAGAAGGAATTCGATTCCATACAACAGGTGCGCAGTGTCGTCGCGAAGCTCAACGAACTTGAGACACTGGTCAGCGAAGCCGAGCGCAGGCGGAAAGCGGCGGGTGATAATAGTGGGGGCGATCCTCCGGTACCGTAAGTCACATTTTCATGGTTTCCAGCCTATTTTCGGATTTGAGGGGGCGAGCGCTTCCATGAAAGTGAAATGGACGTCTTCCGGTCTCCTACATAAGCTGTAATTGAGAGACGATCTATCACGTACGACCATAGGATGTAGAGAACGCGGGGTCCCGTCCGCTCCCCCATAGCTAAGCTACATACCGCCAGATTAGTAGTTGGGTCGGTGACGACCAGCGAATCCCTGGTGTTGTACGTTTTCTTTTATCTTTTTCTATCTATTTTTTTTTGGTTTATCTCACCGGCGGTTCAGTCTTTTGATTTAAGAATGGGTTATCCAACTACCATATACTATTCTAGACTTTTCCCAATGTTACTTAAAACTAATACATATATCAAGTCCCCACGTGCTACCACCAGATGAAGTCCTCGATGCACATCTGGCACCTCACCTGGCGCAGCAGCAGTCGCAGCTCAACGCAAAGCTCCAGACAACACAGGCCCATAACGCCAAGTTATTCGATGACGTCAAACGTCAACGTGCCGAGATAGAATCTCTAGTCTCTCTACTAGAAAAGGTGCTCGAGGACGTCAGCAACACAAACCAAATGATGGATGGCGTTGTTGACGATGTGGCCCGCGAGACGCGAACGATAGAGATTGAGATGGCCGAGTCGTCATGAGCCTGTTATGCGTGCGACGATTATTGGCGTCTCACTACCTTGTAAGACAAGAGGTAGACTGAGGTATGAGAACAGGTTCCAGATAAACGGCTATCTACTTATCATGTGGACGAAGTTCGTTGAACCCGGCTCAACCATGCTCCAGGGGTAGATGGTCATAGAGTTTCTACTAGGAGAATACGCTGCTGGCAAGATAGCCACCATAAGTTAATTATGCATCCGCATCTCCTCGAGTAGCCGGGGGGGGAAAATCTTTCAAACAACTTACCATATGTAGCCAAGACCTCGACTACATAAAGGGGGGCATGAAAGGCTACATACATGCCTGCATACACAGTGCAAGAACGTATAGAAAGACGGCCCCCAAATCAATAAAGAAGCAAGACATGGTATAAATTGTAGATATATCGAGACTTATCTGCACAGCTACCTCCTTAAGTAGTGCAGATACGAACTTGGTTAAGGGGGGGCATTGAATGCAACCCTTGCATGCCACCCTACATTAAGCAATACTCTCTATATACAAAAGTCGAAGATAAGAAAACAAACAAGAACCCAAGCCCGAGATTACCTGGTCTGCGAGCTGAAGCAAGACTGGCAATGTGGGGGTATATCCAAGAATCAGAACTCATCAATACATTTAACAGACAGGATTAGACTCACCATCTATCATCGGTCTCTTGGTTTGCATCATCTGGTTGGTATATCAACTAACCCTATAAGCCACGAGCCTGGCCAGAAGGAGATTTCTTATTGCAGAGACAGGATAGACAATCGGTAGAATCGTTATGTCTGAGGCTAGTAACATATCAATTCGCCCTTAGATTACTGACTGTCATATCCTTCCCACCAACGGTTTCCCAGAATCACATCCACTGCAATGGGTTTCCTCACCAGTCACGAGTTATAGACGTAGTAACAAGGACCAGAATGTTCGTAATCGTGAGTTCTTATAGCATTACACTAATACATGCGTTATGATGTCGTGGATATTGTACAACCGTACAAACTCCGATTTTAGAGTCCACATCGCCCGCTTGACTCCCCCCATGCATGTGAGCCTTGAACTTTTCCAGCCGTATGAATGCATACACCATCCCGACAACCGCACCATTAGCTAGTTTCAGCACATGCCATGTGCTTTTCCCATGTCAAATACACATTAGGAGCCTAGGGTGGTATGTTTGCCTAAGCTCCTCTGAGTTATACCCAGCCCCTATTCCACACCCGAAATCGATCCTGTTCCACAGCGCCCACGGAAAATAATTCCAGAGCCTATGCGTCCGTGGATTCTCGTAATTACACTGCATAAGCTCCGACTCGCGCAATACTTTTGAGGGATGTTACTCAAACGTTAACCGCCTGAGACGCGCCTCGACCACGAGCTAGACCGCCTCTACCACGGTTCTGGCCCCCGAAGCTGCCGCGGCTACCATGACTTCCAGAGCGGCCAGAATCGAATCCTCCACGCCCACCACGGTTGTGCAGGTTGCCTCGTCCAGCATTGTAGTTGCTTCCTCCGTAAGCGCCGGCTTTAGGACGACGAGGTTCCACAACAATGTTCTCTCCGTTAACCACGTGTGGGTTGGCGGCCGCTGCAGCTTGGTAGCCGGTAGGCGTCTTGAACTCGACAAAGGCACAGTTCTGCATGTCATATCAGTACTTAGACGTTAGCATATGTAACAAGATAGAGACTCACCTTCTGGCGGTTGATATCGAAGTAGGCCAGCTCGCCATACTGTGCAAGTGCCGTCTCGAGGTCTTCACGCACCACCTTGTCCGTAACGTATTTGACATAGCCCAATGTGCCCTCTTTCTCAGCAGGGTGGGCCGAAATGGACTGAGGTCTGTTCTGACGCTTAGAATCACTTCCTGCCGTTTGCCATTCGGGGCCTGCTTCTTTTGTGGGGGCTGCGGAGGCTACGGAGGCTGCGGAGGTTGCGGAGGCTGCAGTCTCAGTGGCCTGAGCATTTGTGGCGGTGGTCTGAGACGCAGTCGGTGCCGCTGTAGCAGCAGGGCGCGCAGCAGGGGTAGGCACGGGGGCTGTCTTGGTCAGTGGCGTGGCAGGGTTCACTTTAGCAGGCCCAGTAGCAGCCAAACGGCTGGCCCACGTCATAGGCTTGGGCGGCTGAGCAGGAGTAGGCGCCGCAGCCACGGACGAAGGCTGGCGAGAAGCGACTGGTGTAGGACTTGGAGCCTTCGGCTTCTCAGGCTGCTGCACAGTCTCCTCGGCCAGCTCTTGCGCAGCAGCGTCTGGGTCCGGAACTGTCTCGTCAGCTTCCTTGGTACTAACCTCAGCAGTCGCCGCAGATTCATCAGCAGCGGGCTCAGGCGTGGCGTCACCATTAACAGAAGCGACCTCTTCCGGTGTGGCACTGACTTCCTCTAGTTTCTTGTCTACAACGTCGGCATCGAGGGAAATAGGCTCCTCCTGGGCGGAAGGCTCTTCGACAGGCTCGGCTTCCTTCACTTCCTTCACCTCCTCAACAGCGACAGGCGCCTCCACCTCAGGGCTTGGGGCCTCCGCCTCAGGCTGCTCAGTCGGTTCTTCCTCGCCCTCCTCGTCAATGAAACGGAGAATATCGTTGAGTACAAAGTATCCAGATGGTTGCTGGGCGAGAACGAATGTCTGAACAAATTTCTTGGGATCACCCGCCTTGTTAGAAGTCTCGCCAATAACCTGGATAACGATGTTCTCGAAAGAAGCCTGGGAATCGACATTGGAGACGCGGACTTTGCAGTTTTGGAAGTCGAGGTCCTTGATACGATCTTGGATGTTCTGTCCGATCAATTAGTAACCACGTACTACAACGCCGGCGAGTACTGTGTGGAATTGACACTACATACCTGACGACCGACACTGACGTTGGCAGATTGACCTTCCTGACCGTACACAAACTGCGAGCGCTTTCCGTAGAATAACTAACAAATAGTCAGCATCCTGGCACCTGGACTACAATTGAACGGTTCCCATAACATACGTGAAGCTTTTCGGGGTTTTTGCTTAAGGTAGTGTAGTATTGCTCGACGAAGAACCAGGCGACTTCATCCTTTCCCAAGTTAGAGTTGGATGGATCAGTGGCACCGGTGGGTGCAGCAGCGCCGCCACTGCTGGCTTGGTATTGCTCGGTGTGGGTGGTAGGACCGGTTGAGGCCATGATTGTGATGCCCGCGAGGGTTTCTTAAGGTTGTGCGCTTAGTGAATGTGGGGGATCTCTTGCGAAATCGAGGTGATGAATATCGGATTATTAATGGCCTTGTCAAGTAACTAGAAGAGAGTTGATGAGTTACAATTCAGGACAAAACGCGGGAAGTAAGAAGAAAGATGCGGGTTATACGTACCCAGGTCCAAAATCGAGATGCAGATAGAAGCGCAGGCAAGCAAAACAGGCGCCTCACGAGAAACAAGAATAGACGAGCAAAGAGTGCGACAGAAAAGGAGAGGAGAAGAGAATATGTCTCAGGGAACTGATACGCTGCTATTCAAGCTCGCTATGTGTGAAGTGTGAAGTGTGAAGACAAAAGATGGAAACCACAATGGCAGTTGTCGGCGTTGTCGGCTGGGTCAGCTACTGTATGTCGGGAATTAGAGTTAAGGCGAAGATGTGGGAGTGGAAGAAGAGTGTGTGGGTGGCGGTCGGCAGAGAGCGGGATGAAGAAGGTAGCAAGGAGATTGGGCCGGTGGAGTTGGAGAAGCAGACAAAACGCGACGGCGCGCTGTTGGAAGGTCGACAGGACGGGACTGGGCTTATAGGAGAGCGTGGCGTAGACAAAGCTCACACTTGAAGTTGTGTGTTGCTATTAGTCAACGAGGAAGGGGTTGGTTGGCGTGTGGGATGGATGTAGGTATCTTGTCTAGATACAAGAGCAAGAGGGTGGTGGCGACGCAAGATGGAGAAGTCCAGGCAAGCGGTCTTTACGTATACAGTGGGATGGGGGAAGCAGGTGGGTAGTAGACAGGTAGGAGAGCTGGGAGGCAGGCAGGGTACCTTAGGGTGAATGTTAGTGCCGTTCTCTTTTTTTTTTTCGAGACGGCCGTTAACTAGAACGGTAGAGCGGGTGTACAGGTGTATGGAGAAAGACGGGAGCTCTCTAAATCAAGCCTCGAGGATGCCCCACCCCGGCATTTTGTTCGACCTGTCCGTTTGCGCTGCTGCCCGTGCGTCGTGCGTGCTGTGATGAAAGAACCATTCCCACAGTTCACCAGGACCTGTAGGTACCCACCTATTATCCTACCTATTATCCTGTATACCACCTTGCAAGCAAGCTCTGGGTCTTCCCAGTCGGGCTATTTTCGGCATGTAAGTATACAGTGAGGTCCCATCCGAATTAATTGACATTGATCCCCTCTTGGAAGAGAAACTTCATAATGGGCCCAGTATTAAATAACAACATTGTTTATCTGCTTGTCTGTTATCTCTTAGCAACTCAGCATATTATATAACCTCTAGGGTGCTTACATATACGACCTATTTAGGTGGTAGGGAAGTAGGTACTAATTAGGTCACTCACTGCTCCCCATGTACTTTAGCCACCGCCAAGGCATGCGCGCAACCAAGTAACTACCTACTACTTGGATCAATAAAACAGGGCTTGAGCCTCAGGCTTCTCAATCACTCACTTTCTCTAACTTTACATTGGAAGGCAGAGCTATATCGTCGTTTTCTTTATCAAATTATTGATTCTAGTTTAACAGACAAGAATCTAAATTTGTATTGTTTATACATGTCTAGTTAATTTAGCTGATCCTTATAACGAACTTTAACCAGAAAATATGTCGATCAGCTACTGGCGACAGCTTTTGAATCGCAGTAAAAAGTCTATCTTATACTATAGATATAGTGCATGGTTAATATCAGTATTTATGGAATATTTTGGTTGTCGCTCGTTTGGTTCAGGCAGAAACTTCTACTGTACAGAGTTTCTTTGTCTTCCACGTCACGAATTTGCTTCACACTGGAAAGAAACCTATAAGTGGCGCATGGTATCAGCGGTCAAGAAACTCACTGCAGTAATGCATCATATACTAATATGTTATTTCAATCTTCATGATAGGCTATCAGACGCGTTTAACAATCCTCCTAGTCACGTTTAAGGTATGCTCCTATCTTATAATAATTGCGTATACCTACATAGCAATATCTTTACCAGGCGCTTAAGCATGATCATCGGGTAACAAGTTTCTTTATCTCCGTCATAGAGATACAGTAAAGACTTAAAAGGCCTGCTTATACTGCCTGAGTCGTAGATAATTAGAACATAAAGATCAAGCATTGGCCAAGAAGATGATGGAAAAAGCCAGGGAGAATGTGTTGCTTCAAGAGAATTTCGTTCCTGATTCTTTATCCGCTAGGCACTTAGAACATTAACCTGTGAACCTATAATAGTAGGGCACTCTATTATCAAGCTATCCTATGGGGTCAGTCATAAGGAATTATCTCTCGAACACATCAATCGAGCCAACATTGTCTCAGAGATCCCAAGATAAAATACTTTTACCGGCATCAAACTTCCAGAGGTAATCTTGTCTATAGGTTGAGGGAGCAAAACCGTGCCTAGGCCGTGCTATTTCTGCTACTCGGAACATCAGAACCTTGAGTCGAATCTCACAGCTTAGCTCTTCATCTACAGAGTGTTCACTAATAATAGTCATGAGAGTCTAGACCATAACTTCATATACATGAAACATCGAGGACTCACTGTTGTAAAATCCGTGCCATTTCACTCCAGTGTATCCTCGCTTCCATAGTAATGACTGCTTTACAAACAATATAGGGTAACCGCACACAGCAACTATCTATCGCTATTATCTCTATTCACACAGCTAAAAAGATCTCACGAGGTATCCTGTAACCAAAAGGATAGCAAAATGTGGCAACAGTGGCTAGTCATTCATCATAAACTGGATGTGCTGCCGCGCCAACACCACGCCCATCATACCAGTAGGCGGAACACTAATTTTCTGCCGCCTCGAGAATTCCAACTGGAAAAGATTTCAATTCGCCACATGCGACTTAGAGCGTGACGACTCCCATCTAGAGCCTGCGGATCCCCTCGTAATCCTTACCATATCCACAGGCCGGGATTCAGGCGGTTACAGCGCGTTGTGCTGTCCCTAGAGATTCGCCTGTGAGGAGGTTGAGGGCAGCACTCCGGCGTGTTACATGCTCGACGACCATTCTCGCCAGCCAGACGGAAAGCCTCTACGTCTATATCAAGCGCCAGTACTGCCACCGACATCAAGACCAGCACCATGACGCTCGAAACTATGGTGTCCGTTCCTACAACCGACTCTCTATCGCGGGAGCCGTCAGCGTCGACTACATCAGTGTCATCCCCCCTGACTACGAGCTCCGAGATTCCCCTATCAATTCAGCCAGTAAATACCCCAGGAGCCGGAAGCACCGAGGGACTGGAGCCTAACTCCGACTCCGTGAGTAATTTCACAAACGCGGATATTCATTTCGCCGCAGAGAGCTCCGCCAAGGTGGTTCTGCTCATTTGGGCTTGCTTGTGGTCCATCTGGCGACGGATCCGAAATTAACGACCGCGCTGCTTCGAGACGGAGAGGCCCTCCTCCTCCGGTATATTCGCTCTATTCTTATAACGTATGGATATCTCGACGCTGAACCAGGACTTACGGTTGGAGTGGTTGAGTTTACAAAGAAGTCCAGTTGGGTCCCTGTGTACTTCGTCGGACTGAAGCTGACCAGCCTTTGGACTTCATGGTGCCATTCTCGCAATACTCGAGAAGTAGGGAACGAAGGCAGAAATGTTGATACTGCGGGTATAAGTCAAATGCGACAACACCTTGCGTCTTGGTTGATGGATAGATGATAGGCGAAGCATTGATACAGGGACAGCGATACAACCCATCATGTTACTCAGCTTTATTCCATCTGCGGTCCACATCACAGGCCAAGGGAGTCAGCATAGATATGTTAAAGAGTTTAATTGATTGAGCAGTATTAATCATGAACTACACACATGTTGATCCTTTCTTTCTTTCTTTTTCCTTTTCATTCTATTTTTCAGTCCCTTTCAGAGCCGTTCGACGTTGAGTCGGACGCCCCATAACCGTGTAGCGTCGTTAATTCATGGCTACAGGCGATATGTTGCTTATTCCTATCTGGAGCGTTTTCCGATCTTCTTCCATGACCTCTGCCAGTGCCTGAGCGTGCTGCATCCCCATATTTTTCCAAACCACCTGTAAAATGTTGTAGGCCCAATCCCAGAACTCCGGTGGCACGTTCGGCGCGCAGCCGGAGACCTTAAGATGCCACAAAAGACTGGGCAGCCCTGCTGCGCCGGCACCGCCTTGTCCTGGCGCCTCGTATTTCCTCGCGGCGACATCATCAAGTATGGGATGATGCCAGTGAGAGGGCGTACTGACCAGCATCTCCTCCGCTATCCTCTCGATGGTAGAGTAACACTGGACTTTGTGCGGAGGCGGGATATATCGGGCACAAGAGCGAGGATATTCAATCGTAAATCTAATAATGTATTCTCCGAGGAGAAGGCGAGCCCAACGGTAATGGTTCCATATCCGAGCCCCCCATATCTCACTATAACTATGCCACTTACTCCGGAAAAGTGCGGGGGAGGGCTGGTCACTCCGGTTTTCCACGAAGGGATAGGCGGCCCGTAATTGCCGTTCTATGCGCTCGAATACCGTCTCCACCGCCAAAAAATGTTGGATCAGGTTATCGGTTTCCTGCTGGTCGTCGAGGGAAGTCGCTCGATCAGCAGTAAGAAGCAACTGCAGGAGGCGGGCGGTTGCGAATGCCAAGTCGACAGCACAAGACTCAATGCAGTCTTGAAGTAACATTTTGCACAATTTGAGACACTCAAAGAAACCCGGAGGCAGAGGTGTATCAGTCATTTGAGATGGGATAAACTGTCTTTAGATTAGATTGAGCAGAGCATTATGAAGGATTCTTATGACCGGGTTTACCATAGAAAACATGAGCTGTAGTACACCGCGAGCGCCGCCGTTGGGTGAGTTTGGGACGGGTAAGACAGACCGTGTGAGGGCGACGGCACCATGTACGTGGGTATTCGCGGAGCCTGCTGAGACTCTCGATCCTTTGCCTTGGACGACCTGTGTCGATTAGCGTGATATCTTTGTATATAAAGAAAATACGGTATCGTCGTACTTCGAATAGTGCAAGTGTCACAATAGACCTGAGAGGTTTTACGATAGTCCGAGGGTCACGAGACGCGCTGGCAATCAACTGGCCCGTCTGCTTTAAAGCGGTAACATACTTGGACCGCGCAGCTAGGTTCATACTCTTATTTCCGAGTAAGTTGGACATGCCGGCCAGACCTACGGCAATCATCACGTTGCGTATTGCTTCGTCGTTGCCGAAATAGAGTTCCATAAGCTCAGGTGACCGTGGGGAGTCCGGATGATTTAATAGATATCGCTCCACGTAAAATTTGAGACCGCGCTGGTCCAGGTTGGGCTCTACTCTTCGGGGTATCCTCGACGCTATGATTTCCTGCGCCGTAGCGGTGGGCGGCGACGACACGGGCCCAGCGGGCGCATGGGTAATGCGGCGGCTTGGCGAAATAGTGGTAGGTCCTGAAGACGGAGAGGAGGCTTCTGAGCCATCATCGGGTGGTGATCCTGGGGTTCCGGTTCCCCATTGAGCGTGAGCTCTCTGGATGACTTTGCTGCTCTCATCTCGAAAAAGAAGGGAAAGCTGGTCACGATATCCGGGACACCTCTTGCCTACTCGAATACACTGAGAACATTCCGGATGTTTCTTATCACACTGCCGAGGTCGGATGAAGTATTAGCAGGTCATCATCACAGTCAGGGATATCGGGATATAGAACGACCACATCCCCTACCCCTCTGACATGGCATGGAAGAAGAATTGGGTGGGCATATCAGTGCGAATAGGATAATGCGTGAGAAGTGCCATGTAGTAGAGAGGAACACATACCTTTATACGGCGGGTACGACAGCTTTGGCAACCCTGCGAAGCCTTGCCACAATATACCATAGTGCAAAGGCGCTAAGCAGCTTTCAGTATCCAGCGCGGTGGCAGAAAGGGGGAACAAATCAGAGGCACGGATTGTGCTCGGCTCGGTAGTTATGACAAGGCTTATTCAGATTACACGGCCGATCTGACACCACCACAAGCCATTGAACGCTGGGAAGCGGATAGCAGTTCGTGAACGTCAGGGATAGATCGTGGGAAAGACGCGAGGCCAGCGCCGGTCATGGTGCGTAGGGAAAAGACGGCCTGGCAGATCCTGGTCGGCTTGACATTAATAAACCAGCCCTGCCCCTCTGCTCATCTGGCCAAGCTGAATTACTCGATTTTGTGCATTCCGTATCGCGACGGGGCGACCGTGTTGTACGAACGCACAATTTAGGCTTCGCTGCCTGATTGGGAACCCTTGCGACAACAACTGTGGCTGTAGTGGTTTAAATGATGCAACGTCGCGTGTGTGCTATATGGTACATAGCATGTAGCCAAAACTTGCCAACGTTCAATTTCTTGGTGTTGTTACTGATAAAGTACGCAATACAGGAGGATTACAATCGGTGCTGATAAGCACCGCGACCAATGCAATGTGATGATGTATTGACTGACAGGTGTGGAGCTTTAGCTCTCTGGATATTGTGGTTGGAATTCCACAATTAGTGTACAATTACCTCGGCCTAAAGCTTGAAGTTGATAAGTCTGTCCACAAGCTTCTAATTAGAGGTAGCTTGTGGCGATTGATGTAGATACCTAGGTACACTACATAACCCCTAGCGTACAGACCGTAATCTTTCTATCTACAGTAAGGTAGTGTACTATGTAGACAAGGAAAGTTCCGAATAGCCGTCCCATAACTATTGAAACCATGGTTCGATCTTGACACAGCTTATCACACATTATTACCCCGGTACCCATTGTTCTTGTCCTGCGCAACGGTTCTGCTTGGTTGGTAATACAATTTATAACTAAGCTGAGCTACACTAGATTCCCAATCGATCTTGGACTGCATAAACCAATAACATTCGATTGCTAACCCAGATGACAGAGAAAGTCCCACTTAACTTGGTGTCTGACGAGATTCCTGGGTCCAATTCTAACATGGGTCACCTTACTTACCTCAAGCACAATGAACTTATAATTTCCAAAGTCCATGGTTGGGCAACTTTATGTCCGGCTTTTTAATACTCAGTAGTGACCATGTATCACAGCACATCTCAACTTGTGACATCATTCTATATGATACCGCTATAGTACTGTGACACTCCGTTAATGCTTTGCCATTGGCGCAACAGCTGAAGTCCAGTTTGCCGGAAATTGACGTGGCCGACCCTGCAATCTTGGCGCCCGGCTCCGCTTCCAATATTAGAAACATGCATAGGGCAGAAGACTTCTGGGAGTTTGTTAGACAGGGGTGATGAAAATACTGTATAATTCTGCCTGTGCTAGTGTAGAATCCTTACGCTTGCTACATTGTGATGGCTAACGAGTTTCGTGTGTTGTTACCCAATGATGCTATCAGGACCTCCTAGGTGCTCAGTCAATTCTACCTGTCTCTCAGCCTCTCATTCCTCCTTAACTTACGAGCTCTAGCGTACTGTAGTATCAAGGCAGGTGTCAATCATGCACATGCGGTTATTCCCGAAAACCCAGAAGTCTGGTTGAGCACCCCACGGCCCCTCTCTTCCCCAGGATACACTTATTGATCACCATCATGGTATATACTGGCAGTCGTAGCTGTTTATCTTCGGTGCATGGCTCAAATCTATTTCAATCTAGCTGCGCATATATTTACATTTTGACGAGACTAGCAAGAGAGGTTGAAATCCAGTCTACATATGCTCTTTGTTGGAAACATTGTCAACCTCTGAGAGTCGGTAATTAAAGAAAAACCGAGTAAGTCACCTGATTCTATCAACCTTACCCTTCCGAGTAAGTCCCTTACGAGGCCGGCAAATCGAAATTGAAATTGGGCAACAGCGGCTCACCACCTGGGGTTGCTTTATTCTCGCCCAAGCGCCACGTTTCCCCAAGGATTCCAAATTCGACGAGCAATGGTGCGGGTTTCGGGGTCGTAAAAGGATTTCGGGCTTGCACTAGAGCCGTATCGTGGAGGAACTTTTCTGGGTTCATCAGTCCCATTTCGCCTGGGGCATGTCTTAGTTGAAAAGGGCTGTCGAGCCAGCCTGCCACACCATATATTATGCCCTGGCCCCAACTGTTGTCCGCGTTGAATTGGAGCTCTTCAAGCTTACCCCTGTCGTCGAGGCCTAGAGCTATACATCGGTCAGCATTCCAGAATACATATCCCGTCCGCCTGAGGTTAATGTCTGCCTCGTCGACAAAGTTTGCAGTTTTGATCATTGTTGTCTCTTCCGCGGCTACGGTGTTGTAGCGCAACCAGGCCAAATTAGGTCCAGAGGCGTTGCTAAGCTCGTCGCTATAGGTGACTGCGTCATCCAAGGCTGGTCGGAGAGATAGCTTGTCAAAAAAGCTCTTCATAACGTGTTCTCTATCGGTCAGCTCTGTAAATTTGGATCGCGTTGGGTAATACGTTTTTACCAAGAAATCCCTTCTCTGATCGGTACCCATCCTTAGAACCTCATGGAGGAAAAGCAAGCCCCTGGAGCATAGAATGTCAATCCATTCTAGTAGGGATTGCTTGTCTTCGAACACATCTGGGGTCTCTATACTAACACTCAAGTGCGGGTTCCGGTCTTCGTTAACCAGGTTGTCTGTCTGGCTTAGGAAATCAGTATATTCCAGCCATAGAGAGTAAAAGAGAAATAGGTACTGAAGACGCACGTAGTAATACACAGTTGCGACTCGTTCGATCTGGCAAGAAGGTTGCTGGGCCAGAGGTGACTGACGTACACGCTCAGAGTTCCAGGTATCGAAGTTATGCTGATTATTTATGCCAGCGTCTATGGCCCGGCGAATCTCCCAGTAACCCGAAATTTTTGTGGAGGTAGCGCAGACTGCCTCGTATTGATAGAAGGCTAAAATGAGCCTCTCTCGCTCAGTCGCATCAAGCTGGTCGAGATTCTGAATAGGGGAGCTATCTCTGAAATGCCTCGCTCGTGGGCCATTGGGGTCTAATGAATACCAGTTAATGTTTGCTGCTGCGAAAGTGGGTGCTGAATGATGGGCCCAATTTGGAGCCCTACTCAGAGCTTTCTTCACGAAATCGGTCGCGAAATCTTGGGTGGCTTTCCAGTAGGGACTAATACGATTTAAATTTTTGAATGTAAATAGTAGATCTTGGTACTCTATGTCTATATAATACCGTCGAAACCTCTCGGACCTGCGCTGGAATAGGAGAGGATAAGGAGAGGGATTACCCGTCTGAGAATGTTGTCTACGAAACTCGATGTCGTAAATACGGTTCGACGGGTTTGGCATGAACAGAATGAGTAATACTAGTCTTTGAATCTCGGGCGAATAAAGCTTGTTCATTATGCGCCGAGAGTAAGCTTGGAAGGTGATTTCTCTTTCGGGGCTATAGAGTATGGGACCGTCTTCAATAAGAAGGGTCTGAGGTAAGTCCATATCGGGGTTTGACTCTGGATCTCCATCATGCGCTCTCCGCTGTTCTATGATCTCTCGAAAATGAATCCAGTAATTCAATAGTCCCGGACAAGTGAGTGCGAAATTAATCATGTCTTCAGGCGATTCTAGTGTCTCCAATAGCTTTAGCCCAACATCAAGCGGTAGATCGTAGATGGGTGACTTCTTCCCTCGTGTTGCGAAGCGGTCAAGTGGTGTGGTAGCCATCTTAATACTTGTTGGTGTATATGTACACAGCCTCAGGAGCGTATAAGTGTCGGTCGATATAGATTGGAGCTGGTGATCTAAAGACGTTGAGTGATTTTAGATATATCTAATCTATGAGGACACAAATGCGGTTAGGATATTTTATGAAGAAGATATGATTGGACTGTTATATTTGTGCTAAGTACAACAGATGCTTTGAGATAGTAGGCGGTAAGAATACTATTGTTGTATAATACAATTCAGATGTTGTTCTTTAATGCTAAAGAAACCACCTCTATATGATTTTAAAACAGATAAACATGTAGAACCACGGACAAGAACAAAGTAGGTTACAAGACTATTATGGATAATGAACAAAGGACAGAGGGATAAGGATGCTGATTGGAGAGTGTAGTCCATACAAGATTCATTCATGGAACAACAATGATAAGTAAATAAAATTTAGCTAAGCATATCTAAAAGGATTAAGTAAACGCTAAGGTACTAGATAGGATGGTACACTTCATTGGTAAGTCTGGGCTTGACCGTAGAAGACAGGACGAATGGTTCTTAAGAGCCTCTTTGCCTGTTTAAACCCCCTACCCGAACTTGGACATGAGAAATTTCTGCAGGCACGGCAGAATAAATAGCACGTCTTCCTTCAGTGTCAAAGTGTCCAGTGAAGTTGACCTTAAAGAGTTGGGTACTTTAGCTACTGTGAAGATAGTAGATACACATAGAAAGAGTCGATTTTAGGTCACGTTGTTACTTGAACGCGGTGACACTGGGTTACAGTAGATAGTCACAAGCGGTAACGTACCAAGGATCGAGGTAACAACTACTTATGTTGTAGCCTACAGAATAAGGGGTGAGGTGCGTTACTCGGCCAAAAACACTTTGGTTTAGAAACAGTGAAAAACCTTATAGTATGTAACTAGTAAAAAATGGCCATACTACTGGGGTACAAGTTTCGGGCAGGGTTGTACAGTAGAACGGAGCCCCAGCAGGAGGTAGACAGACCCATGGACATTGCATCGAATGAGACACGATAGCTGATTGGAACGATAATGAATGATGCCCCACTGCTATCATCAATCATTTCAAAACACTCAAATTTGCTGCCCAAGCAACTCCAAAAGTGGCCCACTAGTAGGTACTCTAGTGGATAGGAAGCACTTGCGGAGACCCACTCTTGAAAGCTCACATGCTGTAGACAGGTACATGCATTGTATGTATGTATGGCGTACAGCAGGAGTAGCCACCTACCAGTGGATAGCCATTAGCGGCATCAGTGGCCCCCTCACCCCTCATACCTGCGTACCCATTTGTTGATATTGCACGAGGGGCAATTTGAACAATTTCAAG
Organism: Xylaria castorea; assembly: GCA_022495115.1. Classification (NCBI taxonomy): domain Eukaryota; kingdom Fungi; phylum Ascomycota; class Sordariomycetes; order Xylariales; family Xylariaceae; genus Xylaria; species Xylaria castorea. Next base: position 806,575 of record MU382629.1, on the reverse strand, counting down.
TTCCGCCCTCTTCACCCCCGCGTTTGCATACCTTACCACAACCCATCCACCCATCACCCACCACCCACTACTCATCACCATCACCAACACTGCTAGAACTGCATTGCGTACACACTCTAGCTAGCATTTCTCGCTCAGCCAAGCACCGCAGCTGTACCACCGCTAGCTCTGCCGTCATTCGCATTCGTGCGCAAGGAAACAAGGAAACGGTATGTCTGCCTAACTCTGCTTTTGCTTTTATGGTCTCACTCTGTGCACGTCTGGTTGTGCTGCCTGACGCGGGCGCTTCTTAACTACGAGCGGGGCATTCCCATGTCGCCGCTATTTTTGGTTGTCAACTTTCCCGTTTGCCTGTTTACCCTAATTCACTTTCTCTTTGCTTTCCCGGATTGTTGACCCAGCGAAAGTAAGACCCGGCTCGCTACGATAGTATGCTAAATTCGTTATTGGATATCTAGAATCGCTCTCACATCCCGCATTCACCTCGAATACACGCTTGCGCATTCGCAGCAATATCATCAACATGAGCTCTACCGAGAATACGGAGCCCAAGGCCCCCGAGGCTGAGTCCAAGCCTCTCGCCTCTTCGTCTGTTTTCTCTATGTTTGGTGGTGGCGCAAAGAAGGAGAAGAAGGAGGAGGACGAGGGCCGTGGCGATGTCTCTGGCAGCGCTAAGTCCCAACGCGAGGCCGCCGCTGCTGCTAAGGGCGATGATGAAGTAAGCTGCTACTGAATTTTGCTTTGCCGGATGATCACAGAGTGTGTCAAACTAACGCCATAATTGCTAGGAACAACCTCCTGAGTCCGATGATGTTAACTTCGAGCCCGTCCATAAACTCACCGAACAGGTCGAGACGGTTACACACGAGGAATCCGAGGAACAGGTCTTCAACATGCGATGCAAAATGTTCAGATTCGTTCAGGAGTCTCGCGAGTGGAAGGAGCGTGGTACTGGCCCTCTCCGCCTGCTCAAGCACAAGGAGAACGGCAAGACCCGCTTAGTTATGCGACGTGACAAGACGCTTAAGGTCTGCGCCAATCACTACAGTTCGTTCACCCATAGCCCCACGTTGTTTATCGGAGCTGGCTGCTGACGTTGACCATCCAGTTACCCCTGACATGAAGATTGCGCCCATGTCTACGAGCGACCGTGCCTGGCTTTGGAACGTTGCTGCCGACGTTAGCGAAGGCGAACCCGAAGCTATCACCGTGTCTGTCCGCCTGGCCAATGCTGAAAGTGAGTAATGCACCGCAGGTAGGATACTGTATTCCTGTCACTAACTTGATGCTTTAGATGCTCAGCAATTCAAGGAGGCATGGCTGAAGGCTCAGACGGAGAACGAGATTCTTTTCGGCAAGGAAGAGAATGATGCGGAAGAAGAAGAAGAAGCCACCAAGACCGAAGAAGAGCCCAAGACCGAGGAGGAAAAGAAGGAGGAGCCTGCGGCCACTTCTTAGAATGAATGGCACTGCGTTTGAAGAATAAGTCCTGGCGCGGCCGATTCTACTAGAAGCAAAGCCTCCTGGCGCCGTCTTTCTCAGCTCTTTAGGTATCTAACCGGCTTGGCTATTGAACTCGTCGAGTCAAGAGACATTTATAGAGAGTGAAGCTGGACTGTGAGCATGCTGGAAGTATCACATGGTGGATTATGGTACGATAACGGGCAGCTTTTTAGATAGCCGGCCCTCAAGGGTCGAGGGAACCCCCCCCCCAGTGTCACGGCATCTTGTCCCCACATCACACATCACAATCAATACACCTCGACCTTGCCCCCTTCACAGAAAGAACATCTGGAACAACGCGAACCAAGCGTGTGATAGTACTGACATACCAAGTTGGAATGTATCGCTATACTGCCGGCTATTAGAAATGGCCGTTGGATTGTTATAGCCTTTATGCGGCTCATTCATGCCACGTCATAACATGCTGGAATGAATACCTACTGACAATGTCTGAACATCGATGCCCAGTGATTTGTGAGTTATTATGTAGGTTCCCGGCACTCTTTGTACCTATTGATTTGTACCCAGGGTGAAAAGGCAGCTAGCATAGCATGCCGCTCGGCACTATTAGCATACATGTACCTATAACAATCTAGGTTGGTTGACTGGTTGGCGAATTGACCTGCTTCTTTTCTTTTCTGTCCCCTTTCTTTATCTCTTGTTGGTCAAAAGCTAGGATAACAATATTCATTTTTCTGTTCATTGTATGACATCTAGGGTAGGTGCATTGTGGGTTTGTCCTAAGTTGACACTTGGGGTAATAAAAGTGAAGAAGTAATCAATGTCACTAAAGCCACGTGACATCGCGCATTGGCTTCCGTATCCGGCGCGTCGCCACATGCGGTCCCCAAACCCAACATTGAATTGAGCCTTAAGCGTAGCTCCTGGTTGCCTAACTAGATAATGATAAGCTAGTTAAGTCGGCTTCATATTGGTACTTTGTACCCTTGGAAACATCAATTGGCAACTACCCACCACTCCTGTTTTTCTACTGACTCAGATTTAAGCCCTGGCCATTATTATCAGAAACCCCTCAACGGTCAAGCCCTACAAAGGGCTAACTAGATCGGCGTAGTGAGACACTCGCAACTTACCTTGCCTGTTAGTACAAGTCAGCGGCAGTCGGGTTCCCGTCAAAACTCCGTTTGAGTGATTCAGTCACCCGATCTTGCGCCTCAACTAGTCGGAGCCGTAGTGCTCTTGTCAACTGAGGTCTGCAAGTCGCATAACATACCTACTTATCTACCTTGTATTCTCACATCTGGGCAACAATGCCGCCCGCCAAGAAAAAAAGCCAAACCAGGCTCACTTTTGAGCCGGTAGGCGGCTCTTCAAGTCCTCCTGTCTCTGCTTACTCGCCTGCCAGAGTCAGATATTCTAGAGCCGTGCATAGCAGCCCAGCTGCAGCTCGTCGCTTGCCATCCATTGCCACATCGTCTTCACCAGCTCAAACTGTTGGCAGCGCAAGGAAGCGGAAATCAAAGCAAAGCAGGTTGAATGACTCTATCAGTGCGTTCTTTTTTTTTTCCTTTCTTTTTTGTTCCCGCCATATCTCTCATGTCGTATTTCCACTCTAATGAGATTGCGCAAGCTGTGATGTATCTCTAAAACCCAGCTCTGTTAACACGACGAATAGCACCAACGGCAAGTTTCATGCCGAACCTCCACGGCCGACGCAATGGTGCTGTGGCAAATGATTCCTCAGATGACTCAGCTGTCGAGATTGGCGATGCAGGCTACGATGAGGACGACGTGGATCTCTTACCACCTACCCAAAAGGCCAGTATATCGCACATACCAGGCACCTCGGAGTCTGGAGATTCAGACGAAGTACCGAACATTAGGCATCCGCGGTCATCTCAGTCTGTTTCCACCAGACTCCGGAGAACTGTAATCGATGACGAAGATGAAGATCAAAATGAAGATCAAGATGAAGATGAAGAGCCGGAACTCCACAGTCTATCCTCTCCACGCAAGAGACGACGTCCATCTGTCATTACTCTAGACGACTCAGATGACGCTCCCATTCTACCGTTAGCATCATCAAAGAAGTTTTCGAGGCCCGCACTTGTGGAACTCGATGATTCTGATGAGGACATTGTCTCTCCGTCCAAGAAAAGAAAACTGTTCCATCATTCTTCGCCAAGCATGTCTGGCAATAATCGTACCCCTGGTAGGTTGAAGAGACCGAGTGCTGCAGCATCTTCTCCAATCAAGAAGGCATACAAAGGTCATAGGTCAGAAAAACAGAAGAAAATGGAACTTTTGCGTCGTCGACGGGCCGGTGAAAAGATCGAGCAACTCACGTCGTCCGAGTCAGCCTCGGAAGAAGAAGAAAAGCGCGGCATTTACGACTCCGATCCTGAGAACGAATTTGAAGTGCTTAAGAAGTTCGATGATGACGAACAGGAAGAAGAAGGAGAAGAAGTGGAAGAGCAACCAGTCCCGCGCAAGGGAAAGCAGAAGCGGAAACGCGAAAAGCCAATGAATCAGGACAGTGGTGAGAGTGACCTAGATGGTTTCGTCACGGATGATGACGATGCACCTATCGGTGTCCCTGTGGATATCCCGCTCGAGTTCACGTCGCATGCTCACAAACCCCTGAAAGACCAATTTCCATTTGCTATCGAATGGCTGGTTCACAATCGAATCAATCCGGCTTTCGAGCGAAAGGACCCCGTCTACGTCAACGCTTGGCGCAAGCTTGACGACGAATTCAGTGGACTTGCCAACTCGAAGTTCACTTCAGCGGCGTGGAAGCCGGATTTCAATCGCGCCTTAAAAAGCCGACCGGGACTCGAGTCAATCGAACTTCGTCAGATCGGCATAGATCTGTACGAATCGTGTGAGGCCTGTGGCCGAAGCGGCCACCCATCCACCTACAAGATCATCTTCTCGGGTTCAGCGTACCACAAGGATACGCTAGCGGATGTTGAATCGGACTCGGATTCGGAAGACGACGAAGACGACGACGACACGGCATCCGTCGATACGCGAGGTATGCCCCTACCGCCCACGACAAAGGAATGGTCCGTAGGCTCCGTGTGCTGCAGCAACGCCGAGACGGCCCACAGCCTGCTCCACTGGAAACACGCACTCAAGCAATGGGTCGAGGAACGCCTCGAGGACGAGGGCTGGATGACGGGCCAGAAGCTGAGCGAGCGCGAGAAGATGAAGGCCAAGAACCGCCGGGCCCTGGCCAACAGCATCGTCGACAGGTGGCAGGAGAGCCGCGTTATCAGTGCACTCTACGGCGACTTCAAGAATACCCTCGAGAACGCGCGGAATCAGGCGACTACTGGCCGTGGCATGAGGGGTAGGTTTCGATAGAGGTCTTCATTGTCCTCGTGAGCCCGATGCGTTGCGGTTTTTCTGGTGGCACATGAGGGATTGGCTGCTATGGTTTGTTTCTTGATGCGCGAGATCGTATGGATCAGACTTTTCGGAACGGAGAACTACTGAGTGAAAAAGGGCTGGGTATGCTCTTCTTCTCCCAGGGCTCGGGTTTGTTTCTGGCGATCCTTTGCTACCGGCAAATAAATCGGACGCACCATGAAACTATCCGGTTACCTCAAGGTTCAGTTCACTCGTCCCTGGGGGGTTTGCAGAAGGAAGTTGGGAATTAAGAGATATGCGCTGGTTTATCAGGACCTGGAAGAGCCGGTTCTGTTTCTATGTGTATAGTAATCGATTTGCCAGAAATCGCGTTCATACGATGGGAGACGAAAATTGGCATGATACGATGGGAAACGTTTCACGATAGCACATGAGTCTCAATATGATTACATTAGGAATTAATTACACTGATGGTGATACTAAGGCGGCGGAATCAGGATTTTGTCGTTGCACAACAGCATGGAATTTATCTTTCTATTCAGAATAAATGAAAACATTCGTCTAGTCTAGCATCTCGCACTTTATAATTATTTCCCATAATCATCACCGTGAATTTCGTTGGACCTCTGGATTCTTTGTCTTCTCTCTATTCATTTCCTTTTATTTACTAACCTGTCTGGTTCTATCTATCTATCTACCTGATCGCCTTCGCCGCTTTGACGAATTTTTGTATCAGCTCTATGCTCTGCAGGCCATCAGGACCCTCCACGCCACTGCTGACATCAACACCGATGATTCGCTCGCCGTCCCCGCCAGCGCCCTGGACAACCTCGGCAACGTTCTCCGGGTTCAGGCCACCCGCGAGCACAATCCTCAACTCGCGGTCCTGCTCGAGCGCGGCCTTGACGGCCACGGCGTCAAGGAGCTGGCCCGAGCCGCCCGCAGAACCGGAGTCGAAGAGCGGGACTGCGTGGTAGCCCCGCGCGCCGATGCCAGGCTCCGAGGGCGTAAAGCGCCGCATTACCGGTACGGGGATATGACGGGCCCACTCGAGAGGCTCCTTGCCGTGGAGCTGCACAATGTCGAGACGGTATCGTGCCGTCAATTCCAGGATTTGCGCGAGCGGCTGGTCGAGGAAGACACCGACGAGGAGGGGTCGTGTGCGACCTGGCGCGCTTATCTTTTGGGACGCGGCTGCGAAGAAATCTGCTGCTTTGTCTGTGGGAAGTTCGAACGCCGAAGAAGTCGCAGCACGGGAGAACCCGTGCATAGCGTCTGAGATGGCGCGTGCAGCCTCGTCACCAACAGTGCGCTTACGTCCCGGCACTAGGATCATGCCGATGAGGTCTGCGCCGGCTTTGGCGGCTGCTATAGCGGCTTCTTGGGTGCGGGTGCCGCATATCTTGACGAGGAGCGACTCTTGCTGCGAATTTTGGGCCGTGACCTTTCCGGTGCAGAGTTGTTCGATGAATTGGGATGCATCTGGGGCACGCATGATAGCCTCACCGACAAGGATGGCATTAACGCCGTCCTTGTGGTTGGCGATTACATCCTCGTGTGTGTTAATACCGCTGAGTGCGCAAATTATTGTTTCTTGTGGCACGAGACTGCGGAGCCTAGTTGTTGTGCTAAGATCTACTTCGAAGGACTCGAGGTTGCGGTTGTTGACCCCAATTACCTTCGAACCTAGTTTCACTGCTGTTGCCATTTCCTCTGCGTTCTGGACCTCGACCAAAGGCTCCATGCCTAGCGACACGGAATATTTGTAGAGGCGGGTCAACAGCTCCTCATCTAGCATCTTAACGATGAGAAGTACTGTGTCAGCGCCAGCTAACCGAGCTTCGAGGATCTGGTATTCCTCAAAAATGAACTCTTTTCGCAAAATGGCTGGCCTGTTGAGCATCCCGCCGAGTGCTTGTCTAACTGCGCGTAAATCTTCGATGCTCCCTTTGAACCAATCTGGTTCGGTGAGGACAGATATGACACTGGCTCCTGCTAATGCATATTTCTTCGCTTGAGTCGGTGCGTCGATATCTAAAGCAAATATGCCCTTGGACGGCGAACCTCGCTTTATCTCAGCCATTAATGAAACATCGAAGGGGCTTTGGCGCAGACGGTCAACGAATGAGATTTGTGGGGGAGCAGCGTTTAGGTTGTAAGCAGCCTCAAGATCCCGAGGACGCTGTGATGGTATCTGTTTTTGGGCCGTGACAGCTTCCCTCCGCCGGGCATATATATCTTGAAGGATGTTGTTCTTCTTCGGGGCTTGAGCAGATGATTTATCCATCTCGCTGGCTACTTTGTTGGCATCCGCTGACTTCTGGTGACGTTCGTTCTCAACCCAAGTGCCCGCCTGCAAACGCAAGAAATTTTTGAACATAACACGGCCATCTTCGGATAGGATACTTTCTGGGTGGAACTGAACACCCTCAACTGCCAACTCTTTGTGACGTACCCCCATGATGAGGCCCTTTGAGTCGTCGTCTTTGGGTATCCAGGAGGTGACTTCGAGACATTGAGGTAGGGTCACGTGAGTGCCGACAAGTGAGTGATATCGGGTAACCGGAAGACCCTGGGCCATGGTAGCATATACGCCTTTGGAGTCATGAGATAATGGCGATGTCTTGCCGTGTAATATTTCACCGGCTGAGCTCACGTCTCCCCCGTAGACATCGAATATACATTGCCTACGTACCAAGTTAGAGGATAGTCCCCCCGAAATATTAACGTCTTGTGACGCGGGGATATCACTTACAAGCCCATGCAAACGCCAAGTATAGGAACTTTCCCAGCAAAGTGTCTGATGGCGTCTCGGCTGATCCCAGAATCGGTGATGGGATGGCCTGGGCCGGGACTTACGACTAACTGGGTAGGATTCTTGGTGATGAGCTCGTCTAGGGTGATCTGGTCATTTCGATAGACTGTGACCGTCGCGCCTTCTAGCACAAGATATTGGTAGACATTCCAGACAAATGAATCGTAGTTATCAATAAGAATGACGTTTGAGGCGGTCGGGACGGGCGGAGAGGGATCTGGATGATGTGGTGAGAAGTCTACAATTTCGTCGACGGCCATGACTCAAAACCAGCTCAACGGGTTTGCTAGCGATAACAAATAAGTCTTGAATAAGATAATTTGGCAATTGTGTAAGTAAAAGTCACTAGATCAGAAGCCGGTCAATCTCTGCTTAGTTGCGAGGCGAAGTTGATATAAACTCAGTTATAGACACTGACTGGCTCGTTCCTCGAGTCTGCTAGTAAGTGAAGACAACAGTGATCGGAGGGGCATGGTTGACAAGTGAGGGCAGAAACCATGGCCAGTTCGGGCAAATTCCGAGTGGGGTACTCGGTAGCTAGTAACCCTAGTTCTTAGGCAGCCGGGGGTTCTGCAAGGCCAGCATGTTTGCGCGGCGCCAATTGGCTATGAGTCTGGCAACCCTGAGCATCCTGAGGATTCTACTGCAAGGCTATAACTTCCCATGGTACTTATATGGTTCTGTAACTAACTCGAAGTGGACCGCCCTGGAGCTTGGACCTCTCGCTGCTAATCAGCCTTAACATTTTCTTTCCCCAAGCTCCTGTGTAACTAGCGTAGCAAGTAAGGTTAGTTATCGAAGCTTTGCGACCCGCGAACACTCAGTCTAATCCCAGTCGCGTCACGGCGACAGCAAAACATACTTCGCCCACACAACGTCGCGACAATCTGCTGCTTCACATGCATTTGCTGCAAAATAAGGTGCGCATTGCCCGCTGACATTTACAGCAATGGCAGAGCCGCTTGCCGACCAGCTTTATCTACCCCCTTTGGAACCATGTCTTAAGGGCGAGACCATCCTCTTGTATGTCATGTCATATTATGTCTTGTTATGTGTACATGTTCGCCAGTATCCATTGACTGTAATGGCCCTGCTGTTCACTTGCTGACCTTAGTCCTGCGCTTTCTAGATCATGGAAACTGGTTGCATCGGCCTTGATGGACCCTTCTGGGCACCGTCAAAGCAGCCAGACCGTCATTGACTTCTTCCACGACCCGCTTGTACAGTCCTTTTTTACCAGCCCCAGTTCTGCCTTCGAACCCTCGACCGAAAAGAGCTCGCATCGTGCGACTTTCGAGAAGAAGACGGCCGCTATTCATGTCACCCCAACCCCAAACGAGAAGTACGACATAAACGTCATTAAGGAAGACGCGTTATGGCTGAGCAAGAATGCCCGGATCAACGAAGTTGCGGCTCTGCGAGTCGTCATTGTCGAGTACCAGTCGCGCCCAACCAGCCAACTGCTTGGCCCTGTCTCGAACCAAGACATCGCCAGCTTGCGCACTGCTGCCGGCGCTGCGAATACGCAAACATCCAACATCATCCCGGGCTTGAACCTTTCAGCAAACCTCGATGCGTCCGAAATTCAGGCCGACTTCGACAAGTCTGAGAGCAGGCGGCTGCGCATCTTCCAAACGTATCTATCAGAGCGCCGTTCTTATGCCGCTACAAACGACTACGTCTTTACCCTGATGCTGCAGGAGAAGCTCCCCACGTCATCACCAACCGAGGCTTCGGGTGCGATACGGAGAGCTCTTCTCGAGGTATACGGAATCTCGTCCAAGCAACCCCAGAAATCAACAGCCGACATACCCACCAAGACATGTCATGCCCTCATCGCCCAATACGTTAGTCTTTTGCCCAACTGCATTAGACAAGCTGGGGAGAGCCTGGGATCTGTCGTTGATGACAAGGAGTTTGTGACCGAAGACCTTCAGGAGCTATGGACACATACGTCATTGACCGAAATGCTGCACCGTATGACGATATTGTTCCAGCTTCTGGACCGGTCGAGCGACAGCTTTGTATCGGATGCCATTGCTACACAGTGGTTCTCGCTGGTCAACGACCTCGCTTTTTTGAATCAGTTGCAGGGGGTACGTTCTTAGAGACTTTATACCCTTGGTAAACCGTGCGTCTAACGACATGTCTAGTTTCCTCCAAGCATTTCCGACCTAATGATACCATTGCAGTGTCTTGTCTGCGTAGTATCGTTGAAAATGCTCAATCTGCCGCGAATGATGGCCTTTTTTGAAGGCGATATAGATCTCGACACAGACAACGAGTACTTGGCAGCCTCGAGCGTTCTTGAACAGATACATGATGTCCTCGAAGCTTCAATCTTATTAGGATCGGGGTACATGGCCCCGGTTTTATTTGCATGGGTGCCTATTGTACATGCTATGTTCTCTTCCTACCAAGACCGAGCAGAAAAGCGCGATACTATCCAGAACCAGAAGGCTGTCGAGAACTATGATTCGAATACGCAGATGGTCCCAAGTGCCGGAAGAAGGAATTCCGCCGGGAGTATCACCACTATTGATAAAAGACGATACGACGACTTTCTGATTAACAAGAACCTGGATCGTGACTTTCAAAGAATTCAGCTGCTCGCGGTAGTTGTAACCGATGAGGTACATGTTTTCGATGTGATTGCGTCCTTATCATCGCATCTGGGCCCAACGGACCGTGGCATTTTCCCTTCTTCGGTAGGATCTCGGATGAGGATTGCCTTCTTAGATCTGCTCAAAGCCACGTATCCATTCGTCGGCTACAAAGCAGAGCCGCTCACCGCACTACTATCTGTTCTCTCCGGCTCGCAGGGATACTGGGATATACCGACTGTTCATGGAGCCTCACAAGATGATATCCTTTTATATGCCCTAAACGATCAGGCCGTGCTCGAAGCTTACGTTCAGCAAGCTCTTGACCGTTTCCCGTACGAATTTGCCCCATTTCTGACTTTATGCCGGACCCTCTGCTGCTCGCCTGCCTTGCCAGACAGCAATAGCCACGAACGCATCACGAAGCTACTCGAGAAGACGCCAACGCTCACCTTCACCTTACCCGAAAATTTTACGCAATATCACCTTGCAAATGAGGAAGAAAATGCGAATTCTTTCCGGTTCATAGATGATTATCCGCTATTCTCTCCGGTTTCAAGTTGGAAAAGGATCGCCGAAGAAGAAGAGCTCTTTGTCATACCTGCTGGTACGTATGGGCGTTTCATTGTGGATGAAGGGAAGATAGTTCGGGTGGAATATGAGCATTCCGCTCTGGCTCTGCTCGGCAAACGTTTGGAAATAAATCTTGCCGCCAACAGGTATGACATGGCACTTGGCACGCTTCCACTAGACGAGATTACGGAAATTATCTCACTACTGGCAACGTTGGTTCGAACAGAAGTCATCAGGGACACCCAGTCGGATGACAAAACAGTCAGCTCTTCAGAGGCCGGACTTGCTATTGTAGCAGAAGCCAGTCGAGCGCTACCCCGTAACAAGGACGTCATTTCAGTAGTCTGCGACACAATGGAAACTCTTCTAGATGACGACCAGGGCAATTTTGGCCTAGGCGCCATGGTTGCCTGTGTACAATTCTTGCACGCTATTTTACCTATTTGCCCTGGCAGGGTATGGTCGTACATGGCCAAGTGTACACTACTTCAAAGCCAGTCACAGGGCGGGCGGCTTTCCCGAATTATCGGCAACCTCGACCTATCTGAAGTTCAATTTGAATTACTCATATCGACTATACGGCTGTTTTCTGATCTGGTGGATAGTACTATGACCAGCTCTGTCAGACGGAAGACGGACATTAGGGCGAATCATAGGCAACGCACGATTGAAAACGTCTGGCTCGGAGTCTCGGACAAAATCATCACGCAGATAACGTTAGCAATTTCTCAAACAGCCGTGGATTTTCTAGAAAGTTCGTCAACTTGGAGATTCGCAACAGACCTAGATCGCATGATCTTAGTCTGTGATATTGTGCCCATAATGGACAAAATTATATACTACACCTTCAGCATGGATGACATATCAGCAAAAACTTCATTGGTGTCCGTTCTACGACCGGCTGCAAAGTTCATCATTGATAGCTTTCTCGACACGTCTGCTGGAAGCCTTCGTGTTTTACCTCTCCTAGGTACCCTTGTCGCAGCGACACAAGGTTTGGAGTCGACTATATACGCTAAGCGATCCCAAGTATATCGCGACCAAACATTAGCCGTCCTAAAGTTTGCGACCAGGATAGTAAGGGTAGCAAATTACTCTGATCGGTCTTCTAGTACGCTGGAACATCAACTTTTCAAAATTACGCCATTTATTGCACGGCTCTGCGCGAGGGATGAGGCGTTCAAAGGCACCTCTATTGAACTTCTGGAATCGCTAGTGATCAGTGCCGGCAAGACCGTTGGGGAGCCTCCCTCTTTGCTTGGAAACCTAGGCCCTCAGACGTCTCGCTCGTTCATCCAACTCATCAGCACTCTTGACAGACCCTTCAACCAGGCCAAGCAAGCGAACACTATTTGGCATTTCTTTTCTACGATAGTTCGAAACAGGCAGCAGTGGATGGCCAACTGCCTTCTCACGGGCAAGACCCCAAGAGATGCAAGAGGGAGTAACGGCAAAGCGTCAGAGACCTCTTCAAGCTCAATTCTTGGCTCGGCCTTAACAAGAATGGCCTCTTTGTCGCAACTTAATCAGTCAGAGGCTTTATCTATTTTGGACTTCATCACCTCAGCCCAAAACTATTGGCCTTGGACCATATTTACTTTACAGAAAAACACAAGTTTTCTCATGGAGCTCAGGAATTTCGTCCGGAACTTGAAGTCATCATCTGTTACTTTGAAGACAAATGCTCTGCAGGCTTGCAATGAGGCACGAATTGCAGCATATATTGCCGAGATTTTTGCCATGCAAATATTCCACTTGCGCCAGTTAGGTCAGGCGGGCTCCTTCGCGCAAGAGCTCACTCAAGATCTCGACTACTATTTACGAGATGGCGTTGGAGTAGCTGGTTACAACAGGGGCCTTCACGTTAACTTTTCTAGGAATTTCATCAGGCAGTATCCAAGCTGCTCTCTCGACAATTTCAAGCGAACATTGCTTGAGCCGAAGTCGCTGGGTGCTGAATTTTATTATGCTCTTAGCTCTGCGGATAAGATGCTGAAATTTGATCCGAGTTGGACTGGACCACGCAACACAGGCTTTAGGAGTGAGATGGAAATGGCTAATATGAACTTATCGCTAGTCGACGCTCAAGTAGTAAGTCTTGTAAACATTTTCACTTTCAATGCAGCGCTGACACGCATTTAGTCGCTGTATCATGCCTGGGAATTCCTCCTCCTTGAGCTTAGCACCTGTCTGCCAGATCATGATACATTGAAGAAACAATCTTTGCAGGTTGCTCAACAGTGCTTAGAGGCCAACCGAGAGATACAAAGCCACGACCAGGTTTTTGAGCGGCTTGCGGAGTCTCGAGTGAATTTATCACTCATGTTAGTCCAAAGAGTTGTTCATAGCTCTCCATCCCCAGGCGACGTTGCCCAGCTGTTGAGTTCTTTGTGGGCAACAGTAAGCAGCTACCAAGAACCATACACAGCTCAAAATATCTCGATATACCGCACGCTTTTGAGACTGCTCTATGTCACGCTACGAACCTTGGTTCGATCGTATGGTCAGATTGATTTCAACGCATCTGTGCGCGACAGTGAAGGCAACAGCATATCTCCAGCTACCGTTTCCCAAACCGTTTTGGGTATCCTAGACATGGTAGTATCTAAGGGATTCCGCACAGTGGTGGCCCTCATTCACGAATCGGATGCCACTGTTTCTACTAGCGACATCCTTATCATAAATGCCGTATTACAAGCATGTCTGTGTATCCCTGGAATGGATCAAAGTCAAACACAGATACTCAACATCATGAGTGCCCATGACGCAGTTCAGGCTGCCATATCATTGTACTCATGGGCCGACAAGCTAGCCGAGAAAGGAGACCCTGTCTATGGTGAACTTGCTCTGCTCTTTATCCTTGAGCTCTCGGCGCTACCTCTGGTTGCCGAACAATTAGCCTGTGACGGACTGCTGGACCACATTACCTCAGCTAACCTAGCTACATATCTCCGTCGCCCTAACGTATCGCCATTTGCCGACTCCGTAGGCCTACAACGTTGCTACAGCATCTGGGCTAAGGGAATCGTACCGATTCTACTGAATATATTGTCTGCTCTGGGCGCAACGATTGCGCCAGAAGTTGCATACGTTCTTAATCGGTTCCCAAACCTGATGCAGTCCAGCATCGACCGATTCGAAGCGCCAGGCGAGAATCAGAGGCGCTCCCGTCGGGACATGGCTTTCATCACGCCATTATCTGTCTCAGAGATACACTCCCTAGCACTTATTACACAGGTGCTCGGCATTCTACGCACTAATAATACGAGAGATATTCCTTCCGTAGAGTGGGAGTCCGCCGCACTGCTAGAAAATGTGGATTGGTGGGTTGATCATCGCAAGGTGCTCAGGGAGAGATTGGTGGCCCTTGGGCCCAGAGAGGCAGAGTGGAAATCGATGCCAGCTTCAGATGCGGACAAGAGAAGAGGCTCAGAGAGCCGATTGGAAGCCAAAGTCGTAGACCAGCTAGAATTCGTCCGAACTGTGCTCAACGGGGGCTTGGAATAGGATACATGGCTTCCGAAATAAAGATTTATATCAAGTCGGATTGGTGCGGCCTCTGGGGGGAATAGGGCCTAACTACAACTGGTCCATATAGAGAGCATTGACGCCACGGCGTATTGGAGTTTCTGCTGGGTTTGGTAAAGGTGAGGGAACTCTACCTAATATACTGCCGTAGTTGGAGGTAGGCGATGCTTATTCAAAATACGGGCATATGTAGAATCAAATCATGAGTACAGCACGGTCAATAAATCCTAATCAGATTATTGATGTGTCAAAGAAGAAAGACTAAGCAATATTTTACCACTACTGATTGTAAGTAGCGGTATCTACGTAGAAATCAAGCCTCGAGTAGTATATGAGAGAGATGCTAGGATGTAATATCGACGTGAAAACGCACATTACCGGTTCTCGGGGCCTATGATAGCCAACCCGGCGCTCGATCGGGCCCGTGGTGCCTTCACTGATTTGGAGTATCGCCGTTTAAGATTAGCCATGTGTTCTTGGTGACGGAGAGACCTGGGCATTGTGTACCAAGGGTTAAATAGCTCAGCCTCCATGATCTGATAGCAACGTGTTGGAAGCAAACGGACTCGTGCATGGGGATTGCTTGGTCCGGGGTATTCTCACAATTAGTTCGTTGCGTTGCCGGCTTCTCTCTTATTAGATGATTAGTCACCCAGCCTCCTGTATCGTAGTGTATTGTAGTGTACATGACATTCATCTAGCCCTGCACAGTAAACCCGGATAGTCTAGTCCCAAGCTAGATAGCTAGAAGGAAGGACGGAGGTCTGGTGGGACCACTTCTGACAAAACATAAACTGTAAAACGGGAGGAGATAAACTTAGCGCGGATAGACAAGGTCCGGCGATCCAACAGCTTATATACACATTAACCTAGTTAACTGGCTTCGTACGATCGCGTACAAACCTTTATATACATAGCCTGTAACAGTTGTATTTTTATAGGACCTGTATTACTTGTATTTAGGTGCTGTTGTGTTTTGTTAGTTGTAGTCCTAATAATAACTTGCCTAGGAGGTCTGGTAAGGCCACTTCTAATAAAACATAAACTGTAAAACGGGGAAAAATAAACTTAGCGTAAATAAACAAGGCTATTTTACGTTGCAAGTTCGTACGCGCAAGTCTGTATAAATATAAATTTTATAGTGTTTTAAACAAGTATTACTATTATTTAAAGTAATTAGCGTACGATTAAATAAATCAATTAAATTTAAAGCTATTGCCCTATTTATTTGCCGGGTTCTAGTTTACTATCGTACAAATTGATCTATTCAATCGTACGCCAACTACGCAGTAAGTGTGGGGTAGCCTTAGCTATCTGCGCTAAGTTTATCTCCTCCCGTTTTTCGTTTTACAGTTTATGTTTTGTCAGAAGTGGCCCCATCAGACCTCCATAAGGAAGCGCGGCTGTCAACTTGGTGTTTATTTAAGAATAGCTTAAATGGATCTGCCGTGCGTTCCTTCAGACTGATGATAGGCCGATCATTGCCCTTCGGGCTCGGCCAAGCCTACATACAGTAGCTCATCTCTTGTGTTAGCACATTGCGAACGAAGTTTCAGAGCTCATCATTCTCTACATTGAGTATCGAAGCGGATTCGACTATACATAAAAGGACCGCAGGCTAGTGGAGAGAGACGATCCGGGCCGGATGTGTCGCCGCGGTTCTGCAGGACTTCGCAAAACAAACAGTGTCAAGTTCTATCGGCGAAATATCCAGGTATCTTCTCGGCCCGTCGATGGTGTCAAATCAGCAATACCCACTAACTTAACTACTACTGCTCGTTCAAACTCGCGATTTCACCATACGCGACACGCGACCACTACGTCATGGTCGTAGATTGTCTTAGAATGGTCGTCGAGATTTGTAAGTCGGGGACCGAAGACTCAAGTGGTGTCTTGTTTCAGGGGTCGTTCTCCAATTCCCTCCCGCCTGGACTAGTTAGCTCCAGCTGATGTACTCTGCTGCGCATCATTGGCCTGCTTCGGACCCTGCCAATGCAGCTGCGCTGTGTCTATTCAGAACGTATTTGGAATGGCGGAATAATAATCTCCGATAATGCTACTTTGTTGCCAATGTCTTGTCTTCTCCATGAGTTCAATTTCCAGAAGCGTCCCAATGCGAAACACGGCTGACGGTTAGGCTTTGGAACGAACGATCCATCCAGTTTATATATAGAACTTCTTTTACTGTAGATCCACTAACTAAGTTACTATGTTAGTTAGATTCCCCAGCAAGTAGCTGCATAGTGTATTTTCATATGCCGGAAATCACACAGCCACAGCATGATGACTTGAACGGTTACTGTCCCGAATCCCCTTGAGCAAATCATTTGGTTAGCTGAGTCCATTAGGTCACAAAAGTAGTACTTGTATCCGTATACTTACCTATACTAGCATAGGCAAATACACTACAGTATTATGTACACTACTGTAGTGTAAGCCGGCATTGCCGCTCTGGGGCCTCTAGGGCTGACCTCGGCTGCCCTTCTCCACCAACTCTCTGTGCTAAGATGGCGAGGAGTCCGGAACTAAGCAAATCAGCAAGAGGAAAGCTGATCCTATCCATATCTTACTGCAGTTCTCACACCACCATTATTGGAATGCCATGCCTTGCACAAGAAAGTGATTGGGGCTTCGACAGGTACAGCATAGGGTGGCTGCTCGGCAGGTGTACTAGTACGTAAGCATTTATGCACACCAGGATGGGCGGTCTTGGTCAGCCATCCTCCAATGTTACCCATGTAAGTAGGCAGACCACCTGTCGGCACGTATTATTATTACCATGTAGGTCGTTTATGCCAAACCAACAACGCCTCTTGTTTCCTCTAAACTAGTCAAGGTGGGGTGATGCTCCTGAGAATATATGGAGTTCGATTATATGCTTTATTTCCACGTCATCAGGGCGATCGATCTAGTATAAGCTGATGTCTCTCCACTCGCTCAATGTTGTTTTGTTTACTTTGACGAAGAAGGTAAAGTGAAATACCTAGACCATTGATGACCGTGAGACGAAGGTCCTCTTTAATCGTCTAGCCCCGCCTACTCAAGATCGACTGTACTCTTCGGCACTCTTGGTGAAAATAGGAAAAGCGTTTTGAGTGAGCAGCAGGGCCGGAGGAATTTTGACGTCGCTCGGTTTCTCGTCGAACTGCCGATATTCACACCAAGGACCCGTGGCTGCATTGTACGCCGCTGAAATCTATCGAAAATGGATGGCACTTGGGTTCACACGCTCGAGGACGGACTAGAGCCGATCTCACTCTCAAATCGGGCGCCCGCTCCCGCTCCCAAACCGCAGAGATTCCAATCCGTTCGCGTCACGAGTGGTAGACCTAAATACCAGGACCGTGCGGCGCCTAGACGTAACAGTGCCTTCTATGGAGCCCAAGAGATTCGACATTTGGACAATGGGTCCAATGAAGGTGAGGCGCCTGATATTTGACTATATGTAAGAGTTGACTGACTTATTCAAATGCGTAGATAACTCGCAAAGTGGAGGATTTGGTGATTTGAGTCTTGTGGACCCTCACAACCGACTTCAAAAGCTGGAACGCATGTTGACGAATCGCCGGTCTATGGAAGTGCCGCATGTGATGTCAGAGGCCATCAAAGAGACGTTGGAGATCTCGGAGGATCCAATGCTGCAAACCAAGCCGCTCATACGAGAGTGTAGCTGGGAACAGTTCAAGAACCGTTATCCGGATGAAACGGAGACGTTTGCGATCGAGGCTCTACTCGCCCAGGATGACTTGGTTGAGCAGATCGAGGCGGACCAGCTGCGACGATTGAAACCGGAACAGAGGAAGGCCTTCGAGTCCAACCGACGGAAATCACGGCAGCCTCGAGGCCGGAGGAGAGTAGAGAGCACACCGATAGATCGCGTCCGTATTAACTCGGCTATCATTCTCGGGTATCTTAGTAAGGTGACAGGCGACGGCCCATGGGTTGAGAAACCGCACACTTTCCTGGCACCGTTTAATCTCCTGATACATTTTAACGAGAAGATGGAGGAAGAGCTGCGTGTATTGGAAGAGGTTTATGGTGATAGTGGCATCAGAGCACAGTCGGTCAATGGTACAGGGTCTACAGCCGAAGATTTCGAGTTCCTCGGCAACAAAGAGCTGCAGGGTATGATGAGAAGCCGGAGGGCTTACGCCGACATGAAGTGCTATGTGGACTTCGTCAAAACCCGGCTTATTCCTCGACGCAACATGTACTCCGATGCAGACAATTCCCACCCATCTAAAGTCAGGTACCGCGATTTGGCGTCATTATTCCGCCCGGGCGATCTAGTCATTGAGCCCGACGTATCTCAAGCCGAGAATAAGATTAGAGACAAGCGGAGTTCAATGGTGATGAACGGCGCCGAGCCCAAGCTTTGGAGGGTATGTTACGTCTCCGAAGACACGCCTGCCTGGTCCGTTCACAACCTAGACACCCCCAATGGTGAGCTTCAAAGTAGGATCGACGTTGGAGATGAAGCTACGCACCTACGCCTGTACTATGTCGACTTCGACGGACAGCGCTTCGCTCCCGTCAGGGGCGACGCCTCCATCGAATTCTTCGAGGGCGAGAAAGAAATAACAAAACTACCGATATACCCACTGCGATTCCACAGGGACCATGAGTATTTCCTGAGAGAGCTTCGAGAACGCGGCCAAAGATTTCGAGAAATCGTGTCCTCGGGAAACCCCACATTCTCCTACCAAGGCTGGACTTTAACCAAAGACCCCTCAGGCCGCGATATCGAGGCCAAGCCCGGCCAAGGCGCCACCTGGCCAGAGAACATCGAGAGTGATGTAATCGTAGACTTCAACGAGGCGTTCCACGTAAACCCATGGTGGAAGCCGGCATTCCAGCAGTTCCCGGAAGCCGAGTCCTTCTACCCGACGATAACTCGCGACGAGTTCCCGATAGTGCAGTGGTCGGACAGGAGCCGCTTCAAAGAGTTTGCCAGCCGTGAGGAGATGGTCGTCGAATACGACGGGGTGCGGGAACTGGAATGGGCGAAATTCACAGAGACGGACCCTTTCATCAGCCAGAGCGAAGCATCAGAACCGTTAGGTCACCTAGCACAGACATTATCCCCCGAAGACCTCGCCCTGCTTCCCTCGCGGCTCTTCGTCTACGCGCTGCGCAGCCGAAGCTTCATCAACGCAGACATACGATACCTGAAGCCCGTGCGGGACACGCTGAACCCGCTGGAGAGCCTGCAGCTCCCCGAAAAGCACAAGGTGATGATACAGTCGGCCGTCTTCGGGCATCTGGAGAAGAAGAAGGTCCGGAGACGCGCCACGCTGCTCAACAGCGAGTTCCCGGACCAGGACGTCATCCACGGCAAGGGGCGGGGGCTGGCCGTGCTGCTCCACGGACCGCCCGGCGTCGGGAAGACGGCGACGGCCGAGGCCATCGCGCACTCCTACAAGAAGCCGTTGTTCCCCATCACGTCCAGTGACCTGGGCACCGACCCGTGGGACGTCGAGGCCAAGCTGTCCGAGATCTTCCGCCTGGCGAACCTATGGGACTGCATCCTGCTATTAGACGAGGCGGAGACGCTGCTCGCGCAGAGAGAGAAAAAGGACAATAACCTCCAGAAGAGCTCTCTCGTCTCAGGTAAACGAATTAACTCATTCCATCTCCAACGCAATGCACACAAGACTAACATATGCGCGATACTTATAGTGTTCCTCCGCACGCTGGAGTACTACTCGGGGATCCTGTTTCTGACGACGAACCGGCCGGACGTCATGGACGACGCGGTCAAGTCGCGGGTGCAGGTGAGCCTGCAGTACCCGCGGCTGGGCTTGATCGAGACGCTGGCCATCTTCCAGACGAACCTGGACCGGCTCATGGACATCGAGTTCGAGCGGGCGCGGATCACGGGCGAGCCCGCGCTCGAGGTGAAGTCGGACGGCATCCTGGCCTTCGCGGCCGCCCACTTCCACCGGCACGAGGGCAACGCCGCCTCGCCGCCGTGGAACGGCCGGCAGATCCGCAACGCGTTCCAGATCGCGCCCTCCATCGCGCGGTACGGTCGCCAGCAGAGTAATGGTAGTTGTAGTACCGTCACCACCCCTACTACCACTACTACTGCTACCAACGGCGCGCAGCAGCAGCAGCAAAGCGACCAGGAGCCCTACGTCGGGCCCGAACACTTCGAGAAGGTCGAGGAGTCGACGGCCGAGTCGGACTCCAACTCCACCACCACCACGAGCCGGTCTGCCGCCGCCGCCGCCGCCGCCGCCGCCGCCGCCGAGGGGCACCTCTCGCCGAGCCTGGTGCCGCACTCGAGCCCGAACCGGCAGTCGTTCCAGCAGCAGCGCCGGGGGCTCCGGAGCAACACGAACCGGTTCTCGAGCGAGATCCAGCGCAGCCGGTTCTCGGGGGAGTTCCAGCTGCGGCAGCGCTCGTCCTCGTCCGTGGCGCCGCTGTACCTGCCCTCGGCGACGCAGCAGCAGCAGTACTACGAGGAACAGCTGCGACAACAGCAGCAGCAGTCTGCGGGAGCAGGAGGAGGAGGAGGAGCGGCCCTGCCGCATCTGAAACGCGAGCCCTCCCCGCCTTGGACGCCGGATCTGGCCTCTGTCTCTGATGATGCCTCGCCGAGGTAGATGATTGTTGTTGTTGTTATATGCGGAACATTACGCCAGCCAGTACGTAGGCGTGATAGGTATGATTGTATATATATATATGTGTGTGTGGGACGGATGTGGGATGAATGAGAAACGGCGGCCAGTCGGCTTGTGGAATGAGGCGAGCTGTGCTGGTGGACGCGAATTGACGTTCGATATGATGGGATGGGCGCTGTATGAAAACATACGTCTTCCGGGGAACTGATGTGTCACGCGTGTATTTACTTAAGTCATGCATCATAACATACGGGCATCGAAATTGGACATGGGTATCTAGATAATGATAGAAGAGAAAGAGAGAGAGACAATTTAGCAAATAAAACAAATAGTATCTTCATCTATCTTCGTTGTTTCGCTCATACGGGAAACAAGTGTGTTTCTTACTCACCAGCTTTGGTGGTTTTGGTTTCTTTTGATCGGACTATGCCTGGCTGTCGCCTTCTCTTATTTTACCCCTTCACAATGGGAAAGTAAATACGAGAAGTCCTGGCGATAGACGGCCTTCCCTCCGCAAATCGTACCAACATGACTATTCTACTGTTTACAGTACAAGACTCTTTCATCCAGTTAACTAACTAGTCAGCAAAGGATCTGATCCCGCACGTGTTGAAATCACAGTACGCGAAATACCACCAGAGACTTCAAGCCTGGTGGCAGAATCGGCTAGCTAAAATGCAAGGCCGAAGTCTATTCGTATCCATCTACAACATGTGGGAGATATGACCGCGTTCTAGCATGGGTTATGAGTAGAGAAAAGAGACTGTTGGTAATGTTTACCCGCATGAATATGGGTTACAGAGCGAGGAGTTATAAAGTCTGCAAATGACATCCCAAACCCTGGATATTCTCTCAAAGCATGAGGGTCGGTGTACTAAAAGCTACTAAAGGGGCAGCTATCAGTCCAAAGCTTGGAACCAACTTAGGCATCTATATATCTCGAGTTCCTAAAAACCAAAGCTGTCTGTTAATCTCCTCATCACCTACCCAGGTACCAGAATGCCTCTCCTCACAGCCCAAGTACCCAAGACTATGTAGAATTGCCCGAGCCTGGGCAGGTTGTGCCTTTTGAGTAGATCAGTTGTCATTAGCCGGTACGTACTTGACATCAATAAGAAACGAGCTATGTCAGAAAAAAACATTCGGCTGTATCTCCCATAAGCTGCGAAAATATGAGATGAGAACAGCGAGGTGATTCATGAGCAACCAATCCCCTGGCCAAGTCTAATTGCTACAAGGGTTTGTCATCCGCAAAGGAAACTAACAAACCGTCTATGATACAGAGAGAAAAACGTCAGGCCAAACCCAGTGCCTCAAGCATGGTAACCCGCCATGTTGTGTTTTCGTTATAGGTACAATCATCTCGGTCCCGGGGCTACTTATTATATACGCATGAAGGATCAGGATCCCCAAGCCAGATACTGCATCCTATTTCCTTCTTTTGTTCCTCTCACCCAGCTCAAAACTTCGTATACATTACTTTAGTAACGGCCATTGCGCGTACTAGAAAGCCGTTCCCCATTGGAATGGGTCCACTTCCCATATACAAGAGGGGAAATCCTCATAGAACTGCGAGACACACGGGTTGTGTGTGTGTGTGTGTGTGTGTGTGCATGACGGTTCGAGGGCGTGAGTAGACGGACAATTCGCTCGATCAGGACCGGTTGGAAAGGGAAAAGGGCAGTGACTTTCTTTCTTTTCGTTCGCTCTACCGCAGCTGACCCTGCTGCTGCTGCTGTCCCATCTGGGCGTTGTGCTCCTGGAAGCGCTCGCTCAAACGCTGCGAGAGCGCCATGTGTTTCTGGACACAGCGAGTCACGCAGCCCGACTCGCGATTTGAGAGGGTCTTGGAGGTGAAGTCGTCAACGCAGGATGTGAAGCAGTGATCTACGAGGTTGCTGAAGAGCTGTATTGTTGCAAAAAAGAATTAGCGATTGTTCCGGTGCAGGAGGTGTGTTTCTTTCAGTCTACTGTGCTTGTGTGGAAAGGTGATGACGTCGTGGTTGTAGTGAACAAAAACGAATAGCTAGGAGCACAATTCAATTCATTCCCTGAGTTGGGGGAAGGGACAGAGGAGGAAAGAAACAAAAAAAAGGAACGAGTTTATGAGTTGAGTGAACGTACACCGAGGAACTCTTTGATCTGGCGCTTCTGCATGCGCTGCTCCAGCTCGCGTGTCTCGGCTTGCGTGAGTCTGTACAGCATTCATGAAATTAGTATTCGCATGCTCACTGATTTTCTGGTTAGAAGTGCGGATTTAACTCATACCCGTCCATGATGTATTAAGTAAGAATGTGGTTGACTGTTAGCACGTGGTCGAAGAAAGTAAGGCTGGTCGGTTATCAACGTCGAAGGTAACCGGATCTTGTGACGAATCTCTTGGTTGGAAAAGTTGCGGCCAGCTGCTGAGATCCAATCTCTTGGACCATTCACCGGCAGCGGCAGCTTGCTCGACAGGGAAGGCAGATCTAGCACTCCCAGTCTATCGATAAGATACCATAAATGACATCGGGTAATCCAGCACCTTGTCTGCTATGATTTTGATTGGACAGGCTGAATATCTATGGACCTCAGGTACCTGGCCATTGAGCTTCGCGGGGCAAAGAAGTGCGCTAAACCACCTGCTAGTCTAATCGATTGGAATTTTTCGAGTTGGGACAAAAAATGAGGTATTGAAGTTGTCGATAAGACTTCCGTGGAACCCTCCATCTGAACTTGGTCCATTTCTTCCTATATTCGCCTTAGAAACCCGGACAGTAGAGGAGCTGCAGTGTTTGTCCTCTTTTCACTACAACTTATATTGTCTTAGAAAGGAAGCACATATATATACCTATTAGAAGGAATATTGTACATTGCACCAGATTCAAATTCGAGAGCGAAAACGAGCCCGAGACACCAAACCAGACCAGCTAGATATCCCAACAACCGACAAGATGCCCAAGTCAAAGCGCGCCAGGGTCATCCACGCCTCGTCGGT
Organism: Xylaria castorea; assembly: GCA_022495115.1. Taxonomy (NCBI): domain Eukaryota; kingdom Fungi; phylum Ascomycota; class Sordariomycetes; order Xylariales; family Xylariaceae; genus Xylaria; species Xylaria castorea. Next base: position 782,614 of record MU382629.1, on the reverse strand, counting down.
CACCAAGAAGACGCGCGAGCACAAGGAGCGCCTCTTCGAGAACGTACGAGAGTGCATCCCACAGTACCAGCACTGCTTCGTCCTAACCGTCGACAACATGCGCAACACCTACCTCAAGGACGTGCGACAGGAGCTGTCCGATAGCCGGTGCGTTGTCTCGTCCGCCTTTCCTCACGCTTGCATTTTAGCAATACATACATACTCTTCTCGCCCCCAGTCTATCTATCTATCTATATATCCAGCGCCCAGAAAACTAACCGTGTGTGAAACACCGAAAACAGCCTCTTCTTCGGCAAGACGAAGCTCATGGCCCGCGCCCTCGGCCACACGCCCGAAGATAGCCAGGCCGACAACATCTACCAGCTGACGACCTACCTGAAGGGCGCCGTGGGTCTCCTCTTCACGAACCGCGACCCCGAGTCCCTCCTGTCCTACTTCGCCGAGCTGAGCCAGGTCGACTTCGCGCGCGCCGGCGTGGCCGCGGCGCGGGAGTTCGTCATCCCGCGGGGCGTCGTCATGTCCACCGCCGGCGAGGTCCCCGCCGAGTACGACGTGCCCATGGGCCACACCATCGAGCCCGAGCTGCGCCGCCTCGGCGTCCCCACCCGCATGGTCAAGGGCAAGATCGTGCTCGAGGAGGCCCCCGACGGCGCCGACGAGGAGGAGAAGCGCGGCTACGTCGTCTGCCGCGCCGGCGACGTCCTCGACTCGCGGCAGACGAGGCTCCTGAAGCTCTTCAGCGTGTGTATGTCCGAATTCCGCGTGCGCGTGCTGGCCTACTGGAGTGCTGCGAGCACAGAGGTCACCAAAGTGGAGGCGAATCCCGCTGGTGCCAACGGGGATATTGATGGCCTGGACGACGAATAGAAGCCTAAATACTGCTTTGTTTTCCCGTCATATTTTTTCTCTCGTGTTGGGGTTCAATTCTTTGGTCATTGTTCGAATGCATCTCATGGCGATACCACCGGTTTCTGGCGTTTTGTGGTAGGCGGGGAGAAAAAGTACGTAGTGAAACGATAAGGGCATCACGATCTTGCAATGAACAGTACATTAATACTTATTCACACGTGATTTGGCACATGGGTTGTATCTCAGGAAACCAGGAAACCATCTTATCAAGGGAGACGGGCCAGTAGTCGAAGGCTCCTCAGTTGGCGTCAAGTTGACATGTGGTTTATAACGACTACGACCGCAGATAGCATTGCTTACCAGCCAAGTCCTCGGAGCCCGCATCGGCCAGTTTGAAATTAGAATACCTATCTGCCTAAAAATGTAAATGCATCGAAGAGTCTTCCAGGGCATCTCCCCGTGGTCAGTAGGTTCGAAACCAAATTTCCTACCTCTGACCTACCTCTTCGTCCTCCAGTTTTGGGATATCGCCATTGTGTATCCTGCCTTTTGCTTCACGGCCGGTGCGTTGGTAAGGGTAGTAAATATAGTACATGAGAAGTTGTCATTACCTTTCCTATGCTGGGAGGTGCAACAAGCTCTTTAGTTTGCTGTAACTACATCTCGGGTTTCACGGCCTTCCGTTATCGTCCAGAGTTTATAGGCTGATTCAGGGGCGTGCATCTTTTCGAGCGAGTCCAGTCGTCTTTACCTTGAGGGTGTGGCTATTATACTGATACAGATTGGCTTGGTGATGTTGTGATGTCGTCGGATGGGCTATTTGCTATGTTCTCATTTTCCCTTCTTCGTCTTACCCTTGCTTACCCTTGGTGACAAAAGGCAGGGAGAAGGATGAATAGTCGGAATAGCAGTTGCGGAAAACGGAAAACAGCACATACCCACCAAGACAGCGATGTGTTGTCTCGATAAGAGGCGACCTAGTAGCGGCGGAGCTTGCGCGGATCCTCGTAGCCGCCTTCGAATGCACGTTTCCGGTTGTCGTCGTCTCTGTCGCGGTCGTTGTCACGGTGTTCGCGTCGATCACGGACAGGCTCGAAATTCGCACCTGTTCGCCTGTCTCGGTCGTATCGCGACGGGGGGCCACCAGATCTGTCATCAAATGAGCGGGGGCCAGAGCGCGCAGAATACCCACCACCGGCGAGTCGATCACGATCACGGTCACGATCGCGATCACCATTACGATCACGGTCACGACCACTCCCGAATCGACTGTCGGACCCTGGCCCGGCTGGCCCGGCTGGCCCGGCTGGTCCAGCTGGAGCGTTTGGAGGGGCGTAGCCATTTTGCTGTCCGAAGCCACGATCGCGGCCACCACCGAAGCCACCGCCGCCGCCGCCACGAAATCCTCGGTCTTGGCCACGGAAACCTCCACGGCCGCCACGACCTCCCTGAAAACCGCCGCGGAAACCGTCACGTCCGCCAAAGCCTCCGCCGAAAGTACCGGGGCCAGTAGGTCGAGGTGGTGCCGCCTTAGTGTAGCCTCGGCCACCCAATCCGCCACCCAGTCGTCGAGGCTTCCAGCCCTTTACTGTTCGGCCTCTCTCAACGTCTACCTTGATTCGGCGATCTTTGATGCGAATGCCATCGCAGCCATCTAGAGCAGCTAGTCACACGTGCGCAGCAACGCGCATTTGTCAGTCAAGCACAAACAACACTCATACCTTGGGATTCTACACAGAGGGGAAGGGGGAAGAGATAGGCAAGCTTGAGGGCCAGATCTCGAGTGAGAGACATGAATACGAGAATCCTGTGGATCGGTGTGGGCGGTCTGGAAGGAAGTTGGTGGCAGTATTACCTCTCATGTCTTTCTCACGATCAAATACGACGAAAGCATATCCTCGGTGGGGTTTCTTCTTCTTGTTGGGACGTTCATGCGCATGGGTGTCTGTGATAATGCGGATCTGAGGCCATACTAATCAGTACTCGTAATTTCAAAAGCAAATTGGAATGATGTGCGATAGAATGGGCAGAACCTACGCGTTCAATAGGTCCGAATCGGCCGAACTCCTTCTCCAGGTCACTCTCATTGGCATCGTAGCTGAGGCGTGCAACAATCAATGTTTTGAATGGATCACCGCGGACGTTAGCATCATCAGCGGGGTTATCTATTTCGAAAGTCAGTACGCATAGACCTCATCTATTGCCGCAAACAGGATACGACATGGTATAACAGCTTGGGGCACGGGCGACGCACAGTTCTTGGGATCCTCGCCCAACAGTTTCTCCTGTTGCTCGTTCTTTTCTAGCTTTTTGCGATCGCGAGCCTGCAACCAACTCTCGGTGGGGACATAGCCGTCTTGTTCCTTGTATACTGAGAGATGAGAGAGGTATTCGGCGAGGCCATTGATCTTGTTGGTCTTGCGTTCCTCGGGCGCGTGGTCGGGCGCAGGCAGCCATCGTAAGGGAGGCCGCGGCGCAAAGAGCGCGAGCAGGTTAGGCGGGAGCTTATCCGTCATTCTCTAGCTAGACAATTCGATAATCCGAGATAAAGAGAGAACGCGAGATAAAATACAAATCTGATGTGATGACTCGCACGCCACGCAATACGCTAGGACTCGAGCTGATGATAGAGGGGAGAGTGCCGTGCTTGTTGAAAGAGAGAAAATAGGTGTCGCGTTTGAAGACCCAGAAATTCCAATTCTGGCAGGTACCGTCTACAACAGTTCTTTCGCCTTTAGCCGATTAGGTCTCATTCGCCACATAGATATGCATATAGAAGCTATATATTGCTGCCTATATGCATCCGTCGAAGCCTACCTCCCCGATAAGTGCATGCCTCGACATGGACACAATGCGCTACCTACCCCGTTACCGCCACTAGCGCGCATCGTGACAGGAAGCTCCCTAAATTTTCTTGATAAGACAGCGCCGTCTACCCCCTGACCCCAATTGCTAGATCACAGAGCATAACAATGACGATAAGGGCGCTGGAGAAGATTTCAGTCGGCCAGGTACGTTATGCTATCTCTAACACACTCTGCTTTGTTACTAGTGTTGTGAATCGCTAGCTGACGATACTATCAGAATGGCCTCGGTGCCTTCATCCTGCAATGCAGGAAGATGGATATTCATTACTGCGACCAGTCGGGAAGCTCGCGAGGAATGAAGTAAGGCAGCACAAAGTCACTACTCCCCGACGGTGAAAGAAGGAGAGCTGACAATAACCCAGCGCTTTCATCAAGTCTCAGCTGTCAAAGTTCGCTTCGTTAAACCCCCAGATCGAGTTCGCCGTATCTCCCCGACCACGGAAACATCCCGTCCTCATCGGCCACTATATCAACGGCAAGCAAAAGTCCATCTGCGTCAAGAATATGGACTCTTTACAGGTTCTAAAGAAGGTGGAACTGCTTCGCGACGCCAGCGGGGAGAAGATCAGGAGAGTCAACAAGCCAATTACGAGTATAAATGAAAGTGTCCGTGGTGTCTGGAGTCCCTACCACGGCCAGGGAATGCCGGTATAAGGAGCTACATTATTTCGAAGGAAGGGTGGTCGTGTATAACTACGTGTTGGATATCACGGCCTGGCAGGACCTTCAACTGTACATTAAAGGATTCGGCGCATGCATACCACAATCATCATGAGCTCAAGAGAGCATTACGGAGAAATCAAGGACGGTTTCTGATCATTTCATTCCTATGGCCATCGAGTGCGCCTTATCACCCTCTCATATTGGGTGCAGGCAGGAGGACCGCGTACTTAGGCTCCGATCGATTTGTTACATGGCGTTCAGAGCCGATAGAGCAACAAGCACTTTCTTGCCCGCCAAACAGTCCTAAAAAGAGACCACAATCTCTACACTTGTTCACAATTTGCTGTTGATGATGTCGACGACTAATTTCGATTGGTTAGCATAGTAACGAAGTTGGACAACGTTCTAAAACGGGATGTACTCACAGGCAGGCTTTAGACTGGCACCGCCAACCAAGAAGCCGTCGATGTCCTTCTGCTTGCTGAGCTCTTTGCAGTTCTTCTCGCTGACACTGCCACCATACAAAATACGGGTCTCGTCAGCAACGGACTGGCTCACATTCTTGGCGAGCCAATCGCGAATGGAGGCGTGGACCTCCTGGGCCTGCTCAGTGGTGGCGACCTTGCCGGTACCGATGGCCCAGATGGGCTCGTAGGCGATGACGATCTTGCTCCAGTCGGAGATCTTGGCCTTGAGGGCGGCGATCTGGCCGGCGATGACTTCGAGGGTCTTGCCGGCCTCGCGCTGCTCCAGGCTCTCGCCGCAGCACCATATGACGCTGATGCCATTCTCGGTGGCGTACTTGGTCTTGGAGGCCACGACCTCGTCGCTCTCGCCGAGGATGGTTCGTCGCTCCGAGTGTCCCAGAATGGTCCAGTCGATGCCGCTGTCTTTCAGGTGCTGGACCGAGATCTCGCCGGTGAAGGCGCCATTGGGCTTGTCGTAGACGTTCTGGGCGGCAACGCCAATCTCCTTCTTCGCGTGTTCACGGACGAGGAGGAGGTAGAGGGCGGAAGGGGCAATGACGACCTCTGGTGTTCATCCAAAACAGCGTAAGTTCTTGTATGTCATGGGAAAGCTGTTGGTTTAGGCACGCGTCTTACCGACGTTAGAGTCAAGCTTGGCTTTGTTCAAGTTGTCGACAATCTCGGTAACGGACGAGACGGACCCGTTCCTTCGACGGCGCAATTGGATTAACTCATTGTAATTTTCGTATTATGGGTAGGGGTATTGTCCTATCAAACAAGCGAGGAATAGGTGGTCTCACATCTTGAAGTTGCCGCCGACGAAGAACTTGCGCGCCATTCTGAAGGTTGATATCACTTAAAATCTAGTACCAGAATCAGCAGCTATTCTAAGCTTTGCTCTCAGTATGTTACTAACTTAGGGAATAGTATGAGAATATTGTGAAAAGATTGTTCGTATAAAAGATAAACTAGAGGTTGAAATAGGGAAGAATGCGTTTGCTGGTCCAGGAATTGGATGAACGTTCGAGGGCTCGTGAAGAAAATGGCGGGGTCCGGTTCCTGGCGAGCAGAGGAAGCTGTTGAGCTCCATAACCCCGCCAATGCGTCCCAAAAGTCGCGCGCAACGCCGCCCTGTACGCTTTAGAGGCAGATTAGCGTAAGCCCTGCGCGAAAAAGACTCGCCCCGAACATATGATTACCGTTGCCCCGAGTTCAGGTCGTACTGGTATTGACACGCCATTCACACGCATGCGCTGATACACGACGAATGAAATACAACACACACTCAACTATGCGTAGAGTATGTACATATCTTGAAGAGACCTCAGTCTTACATTCAAATTTGCGCTTTGCATGATACCGATCTGGACAATCTTATCTGCTCATTTAGACCTCTTGCAAATGCGACTTTGGGCTTACCCTCGCACTTGTTTCCCTGGTGTCCCATCCGCCGACTGTGTTTTGCTTCTCGATATGTCCGCCACTATCCCCAGCCCAGAACGTAAGTCTAGTTGATCCATCTCCCGAGGTCTCATTAGGCTCATCGCCGCATGGTGGCCGAATCTCTCCGTGCTGCTCCACAAAGTGCCGGTCCATATCCCCGGGACTGTCAGTAACAACGTATTTCGCGTAGCCGGAGACCACAAGGTAACCAACCTACCGTACGACCCGGTCTCTACATTGAATCACCATATTACCGGTGATAATCACGGGATTATACACACAATTTTCCAGGAAGAGTGCTGTTAAAGGGGGTTTAAGACCAAGCTGCAAATGTTAGAAGCTCTTACTCTCCAGACCTATATACCATTACCTGTGCATCAAAGATGCCGTAATATAAGTACGTACCCTTATTACTGCCCATTGTGTAACAACATCTCACCATTCTCGCTTTCTGTATTACACTCTACTCCACTTGCTATAGCGCTACTTCTTCACGACGCTGCAGTCTTATACTCAATACACCAAAGGCAACAATGACAGCTGCAGATACGAAGAGGGATATCGCATGTGATCCTGGTGCTTATGTGATCAGCGGCAAATCAAACGGGGGTAGAGAATATGGGCATACATGTCCGGTGCTGTCGAGAGTTACAAGTCTGGCATAGCTGCCCGTAAGGTGTCGTCTGTACGCTCTCTAAATCCCTCATAGATATGTTGCTGGACGAACCTAAATAGAGAAGAGGGATACTAGATGACGGCAAATACCGTGACTCAGGTAGTGCGAGCTTTTTGGCCAGCCCAATCATTTAATTTCTAGATAGGATAATGGAATGTATTGGTAGTAGCTACTTAAACAGATTTATATCGCCAACATGAAGCATTTGCCCGGTGACTCGATACAGCTTCTTGGAATTGCTCCATCATGATTACTGCAGCTTATATAGATAGGTGTCAGAACCCTGTACTTAAGGTAGGCAATAGACACAATGCTTCTTGTCCGAAATGTGTCTTGTGATGATGGACACGTTGAACAGTTCTAACCGGGTGAAAGTTACACATGACGTGGTAAGAATGTATGTGATATTCTCCTGATCTTCTACCTAGTATTAGCCAATAGATAACACCAGGTAGGTAGGTGTGTCAACACTTGATACTACTAAGAACTATGTTACACTACTCTCACAAAACATTCCTATTACACTACGATCGCCAGAAGGTTCTTCAGGGGTAAGATATTTGGTTGCATGGCATTACCATATAACAGATCTGTCCCACCATTTGATTCCCGCGTATCCGACCTTCATTCCAGTCTAACCATACGCACTCATGTACCGCCTACGTACATTCAGCTCGCCTTCTTCCTTTGCTATCGTTGTTTTTACCTTTGACTATCTATAATGTACGCCCACCAGATAATTATCGTTAGAGCCTCGGGACTGACCTTTATCCACTGATCTTAGTCCAGCAGACACCCAGGGTACTTCTTTGGGTATCTCGTCATCATTGGGCGGCCTATGACCCTCATAGCGGGTCAAGATTATGCCAACGCGATTGCTTGGTGTCTAGTGGGCAGCCGAACGCTGTCTGGTGATGCTTCGTCTTGGAGGCGAGAGATGGTTCAGCGTGTAATTCGACCTTTGGACGCCTGCTATGGGTATCTGGCATAGGATCGCTAGGCTTAAATCGAATGATCAATACCATATATCTGTTCGTTCTGCTAGCTTAGAACCATTAAGCTAACAGGCTAGGCCGCTATCGAGGTCAACAACTGGCTTCAACTTGGTGTTGATCATGGGCAGGTTTTGGTAGAGCTCCTATTGGGTTCACTCCATTTTTATTGCCTGCGTTGGAGGAACAGCATGCGTTTTGGTACTTTACTATATCCTTAATATCAACAGAAGATATATGAAACCTACTGCGCAAATACGAGAACTTGGGTCAATAACATACGAAAGATAGAGAGGGCTGGCTTGGTGTTGTGTTGAAAGTGGAGGAACCCTAGACTAATGGATAGCAGACAGTCAAAATCTCCACTGTAGGGCTCACAGATGTTACTAGGGCACATTAAAAGGAATCTACAGCTTGGCCACAGATCCCACCCTGGATTGCATCTACAACGACATTCATCCTACCAGTCATTTTGGCTCTCCTTGATCGAGAAATATGGTTGCTATTCAATTGGCGCTTTGTTTTGGTCGCAAAACGCTCTAATCATAGAGTTCTGTTATTAGCTGGATGTTGATTGGCCGTTGAGTACCCACTACCCCACTGAGTGTGAGTATGGTGCACTATATAATCTAAAGTAATAGGTTGATTCTTCGCCTTCGGGCATTTGGTCAATTTGAAACGATACAGAGAAGATGTAAGCTAAAGCCTAGCAGTTCGATTCCGCATCGCAAATACTAACAACCTCACAGTAGCATGGCCCCTGCACTAAGGATGACACGCTCAATCAAAGAGAAGCTACCAATTTTTTTCTCGTTTTTTTTTTCTTTTTCAAATCTCATTCCTCATGTCTCGGACTTTTTCATTAAGAAAAATGATTATAATCTTCGAATATAGTCATTGGACATCAATTGAAAGCCTAGAATGAGGCACAACCTGCTTATTTTTCTACTCAGATACTTATTTCCCTTAGGGTCTTGCTAGCTATCATGACGAAAAGGAAAGTGAGTGAAGCCGGAAACCGAAGAATTGAGGGATACAATTTTTAGGCGCGCAAATGCTGCAAAAACCATCTGAGGCTATTTCTAAGACATGGCATTGAAAGAGCTTCTCTAGTTGAATTATATACCTAACACATGTATACATAGTTGCTTACTGAAGCATCGCATCAAGGCTTTCCCCTAGAACAGTCTCGATCCCCACAATCCAGCGATTTGTCTCTCTCTCCACATCCTCGTCATCGTCTTCCTGTAGTTCACTGATGTAAGGCAACATTTCCGGCAACATAGAGAGCCATTCTTCTCCCAACTTGTCTGTCAGCGCTTGCTGGCATTTTACCACGGCGAGGCGCACCGGTGCGAGCTCGGAACGCAGGTTCTTCAGAAGAGAGGTATTCAGCTCTTTCTGGTGCTCTTGAGAGTCTGCTGTCGCCGCTAACTCGACTATGGCAGGAATCAGATCTTTTGTCAAGTCAACCGAAGGTGCGTGCGCGAACTGTGATATGAGGACAGGTGCAACAGCGCTAAAATGAGCTGGTGCTTGCCAGAATTCGTCTTGGTCATGCTCGAAGCACTGTGCTAGAACTTGTAAGACTTTCTTCCAGAGCTCACGTTCCTCTGCACCCATAAGATCTGCCGTTTTGAGCACACTGACGGCACTTTCAACAACGTAAGTTGCATAGCTCGTTACTATGGATTTGAGGTTGCCGAAGAAGGCTAGCAGGAAATTGTATACGCTGAGAAGTCTTAGATTTCTTCCAGCGGCCTCCTTTTTCGACACCGCTGTGGACCACTCCATTAACTGAGAGAATATAGGCCGGAAGGCAGCATCATTCAGCTTGTAAACCATTCTGAGTGCGACATTATTGACGATTTCCTCGACTTGGCCAATATGTCTTACAAAGTCGCTGTCGACGTCACTGTGTGAGTGAAGTCTTCTACGAAGGTCAAGTGCGTTGAGGAGAATGGACGACAAGACGTTGACATTTTTGGATATGTCAGTCTTTGAGTGCTTGTCGATAGCGATTCCCAAGATATTGAGATATTCACGCGTGGCCTAAAACGAGAATTTTGTCAGCTGGTGGCTCCCGTAGTTATTCGGTAACTTGCTTACCATGTGGCCAGCATCTGCATAAGTGCTCAGACTCTTTTCGAGAGCCGCGAACATTGTCTTCGCCTCAACTTGTTTGGCAATGAACTGAAGACATTGTAGACGAGCGTCGTTAGATTCGCTTCTCATCTTTGATCTGGCTGAAGCGCTAGAAACGGAAAGTATCTGCCCTAAATACGAGCCCGACAACATATATGGTAGGTATTGCGCAAGCGCTGTAATAAAGGCGTAACCCGCATTGTGTAGCTCTGGGAGTCGAGCGCCGTTATTGAAGCTCTCAGTTATGTAAGAGAGAGCCTTAGGAATTGCAGATGGTAGTATAGGAACTATGCCATCTTGAAGAACATCAACTAACGAAGCTAAGCACAAGAGGGCCATGATGCGAAGTTGCAAGTCGTCTTGGCCAAGGCATTGTTCCCCAGCAATGGTGGAAGCAGCAGCAACTACTGCTTCAGGGTCCTTCTTCCCATATTTCTCCGAAATCTTATCAACGCAGCCGACAGCGATGTGTTTATATGCGACATCATCTGACACTCTGATAATTGCTGTGAGTTGTGGGAGGAAAGCGAGTAATGCGGCCCTGGAATTGCTATCCGCTTGACTTTCTTGATCGATCCTCACTTCAACAGCTTTCAGTACCTTTCGGCGTAGGATTACATCTGGCCGGTCCAGGAGTGTCTCAACGGCCTTGATAAACTCCCCGATCGAGAGAAGATTCAAGAGTTTAGAGAGTGCATCGCCACAACAGTTGTACAAAGATTTGCGTTGCTTCAGTGAATCTGCCAGAAGCAACACGTCTTCCAGCAGCGTAGAGTATAGCTCGCGAATCTTAGACGCTTCCATGTCATCTCGCTCAGCTAGCCTGCTAATCTGCGTAGTTAATTTCCTGCTAGAGAGTAGGTGAGGGAGTAGTGTGAGCTCGCTTAGACCCATTTTCTCAGGATCCCTTTCGCTTTGGTCGCTTGTACCAAGAAGTACGGCGGAGATAGTTGGCCTAGGTTGGAAAATATCTCGAATCAGGTTAAGCAGCTTTATAAGAGAGTGCAGTTGGATCTCAACAGTGAAGTAATTGAAGACTTCAGTGGCAAACGACAGGACTTGATCAGTAGGGCCGTACATGTTTGTAAGCATGCCGAGAAGTGCGAAAAGGAACTCCTTAGCATCGAGAGTCTCCACAAGAGACACAAACAGGCCGAGTCGTCGGTGAGAAGGTATGTGTTCATAAGCAGTAACAAAGCTGAGAAGGAGCTCTGACGAGCCAGCTAGAGGGCTGACCTTGCCTTTACGCAGCGACTGGATTAATGGAGGTACAACCTCCTTGACGGCCTGATTAATAACATGAGCGGAATAGTCGTCACTCTGTCGAAGGACCGAAGTGCCCATTTGCGTGAAGATCGGCATCACGCTGTTAAGAACTAGATCAGGAGCTACTTTGGCCAGGCTTGCAACAAGGAGTAGTGCAGTACTTTGAACAGCTGGACTCGAAGATTTCTGGATGCAGTTAACAAGTAGGTCACCATGCCCGCCAGTGCTGTCGATAGTGAGCTCTGAGTTGTCTTTGTACGCGGGAATCATGGCAAGTAGACTTCGAAGTACGAGGCTTTGAAGATACCCAAGCTCCGATCCCACCAATACCCTGAAATGCTGCAGCTCCGACAGAGTGTTGAAAAGTGCATTAAGTAGTTCAGGATGCTTTTCGGGCTCAGATCCCTCTACCAACTGTAGCACGAAGGTAACTTGCTTCAGCGTCGCACTGATTTCTGGTGTCGCCTGCGTGCCTAGTCCTCGGTGAGCTTCTGAGGAGCTGGTCCTCCTTCGTTTGCCTGGTGGTGGCTCATCTGCCATCTTCGTGGTCGGCTCCAGAGTTTCCAAAAAGTATAACAAGATATCAGTCGTAAGCTCGATATTCCGTAGAAGATCGGCAGCTTCTGTAGAGGCCAGACTGCGGTCGTCTGACCAATCTTTCTGTGTTAACTGTAGCATTCTTTGGGCCACAAGGTGCTTCGTCTCTGTCTTCATGCTTGGCCACAAATGTCGAATGCGGAGGAAGGCAGCGTGTAGGAAATTAGGCCTCAGGAGAAGATCTTTAGTCTGAACCACATCAAGGGTGAACTCTATACCCTCTTTTTCGTTTGGTGAGAGTACTTCCAGACTGCTTTGATCTACTGCCAACTCCTCAATTCTCTCTAGGGAGCAGAGCTGACTAGCCATATCAGCTGACAAGGTGGTCCATTGTTTTAGTAATGGGAGCAGGAGTTGAGTGCGAGATGTCCCCGAGATGCTCTTTACATGCTTCAGACATGCACCTATGCGGAGCTTTATGGCTAAGAGAGGAGAATACACTGCATGCAGTGCGAGGAATGCCAGGATAGAGCGCCGCATACCATGGGATAAATGGTTCTTCTTGTCGTTCTCAGCGCCTTCAGCAGTATTCTTCGAACCGCTGTTCAGTGCACTATTCGTAATTTCAACAATATAGTCCGCGTTTAATACGCATTCTTCTAATGAAGGAAGGATAATTGTGCGAAGGAACTTTTCGCAAGTTTCGAGGGTCATCCACTCGAGCGCTTGGGTCTTATCGTACAAACTCTCCTGACTCCATTTGTGCGTCGTAGCCGATGCGTTAACGTAGAAATTCCCTAGCACTGCAACGAGGTCTGCAGCAGCTCGTCTGACCTTTCTAGATGGGTCATTCAAAGCTGCTATACCATATGGAAAGATAGCTTGATAATCGACGCCACTGCAATCACTCTGCTTTAAACGGTTCTTTGCCATGTCAAGAGCGCCAACTCTGGCTAAAGTCGGATATGGTCCACACCATATTCTCATGAGAAACGAGAAGTAGAAAGGCTCTTTGCTAGCATGTTCGCGGCGGAGGGGTGGCATTTCGTCGAAGATAGCGATATTGCTTGGTCCGGCTAGCGCTGATAAGTAAACGGAGCAAAGGTCGCCAAAAATATCCAAGGATTTATATCTAAGGCATGATCCAACTACCTGCGTCTGAATCTTGCTGACTCGTTCGACTGCCGCCTCAAAACTCTCAGCTTGAGGTTCAATTCCAGTACTTTCTGTCATTTCAACATCTGTGCTTGTTTGAGCGGGAAGTAGTAGTTTTGGCCGGATTTGTATGTCGAGCCTCATCTCTAGTTCATCTAGATCGACATGTGTATCATCGATAGCTAGGATGAAGATATCGCGAACATCTGACTCCACTTGAGAAAGACGAATGATCGTGGACGCCAGATCCTTTCGGATCTCACCCTTTTCATCGACTTGATCATCGACTTTATAAGCGGCTAATAAGAGAGACTTGAATATGACCCCGGCCTGTTGCTGGCTTAGAACGGATGCGAGGAGAAGCGGCTCAATTAGGGGAAGACCTCTTGAGTCGCCTTTCTTATATATCCGATCTATTAGTGCAAGACACAGGCCATTTGCCAATTTCCCCAGATCATGCTCTTTACCAATATTAGCGAGCAGCTCAGGCAGATTCTGAACCTTTAACAAGGCTCGCGTAACCTTTCCAGACATCTGTTTTGCGGATCGGTACTGAGCAAGTACCGAGAGACATATCAAGCCAGGACGCAGGCTTTCCGTGGTCCATCCAGCAACCAGCTGCTCCATCAGCGCACTGATGGTGCTGTCCTCTAAATCACCCTTCGCAACATATACGGTAATCACCATATAACAGGCAATCTGGAGGCCGGGAACCTGAGACATAACCAGCGCATCCCTAATAGTAGGCCCTATTAACTGGAACAGACTTTGGTCGTTGCTTTTTTGTATTGCGGCGCGGCCAGACCGCATCCTGTCCAGCATACCATTGACGGCCTCAGTCATTATGCCAGCCCAAAAGGATATCAATGCGGGGTAGTGCTGATTCGCGCGGCACGTGTCGAGAGTATAGGTGGACAAGTTGGTAAGGAAGTCGGCATGATGTATGGCTCGGTGGACCAAGACTGCTCGTGGAGGCGATGTCAAAGACTTGACGTAAGGATCCAGAAATCTATAAACTTGTGGGAGATTGCTGGGTAGTATTGATAGCAATGTGACGAAAGCTGGAATGGTGTGGTATGGTAAAAACGTTGACAGAACGGTGGATGTATTGTACTCGTGAATTCTGAGCAAGAATTAGCGAATAGTTCGAGGCAGGCATCTGAGTCCCTGAGCTTACCTGAACCTCCTGATAAGCCATTCTATCGCCTTGATGGTCGGCATGAGACGCAGACGCGCTCCGGCAAGGCGAAGAAATGAGTCAACCCTTTTGTCGAGCTCTGCGTTCTCAGCAGCAGTCATCTGAATGCGGTCTTCATCCTGGCTCTGTTCGCTGAATATCGTGGTGCCGAAGGGAATGAACCGGGGATCCAGTTGGCAGAGCTCGTCGAAGCCCTCGCGACATATGCCGTAGAGTGTCTGAAAGCCCTGCACGGCGGCAACTCGAGGCTCGAAGATCAACGACTTGGAGTGGGCAGCCTTCTGAGCCTTGACGTCGAGGGTGGTCTTCGATTTCGCGGCAATCTGCGCCAATTGCGCAGCCAACGCCGTCGCCATTGTGATTTAATTTTGATAGGAAACCAACATTTGCGTTTGCGACACGGTGCTGACTAAATGCGGTTTTGCTGCCGCCTCGCCGGTTAGATTGATGTGAAGATACTCACGTCTTTCCACCAGTCTCAACCCAGCAACTTTTTTCCCACGTTTGGAATTATCGATAAGAAATTATTGCAGCACCCGCGGTATAATTATCACGGACGCTTATCCTGCCTATTGCGCACTACGTAGTACTGTACACTAGTGGGCGCAGGGGAATGCCCCGCCATCTTAGCATCAGGTCGCTTGTTACCTGCCCAGGTAGTTCTAGGTACCAAAAGTGGCCGACTGCTCCCTAACCCCAGTCTGGATTCTGAATCTCTTTCTCCGCGCATATCTACAAGTACCTCAAATGGGTACATACGTCGAATGAATGTATTGTAGGTATTACATGTACATGAGACCACACCCCGCAAGATACGGGTCAAATTTCTGGCTATAGACAAGCGAGAACAAACACGTTTCATTAGCCAGTATATCATGCTGCGTCTTCTTTGCAATGTATTAAGTGCTGACCGGGTAGTTGACTCACTTCTTGCCCTATGAATACCTATCTACCTTGGAGTATAAGACCGGCATATAAAACACGGTATTCATCGGTATATCCACCCGTTCTACGATTTCCCCTACCCTCAAGCAACAGTTTCATGCAAAACATACATAGAAATGGCCGTCAGTATTTACCTTAAATGTGCTCTGTTGGCTCTAAGTTGCTGACCCCTCCTAGAAACCGTACAATCAAATTGTGCTGTTCGGCGACTCGCTCTTTCAGGGCTGTAGCAACGTGCAGGATGGATTCTCATTTCATGGCGCCCTCCAGCACCGTAAGTGACACGCGCGATGTTGTCTCCTCGAGTGTCTCTTCTTGAGATTGACTCATAGTTAATCTCGGCTGTGCAGTTTGTGTGCGAGGCCTGGACGTCATCAACAGGGGTTTCTCAGGCTACAACACCAAAAATGCCTTGGAGTTACTTCCCCAGATATTCCTCCCGCCCTCCCCTACTAGTCCACGCATCGAATATTTGGTACTTCATAGCGTCTACTCCGCTATCTTTTCAACATTGTCTTCGATGTAGCCTGTACGATGTGATGAGGTAGAAGAATTACTGACTACTTGCTACCGTAGCTCGTCCTCCTCGGCGCAAATGATGCATGCTTGCCCATCCCCACCAATACTCAAGGAGTGCCTATTGAACAGTACAAAGAAAATTTAATTAAGAGTAAGTATATACATACAGAATCTCTGGCTTCCACCTACTGATTGCTATTCACTTATCGTGGCCCTAGACGTGGTTGCCCATGGCTGTCGATGGACGATATATGGTTTCCAGATACTGATTCGACTATAGTTGTCACTCATGAGCATATCAAGGCTCATAATCCAAAGATTCTGCTTGTAACTCCCCCGCCGCTTGATGAAATACAAAGCTATGCTACCGATCTTAAAAACGGTCACAAACAACGGGTTCGGAAGGCTGCCGTCAGCGCTCAATACTCCGAGACAGTCCGCCAAGTCACAGCAGAGCTGCCAGGCGTTGTATTGATTGACCTCCAGAAGGCTATTATGGAGACGGCGATCTCCATGACACCTGATTACGATCCATCTGGTCCGCCACTGGGTTACCCAGAGGGAAATAAGCGTGGTGCTTTAGAGCAGCTCCTCCCAGATGGATTGCATATGAGCGGCGAGGCGTACAGGGTTTTGTTTGACATTATCGAACCGCATATCAAGCTCCCAGATGACTACTATGTCTACCCAGACTGGAGAATTAGTGAGTAGTCTCGGTTTTTCTTTTTTCCTCCCCTTTTCTACTTCTACCAACGCTTTGATAGGACATCGACTGACGACTGTTTATCTATAGTGAATCCGGGGAATATTTAGGCAGCATCGGACCCGGTTACCATGTGAGATAGCCCGCAAGAAGTTGTTTCGTATTTCTACCCTTTACGTTTGAAGTTGAGTTTGATTTGTGTGGGAAGCCATAGATGTATACAGCAAATGAGGCTTATGAGGAAATACATGTAGGGACGAGATAGATGGATTCCCGGCGCTATCGCATCATGCTGGGGAGTGTTCCCTCATCAACGTTGAGAGTAGCTACCTACGTATGAGAAAGAAAGATAATCATCCACCGGCCCCGGGAGGTTGTTGACATCTACAGTGATGTTTACTGTGACAGCGCGGTATTGATAGGAGGAGTGTGTTTTTAATAATGAACTTAGATATACGTAACCTGTATGTACTTAGATCTAGCTATCTATGTATATAAATAAGTATACCTTACCCCTCCACAACTAACCTTACCTCGCCAGGTCTTAGGCGTATTAGGTACCCTAAGCCAAGTGGGGACTAGCCAGACAGAGCGGGATTGCCCCTACATGTGTTGCCTCTCGACAACGGGTTAGGGGGAGTGTATATATATATACCTACCACACGCCTAATTACCTTATAGTCGGTACTGTACCTGCGGACGGACTTAATAAGCCAATGAATAGCACTGTCAGTAGGTAGGTACATATGAGGTTCTGCTGGAACCTCTGCCAGATTGATCTTACTGTACTATATAACATGCTTCGTTAAGTGCAGAGTACCTACCCTGCGAGTTTGTATTAGTCTCCAAAGCCGTCACCAGCGTCACCAGCGTCACCCACCACCATCATAACCATCATATCATCTCGATCCCAGCTGCTCGGTTTGCAACCCCCGATCAGTTGTGCGAAATCAATCTTCATCAAGTCTCTCTGTCTCGGACCTTGTCTTGTCCCAACGAAGAGAGGCAATCCGGCCGCCTTGTTGTGCCTTGCACTAATCAGTTCCCACAGTTCACGTCGACCGTCGACTGCTCCCTTCGTTGCCTCCCTGTCTTCCCACCACGACGTGCATCTCTTATTCCATTCCTCTACACTACCGATTCTGCCTCACCTCACCTCGCCTCGCCCTGCCACCATCGCAACAATCGCCCGTACTGCAAAGTAGATTCAATTCATTACGTTCCCAACTCAATTCGCCAACGGCCCAGTTCTCGCTCAGTAGCTTCTGCCCGTTGCGTCTTTGCAACTACGCCTGGTGCTGTATCAAAGAACTCGAAAGCAAGGGAGCCTGTCTCCTCGAACGAAACCGTGAGGGCTACTCTACGACATCATTGATCCTACGATATATACACTCGCAACACCGTCCTCTATCCCTGCCCGCGTCGAAGGCTCTTGTGTCGAACCCCATATATCTACGATTTTATATACAAGCTCTCAAAGTTTAGTGGCACGGAGGACGGTCTTGTTGTCTGCGTTGGCGAAGCGACCACTGGGTCCTCTGCGATGAGGAGGTGGTGGTGGTGGACCTCATCGATTGGAAACTCAGGTTCAAGGCCGTAGTATTCATTCTGAGACTCCGCATACGTCCAAACATACCTGCTTCCTGCTACCGAGTGTTCCTTGCACTGCTTGTCCTATGCTATGAGCTGTTGTTCCAAGCTCTTCGAGCCCCAAGTCCCACGATTTCGTCGCCGTCCGGAATCACCCCAGTTCCTGTAGAGCTCCACATCGCCTTACTATACTACGTACCTATACAGTCTCACCTACATTAATATCCAGTTCAAAGGTATCGCCAGCTTGGTGTGGGGATGGATCCTCGGTTCCCGGCTACTCGCGACGAACTTTACAATGTCCAGATGGACGTCAAGCAAATACAGGTTGTGCAGAATAGCCACGCAGACAGACTCTCCCGTCTAGAGAAGAGGCAGGCAGACGACGCTGCCATCAAGTCAGCCTGGAACTCTCCTTTCCCCAGTGCTCTGAGCGGCACCCCGCAACATGGTAAGCTATCATTCACACAATATTCAACGTGGGCAGCTCTCTAATACACCCCTTTGTCTCCAGGTCCGATACAGATGCCATCAAGCGAGGTCTTTGACGACTTCGAAGAGCAAGGCCAGAGTCTTCTAGGCAGCCTTCACCTTGACGCCGAAGATGAACCAACTAGACGGGGTGCAGCATCCAGAGCCAACAGTGTGCGTTTCGACGAAAGTGCCTTGCAGGGCTCTAGTTGGGGGCACAACGGCCGTCAGTCGGGGGATTTTGGCCCCATTCGACCGGGGAGCGGACTAGGTACCCATGGAATGATGGAACGTTCAATGTCGCATAAGTCGGACGGCAGACACAGCTCGGCCGGACATTCGGTGCATTCAACTCATTCCCATCACTCCGTCGCTTCCGGGCGAGGAAGTAGTTTGGGTTTGGACACTACTTTCACGCCGGGCGGCCACGAAGACGACTCGCCAGTGGGCATTCCGGAACCGCCACCGGGCTTCTTCATATTGGGCTCGGTTCCGTCCATTGTTAGATGCTGGCTTACACCCAACTTTTCTCATGACACCCTCCTGTATGCGGACATCTGTACTGGGTCGCAGAAGTCTATGATAGAGTTCTCGTTGATCAAGGACTTGGACTTAGTAGATGACATCCACCGAGATCTGGACGGAGTTCACCGCATTCGGCTACATGTGTATCTCACGGAAGCAACGGTATCCCATTCAAATCCACGAGGTCATAGTCCTGCACCTCACATGCCAAGTCTGGGGTGCACTTTTGAAGTAGCAGGTATGGATCAACCCGACATTGCTGATGCAAGAAAAGCTATTCGCATTTTCGTGGGCAGCGAGACTCTGAGGGAGCACTCGGCGGATGTACTTTTCTCGCAAAATCGAATGACGCTTTTTAGCAGTGATCGCGAAAAACTGTCAGTGCCATTCGTACGACCTGAAGATCACGGCGCTTTCAAGAACATTCGCACTATGGCCGTATTCGCTGAGAAGCCCAAATTGAATGCCACAGCTCGTCCTTTTGTTCTTGGCGAGCCAAAGAAGCTGACGGCTGTTAATGTAGCCTCTGAGTTGGGACAAGCCAAAGCAGTTCAGGATGAGATTGATTCTCAAGAAGTTAATACACCTGTATCAGAGCAGGCCAGTCAACAACCCGGGACTGCAGATGCCAGTACAGTATCTGAGAGTGGTGGTGAGAGTGAGAGGCTATCAAAGGAAAACAGCGTGCTCGAGCATCCGGCTATTAAAGATAAAGATACACAACCACCGGCGCGGTATGCCTCTAGTGATGGCACTCGTCGCGCATCTGGAGCGGGCGGTATTTGGAACTCGTGGCGCCAAGGAACAGCGACCAACGGCGGCGACCAAAAGGACACTATGCCCTTGAGTGGATATCAACCTGCGGGACGAGGGCGCAGCATGAAGATTCTGAAGCCGACGAAATCGACGATATCGTCTTCAGCCCGGACGGGCGCGGCTTATGAGCCGGCACCACCGCCCAGGAGCAGTGGGGAGCAGCGGCGCAAGAGCCAAACGGTAACTGAGGGAAGCGCTGGTAGCGCGATCCGATGGGAGTCGAAAAGAACGTCAATTGGTGGGGCAGAGACCAATGCCGCTTCAACGAACCGTGAGGTTCGAAGTGTATCCAGCACTCCTCGAACATCGACTAATCCCGTTGGCGGAGCATCGGCTTTCTCGTGGATGACACCACCAAGCAATCCAAGGCCCCCGACGACAGCAGCTGAGTGACCTGTTACTCCAATTAGGAGGAGGAGGAGAAGATTGGTTGATCGTAGCTTTGGACCGACGCTCTTCAGTCACTGCCACAACGTTTTGATAGCTTCTCCTAGCTAGCAGCACTTATGTAATACGGAAAATCCAATAAAAGGCATTCATTCGCAGGCTATATTGTAGCAGAATTCTTGTGGGTGCAAAGCGCAGTGTTGCATTTATATGCACACGTCTTTATTTCTCCCTCGCTTTTCCGGTATCGTGAAAAGAAGAGAAAATGATGTAACCACCGATGACGCTAGATAAGATAGAGCACTAAGATAGGTAGCTTTGCTGCTTGCTACAACAATCCAAGATCATCTACTAAGGGATGCACAAGCGCCGAAGACCAAGATGAAGAAAAACGACATCGACTATTCGCTCTACCTGGTGACGGACTCGACGCCCGCCATCCTCGGCGACAAGGACATCTGCGAGGTTGTTGAGGCGGCGCTGCGGGGCGGCGTCACCTGCGTCCAGTACCGGGACAAGACAAGCGACACGAGTGTGTTGGTCCAGACGGCCCGCAAGCTGCACGCGATCACGCAGAAGTACAACATCCCGCTGCTCATCAACGATCGCGTCGACGTCGCCCTCGCCGTGGGTTGTGAAGGGGTTCATATCGGACAAGATGATCTAGGTACGTGCGCATGCGTCTTCGGTAATTCCCGCTTTCGAGTGCGGGAATGGCCTGTCATTGGAGGAAGCGTGAGCGCGCGGAGCTAATGCACACTATTGCACCGCGACAGACATCGAGTCGGCGAGGAAGCTCCTCGGCCACGACAAGACCATCGGCGTCACGGTCAGTAATGCCGCCGAGACGGCCGCGGCGTGTGAAGGCGGGGCGGATTACCTGGGCATTGGGACCGTCTTTGCTACACCAACGTAAGTCGAACAATCGTTTTCTCGTGGATGAATACGTAGGACTGACCCCGAGCGCGATAACGCAGCAAGGAGAACACAAAGAGTATCATCGGCGTAGATGGCCTCCAGCAGATACTGCTACAACTCGCGCAGGCGAATTCGACCGTCAAGACGGTGTGCATTGGCGGCATCAATGCGTCTAACACCTCGCGCGTTGTGTGGCAGAGCAGGGTCCCCGGCAAGGGGCTCGATGGCGTCGCCGTCGTAAGCGCCATCATGGCCGCCGCGGATCCGGAGGCGTCGGCGCGGGAGTTGGGCCAGCTCGTCAAGGCGCCGCCCGCCTTTGCCGAGGGCGTCGTGACGGAAGGTCTGCAAAGCCGCCCCCCTGAGGAGCTAGTTAAGCTAGCTCCCCAGGTCATCCAGGCCGTTGCGCAAAGAAAGCCGCTCTCGCACAACATGACCAACCTCGTTGTGCAGAATTTCGCTGCCAACGTCGCTTTGTGTGTCGGTGCCAGTCCGATCATGGCGAACTATGGCGAAGAGGCTAAGGACCTCTCGAAACTAGGCGGTGCGCTTGTCATCAACATGGGAACCGTCACGCCGGAGGGATTAGACAACTACTTGAAGGCACTCAAGGCTTATAACGTGGCTGGAGGACCTGTGGTTTTCGACCCAATTGGGTAAGTCCCGGCATTGTCTCGTCCTGATCTCATGGCTGACCCTGACCTGGAACACCGCGGTAGTGCTGGGGCTACAGCTGTTAGAAGAGCCGCTACGAAGAAAATTCTTGGAGGCGGCTACATCGACGTGATAAAAGGCAATCGCTCCGAGATTCTCTCTTGTCTGCCAGGCGGCTCGACGGTGCAGCAACGCGGCGTGGACAGCGCAGAAGGCGAAGTTGACATCCGAGAGCTTGTATCAGCCCTCAGAGAACTCGCCACGCTCCGGAAGAACATCGTAGTCATGACAGGGAAGACGGACTACGTCACGGATGGCGGCCACGTCTACAAAATAGAGAATGGACACGAATACCTAGGCATGGTTACGGGCACGGGCTGTTGCCTCGGGACAACAATATCCGCCATGATCGCGGCGTGGCCTCAAGACAAGCTCGCTGCGACCGTTGCTGGCCTGTTGCACTACAACATTGCCGCCGAGCTGGCGGCCGAGAGACCAGATGTCAAAGGGCCAGGAAGTTTCGTACCAGCGTTCCTCGACGAGCTCTACAAGGTTCGGGTGGCTACAACTAAGGAGGATCATGGGTGGCTCACAAGAGCCAAACTTGGCGTACTTTAACTACGTGTTTGGCCATTAGATGAAAAGGCTTACAAGCTCGCGTATCAGCCCATCAACCCAATATTACTCCGGATAGAGATTACAGTTGCCCGTTTGATCTTAGTAAACTACTATCCAGAGAAAATCTAACCTCATCCAGACCCTGGAAGCTATATCGACCATTTCATGGTCTTAAAATGGTGAAAAGTTCAAAGAGAGCCCGATTATCTCTTACTTTCTAATAGGTAGGACAAGGATGTACTCAGAAGATAGGTAACAGACAAGAGAGTAAGCAATCTGGACGCCATAAGTTACATGTAGGTATAGGTATGAGTACCTCTAAAAGTACCTCTGCTAGGTACGCATACGTAATATACTTATTGCATGCAGTCAGCCCCGCCCCCGCACCTCAGATCTCTACATCCATTGTCCCGGTAGCATAGCACATCATTCTGCCGGCATCACGCTCGGAGCTCGGGATCTATCTGCTCTATTTCGTTTTAAATTTACTTGGGGGGGTTTTTTTATCTCGTTACCACTTATCTAGTGAATTGATTAGTATTATATATAATCACGCCTCTATGACCTTTTTACGTGTCGCTTTGAGACCACGAGCAACAGTCCAAGCCTATCAACAGTTGCGAATCAGATTTAGCCCTCCTCTCTCTGTGCATCCCCTCGGCCTGAAATTATCGTCCACCATGTCGGCGCCCTCGAGACGGCTTCGTGAGTTGTAAACTATAGCACTCATGCTTGTCTGTTGCAGTAGGACTAATACATTCGTGTAGACAACCCTGTCATCTTGTCAGTAAACTCCAGAAAGGCATGATTTACTCATAATTTGATTACGCCACTGGTCTAGTGTGATCAGAGATGATGAGTGCTGGGTTGGGGACATTGTATCAGAGCTGACGACATTAACATCTAAACAGCGTCTGCGACCTTCAAGACAAATTCCGCAATGCAATATGGCAGTTTGACAAAATGTACGATATCACACATACACAGACGTATAAGCAAACTAAACACAGCACTCAAGAAATTCGGAACCATCAAATCCAATGAGCCAGCACCCTCACTCCAGCCCCTCACGTCCCACGACACAAAAAGCTCTTGGTTTAAATAACTAACTCCCCGCCAGCCTCCTCACATCCCAAAAAGTGCTCCGCGCCGCACAGATCCTGCAGATCCCCATCGTCGTGACGACACAAAACGCAGGAAAGCTCGGCCCGATCGTACCCGAGTTACAGCCGCTGATCAAAGACGCGGCCGTGCACGCGGACAAGACGTCGTTCAGCATGGTGGTGCCCGAGGTGTCCTCGCACGCGCTCTTCTCGTTGTCCCCGGCGACGACGACGACGGCGACGAGGCGCGAGGTCATCATCGTGGGGATCGAGAGCCACATCTGCGTGACGCAGACGGCGCTGGACATGCTGGCCCGGGGCCACAGGGTCTACGTCCTCGCGGACGGCGTCAGCAGCTGCAACGAGGAGGAGGTCCCCGTGGCCCTCGCGCGGCTGCGCGCCGAG
This sequence comes from Xylaria castorea, assembly GCA_022495115.1. Classification (NCBI taxonomy): domain Eukaryota; kingdom Fungi; phylum Ascomycota; class Sordariomycetes; order Xylariales; family Xylariaceae; genus Xylaria; species Xylaria castorea. The sequence continues at coordinate 758,705 of MU382629.1, read as the reverse complement.
GGGGCCGTCGTGACGACGTCCGAGAGCTGGATCTACGAGACCATGGGAGATGCCGGCATCGCCGAGTTCAGGGACATTGCGAAGCTTATCAAGGAGACCAGCGCCGATACCAAGACGGCGCTATCCGGGCTTTTAAGCAAGATTTAAGTCAGGTGATGGGGGGAAGGGGGGCTTTGGTATCTTAGACATGGTTCAACGGATAGAATATAGTATATCGGCTTTTCTTAACTTTGGGATGATAACTCATTGGAGCTAAATGGGAGGAATCGACGTAGCTTAAAAGAGACGTCTATCATATAGACAACTTTTGCCCCTAATTTGATCAATCGCTAGTATTCAATAAAAGACTACATACAGTATGGTAAAAACCGCTCAATTTTCATAATATCTCCTAAATCTGCTTTGTAGCATACCTAGCTTAACAACGCTATCACTTAGCTTCCCCCTCGAGCTCTTTACAGCACAGGGGTTTCAGGGGCAGCAGGGATAAGGTAAGTAGTGATAGACCTAGCAGCCACACTACCACTCAGCGTCCCATCCGTCGCGACGGAGACGGTCGTCGCCGCGCAATCGTGCGAAGCATCCGTGACCCAGGCAGTGGCCTGCGTAGCCGTCGCCGCGCCGCCGCCACTGACCTTGATGGAGACGTTGCTAGCCGAGGCACCGGTGGAGATGACGACGACGGCGACGCTCCCGTCGGCGTTTTTGAAGGCCGTGCTCTTGACCCCCGAGCCGCCCGAGGTGGCGACGCGGACGGCGCCGGGGCGCACGAAGCGGCTCCAGTTGGCGAAGGCCCAGAGGCGCTTCGAGACCTCGATGTTGTACGGGGACTGCTGGTCGACCCTGATCATCTTCTCGTTGGTGTTGGGCGACGGCCACTGCACGCCCTCCCAGTACAGGTACCCGGACACCTGCGTGCCCGTGACGGCGTTGTAGATGTTGTTGGCCCACGTGTAGCCCTCGCCCGCGCCGCCCCCGCCGTACCACGTCGTCGTCCACCCGCCGTTCAGGTCGCACTGCTCCGAGAGCCAGACGGGCACCTTCGTGTTCATGGGCGAGTTGGAGCCGCCCGTGTACGTGTGCGACGTCACCGTGGCGAGCATCGACTCCGCGTTGGCTGATTTGATGGCGTTCAGCATGTTCACTTGATTTCCCCAGCCTTCCGACTCGCAGCATCCGATGCCGACTTGCGAGGTTAGGTTTGCGGCCTGCAAGGTTGCGTATAATACCTTGATGAAGTCGGCTGCTTGCGCGCCGTTGGAATTCATTCCTGCCTGTTTAATTGTTAGATTTCATCAGATTGGGTCGGGTGGGCAGGGTTCAGTTGGCTGCCATCTATAACATCTAAGCTTAGATGGTTGACCCCATCCGATCTGGCATACGATAGCGCCGCGAAAGGGGTGACAAGATATACGTACTAGATAGAAATTAGCTCGCGTACCACGGTATAATACAATTGATGATCCATAGTAGAAACATACCGTAGCCTGGAGAGAACTCCGGTTCGTTCAGGAAACCAATACTACTACTAGTTAGATTCATGCCGCATACTGTGACCAGACTTTCTTTTCCAGCCCGAAAAAGCACGGAATTGCGGGAACTCACCGAGTAATCGGGACACCAGCCTCGCCGTAATACTTGACATATTGCACGAAGTAGTCTGCGTACGCTCTGTTATAACACTAGAGTCAATAATGCCCACTTATGGCAAGAATCACCCGAGGTTTCGGGAGCTTGCAGGAGTAGCGAGTGCAGAATATGCCCATGGAGGCAATTCATGTCTCAGAGACATGTCGAATGGGGGAATAAAAGACTCCAGCGGACTTACTGTCTCCAATCACCGCTCTGGCAGTTGGTCCCAGTGACACCGCACAGAGTGCCGCCGTTATTCTCGTTGTTATTCGTCTTCACTGCACACGGGCTGGTATTAGCAATCAGAAGCGATACTGCCTAAGGGAAAGGGTGTACGTATATAAAGCCAAAAACTTTACTAGTTAGATCAAAGCCAACACAACTCTTGAAGGGGAGCCGAAAATACCCCTTTTCCACATGTTCGCCATGGTAAATTATGAACTAAGTAACTCACTATACCCCGGCGCACTCCAAGCATCACCATAGATCTGGCGCACACCGTACGTCTTGTACGCCTCCTGACTGACAAATAATTGGCCACTGTCCTTTCCATCCCAGGAATACTGGGGGGCCGCCTTAGGGCCTCCGGGGTTCTTAGGTGCAACTGACAGCCTCCAGTGTTAGCCACTATCACATCATCTGGAGCAATATCTATACGAAGTTCGAGAGCACGCAAAGCTAAGCAAGAATTGCAGCTCAAACACAAAATTTCTTCTCTTGAACTAGAGTAGAGTAGAGTGGGGGAAGAGGGTCCCGGGGATTAACTAACAGGTGTTCATATGATCGGAGCTCGAGTCCGGGCTGGAGCCGATGCCGTTGCGCACAATCGACAGCCCGGCACCGGACGTGGTGTTGAAGAGCAGGTCGAGCAGGTAGCGCTGCTTCGTCTTATCCGACATGTTCGTGATGAGGTTCGCGCGCTGGAACGCGAACGAGCACTGTGAATCAAGATTCGGCCTTCAGTCAGTTGTCGCCCCATTCTCGAGCGTGAAGCGTAGAAAGCTCAGAGTTATGATTCTGGCCGGAAAAAGGGAGCCAATTCATACTCTTAAACACGACCGAGGAGAAGAATGACACTGAGAAGATCACTTACCCCAAACCCGTCCATCGTCTGGTAGGTCTTCGTCAGATCGACCGTGATCGTCGACGCCTGGCGAGGCGCGAGATCCAGCCATGAGGGCAGTGCAGTAGCGAGCGGCAGCACGCCAGCAAAGGCGAATGTCTTCATCTTCGTTATCGTCGAACAGGTCTGCAATAATCCGTCGAGTAGTATAGAAAACTAACAGTAATAATTCGTCAAGCACAACATAGAAAGATAAGTGAAGCGCCCTGGAGGTCATATATCTGTACCGCAAGGTCTAAGCACCTATTAATGTGCTATTTAAATCTACCGGCTTTACCTCCTCCAATAGCTAACTCCCCAGCCACGTCCTCAGACCCGAATGTTTCTCCAGCTACCCTAGGACCCTTCCGGGCCCTAGAGGTTATGCAGGCTCGTCGTTTACGTTTTGCGGCTGTTGACTTTAAAATTGCGGTACGAAGTCTCCGAAGCTCTGGGTGAGGTTAGTAAGCTTAACAACGCTCATGGGCATCTGGCCAAGGGCGGGTAAATAGTTGAGATAGTGCCTCTTCGCCGACATATTTAGCCATGAAAAGACTTAGGTGGTTCTGGCCACGAGACGATGCTGTTTGCTTGGTACCGCAATGACCATTGCCGAGGTCAGGGTTTGGTCGGTTGTCCATGCTGCTGTTGGGTAGTGAAGGGCTATTTTCGGTACCACCTTGCCGGGTCTTCCCCGGACGAGTTGTATTAGACTTTCTTGGAAGCAAATCTACAGAGGCTAATTTGGAAAGAGGGGGGAGATGACTTTATAAGAAAACAGTCGCATCCTACATCGAAGGACAACATCACATGGGGAAATGGACAGAATATTAATAGCAAATGAGCATAATCCATCTAGCTAACGAGATGGTGCTGATTGTATTCATATGTTGTCATATTGACATATTTATATACGCACACTTTAGTGCCTTAAATAGACGACGAGGTCTAATCTTTGAAGCGGGTAATGAAGAAGTAGATGATCGAAATACCAAATGTGGCACGCTGTTCAGTTCGCTACGCTCGAAAGAACGTCATTTGGTCAGCTGAGCTCCCCTGTAACTGACGCGTGTTCTTCTTTATGAGAGAACAAATGATCAGGCGGTTGCGCTCGCTGACTGAGCCGCATTGCGGGATTCACGCTCGAGCAAAGTTTCCATGAAGCCATTGGCAGGCTTGGAAGCCTTGATTTCTTTAGCGACTTGATGATCGATATCGAGTTGTTCATCGGTCCAAAGAGGTTGGTCGGGCTGGGCATTCGCCTCACCAACACCAATAAAACCGCCTTCGGCAGCCCAGTCGGAAGTACGCTTGATGTTCAGCTTTGTCCAGATTTTATCAATAACATCAACCAGCTGGTCGCGATATTCCTTAGTATGCCCGGGAGTTGGTGTAATGCGAAGACGTTCCTGGCCGACGGGCACAGTTGGATAGTTGATTGACTGCACATAGATCTGATAATCGCTCAGCAGCATGTCTGAAGCCTGCTTAGCAAGCTCGGCATTCCCCACTAGGATAGGGATAATATGCGACGGATTCGGAATAACTGGAATATTTCTTGCATCTAAAGCCTCCTTGACGGCTCGCGTATGAAGTTGCTGTAGCCGTCGGTCTCCTTTGTAATCCATTTGATACTCAATCGCCGCTGTAGCACCAGCCATGGTAGCCGGCGGCAAAGATGTCGTGAAGATGAAGCCAGGGGCAAGAGACCGAATCATGTCTATGAGTTTGTCACTCCCAGCGATATAGCCACCCACACAGCCATAAGCCTTTCCAAGAGTACCAGTAATAATATCCACCCTGTCCATGATGGTGCCTTGGGGTTTGCCCTGTTGATGGGCTTCGAAATCGAGATGCTCAGCAACACCAGCGCCGTGCGGGCCGTACATTCCGACAGCATGAACTTCATCCAAAAACGTGATCGCACCATACTTATCGGCAAGGTCACATATCCCTTCAATAGGTCCAATAGAACCACACATGCTGTAGACGGACTCGAAAGCAATAATCTTGGGTACATGCAGGGGTAACGAGGCTAATTTAGATTCGAGGTCTTCAAGATCATTGTGCTTGAAAACAATCTTCCTCGTACCCGAGTGACGAATGCCTTGAATCATTGACGCATGATTTAAGCTGTCAGAGAGAATCACGCAATCAGGCATTTTACTACCGAGGGTTGCGAGAGTAGCATCGTTAGCAACATAACAGGAGCTGAACACAAGCGCAGCCTCCTTGGCATGCAGCTTAGCGAGGGTTCCCTCTAGTTCAATCGCATGTTTGTTATGTCCAGAAATGTTTCGCGTGCCTCCAGCGCCGGAGCCATACTCCTCGAGGGTTTCGTGCATCTCCTTGAGAACTTGAGGGTTTCTACCCATGCCGAGATAATCATTAGAGCACCACACAGTAACTCGCTCCTCCCTTTTAGCCCCATGAGCTTGCGGAAACTCTTTGGCAAGACGGTTGATGTTGTTGAAGTACCGGTACGACTTATCTTTGTGCTTCTTTTCGAGCTCCGTCTCGTAAAAGCCGGTGTAGTCGAACTTGGCATTTGGATCACTGGGGACCGTGGTCGCAGCAGCCATGTTAGCCTTCCGGCTGGCTGGGGCTGCTCGGGGGAATTGGACTGCGGGTGGACGTCAGACTCTATTTTCCCGTTGCTTGTGTGGGATAGGACATACCACTGTCACGCGGCGCAAACACGGGGGCGTCGACAGCACGAGCCTCTTTGGGGCGGCTTGTGTGAATCTTGGCCTTAGAGTGGCCAGACAAGGCACGGGCGCCCGAGACGGCAGAGGTACGAGCCATTGGCACCGGGGCCTTGCAGCCGACGCGAGCCGACTGGATGGCAAGCGCCTTGCCCATGACGGGGCATCGCTGTCCAAGAAGTTGAAGCTTAGAGATGGTGCCACCGCATTGAGAAGCCTGAGGCCGGGTGGAAGTCGAGAGGGCACGTAGAGTGGCCGGACTCGCTTTCTTTAGAAAGGGGCACATGGCCTTAGACTGGCGAAGAACCGCATCCATGATGAGCGACTCGGGCAATCTGTACAGTTGTGTGCGTTATGCGAGAGTTAAAGACACAGCCAGGCCTACAAAGCCGAACAAAGATATACAAGTAAGAACTTGGTCAGAAAGCGATTGAGGGCGTTTCCAACCAAAACTCTACTCTCCTTCTACAGCACCGACGTGTAGACAAGGAGTGGCGGTCAGATCCTATAGAGTCAAAAAAACAGCAAGTAGTCGGAAAGAGGTAAGACTCAAAGAGGCGAGGTGAGACCGCATGTACTTTTATGTGTCGACACCGTCTGTCACCTTTCACCACTGCCACTGGTCCCTAGTCCCCGGTCCCCACTATCGGGGACTAGCCCACGCTGCAGCACGGTGACTCGCAGTGGGCGCCGCCCCACCAAGCAAGCCAATTACCAATAAGATCAGCCGAGTTTGACCACTTTGCGCAGTCCATGTAACGATTATCTGACCATCCATTGGCCAGCCTGGATAGCCTTACCTAATACACGGATCCTGCACGGAAGTGCTAAAGTTTAGCCAGTCGGTATCTTAGCATTCCGACCTTTCACAGTTTCCTCGATAGGCAATTATACAATTCAAATCGGCTATTAGGGCGAAAGATCGCAACCACTTCATATCTTGTCGCGTCTTACGTAAGTAATCAACCAGCCTGAGCTTACCATTTTTGCAAGGTATACTATACATAAGAACCATTGTCCGAACTTCGCACTTCTCTCCGGACCACGGGGACAGATCATAATGTACTCCGTACAGTAGCTTGAATATCTATGTACAGCATGCGGAACCTACAGTAGTCCAATGCACGCCCCACATGGGATATGTGTTCAGTGCACATTGCGCGAAAGGGTCTAATGCTTTGGGTTAGGTAATTATATAAATATAGATATCTCTCATGAAAGAATAGCAACCACGGAGGAGATTCGGTGTTTTACGAAGACTTAGCATAGATATCGCGAAGATAAAACAAACGTTTTCGGATCAAATATAAATTCATATTAGTTAACTAAAGACTGGTCCGCCCATTTGGGGGAAAGCCCCGGTTTACCCGAACCCGCTCATAACTAGTGGCGCCATGTCTTTCCCTGGCGGTAATACCTTGCTTGGTCAATTATCATTATTGCTGGAATCCCCCCGACAGGTCATTCCTCAATCGCGGCTACCGTATTTGTCCGAGCTGGAGCCGTACGAATCGCCGTCATCGCGGCGGTTGGAGGAACCAGTGTTGCCGGAGCCGTACGAGTCCGTGTTGCTGGAGCCATATGAGTCCGCGTCCTTGCGGCTGGAACCGTACGAGTCGTTGTTGCCGGAGCCGTAAGAGTCGCTCTTGCTCGTGCCATAAGAATCGTTATTGCTCGAGCCGTACGAGTTGTCATTGTCCCGGCGGCTGGAGTCAGTGTTACTGCTCCCATAGGAGTCGTTGTTGCCTGACCCGTAAGAGTCGCTCTTGCTCGTGCCATATGAGCTGTCGTCGTTGCGGCGGTTTGAAGAGCTGGTAGAATCGTCGTCGTTGCGGCTGGAACCGTACGAATTGCTGTTACTAGAGCCGTACGAATCATTGTTGCTAGAGTCGTTGTTGCTCGAGCCGTATGAGTTCTTGTTTGAGGAGCCGTACGAATCAGTGTTGCTGGAGTCGGTGTTGCTCGAGCCGTATGAGTTCTTGTTTGAGGAACCGTACGAGTCGTTGTCGTTGTTAGACGATCCGTAGGAGTTATCATCGTTGTTGCGACGGTTGGAGGAGTTGTCACCAGCTCCGTAAGAGTTGTCGTTGTCCCGGGACGACTTGTTGGAGGAACCGTACGAGTCGTTGTTGGAGCCATAGTTGTCGCTGGTCGAGGTGTCGTTATCCCGTCGGCTAGAGCCGTAGGAGTCATTGGAGCCGTAGCTCTGCATGTTGTCTGTCAGTATTCTGTTCGTCTCATCATAGATGTCCCCGGTGAAGAGTAGGCTTACGTCGTTGTTATTACCGCTGTTATAAGACATGGCGATGGATTGTGTTTAATCAACAAGATGATATATGTATAATTGGCTGGGTGTAAGTGTCTAGTAGGAGGTTGACAGAGACAAGATCTTGACAGAGAGGGTGGGCTCTATTATACCCATCAAACCCCCCATCTTGAAGACAGGTTCGACAGGCTCCCTCTTTGAGTAGAGGCCCTCTTTCAGCTGCCCATTCCCAGATACGTGAGGGGTAAATCCGGGACGAAGCTTAGCTTCGCCATGGGTAGCTATGTAAGTAAGATAAAGGACGTCACCGCTGAAGCTACTGTATGTCGTGCATTCGGCGAGGGCGACATGACCGGGAAGGCACGTCATGCCTTTGTTCGCGATACCTCGGCCACGTGTACTATCCGTCAGGGTGGGTGTTCTTGAGTACGCAGTAAAATAGGATCACCCACGACTTGAGCCACATATGATGTAACGGGCTCTGGAAGGGGACGTCTGTTAGTACCTAGCGAATAGTACACGATAAACATGTAGCTAGCTCATCGAGCTACATGGGCGCGATTCGTCATATCCGATAGTGCGAGAAGATGCCGGTTGCCCCAATCGAACCATTGCCCCTCTTTAGACTGCTTATACGGACAAGTGCGATTGATCTGCAGATGTCCCCCAATATTTCTTTCAGCTGTGTTCTGAATACTAGGCTTGTCGATCTAAGCTGAGGCCTCATCACTGTTAGACTACTACTACTGTAGGGATTGTGCATTGCGTCAATTCTTAACACGGATTAGCTACCTTACCTCTAGATAGACTTATGGTGAATGCGTGTTCTGAGTCTGTTCTGAGGTCGCCTACATGCAGTATGAGAGGTGAGTAGCGCTTTCGGCAAAGCCACACCGGTGACGGCTAGACCGCTAGCGCTCCTCGAGATGCCAAGGAAATTAGATCCCCCAATTCCCTGTATGCAGCGATCAACCTGATCTACTAGAGGATCCACACCTAGAAACCCTCTCTGCTAGCGCAGAGAGGGCTTTAAAAATGTGAATCAGGTCATAATTCATGAATCACTTGGCAGTTGCCCCACTACTAAATTTATATATAAATCTGACTTTCTGTGAGTAAATTACTATGTGTTCTATTATAACTAGATAAATCGCTATAGATATATAGATTAGCAAATTGAGTGTATATGTTATTTAGTACTAGAAAATGCGTTTTTTAGTGTTTTAAGCCCGTTGTAAACAATTGGAGCTACTTTATTGTATGCGTTTTTTAACTTTTAAATCGCTTTTGAAGCGTTTGTATTGCTTGCGTAGGACTATTAAGCAAATCGTTTTTTTTGTTGCTTTTATTGTTAATAGCTTAAATAGCTTTATTTACGTTTATTTTAAACGAATTTTTGCTTTTAATAGTGTAGTAGGACCGATTTAGGCTATAAAGAGGCTTATTGAAGTTATACAATAGAATAAGTATATCGACCGATTTAGAACTATTTACAGATTTGGCGGCAGCTTTCGAAAGCACTAAAAGCACAAAGAGAGGCTTATTTTCGTATATAATTTACTCCGGAAAAGGTTGTGAGGTTGTATCGATTTAAAAAGATGGCTGTTTTTAAAGCTTTTTATTTTGATTTAAGGCTTAAAAAGGGTGTTTAAGACCGCAAAGGATAAAATTGTTAACTTTTTTAACCTTTTAAAGCTAGTTTTGCATGTAAAAATAGCGCTGTTTAAATGGCTGCTACTTTTCCCGAAGAGCTGTTTTTTTTGCTTTTTTTTATGCTTTATATGCTTTTATTTCGCGATTGTGTTGTTTTCGAGCTTTTTTTTCGCGTTTAAAGGTTTAACGCTGTTAAAGATCGGCGGTAGTAAAGCTATTGTATTGTTAACTAAAAGGTTTATAAAATCGGCGTTTAGTTTTGTTTGCAAAAGCTTTTTTGCAATTAAGCGTTTTGCGTACGTGTTAATTGTTAGCTTTTTTTAATATAATAGCTTGATTAAGCGTTTTATATAGGCTTCGCAAGGCTGCTTGCAAAAAAGACGATAATATTAGATTTGTTGTATTTACGTGCTTTTGGTGTAAGTATTTAGCAAACTGTTTAGCTTGTGTAAAAATATTGTTTTGCGGAAGCAATAAAAGGAGTTTTAGAGTACTAAAGCTTGCTAATTTAGCTTTTAGTTTATTAACTACTTTAAATGGGTTTTAAAAGTAATAACTAGCTAATTTAAAAGCAGTTTTTAGGTTGTAGGTAGTAAATTTAGCGCTATATATACGATTTAGGGCTTTAACGAAGTTGTTTCGAAAAAACGTAACTTTTTTGTTGCAAAAGTGCTTTTAAAATATTTGTTAATGTTTTAACTTTATAGCTTTAAATATAAGCAAATTTAAAAGCTAAAAAAGGTATGTAAAATGTAAAAGCATAAACAACAACATTATATTGTATTACAAGCAATATTTTTTAGCTTTAATATTAATATAGCTTGTAAAACTGTTAAAGGTTAAAAAACGCTAAATTAGCTTTTTTTTTAGCAGTTTTTTTATCCTTTCTTTAGCTTAAAAGCTATTTTTGCGGCTATTTAGTGTTTTTTTGCACTTGTTAACGCTAAACTACTGCTGTAAACTAAAGGGCTTGCTAGTTTTAAAATTAACGGCGTAACGTTAAAAAGTAGCAAATCGCTTAAAAGAGTAGCAGTTAAAGTGTTTAAAATAGTTGACTTATATTTCTTTAGTAAAAAAGCCGTTTTTAGAGCGAGCAAATCGTGTACAATTATTAACATTAACATAAGCTTACAAAACGGAAGGGAAAGTTTTGAACACTATATAAGGCAGAATAAACTTTTTAACTATAAAGCTTCTTTTAATACAAGTGCTGCTTTTGCGGTTCGAAAAATCTGCTACTTTAATAAATAATTGTTTTTTTATTGCAATAGTAATAACTTTAGTGTTATTAGCAAAGCACCCGAAGCGTATACTCGTTTTATTAACGTTTTAATTATTTGCAGCTTATATTTAGTATTTTTAGATTATATTAAGCTATAGTTCGTAGTATTTTTTAATCGCTTTAATTTATTGTTCGAAATTTAGCTTCGTAAGCTTAACAAGCTTTGTTCGAAAAACGTAGAGTTTAAAGCAATCTTTTTAAAGCTTAGTTATTGTAAACACGCTAATTAGCCTTTTAAATAGTATACGCTTCGCAAAAAAGTTGTTAATAACTAATCGCACAAAAAGTTTAATAACTAAAAAAGCTCTTTTAGCTATAAAGCATACGTAAAGAGTAAGCGCTTTATTTTCCGATTCGGTTAGCTTAAAAAGCTTTCTGCGGCAAGTAGTTAATTTTGCGTTAAGCTTGCTTTTTTCGAAAGCTTTTGCTTGCTTTTGAAGGGCTAAATAAAGCAAATTAAAGCGTTTAACAAAGTTTTGAAAAAACAGGGCTTAAGCTCTTGGATGATTGCTATGTTGAACGGTTAGCGGCCGGCGTAGGGCTCGATTTTAGCGTTTTTTAGCCTATTTAACAACTAATTCGGCTTTAGAAAGCTTTAAATAGTTAGAATTAAGCATTTCTTTTAGCAAGAAAATCGCGTTATGCTATATTATATAGTTAAAGTAGGGTGTTTTACGCGTAGAAAGTTAGATTTGTATGTAAATTTAGTAGTGGGGCAACTGCTAAATGATTTATAAATTATGACCTGATTTACATTTTTAAAGCCCTCTCTGCGCTAGCAGAGAGGGTTTCTAGGTGTGGATCCTCTAGTAATAACCAGTTTTGTTCTATTGAATGCGAATCAAGATATCTTGTTCGGCTACTGCATGCCCCGAAATTTATATATATACACAACATATTACAAGAGCCAATAACGAGACAATGCTGTACCATGAGACTCGCTAGCAAATCATAGGCCCCACCTACGCCAAAAAAAAAGAAAAAGAGGTGATGCTAGTATTTGGTTCCTAAGGGTTCGGCTCGTATTTGAGCGTAGTGCTCAGACGGGTGCTTTTTTGTGAAGAGGTCATGGTGAGTTTGGAGGCCTTGTCTAATATGGTACGTCAACTGTCAAAATCCGGAGGCCTTAGAATACAGTTGGTTGGAGAGTATGTTGTTCTATTCTGCTATCGTGGTATCCCGCATCACGCATTGTTCATTCACATTTCGACGCTCGTCAATGTGTTAATACGGGGGGTAGCCAAACGGATCTGTCCGGAGTATGCCCCAGCCGTCACTGGAAAATATCCCTATCCATGCAAATATCGCATACCCAGCCACCAAGGCTCCTTCTCTTTCCCAACGCCATAGGTATATACATCAAGGGACAATGCCAATCGTCATAGTTGCGTCGGTCTCGGCTAAGAATCAGCATGTTCCGATCTATCGGGTATCAATGCAGCCATTTGCTTCTCATCTAGTTCGTCACTTCTCTATCAGGGCTGCAAGTTGCGTCTCGGTCGTCTAAGATCTTCGGGTGGCCATAGAGGGATGGTGCCGGCGCAACAACATAAATACTTCTTATTGTTCGACGCGGTGAGTGCCTTTTTAAGTAGTCTTGCTATGCTTTGTCGTCATGATCGAGAAGTATCTCTTCCGCTAGCCATAGTCACACCTTTACCTGAGTTTACAGGTACGGCAATAGGTTGGTTTCGGGCTTTTTGCGTGAGAGAAAAGATCTCCTGCAGCATAAGCTCTCTTGTGCTGCGAGTCAATTCGTCGACATCTTCAGATGTTAATCCAGTGGTCGGGATAGGGTCCAAAACTATAGTTACGTTAGTTATCATCGCATCACATGGTCCTCCACATGCATCTCACCTTTGACTGGAATCTTGCCCCCGTTGAAGACCATACTCTTGATGTGCAGAATGTGAGAGTAGTTTGCTGCCACCACTGGAACTATAGGTACACCGGCTTCGACAGCTAGATGGAATGCTCCTTTCTTGAATGGTAATAGCCCTGGCTCCTTGGCGTAGCTACGGGTGCCTTCAGGAAACATGTAAACACTCTGTTTCCGCCTTTGAATCTCCTCAGCGGCCCCAGACATAGCATCTCTAGCGTTCTTGGAGTTCTGTCTATCGATGAAGACGGTCCCGCTCAAGGACATGAACCAGCCCAGAAACGGTATTTTCTTCAAGTTCTTCTTCGCCGTTACGCTGCAATACTTAGGGAACATGCATCCCAACATGAGGACATCGAGTTCGGTTTGATGATTCCCGAGGAAGACGGCCGGACGAACGGTTTCGAGATATTTGTTTGGATCCTCGACCTCGAAGGTAATGCCGGTGGTCAGGGCCATGATATACTTGAAAGCGCGAGCGGTGGCCCATTGGGCGATCTGCTCGCGGCCGAGGATTCGCAGGACAATCGATGCGATAGCGCCGTAGGTAGCGCATATTATCAGGGCGATGTAGGCGGCGAGTGCACGCGCAACAAAAGCCGCCTTAGGCACAACAGCGGACAGCATATAGAAAGCCACAACAAGACCGGTATAACCCGCGAGGAAATTGATCAGATACGAAGTAAACGACATGTTGTTATTGACCCATGGGAAGTTCGAGGTGTGTGGCGGTTATAGCGGGCCAACTTGGAGTTGAGAGATTGGCAGGACGTGCTGCAAGTTTGACACTTCTTGTTCCGTTGGCCACGAGAAGTGTATTGTATCGTATCGTGGGGCAGCTACACCGAAGGTTCGCCGTTTGTTGGGGTGAAACTAGAAGTCTGCTGACGCTTGACTCGAGGAAAGAACGGGTTGTCGGTTGTTCAGGAGACAGACAATACACCACTGCTCCTGATAGGTGTCCCTAACAATAAGGTATGAACAGATGTAATTGAAATTGCAGCTGATACCCATTCAGTCACAAGGCACGAGACAACACGAATATTTGGGTGCAGCTTGTCACTCCGGCACATGGCAACCCAAAAATTGGCCGACTTGGTGGGGGAGGGCAAGCCTCGGCAGTGACGAAATAGTTGAAGGTCAACTAGGCTAATCCCCGTTTTGCACGACCCCGAAATATGTTGTTGAGCCAATCAGAGCCATACAAGTCAGGGCATCAGCCGCGCCATGGTCAGCCATTGACCTCCACTGTCTTGGACTATAACTTCCAGGGCAACACCTACATACATACTTATGCTGTCTCACATCACATGTCTCAGATTCAGTACTGAATATGGTGCATGATTTATAACATGCGCACCTGCTATGTAATCCACCTAGTTCATTTACCTAGCGAAGAGTGAACTTTTTTATGTGCCTTGAAATGCTGACAGTTGAAAGCGCTTCTGCCAAATGTAAGGTACTTATGTAAACAGGTAGGTATGTACCTACATGTAGGTATGTACCTACATAGATACCTGACCTCCGCAATCCTACCGTGTCACGCGAAACGAAAAGTACTATGCACCCCAATATAGCGGTTCTTGATACAACTCCGACATATGTAATGTAACCATAGGTCATACGCAGTAGAACACGATAAGTACAAGCTAATTCGGACCATGTGTGACGGAGACTATATTGACTTGGCAGTACCCAACAAGCGTTACTGTGATGGGGGCCCATTTCCAAGCGGTCGATATCATTGACGACAAAGAGCTTGGAGACTCAGGTCTGCCTATAAATCACGACACAGACGATGACCGGGAGACGATGTGGTGAACAGATAGCCTAAAACTAGTCATTTTACTAGACCCCGGCTAGTGTTACTGTATTGTCACGAGTAGCGAAGTGATCAGGTCCGGCACAACAGTAGTAGTCTTGATAGTAGGTGTCACGCAAGACTAAAGCTTGAAGAAGGTAAGAAATAGGTATGAAGCACGTTAGCCAATAGCTACTAAGTCCTGACATGTATACATATACCAAGCTGCTTAAGGTCCTCGGGCCATCGTGTGTAAGTTTGGTTATCGAACAACCTGGTCTCTTTCATTGGTCTGCTGTCGGGCCTATCAACGATCCATAAAAATGAGACCAACATGTACGGGGAAAGCAACAAAAAGAAAGCAGTTAGTTATCTCCATCGAGATTTATTTATTAATCCTCATTGCCACCTAGTATTAACGGCTACAACAGCCTACCGAGAAACCAACTCTCATTCTCTTGATGTACAGCAGAACAGCAGCTTGCAATTCCAAGACTCTCAAGGTAGTCCCAACCGCCCTTACATCACAAAGGCCTGCAAGCCAAGCGAAATGACAACTGCCAGCATAACGACGCAGCTACGGCTGCCGCCTCCGTCGTCGCCACCCCAGGGCACGCTGCAGGGCGGCTTCTCGTCCGATCCCGCACCGGAACTGACAGGAATACTGGTGTTGGCTGGGTAAGTAGTGAAAGCACTACTAGTGGAATTGACGCTGGGCATGTGAGTCAGTGCCGTATACCGAGTAATCGACTGTGCGGTGACATGTGCCGATGACACGATAACTGTTCCTACAGTGACGGCGCTGGTGCTATTGATAAGTCCGACACTCGAATATGAGCTGTCGCTCACCTGGTAGGGGCTGTGGCTAGCTGATGGGATTATCACTGTGGTGGTGATTGCGTTACCCGCGGATGTGCTGCCGATGGCCACGGTCGATGTCGTGCAGGTGGTATCGACACTCGCGCCAGTGGCTGCAGCCCCGAAGGTGACTGTAGTGGTCGCAGTGCTCGTCTCAATCGGAATGGAAGCAGCCGTGCTGGAACCGAGGCTTTCGACACTGACCGTGATGGTCAAAGTCGACAGTGTACCGACAACCGTGACGGGTGAGTGCGAAACCGGGACAACAGATCCGTAATTGGTCACGTCAGACTCCGTGCACGTTGTAGTCGAGATACTGCTGGGAACGGGGAAGACAGTTTGCAGGACTGTGGTGGTGACCGGCCCTGACGCTGTGACACTGGCGACGGAAACAGAAATACCAACCGCCCCGGTTTGAGCTTCGGTTAACACCTGTGACACGTAAATAGTCACTGTCACAACGCCGAGCGATGGATCAGTCTTGGTGATCGTACCACCGGAAATCATAGTCTCCGTGGCCAGTGGCAATGTGACCGTTGTGCCTCTGGTGATAGTGACATGGGGAGTCGCAGTGACGGTTTCAGTGCTAGTGTACTCTTCAACGTCGGATACTGAGTACAAGATCGTGGTAGTCACCGTAATTCTAGGCGCGGTGGTGGACTCGAGCACCTGGGTGGTTGAAGACTGTTCAATGGGTGTTGGCATGTGGGTGCAATTAAATACTGACGTATTGACAGTATTATTGCCTATGACCGTACTCGATCGGATGTCACTGACGCTGGAATTATGTAAGCCAAGGAACCATGACCCAATGTATCGATGAAGATAGAGATACGTTGACAAGTAGCTTACCTGATCACAGAGTTCGTCTGGGCATCCACGGTCGAAGAAGCCAATGTATAGCTGTAAGAACCGGTTGCAGTATGCGCATGGATAGTGCCGAAGGGAGTAACATGGATCGTAGCAGTTGGCTTCGGAGTGAAACCGGCGAGAGAGGGTCGATAGCCAGTTTCAGTGGTAGAGTTAGCGATAGAAACTGGGGGAAAGACCGTCTCGGTGGTTATATTGGTCGTCTTGAGAGTGATGGTAAGAGTTGCAGGAGTGAATGTAACATTAGGGTACGGTGCATTCTGGCCATAGATGTATGGACCTTGTTTTTTGTCAAGACTGCGGCCGTTATTGTAAAGCTCAGCTTCTTCATTCGTCTCGGGGATAAGAGAAGCTGGATATTGTGTCAACATTGTGCTAAGCTTTTCGTGTCGACCTCATAACTTACTACTCTCTACAACGCCATCTTTCACAACAGCGGAGGCGAGGGCGACAGCTGCGAGTCCGCCAGTGATGATTGTGGTAAGGACCGCCAGTCTCACGCCCACTGGTAGCAGATTAGTGACACGCATCAAAGTGGCCAGTCAGTTGAAGTGTACTCACGGCGGAAAGGGTTCTTTCCAAGCATTTTCAGATTGCGATGAGGGATGATACCGACGAGTACAGAGAACTGGGCTAGCTGCAAAACAGGTTAGCTAGGATAAAACCTTGTAAAATATTGAGGGCAACGTAGTAGGTACGGATGGGCAATAAGGGTTCAATATTATCAAACGACGGGTTGGGTGGGAGGATTTTGTTGTAGAGTAAATGGGGACAATGGATTCTGTGATCACTAGAGCCGGGCCTGTAGACAGCAAGGGAGAGCCATAAATGCTTTCTTTGCGTATTCAGTGCGTACGGCGATTTATAATAACAGTGAATGCTCTGACAAACTTACAATTGGTGCTCACTCAATGTGTTGATGGTGGTTTGTCGAGGTGGACAGTCTTTTACACGATGCTGCATGGGACGAGAGAAGTTAAAACTGGTAACTCAGCAATCAAGATTAAAATAGAGAAGGCACGGAACAAATAACAGATTAGGAAGAGATGAACCGGTGGGTAGTTGAGTGGTTGTACGAATTATGAGAACGGGTGGCACACAGGGACTTTTCAGAATAAACAGAAGAAATGGGATTTGTAAACATTGATTATTACGATTAGCTTTCCAGTAACACAAACTACACTCAGCCAACAGTTACCGGAACCCCAGCTACTAGTGTATATAGAAGAAGAATGATTCCTTGGACTTAGGCGAGTATCTTAAGCATACATGCTCTAATTTGTAGGATTGGAAAATACGCCAGTCTGTGATATTTCCCAAGTGAGCCCCTGAAGGTTTTTTTTCCGATAGAGGATGCCTGTCTCTGTCGAACTATGTCGTAGAACCTGATGTTCGATTTTATGTCTCATGATCTTCCAGTGAGTCATGAACAACTAGGCAGTGGCTTTTTGGTTCTGCTAAGAGATCAATTAGCAGGTTTGAAAATACTTGTATTGTTCAGAAATGTCACATACGCCCACTTGCCCATCAAAACTTGACAACTATTTCTAACTAGCTTACTGAAGCCTTTTGCTCCCTGACTTATTCTTCGTAAGCGCATATCTAGGGGTATAAAGGAGTGGATTGTGAGTTCGTGATGGCATTCTGCCAGTATTGGTTATGATGATTTTATATCTGCCTTTCCGAATGAAAAGATTAGAAACTTAGACATCGATACTCTTAGCACTGTAGCAAGCATTGAAACATAGCTGCTCCTTGTATTTAAACTCATGTCACAGTTTACCATTCAACTAGAATACCTTATATGAAGCGATATAATGTCATGGTGATTAGCTATTTTGCGATATAAGCACCTTAGATGTTGATAGACTGAGTTTAAGAGAATAATACTTCTCTTGCGAAGAAGGCCTTGCTGGATTGTCGTGGTTTAAATGCATTGAATGTCTGCAAGTAGAGAGAGTCTAGATATGTTGTTGGTTTTAGAAGCTTGCCAAGCCCCGAGCCACATGTTGGGTTGCCGCTAGAACATCAGCTCTGAGGTACATTGATAGCATACAGATGTCTGGAGCCAGGTACTTACGTACACGTTAAATACTTTTATTCAAATGGATGTTGATGACTCAAGCTCCTTCCTGCTAATGTTGTGGTATACCGTATGTACATATGTACTTTCCCATGCTCTTTAACTTCAATGTTGTTCTTACCCGTTAGGAAGATATTGCGGCTTTAGAAGCATAATCTGCACAATATCATTTTAACAAAGAGTCCTAACTTGGCTATAAACACCTGATAGCTAATTATTGTTGTTGAAAATACACTCCATTGCATGTTTTGTGGTGTTTTAAAGTCCTGCCATTAGACTAATATCTTGGTTCTTGAAATTGGTGCCAATGATTGGGGTGAAAGCTGCAAGCTCTTACCTAAGTTGGCACAGTGCTAAGCTATGGCTGGCCCTTTAGTCGCATGGAAGCTTACCTACAAAGGTCCACAGCTGTATGTTGCAACCCCACTTATTTCATACTGTGTTACAGGGAATACCTAAGCATAGGTACAGTACCTACACTACAGCTTAGCGCGCAATTGATTAACTGCAACAAAGTCCCGTCGCGTAGCACTCGCCCAAAAAAGACGGGAGGCAGGACTGGGCGACTTGAACACGATCGCAAGCTGGCGATGACTTCGTCACCTCTCACTGCATGCCCTCTTCCTTGTCTCCCAATCCGCCCATATCAGCCCACCGCTACCATCTGAAGACAGTCCCGCTACTTGACCCATTCACTCTATTATTGTTCGTGTTGGCGCGCTTGGTCTTTACTACTCCCATCTATTGCTTTGCCGCACAGAGACCTACCATCAATCCCCTCGAGCCCCGCCTCCGACCTGTCCCAAGCCCAGAACCGGCGCGCTCAATCTTCGTTGCACTCGGGCCACGATAGATCTCTGGCATACATCAGCGAGTCTGGTTGTATTGCGTGGGGCTCGCTATGGCGCGACACCGGGAGCAGCCTGTCGAGGAAGAGGATCAGGAGATGGACGAGGAGCTAGTGGCGCTCCAGTTCAATGAGCAGTTGTCATGGCGTGCTGGAAAACCGATTGCGACAGGCGAGCTCCTGCGCCGTCTGGAGAAGCTATCCAAAGAACTGGCAGACATGGACCAGGAAACTGTCGACAAGGACTCCCTTCATGGTGTGGCTAAGGATCTTGCGTCCCACAACCTGTTGGCGCACAAGGAAGCCGGAGTGAAAGCCCATGTCGCGTCGTGCTTGGTGGACGTGCTGAAGTTATGCGCGCCCGAGGCTCCCTTTACCCCCAAACAACTCAAGGTAGGATTCGTGCTGGTCCCATGAGAATTTGCACGTGTGCTGATGTTGAATTTCTGAAGGAAATCTTCACCCTTTTTGTCAGAGTCACACTCCCCGCACTCTGGAATCCGTCGCATGCGTACAATGCACAACACAAATACGTTCTTGCCTCACTCGCCGATGTGAAGAGTATACTCCTGATAAATGACGTAAACAATTCCGAAGAGCTCTTGCTCGAGCTCTTTTCTACATTCTTTGATGGCATTTCTGGTTCGTTTAAGTCCTCATCAGGCGAGCAGGTAGCGAAGGATGTTGAATTCCATATGACCGAAGTTATGGTCACCTTGCTGGACGAGAGTTCTTCATTACCACCTTCTGTGTTGGATGTAATCATGGCCCAGTTTCTTCGAGCTGCTCCCCGTGCAAGCCATAAAGAAAAGACGGACTCCAACGGTACCCAAACAACGTTATTACCCAAGGAAGAGCCGGAGGCATATATTATGGCTAAAACTGTTTGCAATTCTTGCCCCGATAGGATGGCACGCTACGTGGGGCAATATTTCAGCGATGTCATTATGGATGTATCCGGAAAGGGGGGTCATGCGAATGGGCATAAGGACGACGAGCAGTCAGATGACGAGGCAGCGCCGTCTGGGCCTTCAGAAGCCGACTTCAAGGAGCTACGGAAAGCCCACCAGCTTTTGCGAGAGCTTTGGCGAGCTGCTCCAACAGTGCTTTCTAATGTAATACCTCAAGTTGATGCCGAATTATCCGCTGATAATGTGTCTTTACGTCTACTGGCTACCGAAACATTGGGAGACATGATTTCAGGCATCGGAGCCGCTGGACCTCCACCACCTCCCACTCTAGACCCAGCAGCCTATCCTCTACTCAAGCTAAGCGATGAAATACCTGAGCATCCTGCAGCAAGCATACTGACGACTCCTATTTCACCTCTCTCTTTCGCCCAGACCCACCCTCAAGCATTCCAAAACTTTGTTGGAAGGAGGAATGACAAGTCACCCTTGATTCGTGCCGCGTGGACGACGACCGTGGGCTATATTGTGTCGACATCGGCTGGTGGTATTGGGCTGAGCCGAGAGGATGAGTCAGTCTTTATCACTGGCCTACGTGACAAACTTAATGACAATGACGAGAAAGTGCGTCTTGCTGCAGTCACAGCGATAGAAACCTTCAGCTTCCGCGATATTGTGACGAAGTTGGCAGCACTTGGAGGTATTACTAAGGAAGGCTCGGTGTTGTTTACGCTCGCAGATCGATGCCGAGACAAGAGGTCCTCAGTACGTGTTGAAGCTATGGGGCTTCTTGGGAAGCTATGGGGCGTTGCCAGCGGTGAGATTGCCGCCGGCCAAGAGGCTGTCATCTCTGCATTGTCGGGCATTCCTTCTCGGATATTCAACACATTTTACGCCAATGACCTCGAACTCAATGTTCTCCTGGAACGGGTTGTCTACGAGTGCCTTGTGCCTTTATCATTTCCGCCTCCTCCGAAATCTAAGGGATCTAAGCCATCTAATGGTCAGTCCCCATCGCAGTCGACAGATGAGTTGAATTATGATCAAGACAGAATACGCGCCGAAAGAGTATTACTACTAGTAAAGGATCTGGATAACAATGCACGAAAAGCCTTCAATGCTCTTCAGGCTCGGCAGCCCCAGTTCTCTAAAGTTTTGGAAAATTTGGTTCGACAATGCGATGCCTTCAATGGGGGAAACCCTGACGGAGACGCAGATAGGATAAAACAAAACCTCAAGAGAACAGCTCAATACCTTGGACAATTCCTCCCGGACCCTATCAGAGTGGAGGCTGATTTACACAACTTTGCTAACTGGCACGATCGTCGAAGCTATCAACTCATCCGATTCACTGTATCTCCCGAAAGCGACTTCAAAACAATGCATAGAGCAATTAAGGAGCTTGTGAAAAGGGTCCAAGGGTCTCCCAAACCGCATATCCTTGAGACAATATTACCACTTCTCTACCGTTCCGCCTATATCTTATTCAATAAGAGTCATCTTTCGACTTTCATGGATTGCTCCAAGAGCGACAAGGACGGCCTCGGAGCTGCAGCCCAAGAAATAACAACAGAAATATCACAACATAACCCAGACCTTTTCAAGACTCATGTCGGGCAAATTTGTAAAGACCTGGTAGATGGTGCACCCAAACCCGATCAGACAAATGATGCGACCATGGTTGAGACCCTCAAGGCCTGCTCATCATACTCAAGAAAATACCCAACCGAACTTCCTATTGATCGGAAGTTCACACAAGCATTGATAAACTATGCATTGATTGGGCAGCCGGCCAAATCTGCCAAATACGCTGTCAATGTGTTAATGGCCCGGAAGGATGATAAGAGCATGGTGTCAGCTACTGATCTTTTGCAGAGAGCGACGAAAGACTGGGGTTACGGTACCTCTCATTTCCTAAACAAGATCGCAGCAGTTGCCCAGTTGGAGCTACTGGCGTCAACAGTCACGGCCGAAGCTAACGATGAGATTATTGACATGGCATTGAAAAATGTTCTCTTTCAAGTTCGTACTGAGGCAAAAGACTCAGACCCAGAATGGGTACCTGATGCCGAACTTGACGAAGAGTGTCAGGTGAAATCATGGGCACTTAAATTGGTCGTAAATCGTGTTCGAGGTGTGCAGGACATAGAGGAAGCAAAGGAGCTTGCCCCGCCGGTTTTTAAACTACTCCGGACTTTGTTGAAGGCACAAGGAGAACTCTGTAAAACAAAAGACACGCCGAAGCATCATAAGGCGCGACTACGACTACTGGCTGGCCAATTTCTTTTGAAGCTATGCACGTCCAAACATTTCGAAGAGCTTCTCTCTCCGACGGACTTTAACCAATTGGCTCTCCTCACTCAGGACATCTGTGCAAACGTTCGCCGACTATTCGTGGAGAAGCTTCAAAAGTATCTTGTCCAAAACAGACTTCGGGCGCGGTTTTACACTATCATCTTCCTTACTGCTTTTGAGCCGAATACAGAGTTCAAGAGCCAGGTTGAAACCTGGATTAGATCTCGCGCTCGGTTCTTCCGTGAGGCAAAACAAAGCATTATGGAGTCAACAATGGGAAGACTTATTTCTCTTCTGGCACATCATCCAGATTTCAGCCCAGAAGCAGAAGAATTAGTGGACCATGCACGGTATATCCTTTTCTATGTGAATACTGTTGCCACTGAAGCCAACTTCGGGATGATCTTCAAGTATGCCGAACGCGTGAAACAGACGCTCGACGGTATCGATCGTTCCAAAAGTGAAAGACTATACATCATTAGCGATTTAGCGCAGAGCTTGCTACGTAAATGGCAAGAACGCAAAAATTGGAGCTTTCAGGCCTATTCCAACAAAATTGGGCTGCCCGTTGGTTTGTTTACAGCCCTTCCAAGCCACCAGGCGGCGCAAGAGATTGCAGAGAAGCAGTATCTTCCCGAGAGAGTAGACCAACAATTAGATGATCTATTGAGATCAACTGATAAGAAAAAGGTACGTACGGAACTACACACGCTCCCCAATTTTTGCCTTCTACTTTTATCTATATCGAAGACTGACATAATGATTTCTTAGAAACGGAAGGGTGCGGATGAGCGAGGGGAGGGGCAACCAGCTCCGAAAAAGGCTAGGGCTCCAGTTCAGAGGACTGCTCCTAAAGTCAAAACACCTAAAACCTCGAAATCCTCCTCAAGCAAAGCTTCTGGCAAGCCCAAAACATCCGTGCGATCTAAGAAACCCAGAGCATCGTCGTCTCCCGCACCGGAGTCTGCCGATCGGAGGCGCAGTGGTCGTACAAGAACAAGCTCTTCTTATGTGGAACGAGACGACTCTGCAGACGACGAGGACATGTTGGAAGGAGTATCCGAATGGCAATATTACGACGATGCAGGTAAACCTCTCGCACAGGAGGATGACGAAGAAGATGAGGAGACTTCTGGTCTATCTGATCTCCCCGAGGACGAAGCGGAAGCTATGGATGAAGATGATGAAGAGGCAGAGAGGAAAGAGGAGTCGAAGCTAGCGGAAGACATTGAAGATTCCGAGTTGAGCGAGATTGAGGACGAACTAGAGGAGGAAATCCCACCGCCGCCGCCCGAGAAGCCAGCAGGGCGTAAGGGTCGCTCCGCTGCCACTACCGCCCCCGAAGCGAAGAATCTGCCCTCCAGACCGGCTGTGAAAGATGTGACGCCGAAAAGCAAATCCGCCGTGGCCGGCGCCGCAAAAACGAAACCGGCGCCTAAGGCTAGAGCCACCAGCACTCGAGCGACGAGGTCCAGAAGAGCAGTTGCCGAAGAAGACGAAGCTGACGAGGATTCGGAGTAAGAGATCCGGTTCACCGCCACCCGAAATTGCAAGTTGAGAGATGTAGTGGATAAGTTACTGCTGCTATTTGACCTGGGACATGCGGCATAGGTACGGTGGTGGTGAGAAGGGGGTTCTGATGAGATAATTGAGTCTGATGATGTTCCGTTTTTTGTTTTTTCTTATTTTTATCTCCTTTGCTTTCCCGAGCTTCTTCGTCTACGGTTTGGTCTTGGTCTCGGGTCCGAGTAGGGTCGGTCCCCTTATGCCGTCAAATATGTATGTATATCCCATCCACGCTCTTTATTGAGCCTTGTGCTGTTATACCCGGATCGATCGTATATGAAATTCCCATTTAATCAATCCCATACCGCGATGACTTTTCTTTTACTACTTCGGCCTGCTTTCAAGGTTTCCACATCAAGACTATTTATTCATGATATGATGAAACTGCGCTGCCGGTCCCTTGTTGTCTCTCTACGTCTACTGTCAAGATCAAGAAACGAACACCGGGAAATTTATGTTAACAATAACGCTGATTGGGTGTGCAATCGAATTATACAAAAACACTGGATACGCACTCGTCATCGTGCCCCGTCCTTTTTCATGGCGCCTGAAAGCCAACCGACCAAACCTGCCTGAACTCCATTGAACTAATTCATACGCCATCGATATAGTCTGCCCAGAGAGTCTTACCTGGCCAGAGCTGCGCAGTAGAACTTTCGTCTATCTTGCTAACCTAGTGGTGAAGAGGGGTATATTGTACTAGTAAAATGACATCTCATAACTTCCTTGTTTGCGCTCGACACTGCCCATCTTATTGTCGGACAATAGTCCGTCTCACCCTACGCTCTCGTGGATCGCTGGTCCAATATAGTAAACATATGTGTTTAGCGTTTTTCTCGGTGCTGCGCTCTCGCTTTCCAGTTATCCCGTATGGTCTTGGCAGCGCCGAGAAGGTCCTCCTTGGTCACACCGTCGCGGATGCTGTCAATGACGCTGTTCACGACGGAGATGTGGTTACCATCGGGCTTGTCGTCGCGGAAGCGGTAGAAGCGCCACCGCTTCTGGTCGTCCATGTAGGCCTCGACGACGCGCTCGTCCAGCGGGTCGTTGAGCGACTTGAGAATCTCCCACTCGCTCTCCTCTAGGTGCATGTTGGCATAGTGCTGGTAGCCGTTCGGGTAGCCGCCGCCGTGGTTGGCGAGAAGCGAAATGGGCGGCACGGAATCGTAGTCGATGAAGGGCTCGGTTATGCCGTCGGCGCGCTCTTCCTCGGTGGGCTCGACGGTGGGGAAGTGGAAATTCCAGATAAAGTCGACCGTGTTCTCCTCGGCATCCTTCCACTTGAGAATGTGCGGGTCGGTGCCCGGCTTGTAGTCGCTCTTCAGACAGGTGAAGATGAGACCGTCGTTGCCGTGCTTCAAGTTCCGGATCACGTCCTTGAACATCATCTCAATGCCGTACGCGAACTGCATTGACTTTTGGTCGATGAAGAACGGCTGATACTGCCGCTCGCTCGGAAATTCCTCCATAAGCTGTCGGTACGGCTTGAAAACCTGTTCCTGAAAGTAACCTAGGCGCTTGCTGAGCTCGCGGTTCATGAGGACCTGCGAGTCCAGCACTAGGCAGTCGAAGACAAGATAGCGGGGCTCTTTGCGTCCGTCGCTCATGGTATCCATGACAAGCTCACCGTCCAGAACCGTGGCGGTGTGGAATTTTATGTGTGTGGTATCGCCGGGGAGGGGGAGGTGGAGGTTACCACGGTCGATGTACCAGTAGTCGTTCTTGCGGTCGATGAAGTAGTGCACCTCCTGGCCTTCTTCATCGTTGGTCATGTAGAGTAAGTAGCGCATGCCATCGGACTTCTCGCAGACGTAGTAGCTAGATGAGTGGTGGCCGCGTCAGCTTCCTTCCCAAAGTGTTTGACTAATCCGAGGGTCACGATGCTTCGCCTAGTTGTCTTGGACGTGGGGGTTACAGGGTGACGAGGCGGACAGAGGGCAAGGGGAATGGAAGTCTTACTCCTCGCGGTGCAGTTCTTCAATATGCTTTCGCGAAAAGCTAACGGGTTGGGCGCCCGGAAAGCCGGTTGAGGACCTGCCAAGGAGTGATGCGACCTCCTTGCGCATCGTCATGAGGAGGTCACCCGAGGCCCTCAAGCCCGGCTCGTCGATTGACTGGATCTGGATGGGCGCGCCCGGGCCATTCTGCTCCATGGTGAAATGCTGCAGGCGTCGTTCGTGTGAAGAAGCCGAGAGCGATTGTTTCAGAATAATAGCGAGGAGTTCGAGGCTACGCTTCAACGGGACGAGAATGGATGGTGGTTGTAACAAAGGGAATAGTCACTACGCTCTACTACACGCAGAGAGAGAGAGAGGGAGAGGGATGGACGGAGATAGATATGCGTTGAGAAGGCGCGCGTAGAATCATTGCAATATGAAAAAGGGCATAACATCACTTTAAGAAGAAGCCACGTCCTCACCCCCAAGACGTGTAGGTGTAGACATTAGGTTGGGAAGTAAACTATGATTGCCGTACAACGAGGTTCTGCCTGCTGGTGTTGAACCTTTAGGTACCTTATTAGCTTGGTCCAATCGCCTTATCTGTCGCACGGTCGCACGGTCCCTCCCCACCATGTATAAGTATGTACATGTATATACCTAGATACAGTGGAGTACCTCGGTAGGTCATACTACGTACACCGAGCGACTTGTGTAACCTTGGATTCTATTGTCAGAGTCTCCGTTGAGGAGTCAACTATGGGATGGATAAGAACCATCATTATTCTCTACCTGGCTATTTGTTCTTCGCTTATAGAAGTGCACTATTTCTGCCGCTGAGTGTCTGTAGTATATAACTATTAAACCAAATGTCAACCACGGGAGGGAAAGAGCTTGTCTCTTATAGGACTTTGCCACTTGCTTGCGTAACAATAAGCGCAGTTTAAAATTGTTGATTCCATATACGATGACTTACTACCCAGTCTCTTTGCATACCTACTTGGCTGTTGTTGGAATGCTTCAATTACTTTCATCCCCAATGCCACATGTGTACGCGACGATCTTAAGAGAATATGGGGTCTGAGAGCCGAGCGTGGCTGCTATCTTAGAGCTGTAGCCTTATGCTAGTATTTGGTAATCCTTATATAATTTGCCTTCTAGGCCACAAGTAAGACTCTGAGCTTATTTTGTCAGTACAACGGTGCAGAAACAGTATAAATAGCATAGGTGAAGCAACCCATCACCCCTCCAATTGTTTCACATTCTCGCAGTCTCCCTGTGTGGAAGTTGCTTACACAATTGTAGCTCAAGATCAGCCAAGTAAGTGTGTTGCGCTTGTAGGTGAGCAGTGCATGAAGTGCTAACCTATGGTTTGGCTACGAAATGGCAAGGGCAACAGGGAAAAAAGGGAGACATAGGAAACAAAGGCCATTAGCAAAATAAGATTTGATTCAGAGACTTGTTAAAAGCGATATAAACTTAGTAGGCTCACTCTCGATCCCTGGCTCCTAGCCTCCACTCGGGTAAGGGGTGAACCTGCGATATGTACATTGGTTTAAGCGCCAGCCTTATCACGAGAGAACGGCAATATGGAGGACTCTGGGGCTTCTATTACAATTTCTTGGCTTGCAGTATTTTGCTGTGCTTGGGGGTTTTCATTCTTTACACAAGCATGCTGGACGAGAGGTTTTTTTCTTTTTCTTTTTTCTTTTTTACAGCTAATGGGAAATCTGCTAACTATTTCACATTTTAATATTCTTGCTATTGTGTAGGAAGTTCATACAAAACAAAACTTGCTGGGTGAAGACAGCGCTCCAGAAACAAACATGAACAGATACTCAATGTACTTCTCTCATTTGTACCTAAAGGAGAAGTTACTAGAATAAAACGAAGGGATATGGTCTTACACTTACATATCACTTTACTCTGGTCACCTTTGAACGCAGGCAATCCAAGATAAGAGGTTCACCTTCAGCTGGGCACCCTTCTCCGAATCATGGTAATTGGTCGCCACTACTAGTTGTCTTAAACACTACCTAGTGGCTGGTGCGCTATTGGGGAACATGCCCATTTACTTCCCCTCATTACTGCAAATGCAGAGCTGCATGTAGCCTGTGATTCGGGCTCTCGGTCTTAGCGTTTTCTTTAAGGTTTGCCAATACACTATTAGATTTAAGTTTAAGAACCACAAATACTTTACCTTTCTCGCCTTATAGTTTACTTTATTATACTCAAGCATCCATTATATTGGGGATAGGGCTATACGAGCCCCAGAGAGCTAATTGACAACGTCAGGTGAAGTTGAAACTCATAGACGAGCCATATGTGTACTTACTTTCACTTAAAGCTGTGGACTAAAGTTCGAGGTAGATAGATCCGCGGACTATCTGAAACCCCACTAGCTTTGGACACTGCTACGCCGTCGCCGTCTCACAGACCGCGAATCATTTCCAAACTCGCCTCTGTGATGCGCCGCCGGCAACGCCTCAGCAAGTTGTTATCCGGGGTATCTGCAGGCTCCGATGCGCCTAGGTAAAGATAATCTCTAGATGATTGGGGTGAGGAATGTGGAACGAGGTGAGATTTTAGGGTGTAGGTTCAAACCCCCTGGTGTTGCGATGTGGTGTTGGAGACTCGTAATGAAGAACTGGCGCACGTCACTTGATATCTACGCTTTTAACAACGGTATTGACACCACGGCCTATCTTCAAATACACACGAGTACATCAAAGATTGCAAATCAATTTACTCCCGGTCCTCTTATTAACACTGGTATTTTGCGCGTTCTAGTATTGTTGCTTTACTGGACGTTTACGATCATTGATGGGGAGATAGACCTGAACGCTTTCCACAGCCTCGAATTCTCCATTGCAACCTTAGTAGCGGAGTACGTAATGCGGGAAACAAGGATTGCGGGTGAATTGCCACTTTAGTCAGAGATAACCGCCAGGAGCTGACCTCACTCGGCCTTCTAGGAAAATGAGGGGGACCACGTCATGCAACAATATGGTAGGGGAAGACATGCAGCCCGAACGCTCGGCCATGGCGTTTATACAGTCCACTAAACACAACCTGCTGTAGCGGCGATTGAGCGCAAAACCTTGACGATAAGCGTATTGAAGATGGCGTCAATCGTAAGATACTCACCAATGCTGGCAGACCTGGAATCCTTCAAGGTAACGATAGCGCGTTGGGCAAGGATGCCAAGCCAGATTATTGGTGCGTTTGCAGCTGCGCTGCATGTGGTGGCTGTTATCGATCCTCGCTGAAGTGCAATATAGTTATCCTGCAATGAAGTGAAATGGCTGGATTATTAATAGCAAGATGCACAAAAAGGCTTTCGTAAAGGGCGCTTTGAGTCCGGGATCTTCGTAGTTGAGCAAGGCTGACTTTATGGCACTGCACACCACATTCCTTGAGAATAAATGAAGAATTTTGTATATAGGCAGGGCTACCCAAGGGAGCTGCTAGGAACCGTCTATCTAACAACATGCATTGAAGACGCCCTCATACTTGAGACACCATACCAGAATACAGGGGAGCCCTAAAGCTGACCAAGAGGACTTGCAAGCTCATCAGACGCGCCTTGTTCTCATACTAACTATCTTCTCGATTCATTTTGGGAATGTTATAGATTTCTCTGCACAAATGCATCGGCATCTCGGCATTCTTTGTTTTCTTATCCAGCAATGGATTACGCCCACGTATGGAGTGAGATATATATTTGGTTACCCGCAGCCGCAGACACAGTTCTTGGACTGGTATAAGCAATACGGATACGTATTCGCCACTGCCCTGAAGCATAACTGCACCCAACAGTATCAGAATTATCTCTACGGCGTCGGGACCAGCGTGGACATCAAGTGGACGGGCTTCGAGGAGCCCGTTGCTCACTATGGTCCGGGAACCAACATCACGATCGACTTCCAAAGCGGCGCGGACGCACCGAGCAGTATCACGGCACCTGTCATAACCTGCATCTTCAACTACACGTCCGATTATATCAAGAGCTCTATGTCTAGTGCCCAGGTGCTCCTCGGTCTCACCCCTACGATCGTGGCTCTGCTCGGTCCCAGCCCCACGGAGCTGTCGTTATTGACGGTCATTGCGAGGCGTCCTGGTCTTGCCATCATTCTTGCTCTTGCATGCCCTTCGGTATATCTTAGCAGAGCATTCGATAGCACCTCCCCGCTGGATATTCTGAGGGAGAGACCAGGCCGACTACAGCAATGGCGCCCAAAAGGCTGGCGGAGATCTGGCCTAGTTGTCGTTCAATACATGGTCGCCCTTGGTAGTGAGTGGCTTTTTGATACTGTTTTTTTTATACCATTTTACCACATTCTTGGTATAAGTCCTCCTTTTCTGGCTAGAGTAGTGCCCGTAATCTGCCAAAACCCTCAAAAGTCACGCTCGGATGGGCGATATTAACTGACTCCCAATGATTTAGTGTTAGCTAATATCGCTGGTAAGCCCAACGTGATGTCGCTCTCCGGAGTCACAGATTATAACAAATTCTATCATAATAGTGCTTTACTATCAGCTTGGTGTCAGGACGATCTGTATGTTTTGGCCCAACGGCACCGTTGTACCTCTGGTCTGGGGCATGCTGGTCCTGCCCATACATATAGCGGCAACGATCGTCTTTCGGCTTCAAGCCCGCCGGGTGTATAGTGACGAGACTTCGCTTCACGCATTACAGGGCAATTCATTCAAGCAATGGCTGAAAGACTCGAAGAAACGGGTGCTGGAGTTACGAAAGACCGAATTCGTGCCGGCAGCATTACAGAAGGATGTCTTCATTATCACCTACCCTGAGAGCAGTGAGTAATACCCAGAGCTATTTTCTTCTTGTTTTGGTACCTTCTAGTGTACAAGCTTTCCTTTTGGGATCAAGAGAGCGTCTCAAAGCTTCTCAATCCCTCACAAATACGCTCCAAATGGCGAAAGCTGACACCAAGTGCTGCAGTGCTTCTCATCTGTCTGAACTGGCTCCTTACACCAAGTATAATCATTCATGTTATCTTTGGCACGCTCGTGTTGTCGAGCTTGACTTTCATCGGTCCGCGAGACGCTCTTGAGGTCATCGGCAGGTTCATGGTCTCAGTGCTGGTGTGTCGTGCCGTTCTGATGTATGAGATTGCCGGCGTTAGGGATCGATATAACTCCCCCGACGGAGGACTTGTGCCCATCTTACCATTTCAGGAGCCCGACGAGCTTATATCCGAAGGAGAAGATGCGCCCAAGATGAAACATACATATGTGGTAGAAATAGCTAGGCCATCAGAAGCCGTCGGTTATCACTAAGACTTACGTATTCTAATCTCGTCGTTACGTTTACGAAGATTGATTTACTCAAATACTGTCTACGAAGAGAATTTGTACAACAATATTTTCCCGACTACATTTATGATGGTTCTAGACCGGGAGTTGTTGAGCACTATATGGAACATCTTGAACACCGATTTCTTTCCTCGATATAATCAGACGAATATCTTTCTCGCATACGGAGTACCCGAGTCAACCTAGTGGATTGTGGATACAAATACCAGGGCATGAAAGTTATTCGAACACTGAACGAGTTGACCGCCACGTACCCTGAGGTGAGAGGCTATTGCGATGATTAATCACGGGCGCATATGAACAAGGTATATATGCCATGGACCTCCTACGATACTTGAGCTGGAAACAGATGTGGGCGTGATGGTATAACTTGGCTCGTTCCGAGCCCTTGCGTTTTACTTCACGTGGATCTATATAGCGGTAACGGAACTATATAGGCCCGTATTCTTTTGTTTATCGCTTGCTGCTACATTTATGTCAACCCACGCCATCAGCGATCGCATTCATGGGGGAAGCGACTTTTGGTCAGTATGCTAACATGGTAATCCTCGCGGTAGAGAAATATGTTATCCAATTACGCCATTATGGTAGAATTATGGCAAGCAAAATGATGATTGTGGCTAAAGTGTAACTAAACTACTTGCATATGAAGCTATATAGTTAAACATGTTTTGCTTACACTTTGGATAGCCTTGACGCCAAAATTGGGGTTGAGCGACATAGGCATTACTATGCGTGTATTAACAAACTATACGAATGCGGCAATAGTAACGCAAGGTATATGACGAGAAAGGTACTGATAAGGTGCGTGGTATTGATATTGAATATTGATCATGATGTAACTCAGTTCTGGGGCAGCGGAAATATGCATCGAAAGCACTTCTCTTATATAAGTCCCCTTAACTCTGGAACTATTATATTATAGAGCGGAATATTGATACGTCCAGACTCATGAGTCACCCGATCCCCATGCTCAAGGTGAGTCCGTTCGACTCATGATCTCTCAAATTGAATGAGTCCATTATTAGAGCGAGTCACAAGGAGTATTGGGCCAGATATTTGTGAAGTAGAATGATGTAAACTCAGCCTTAATTCAACACTAGACTACTCTGAGGTTAAAAATAATCCATAGTCATCTTCTCACAGTTTTTAGCGAGCGGTGGAAATTGAGGCAAAGACGACGGAACAACACCCAGTCATCTTACGCGGCCGATCGTTGTTTTATTTTATAGATTATCTACAGCGGGCTTGGCCCTTATACAGTGAGAGGTAGTCGCTTAGATGTATTGCTACGATGAATGTAAGTTGATTTAATTGGATCTCCGCAATATGAACGCAAGTCAGTCAGTTGAGTAGTTAAGTCTGTCATCGTTTCAACAAAAACAAAGCGGCCTCCGGTTCTCAACTTATTCGCTTTGCAAAAACGCTCATAAATATATGTATAGCACACTATATCTTGGTTTGACTGGAGCCGTTTCCAATTCGCAAACGCATGAGCTCTTAAAACAACAGTTGACTGGTACTGAGGAGATAAATTCGGTATATTCAACGGGGACTATCTGAGGCATTCCCATTGAGGATTCGCTTGTTTGATACCTAATTATAGGGTCCAATGTGAGTCACCAATCCTTTTGTACACCGCCGCCAGTATGCGTAAGTGCGGGATCCTATATAGTCCGTAACCCGATACGCTATCTTCAAAAATAACATATTTCCATTGGAACTGAGTTATCTCATACGGTAAGCGTACAATGTTAGCGGACCCCACGACAGGGACAATGAGTTCCCACGCATCTTACAATCTCAGATCCTTTAATATGCAACTTATAAAAGACCAAATGTTTTCTTGGCTTTTTAGTTATGATATAACCGCATTAAACCTATCGCATTTGCTAAACTCACCTGTTTATTCACCATAAGTCTCAATCGCTTTTTAACGTTTCATCACCATGTCTTCTCCCGAAACACTTACACTTCTCGAGGCCATCAAGAACCGGCGCTCGCTCCACACGCTGTCAGACGCTGTCAAAGTCAGCGATTCGCGAATCGAAGAGATCCTCCGCGAGGCCGTCCTGCACTCGCCCAGTCCCTTCAATTGCCAGTCTGCGCGCGTCGTGTTGCTGGTGAAAGACGAGCACAAGAAGTTCTGGGACATGGCCTTCGAGGTTGCCAAGGCGGCCACGGCCCCACCGCTCTTTGCGGCCGTGTACGAACCGCGAATCAAGTTATTTCGCGCCGCCTACGGAAGTGTGAGTTTTTGTCACGGATTTACCGGAGCTTTTTAAAACAGAGGTGGAAAAGTAAAGGATGAGTCTAATAGGAGTTGTGATATGTTTTTGTGCAGATCCTGTTCTACGATGACCCTGCTACTCTACAAGAGATGGTGGAAAAGAGACCAATGCTGAAGGATCACTTACCGCAATGTGAGTAATTCCGGCTCTGGACCTTGAAAGTTGTGGTAGCTTTAGTAGCGACGTGCTAACCATGGTGGTAGGGATGGATCACGCAAATGGGATGCTGCAATATGCAGGTAAATTCTCCCCCGAGCAATGTTGATGCTTCATTAATTATAAGGTTGCTGACAATGAGGCACGTCGCAGTGTGGACTATGCTTACGGCAGAGGGTCTCGGATGCAATTTGCAACATTACAACCCGATGGTGGATGCCCGGGCAGCGCAGCAGTGGAACATCCCCGCTACCTGGTCACTGAAAGCTCAGATGGTCTTCGGGACACCAGCTGGCCCGCTGATGCAGAAGCAATCTGAGCCTCTAGAGAATCGGATTTTTACTCATGGGACGAACAAGGAATGAAAATCTCTCTCAAGGTGTAAAGCGCACATAAGATAGGGCCACGAATGAATTTAGACGAGGTCGTTGGCTGTCCTTCAGTCTCCTGGTCTTCTATAGTCTCCTGAGACAGCTATATGAACGCGAGGCAGGCAAGACGGAGCGAAGCAATTCTGGCTATGAAGCCTCAAATCTGCGACATAGAACAAAAAGGGAAATAGACTTCCAAGGTAGGGTTTTATTATTTTCGAAGAAAAGCGAAGATAATAGACGAGGTTATGTTTTGGCTTTTCATATACTCGAGGCCTATCATTCTTAGAGCTAGAGAAGTAGAAATCATGATTAAACAAGTAACGATTATTGCGCTACTCAACTTGTCTAGAAATCAGTACTAAGCAACTAATGAGAAACGTATCGCCGCCAAGTCACTATCAAATTAACTACTCCATACCACGAGTAGAAAACTCAATTAAGATTACTATTTTGTATAACAAGGGCTTGGGAGGATATCCAAATTGATTCATCTTTAATGGTGTCAAGAAGGCCATAAAGATCCAGTCCCCTTATTCAGCCAAGCAGGCGATCTGCAGTCTATATGTTTGAATAGCCTTATTCCCCCCCAATTGTTGACCTTGCGTCTTCTTGCTTCATTACTCTCATATGGCTGTTTAGCATAATCAGGCAACCTCCGAATCAGCTGGACCTGAAGCATCGCACAGAATCGCCCTCTTATATGACTGTATACACGATATAGGGTCCCAGTCTCGGAGTCTTGGGTATAAGTCTCAGTCTCTCGGTACGTATGACGCTTTGCGCCTATATGAACGTTAAGGACCTCTAAAACAGAATGGCCACTGCTGTTATGTCACTGCTACTGGTTTACGGTTCTCATATATTGCTACGTGTAATCACATTCAGCTCACCATTTAACTTAGCACGAGTACTGAGTATTTGAGGAGATCAAACAGTAGAAGCTTTGTCCTTAAACATCATCCCAGTAGGCGATGCGTCACGAGGTAGATTACTACTCTCCGCTAATTTGTTCGCAAATAGTTCTGACATTAACAATTACAACTAGGTGTATACAAGAATTTGTAGGATCTGGTAAATATCCTGTTATCCCACTTTATCCCATCCCAATTCCGTAATGTCCCTAGGCAAACTTACACCCACTCCCAAGGCCACCATCCCAACTAACATCTTAAGACAACGTGGCCTTAAGCGTCAATTTGCGGCTGCTTGGGCCCACGAAGACGGTCTTGGGGTGGCTCGAGATGACCCAGTTCTGAGAGATGGTGTCCCAGTTGCTCAGATCGCGACGGGTGAGGGGTGCGCGGAACGTGACGGTCTGGCCAGGATCGATTCGAAGGCGGTCAAAGCCACGTAGAACGACGGTCGGGTCGTCGGAACCACCGAGCGAAACGTAGAGCTGCGGAACCTCATCGCCGACAACGCTGCCCGTGTTGGTGATTTGGGCTGTCACAATGTATAGCTCGTCAAACAGCTGTCGGTTTCCACCGGGTGTATCAGTAAGCGCCGGTGCGGCAGCCTGAAGTTTCTGAGCCCCGGAGTCGAGCGCTCCAGCAGGCAGGAACTCCTTGGCTGTTCGCCCGTATTCGGGATCGAGGGAAGCAGCCTTCAGCGACGACGTGCTGTTGAAGTATGGGTAGATGAACTCCCGGATATAGCGAATGGCGCTGGGGAACGCATAATCTCCAATGTTCTTGGAAATTTTGCCGAAAGTTGGCGCTGCGGCGGTCTTGCCCTTTGTAGGCTGGTATGGTCCCGCATTGATCTTTTGAACCTTGATATTGGCATATTTGAAGCTGGTGTACGATAATCCAAACCCAAACTCGAAAATTGGCTTGATCTTAGCCTTGTCCAACGCACGATAGTCGACGAATACGCCTTCGGTGAAGTCCTGCTGGGGAGCACTGTTACCGTTGTTTGGGGTGTAGAGGACGTCGGCACCGTAGTCCTCACGCTTAGCGGCCCAAGTAAAAGGCGTGCGAGCAGCAGGGTTCACCTTTCCGTAGAGAACGTCGACAATGCCGCGACCACTTTCTTGCCCGGGCAAACCAGCCCATAGGATGGCAGTTACGTTAGGAGAATTGTACCAGTCAGTGACAAGAGTAGGGCCGACAGAGTGGATGACAACGATTGTGTTGTTGCAAAATGAAGAGACGTTCTTGATCAATTCGTCGCCATTACCCCACAGTGTCAGGTTCTTTCGGTCGCCCTCGTTGTTATCGATGTCGATGAAACCTTCGCCCGAGTTGGCGTTGACGAAGACTAAAGCCGTTACACCTTCTTGATTTACAAGGGACTCGATGGTATCACCGGCATAATTGTCCAGCACTGCCTCAATACGAGTGTGATCATCAATGGCCTGCTGGGTAAGGGCGTCGAGCGGAGTGCTTAGGTAAGGGAAATTCGCT
This sequence comes from Xylaria castorea, assembly GCA_022495115.1. Lineage (NCBI taxonomy): Eukaryota > Fungi > Ascomycota > Sordariomycetes > Xylariales > Xylariaceae > Xylaria > Xylaria castorea. The sequence goes on along the minus strand of MU382629.1, from coordinate 722,455 downwards.
GTACCTGAACCCCAGCCCATAGCAAGAGTTCCCATGTTGCAATTTCGGTTGGGGCACCCATTTGGACCCAGAGGATTTGGGCCGGCGTCCTCCCCAATAACAGCGAGGAACCTTGGATTCTTGAGAGGGAGAGCGCCATCATTCTTGAGTAGGACAGTTGATTTCCCGGCAATCTCTCTGATGAGATCCCCGTGGTCGCTTTGTACATCGACATGCCAGTTGACTTTCTGGTATCCGTCATTGACACTAGCGTGGAGGTAGCCGTAGGTATCTGAAGTCCATGAGTCCAAAGTGACGGGTTTCAACCCTTCAACGGTCTGGCCAACTTTGAAAAAAGCCGCCATAATCCTCATAGCCATATCATCAATACGATACTCGGGGACTGTGCCGTTGAGCACCGCTACGGTGAGATTAGCTCCCCAGAAAGAATAACCGGTATTGAATTCGGTGTCACCAGGCATGGCCATGTCCATACCAGCCACTGCAGTAGCGGCGCCAGCATGTTGGGCTTGCCAATCACTCATAACGAAACCTTGGAAACCTAGTTCACCCTTGAGAACACCGTTTAATGTCTTGGAGTTCTGGCAAGCGTAGCTGTTGTTGACTTGCTGATATGAGCACATAACAGCACCAACACCCGCTCTGACGGCATCAACGAATGGCCAAAGGTACAGCTCGTGCAAGGTCTTGTCGTCAACATTGGAAGAAAGGGTCTCGGATATGTTGTAACCCCGTTGCGTCGATTCTCCGACTTGTCGGAAGTGCTCTAGCACGTTCAGTTAGTTTCGGATTAGCAAGTTAGTGTCCTGGCGCCATACCTTGTTCATTCACGATGAAGTGCTTTGCGCAGGCAACAACACCGGCATCTTGAATACCCTTGATAGTCTCACTCATGCCAACGCCCGTTAGGTATGGATCGGGTGAGAAGCCTTCCCAATTCCTCCCTCCTTCCGGAGCACGGCCAAGTGGTCCGGCGACAGGCCCTAGGACGACGTTGACACCCTTCCCCTTGTGCTCCTCGCCCATCGCCTTGCCACGGCTGTACATTAAGCCCCTATCGAAAGTCGCGGCAACGGTTTGGCCAGAGCTGAAGGCGGAGGCGAAGTCACCAAAGCGAATGCCGAGAGGCGAGTCCTGCATACAGAGCTGACGAAGGCCCAGCCGCGGGACGCTGCCTGTCTCGCCGACACATTGTCCGCTTTCCCAACTGCATGACGACAAACAGTGAGCTCAAGGGATTCTTATCAATTTGGACTAAAAGCACTGTAGTTACTCACCCAACGCCTGTTGTAATGTTGACTTTCTCGGCGAGCGTCAATTGTGAGACGAAAGCCCGTGCTTTGGCATAGGCCTCTTCCCAGCCAACAGCTTGTGGATTCATCCATGGGGACGGATAATGCGGCTCGGAGTAAGCGAGCTTGTTGGTAGGATAGCCCTGCTATTGCGAGGATTGTTGATTAGCGACTATGCATTACAGCTGTCAAAGACTGAGCTAGCCAAATGGCTGCCGGCAATAAGTAGGACGGGAAGTAGGGTGCCCAATTGAACATCTGCACAAGATTAAGCTTATTCCCCTGGTACCACACCTTGTGGTTTCCCCTGAAAATAAAGGTAATCCGCCAATTGGTCAAGATAAAACCCCCCAGACTAAACTACGTAGAGCTGCCTGGTCTTGTGCGAATTGAGAGAGGGCTTTGGGGATTTGGGGGACAGACATACCGACTCGGCAGAGGCGCTGCACGCAGCCGCCAGCAAGGCGCTGAATGTAGAAGTACGCATGGCGTTGGCCCCGTGCGTTGGTCCGCTGTCGGGGGGGGGGGGGGGTGGTTGCTCAGTGCCTTGTATGCTGCTGTACTTGTAGCGAGCAAGTGTTATGCCCTGGGGTTCGGGACAGTCAGACAAAGGCGGAGAGAAATTTCGACGAAGAGTAAAGTGGTCCGTAGGCGGCTCTTATATGCAGCGATTCTCATCGCTGACGTTTATTGTTTCTTCCCGCTTTGTGCAGGTCGTATGCTGTAGGATTATTATTGACGCCATGCAAGTCGTATTTTCGGACATGAAGTTCTACTATCTAACTCGGAAACTAGCCATTTATAGTAATCGCCCCACACACCCACAGTATTTGCTCTAATCCTAACCAAATTTGTATAGGACTGGCAGCAAAGGCTATGAATTTGGTGGGGAGGTCAAAAACAACAGTCTAGCTCTCGGTCGGTCGCAAGTGAAGGTAATCTGTAGGTACATCAAATTAGCAGTGTTTACTACCAAAGTAGAGGTATCTACAGGTTTAAATAAACAAACATAGCCACAAGCAGTCAATTCGATCGCGTTTAATCAGTTTAATCAAATACAGTTAATTCAATTAAAGCAGTTAGTTCGATCACAAATTAAAAATAAAGATGTAAAAGAGTAGGGCTTTTCGCGCGCCAACCGTACAATTAAATCAGTTTCTTGTTATTGCCGGGGTTAAGCTAGGGTATGCTCGAATACCCATACAAATTTAACCAAATCTAGAGCAGGTCAGAGCTTTAATGGGGCGATTACTATAAACGGCTAGTTTCCGAGTTAGATAGTAGAACTTCATGTCCGAAAATACGACTTGTGACGCCATGAATAATAGATGCAGGGTTCAAGAGTAAACACAGGTCAAGATTGGTCAGATGATGATGATCGGGTCCAGGCTCGTACTCGTCCCCAGTTCTCGGTCGAGCCCCGGATGTTCCTCCAGGTCTCGCCTGGTCTCGCCTGGCCCTAGCAGCATGTTGCACCACTGCCGATGAGGAAGGCGTCCATCGTCACTGATCGGGGCGAGTAATAACAAAGCATGCAACTATCCGGCCGGCTGGCAAGCTAAGCAAGCTAGGTGGGCTACTCGCTAGGTACCTAAGCTAGTGTAGGTGAGCTAGGCAAGCTAGGCAAGCTAGGTAGGCAAGCTAGGGCGGACCTAGATGGACCAATCCTAGCGGTATGGAGGCATAAATTTCTTCTTACAATTCATGCATTGAACTAACTCTTCCAGGCAGCCACCCCGTAAAACTCCCACAAGAGCGCTGACTTGTTCTGTCTTTGGTTAGATATGTGTAGGATTGAAGCAAAGTCTCGAGTCAACCCAATACAGGCAGTCAGGCCAGCATATAAAGTACGGTAGCACGTATAGAACACGCACTGCTTTGTAGTGCTGCCATGAAAGCCTCATAATAGCTGCTGCTACCTAGATAGCTTGTATATAGATGCATACGACTCTATGCTTCTTACCTCTAATTTTTTTCTTCTTTTCAAATCGCTTATACTATGTAGCCATACTTAAGGGATCATAGACTTTTTTTTTATTTTTTATAGTCTTATAGGTTGCGGTGCGTTTCTTATATAAATTGGGTTAGGATCGAAGCAGCCAAGACTCGTGAGTGGCGGAGATACCGAACAAGGCTAGTTCAATGCCTGGACGGTAGGAATACTTATATGCTCGCAAGTGAGCAATGACCGTAGTGTAGATGCTACCCCTGCTAATTTAGTGGGCATAGCCAGAAATCATTAAACTTCTCCGCATTCCTCCAACATTTCTTGCCCCATCCTTTTCTCCTCAATTGACTAGGAATGCTTAGTTTGTCAACAACAACAACTTCGTGAAGGTAACCACGAGCTAACTAGACTAGACTCTACTCAGTAGATCTTGCGTTGGATATACTTTGGGGTAGGTCGTTTAAGAACAAAACATAGTACAACTTAGCGGCTCAGGCCTAAGTACCTGCCACGTGGTATACATAGGTACGTAGGTATCACAAAGAGGGGAATGAACATGCAATTTTTTTTTCCTTGCTTATCATCTGATGTTTGTTTCCCAACTTTTTACTACCCCTGTCAATTTATTTTCCAGCACACATTAGATCTGGGCATGAGTGAATACCCATTCGGAAAAGGGAAAGTCGATTGGAGAAGGACCGATGATGATGAGGATTGTGGCGCTGTGGCGGGCTGGAATTTCACCTATTGGTCGTGGACCCTGACAATTCCCCCGGGTTCGCGCAACGGTTCATTATCCCAACCCCCTAGAACTGCATGAGCGCCTCTGTCTACTTACACCGCAACCGAAAGTATTGGTTCTTTATTGAATTGATCATCAATTCACCGTTGCAGAGATAACTACTCTGCCAGGGTGAAGGCAGGCTGTTGCGCTATACAATTGGGGGGGTTGTATTGCAAGCAGACATTGCAGGCACATATACGAAGATGAGCTACCTAGCCTACTGTAGGTACCTCAGTAGGTAGGTAAGCAGAACATTGGAATCTGATATCATAATTTCTAATGACTTAACAATTCCCGCTTTTGCGGGGTAAAGTGCGCTACAGCATGATAAAACTGGGGTTAGCCATGTCTCTCGGATCGACCTTACCTAGATTGGTGAATAAGCTGGGGATCTCATTTCACTGTTCACCCGCTTCTTTCTCTCGTTTCTCCATACTATGATTAAAATCGGGATAAGTTTTCCATGGCCACAACGTGGGTTCGAGAAACCGATTGACTAGAGTTGTTTGAGTTAAGAAGTAGAGAAATATACATAGTAAGAGTGCATCTGAGTTCTGCCGTGAAGGTTGGTCGTCTTGAAGATACTGCCTTTCCATCTCACCTGTCCCCGTCCCCTAAGACTTATTGCAATGTAAAGCTCTCATAGTTGGGATTATCCACGTACACGTATGTGAGAGAGTAGATTGCGGAGAGATGTTGTATATCCTTCGAAAAGAATCTGATGTAGTAGCTGACATGCATCATCACCAAATAGACCTCCGCATTGGCCTGCTTGGCCTGCTTGGCCAATTAGTGTAGCTCTCTATGAACGAGCTCCGGGCATGACGCCATTATCTAAACTACCTACCCAGGCCGAAACGTTCTAACGAGCTTATCATGCTCCCGAAAACGAATTGGCGAGCAAACAGTAATAGCAAAGGTACTTCATGACAGCCGCTTGCTGAGATCCAGTAGAACGGCTACCCGTTGCAAATATAGTATAGCTGGCGAGACAGAATGAGCACCCACGCTACTGTACGAAGTACTGGTCCAGTGTACCCTCTTCAAGCCGCGGTTGTGCCGACGCTGCGATTGTTCGCGCCTGCGAACCCTGGCTCCGGAACTGACCCATGTGTAGATTGCCTCTCGGGTACCTCTGAACCGGGAATAGCTCCATGCAATTCGGTCCTGTTGGGTTCAGCTAGGTATAAAAAACGAAGATAAAAGCGTTGCGGGGGAAATGGGCCACTGAAAGTTGATCTCTAGTCGATCTGTTAACGTTACACATGCTTCCGGCATTTCGGCAGCATGAGCCGATGCTGGTCATTACCTGAAAGGCCGTTCCTAACGCTACGACCAACTGCATAATCCTATGCATGGTTTAAGCCAGCCTTAAGATGAAGCCAAACTACTTGCGCATCTGAAAACGCCGCTGCATCTAATTTAGCGGTTCGTCTTTGAGGACATTGTCGTTAGCAGACGCATCACTAAACGAACCATCCGTTCGTGTCAGTCCAAGATAGTGATCTTCCCAGGGGGAATGGTAGTCTTCTTACCGAGCCTCAACAGAATATTCTTGTTCGTACCCTTCTTCATCTTGTGACTTAAGGACTTTGGCATCTTCTTCAAGTCGGGCGTGATGTTATCGCCGGAGCGCTCCCGTCTTAGCACTGGCCTCCCAACTTCGACGAATCTCGTCTTTCAGTTCCTGAAGATCAGGCTCAATAAAAGTAGGTCTGATTAACGCTGCGGTTTGTCGCACAAGCTTTTTGGAGGTTGTATAGCTTCCCACCGGCGTATCTATTCCCTTCCAATCCTCAAATCTTTCAAAAATCATCGCGATATCGTACTCGCACACATTCGCAAAAGGGTGCCAGAAGTTGTCCTGTTTGTACGTAATGCTCTGTTTCAAGCTTTGGCCGTCGGTACTGGCCTCCTGATAGCGATACACGAGCCAGAGCGATTTCTCAGGTTTGGTGACGTCAACAACAAGATGATAGCCTGTTGAGCGGTGAGTGGCCTGTCGTCCACTGTATTTAGTGACTACCTTCCGATTGAATATTTCACCAATCTCATAGATAAAACGTGGAAAGTATTTGCCCTTTGGCATAGAAGCGTTTCGATCAAGCTCGAGGATAGTTGGATAATTCAGCCAGTCGTCTCTCTTCCAAAAGTCGGAGGCTAGTCTCTCGTCCTTTCGACTTCGGCATAGAAGATACGACCACATGTGAACGCACGCTCTCTGTACCGTATAACAAGCATCTTCGCACTTGTCTTTCTCCGAGAAAAGCTGCATTAGCAACTGAGACTCTTCGTTGGATCTCAACCCAGCGAGATCCTCCTGTCGTTGGAAATCAGTCTGCCTCAGTATCTCATACTGGCCTTCCTCCTCTGAGGTTGGGTCCTTTGATATACTCTCAGGAGTATTAGCTGATTGTGACAACTTCTCAAATTCTTTCTCTACCAGGCTCACCCGTTGCTCCAAGGGAGCTATTCGCTTGTCTATGGCATCCAAAAGCTCACCAAGTCGTTTTACTTCAGGGATGTGATCTATCTCTTCAGGTTGGCTTTGGGACTTCTTGCCGTGCGGTTCTGGGCTATGGGTCTTTTCGGAGGCCTTGCTCGCCTGATCTAGTTGATCATGGCTTTCCGAACCTACTTGGCGCACGAGAGTACGTGTCTGTTCGGAAGAGGAACGTGCTTGGCTGCCAGAGCTACTAAGCTTCACAGCTTGTGCCTCTTGTAAATCTTTGATGTGCTGTTGTAAGGTCCGCTCCAGAGACTCTAGGCGCTGCTGGTGGTTCTGCATGATTGCTGAAACCTGGGCAGGGCTCAACCCATGGTCTGTTCTTTGCTCGAGAACCATCACACGTCCGTTCAGCTAACACATGTGGTCAGCTTAGATATCCGTTGACTGTCGCCCCACATGACCAGGACTTACTTGCTCTTTCACCTTATTTAACGCCTCTAGACGTTCATTATTTGCAGCTACGTAGTTTCCCAGACGTCCATTGTATTCCGCACAGTGCGTATTAAGATCACCCAAGTGTCTATCATGAGCTGTCAGGTGAGCATCATGTTCTCCTATGCGCCTCTCATGACCTGTGAGGTGTGTATCGTGTGCTTCCAAGCGAGTGTCAATGTCTCGCAGACGCCGGTCGTGCTCCGCCAGGCTCGCAAAACTCCTTGTTGATTGTGCTTTGAGGTCCTCCACAATGGTCTTGGTCTGGTCGCCAGGACCCCCTAGAGGTCCAGGGCGCCAGGCAAGTTGGCTAGGTCGTGTAGCATCACGACCTTGATTAGCACGGAACTCTTGGCCCAGGTTACCGAGAGCATCGATGATGGTATTTTGCCGAGCGACAGCTGATGTTAAATCATTAAGACTCTGTTGGTGTTGCTCAACTCGCGGCATAACAGTATCGCGTATCTGGCGAACCGCGTCAATTGCCATATCCTCGGCCTCTTCCAGTGACTGAATGCGCCCTTCCATAGACTGGCAACGTTCTTGAAGAAGGGCAACCTGACCACCCTGTCGCTCAAAATTTGTCGCTACCTGTCTTTGGTACTCGCGAAACATGTCAATCGTCACGACGGCTACGCCGACCTGAGGTGCTTGGAGACCACCCATAGTGCCAGGAGGCGGGTATGGGGGTCTTCGGTTTTCGGATTCATCCGTATGTAACCCTGGCGGGGAGGAGAAGCCCGGATGTCTTCGTTTCGTGCCCTGCGGTGTCGCCACACGTTGTGCCATGGTACAAGAGAGGTTAATGTTGGTGCGAGGCTATGAAATGGCTTGGGTGTTCAGTAAGACCTGTTTGCATGATGCTTTCCTCTACGGTGGAGCGCGCGCGCGCTGGGTCAATGAAATTAGACGTGGTCGGTCTCCGGATGGTTGCAACCGATGCTGACAGGACCGACGGGAAAGGAAATAAAAACTACTGTAGGAGAACGGCAGTTCGGATGCGTGGGAAAGGGAGTGGCGCATCGAGAGGAACAGTGAGCATGAGCACTTGCATAATCTGTTTCTGCCACCTCGCTCCAGCAATAGCATCCAGTAATCTCTTCTCCGGTTCTGTCTGTACTGTACAGCTGGATGCTGTAGTGATGGCGCTGTCAGCCACACTCTCGCTACCTAATGTTCTTGTAGGTGGGTAGTAACGAGTTGGAGACGCCAAGAAAGAGAAGACAGTGGAGATATATTTAAATGCTGGGGGCCAAGGGTCTGAACATGCACGCAGGGCGCGACTAAATCATGACATGCGTGGCATGATAGGTAGATAGTAGACGACGCGAGAGGCCGAGATGTGTTGACGACTAGCAGCCGGCCATAGATGATGATGACTTCGTATTGATAGCATGCAATGGGGCATAATACATACTATAACCTTGAAGCGGTCAGTCAGCGTGGCTACGAGCCTTGCTGCACCTGGCAAGGATCGTATGAGTGAAGGTTCGAGAATGATAGACAATTTATTTAGTCTATCTAGCCTCTTGTGTGTGTGTTCAAGGGTGACAGAAGGAGCCACAGGCAACGACGAATTAACGTCACGTCGTGTACCCTGAAATATCAAGGTAAGTGCGACGACGCCTTGTTGTAGCAGGCACTGTGATATACTGTATAGGCATGGGTGTATATACTGTGTATGATGCTTACCCTCGAGCAACCATTCTATTGGATATTGGTGTCACACAACGTACTATGGTACATTCTTCGGCATTCTATGCCGTGCTGCCCTGGTTTTACTACTATTATTGTGTACCAAGGCTCTTAAATTCAAGACCTTAGATGGGCAGATTAATTTCTCATCCAGCGCCCTGCCTCCGGTAGGTAATTATGCCGCCGTCCAGTCATTTACAACAATGATAAATTACATCCTAAGTTAGTGGCTAGTAAAGCCAGCCACTTAGTCACGTTGATACTACGCTGTTGTCTTCAGCTACGATGGGTATACAATATCCATTGCCAGTTAATTCTAATCTAGGAACATACTAAAAACTCTAAATGTACACCTAGTCATCATAGTATACAAAACTAACACAGTATTTATATAATAGTAATTAGTTAGGTTAACTACAATAACGTTATTAAAATTCTTATTCGTTAGGTTTAATATCAAGGAACATGTTATAGTTTTAACATCTAATCTATAAGGAACGAAACTAGACGGGATGTGTTACGGCTATTCGGGTCACTTGGTAAGGTGAACAAGAAAAGTGTAAAGTATGTGAGAGAAGGTTGATCCAATATCTAAGTCTACGAAGTAGACTGACTTATCTACTTTTTTGTCAAGCATGTCATCCATGCTGACAGGCCTACCTAGCTAGTAGGAGTGCCTAACAGGATGTTTCTTTTCTTGGACGAAGTGTGCCATAACAAACTTTAGTAAGATAGTCCTAAACTTCTACTATAGCTCATTTCACCGCTACGCCGACACAAGACAATGTTCTATAACATTACAGTATGTTCATATAGGGCTATTCTGTATGAGTTCGTATGGCATAGCGAGTCTCCAACTACCATCTACACAAATATTATCCCATTATCCTTCATTCAAAATCCTCTCAAATACTGCTTCCAGGTTGTGCATGGCGACTTTGATCCTCGTTTCTTTAGAATGCGACGTCCTACTAGCTTCTTCCGAAGGCAGTTTGAATGCCCGATATAAGTCACGATTAATTTCGGTCGACACAAGCTCATATTATCTATGCCTTTTTGTTGTCCGCGCTGCGGAAAACATCGCAGATTAAGACCGCGCTTGTTTGGAAGCAAAGTTAATTTGCTACCTTTCCATATAGAAAAGCTTGTGGTATACAGGTGGCATAACCAACCAAACAAGTCTCCGAGACGATATCACATCCACAACAACACCGAACGTGGTCTTAGTAATTTTTTAATTCTGGTAACTAGATTTCTACGATAAATGAACAATTAGCCGACATGTTGGATATATGGTATAGAAATTAAGAGTATGCGAGGGCTGCGAGGGCTTTAAATTCTTGCCAAAGCCTAACTCGCTTATGGCTTGGGGTTGGTCAATTGGCTGTTCTTGGCATTGTGTTACTGTTATTTCGAATCGGAGTGTCGGGACCCACCCACTTTCACATAGTGTGCGACACACGTTTGTTGGAACATACCGACAAACCCGTTTTTTACTACGTTTTCTAGAATATACAACGTATAATAACGTTAATATTAAACATATATATTTTAATATATAGCTTGTTTTATAGCGAGTTTAAAAAAGTAAGCTATATGTTTGTACGAAAACTATTCGCGGAATAATATATAATATTCTTTTGTTTTATACATAAATTTAGCTGTACGGACCTAACCGTACAACCCTACTAATACGGACTAGCAAAAGGTCTATAAATCTAGCTATACAGACAGACTTACACAGACCTATATAGACCTGTACAGACCTAGCCATAGAGACCTAGCCATACAGACCTAGCCGTACAGACCTACGGACTGGCAAGGACTCTGGAGACCTGGCCATACAGACCTGGCCATACAGACCTAGCCATACAGACCTAGCCATACAGACCTACGCGTATAAACCCAGCCGTACAGACCTACGCGTATAAACCCAGCCGTACAGACCTACGCGTGCGGACTGGCAAGGACTCTGGAGACCTAGTTACGCAGACCACTTATACAGACCAATACGCACGGACCAGTACGCACGGACCAATTAGAACTTTGGCGAAAAGATTACCAAAAGGTTTGAAGACCTAGCTACGCAAACCTACCTATATAGACCTACCTACGTAGCTAGGTCTCTAGAGCTTTTGCTAGTCCGTATACGTAGGTCTGTATAGCTAGGTCTGTATAGCTAGGTCTGTATGGCCAGGTCTCCAGAGTCCTTGCTAGGTCTGTATAGCTAGGTCTGTACGGCTAGGTCGCCAGAGCTTTTGCTAGTTTGTACACGTAAGTCTTCGCGGGCAGGTCTTCGCGGGCAGGTCTTCGCGGGCAGGTCTTCGCAGGTAGGTTTTCGCGGGTAGGTCTCGTTCGAGGGTTTGGCTAACAAAAGGCTTGGTCGCGAAAAGTTGGGTCGCGAAAGGCTCTATTACGAAGGGCTGTATCGCAAAAGGCTAGATCGCAAAAGGCTCGATTGCAAGCTAAACTACTTATATATTACCTATATATTTAGTTAGTAAAACAAGCATTTAAAAAGTAGTATAACACTTACTTAGTTAATTTAGGTAGTATTTTTAGTAAAAAACGCGTTTGTTGGCATGTTTTAACAAACGTGTGTCGCACACTATGTAAAAGTGGGTGGGTCCCGACACTCCGATTCGAAATGACAGTAGGTGTCCAAACGATGAACACGTGATCCAAGTTTTGCAGCAGATCAATCTTTCGTCAGCCATAAACCTATTAAAATGTACTCGCATCCTACCTGGATTCAGCCAATTAGAAGCTCATATCTTATCAAGGGTCAAGTAACCGATATCTCAAGACAAGGCCCAGGTGCCCAAGAGACTTAAGTCATTCATGTCGAAAGTGACCTGTGTCAAGGAGTCAATTCGTGTACTGTACAAGGCAAGGATATCCTGTTCATGTATACCTATATTGAGGTCTTCCCACCTTGCTCATGAAGTAGTCAGCACTGAATGCAACGCTCATATACCAACTACTTTGACAATTAATTCATTCGTTCACTCACTAATTCATCCAGTTTACTCTTTTGCAAACAAGTTCCCGTAACTACTCAAACTAAACCCAAAGCACCCAAAGTTTCAGCCTTCAGGTCACGCATCAAACAATGTCCCTAGCACCACCTGTGTCAGCATCTACTGCATTCCTCAATGTGCCCCCTGCCGAGGCTGAACGCCGACAACAGGCTGCGATTCAGTTGCTCACTGAGAAGGGCATCGATCAAGCAACGTTATCCACGGAATAATTCTACATTTTTGTTAACCAGTCACATGATATGCAAGCTGCTTCCTTGGAAATGCTCGCTTAATACGGCGCTAAGCGACTCAGAGTTGTTAGTCCAGTCAAGATAGAAGATGACTCTCATGACGACAACGACGACAAGAGGGACTTCAATGACGAGGAAGCTGACTTCTACGAGGAAGACAGCTTCGACTACTTAGATGACTTCTACGAAGCCTCTCTCCCCCGTCTAGGCCTCATAAACGGGAGGTACGAGCTGTCCAACGAAAGCAACCTACACTTTCCTTCCTCTTTCCTAATCCTAACACTATGCGGGACCAAGCTCTGGGGGCGGTTCTTTATTAACGGCGTAGTGGAGGGTGTCCTCTGGATGTCTGAACGGCCCTTCCATGCGTCGCTCAGCAATCTTCCCTTCCTCTGGCGGGGCGTAGACGTCTCTTCTTCCTCCCAAGAGGACAAGATATGCCACGGCAACGGCCGCCTCCGCTTCCTTGGCGGTGGACGCGTCGATGGTTCCTTGGATCACCTGAAGCAGGAGAGTTTTGAGGCCAACAGATTGCCTAACCAAGGCACGCGGAGCGAATGCATGCTAGAACTATGCTGGGGCTTTGGTAGGAGTATGCTTAAGCAAGGAGGGAGAAGAATAGGGGGGAGGGGGGGAGGGCTGAGAAGGAATGGCTTTTGGTTATCTCAGTGGTTATTGGACAAGTAAAAACACACACGAGCAAAAGATTAGAAACATAAAGGCTCTATGTAATAAATTCCAAAGCTAGCGAAAAGCTATCCATCCTTACATTATTATAAACTTTAATACACATTTATCTAATACCCCACGCCTAGCTCTTTATTTTTAAGCGTTAAAGTGCTCTGTCTACTTTCCATTTCCTAAATTGAACTCTTTTGTAGTTATATCACAATAGCCTTTAAGTACTAGGGTAAAAAGCTAACAATAAGCCAGCCGGAGGAATATTGTTGGGTTATAATTATAGTTGTCGCTTATTACTATTCTAGATGAAGCATTATAGTAATGATTTTAGTCTAGAATGATAGAACTTTCTAAGTATCTAAGTTAGGTCGACACACTGCCAAGATGAGTGAGCAGACACTTTCTTACTGAGTGTTCAATATTGCCTGCGCCAGGTATTTATCACATGCCGTGTCAGGCTCAAGATCGCTACTCGGGTCGAAAATATCCAATGAGAGGGACTCCGCTGTTGCTCAAGACTAAGTTACTATGAAATACCTTTGAATACCGCCAATATGCCCATTTCTAGGTGGGATCGGGTCATCCATAGTCCGGATGATCCCACGTATATATAAAGCACTCTTTACACCTTCACTTTGTACTTAGAACTGAACTAGACAGATCGTCTGAATACACTACCAAGTGATCCCCTCTGGAGAGTGCACTGGTCTACTTGCTATGATTGATCGCAACTCCACACCTCCGCGAGAATTCTGTAGTGCTAACTACCTCTAAACATGCTTGCTACAGGCATGTCTACTCACTGTATACATGTTTGTAAAAACATCCAGTGCACATAGCGAAACGCAAAAATATCAAATCACCGGCCTGCTAGGTTAGTCGGCTAATCTAGGGGGTATGTCGCGGAGAAGTGAACTACATGCTATATAAAACTATCCTTTTGAATGTTAACTTGCCACAACGTTCAGACTTTCCTTGATAATATACGTAACATATTAATTTCAGGTACACTATGTCAAAACCTGGAGGTCGGGATACTTACGATCCACAGGCAGTAAACGTATATATTAGGCTCTGCCCACCTGTACTATAGCCATTGAGCTTAGACTTCTAGATAATCTAACGGCATTACATGCACTACTTTTGACACACTAATAACGGGCAAAATTAGGTAAGAAGAGAAATATCTATAACTGATAAGTTTAGTTGGTTAATAGCCCTTGGCCCTACGTATACGGTGGGGTTGTAGGTAAGTTAACATTCAAAGGGATACAACGCGGCCGTGGAGGCCGTGTTGATCTACAATCTGCAGCGTTGTACTATAGCTTAGCACCGTATATACCCATTTATACTAGGTCCTGGACATCATCTATAATCTACATACATGGGAGCCTTTTATATTGGTATCTCGAAAGGAAGCAATAAGGTATACTCTGTAAAAGCCCGTATGCTTACCCATGCACCATGTGCATTGAAAAGCCTAGGAGTCTATACGTAATCTGTTGCCGTTAACCATATCTTTCTTCTTTGGATATTAGTGGATTATCTGAACTGATATAACGCCAAGCAGTACGAAACAAATACCACTGTTGTAGTCGAGTTGTGTTCCACCTGGTACCTGGCCTTATGTCGGTGGGTATTCATCAGTGTGGAATTACTTGAAGAGCCTATACTACTTAGCTCAACCAAACAGTTGGTTAACTGTTAGGTTTGTCGACATTCAGAGATTCTTCGGGGGTTTCTTAAGCTACCTTGCTGAATAATGGTCCTCATTCCCGAGAAGACACTCGACGACCTTGATGTGACCATTGTTTGAGGCCGAGTGGCGTGAACCTATTTGTTCGGAGAGGTATCATGCAGCATACATAGCATGATTCATCGACCTCTTGCAGTTAAAACAATTCACGGTGAACAACGGTAAGTGATTGTGCCGGACTACCTGATAAGAGAAGAAGAAATTGAGGGCAACGAAATATCTCACTACATAGGACACGAAGACCCCGCTACCCTGACGTGTCGTGAGTTGTCCTGTGAGCATATTTGTGACGATCCAACGGAGAACATACTGTCTAATATACACTTATATATAAATGTACCTCGCCAGCCATGAAAGGGAGGCACCCCCTTGCCCACACTTATCGTTTACGGTCACGGTAGCCCTGCGGCCTGTTGAATCTCTTTAGCGGACTTATCAGAATTGACGATTATCCTCTTCATTTACACAGCCCTTATAATTCACCACTTGACCCACACGCGCTACATCGGTAGCTAACACTTTAGCCGGCCTTCTAGACTCTGTAGCTCTTCATCATACATATTGCTTTATTTTTATTTTTCTTTGTTTTCAAAAAAACAAACAAGAAAAAGATGATATTGAATTCTCTTATGTGTGATTACGCGGTGTCAGAAGACTCTAGCACTCGTGAGTTCCATATTCTAATGCTCAGAAACTCGGCGAGGCATTTTCATAATTCTGCCATCATCTATATCGGCATGTAGTATTTGAGTTTGACCTGAAAGGCCCGAAATGAATAAGTTTAAGAAAGATTAACATGGTGCCTATTTTGATGTAAAGTTGTCTATTTGTTTATGTAAGAATCGCTGTTTTTCTTTCCAATCGGACCTCTTGTGAGCTCGGCCGGCGAGGAATTGATCTACTGCTGTAGGCTACTCTGGGTTCGCAGTTTCTTCCACACAAAGCTTGAGCAGCTCAAGAGGGCGGTGACGCCAGTGTACGCAACCAATGGTCCATACCCGCTGCCATATACAGCGCTCGCATGGCCCTTCCACGGCATACCGTTAGTCAAGGCCTCACTCAAAGGGCCCGAAACCAAACTACCAACGCCTCGCCCAACGCACAGCCAGCCAAATATCATCGAAGGGTCAATCGCACCCCGATTAGAGTCCTCAGTTTCGCGGTTTTGTCCCAAAGCGCGCATGATACCCGGCCAAGTGGAAGTGAAGGACCCCGCGAATAGGCCATATATCACGCAAAAGACGTACAGCACGGCGAGAGAGGAGGACAACCCCCAGACAACCAATACACCTATAGTCGCGCCCACCGACGATATTAAGATGCAAGTGGTGGCTGGAAGCCGGTCTGTCAATGTCCCCATGATAACACACCCAAGCGTAGTTGACAGGTTAATGAGAAGCACTGTTAGGGCCGAGAGGTAACCTGACGCCCCGAGGACGGTACGTGCATACGTTGGAAGGTAGATGCTGGGTACTAACGGAGTAGAAAGATGTTAGTAAAGCTTATCGCTTTTCGGTTGACCTCAATTGTCAGAAAAATCAACTTACTGAAATGTCCTGTCCCTTGCACAAGATTGCCCAGCTGGTAGGGTGCAAACATGCTCGAGAATAAGAATTTGAGACCCCATGGCCGCATGGCCGTGGTATTACTAGGTGGCAGGCGAGGTTTGATGTATATCGAGAGCGGAGCACAGATGATGAAGAGAGCGATGCCGGTTGCCCGCAGCGTGGTCTGATAGCCGTACTGTCCGAGCAGTCGCTGAAGTATGAGCGGTATCACGGCACTAGCCAACCCTTCGCCGCCCCAGGTAATGCCATACGCCATTCCCTTGCGTGCCACGAACCACTCGTCGATGTAGAGGACCGTCGGACAGTAGGCTATAGCGCCGCCGATGGCGTAGAGAACACCTTGCAGGGCGATCAGTGTATTCGTCGAGGTGGCAAGAGATGCGAGAGATAACGCCAAAGATGCGATGAAGAGCCCGACGGGCGTAGCAAATCGCGCGTAATGCGGATACAAACGGCATAGACCGAGTACGACAGGCGAGAATAGGTACAGTATGCCTACTCCAGTTGTTCCAATAATGGCAATGTTGCCTGATGAGGCGAACGGGGCGTGTTGGCTGTAGTAGTCTTGGTACACGCCGAACGAGAACGCGAAGCCTGATTGATGTTAGTTGAAGACCAGGGAAAATCCGTAATTGATTTTTCATACCAAAGATCAAAGCATCAACAACGAAGCACGCTGCGAGGAAGAGCCATGCTTCTTTACCACCGTCGACCGGTGGCAAAGAGAACTCTGGGTTTCCGCATGCATTCTGATCATCCGGACTGCTATTCATACCCTCCTCGGGCGATGCTACCCGGAAATTAGCATCGTGGTTAGCGGCACTAACAGATGAGTCGGAGGTACCGATAGAGCTCAGTTCAATTGGTCCTTGCGACATTCTCAATGTTAGTTTCGACTTGCAAAGTAGAACTCAGTGTTCAGATGAAAGTCGGCTTATCCGTTCATCTAAAGACTATATAGCCGTATGGTGGTCCTCGTTGATGGTTTTATCTTTATGACGTACGCCCTTGTTAAGACTTGGCCGGTCCCGGAGTCGGGAATGAATAGCAAAGATCCATCAGGACAGTTCCGACAAACCCTTTTCTCAGTCTCATTGTCCTTCGTCAACGGGGAGCTGCAACACATCTTGAGAATTCCACTTCTTATTTTGAATACATTGTCTGTCTTATGAGAGCTATAAACTTTCCGGTGAGAGTGTTCACTTCGAGATCTATTAGTGGACCCCGCCACAGGGCAAAGAGCGTTTAGGAGACAGACAGTAGACTTTTGTAATGAGTCTATTTCGAAGTGTGGGCAACTAAGGTAGAGGTGGATAGAATAGTGACTACATAGTGAGAGCGAAAATTGTCAGATAGGTAATTGGTATGGTAGATGAAGAGAAGGATGTAGTCTGTGCCTTAACTATAGATCCCCTCTACCTAAACGATAAAATCTCTAGCGACTAGTTATCAGCCAACGCACCATTCCCCTTTTGGTAGCTCCGACAAACCAACACAACTCACCTATCTCAATGAAATCAAGAGCGCACGATGCTTCCATGATGTGTCACAGTAATTGCAATATATGTCAGGTTTCGATCAGGAATGCGTGACTGAATAAGGTCATGCCGCCCATCAAACTGCTTTACTCGAGAGTCAAGCGCTTGGCAAGCACAACGAAGGGCAATCTAAACCATCCGTTCAAATGCGGAGTAGACATTTGGGGTAGGAACCTTACTCATTCATGTCATGATCACGACATGCTGGCCTTTAGGACGCCTGAATGTAAAAGAAGTATATAAAACATCGCTGCCCGGGACCATCATAATCCCTCATTGCTAGACATACGTACCAGGCTTCCATAATCAAAACGCTGCTCTAGACTTGCTACCGTCGTCTCCCCTTCCCCATATTCCTCCAATCTTTGTTCGCCATGAGCAACAGTACCTCTTCCTTCACACTTCAAGCCAACCCCGGTACTGATATCTGGCGAAAGCCGCCCTCGACGAATGTGTGGAATGGTGAGTCTCATATATACAGTTGCTCTTGACACCTATTATTTTATGATCCACTACCTCCTAGCACCAACGCGGTCACCAGAACCATCGTGACCCTATCACCACGAGGACTAATCAGGACTTCCAGCCCCCATATCGCGCACCTCCTCAGGCCTGCTGAAGAAGTTTCGCTCAGCGCGCGTAACATTCTGGGCCCCATGGACTGAGAGGTACGATCAGGCCGGCCTCCTCTTTGGTAAGGAACTCTCAGTCATCTTATCTTATCTACGTGGTTTCCAGAGTATGAAGGTGCCTTCTAGTAAATACAATTCGTAGAAGCTTCGAAGTCCTCCGCAAGTCATGCTTCCCATGGCCATGGCTAACTTTGGGTACCAGTGCCTCGAAGGGCTTCCTCATCTCCCCCAACTACGGAGGCACCAGAGAAGTGGCTCAAGACAGGTATCGAGTGGTATCATGACCAACCGCAGCTGAGCACCGTAGGGTGTGATCGGTGGGCTGACTGGAGCATCGGCCCGCTGACCAAGCCTGTCAACCCGGAACGCGGCGTAACGCTCGAGGTCGTGCGCGAGGGTGATGAAAATGGTCGGTCGATCTGGGTCTATCAGCTCATACTTGACGAGTCCACCGGCGAGGAGGTCGAGCGCATTGCGCTGCGTGAAGTGTGCTGGATCCTCGCGGATGAGGACGAGGGTGACGGTAAGGAATGGGTCTTGGATATCAGCCCCCTAATCGCGCGGCCCGAGAAGACCGCGAAAGCGCCGCTAAGTGCCGAGTTTAAGGAGTTTACTGTCGTATGGGGCTGAGAGCTGTTGTAGGATCACCTCTTCGGGGGATTCGATGATATTTGATAGCCTTGGTTTTACAATGAGAAATATGCACCAATGCAGAGCATAATGAAACTATCGCCAGTAAATACTATTCACTGCCAAAGAATTATAAATAACACCATGATCGGAGTGATTGAATGATGAGGCAAAAAGGGAAAAAGTAATTGAGTAAGAACAGATAAGTTAAAAAAAAATGAACGTTAAAGAAGAAAAGAGAAATGGTTGGCCAACGGGAGGATCGAGCCCCCGGCGCCTAACGATGCAGAGTAGGAATACTAGATAGAAATACTTCGCTGTGTTTCGCTAGGCCATACCAATTCGGCCAATAGTCCCTAACGTTAATTATATATATATACTTTTCCACTTTGGATTCTGTAGGTGCGTTTAGAGTTTACACGACACGTGGTCCTGGAATTAGCTTAGATGACGTCCAAGGCCGTTGTGATGATAAGAAAGATGGCGATATCAGTCACCTGCGGCTCTTTACTAATTAATAAAGTCTTAGTAGATAGTAAAGGACTGAGTGGACAGGCCTGAGTAAGATATACTCGCTCCAAGTATTTTGCTTCAAAGATAGCTCTCGATATGATGTCGAGAACTGGTATAGAGGCGTCTACTAAGTTAAAAAGGCCCAAACCTTAACATACGTATGGCATAAATTCCATGACGTCTCTTGTATGGGGATGGTATGAAGGACAATGTTGTCTAGTGACCTTTCACCGTGAATACCCTGTCACTTACTTCTACAACATCAATATCACCCTAGCTTCTATCACCCTGCAAAATGAAATATTCATTTGCAATCAACCCAGTAGCAAATATCTGGACTTCCGCCAGATTGGATCGTGTCTCGAAAATGCAGAACAGCGATAGACTACGGCAACACCCAAAAGCTGGCCCTTCGCACAGAGAATAACGTCGGTCGATGGTCTCGAAAAACCCATCGGCTGTTTGGCTTTCGTTGGCTTAGACACAGAGTATGAATTAGACAATGGTAGCTATCATCCACATCAGGTCGGGTTGGCATATATGGCTACTGTATCTGTGGGCATCGACTCGTCCCGAGACTCCTTTGAGCATTTTGCGAGCAGCAAAACCATCATATCGACGACTTTCGATATCGCACCGAGGGAAGACGATAATTGTCGCCGACCTCTCCGAAGACTACAGCGCTTTGACAATGATCATGCATTGACTGATGATCAGTTAGACGAGCCCCTTAGCAACCTGATGAAGAATTACAAAGCGCGAACCAGTTGTAATATGGCTGAGCAACTAGTCGAAGCCGGATCGTTACACGGAACAAACTCTAAGATTTACGCAAAAATACGTGGGGAAAAAAAGACAATAAAAATAGAACGTACAACACCGAGGATTCGCTGGTCGTCACCGACCCAACTACTAATTCAGCTCTCACGGGCTTGTCTATGGGAGAGCGGACGGGATCCCGAATTTTCCAGTGGATATGGTCGTACGTGACGGATCGAAGCACCATATAAGTTTATAAAGGAGTGGTTTCGTAGTGTGGCGACCTTAAGATCTTGACCGTGTTTTAAAAATGATGCAACTTTCCTGATTAGTAAACAAGCTTAGCAGCCGTGCTCTTGATAGAAGTGGTCTTTGGTTCATATCTCCTTTTAGAAATAGCTATGGCCGACGGAAAGGAAAGTATCGTCCTGGTACTATTTGAGTACCCGGCAGAGTAGGCTTTCTTCGTCCAGTTTCCCTCCATTTTAACATAATTTTTGAAGTAGTTAGACTTAAAAGATATAAGTCACAAGTTTGCCCCCAACAGCAACACACCGAGTCTATGTGATATCTTAAAGGCTTTCGGCTATTTTCCTTTCGACGTTCGACCAGAAGTTCACACATCTGCTGGCTCCGGCAACGCCCATAATGCCGGCAACAATGCTGTGCTGACCTTGGCAGCCCTTGAGAACCTCCTGGTACCTTCAAACCAAATGAAGCTACAGTTAAAGCAGTCATGTCGTTAAATTGCTTCGTCATTCGAAACACCCGATATATCTAGGCTGCCCTTTACAGCAAATATCGAAGCACTAGACGGTAATCCCTTGCGTAGAGCGCTTAACAGCGCTGTCAAAGTAGCACAATTCTACTTGAATCATTGCTCTCGAATAAGAACTGGCGTTAGACGCTCGCCTCTTACAGAGAAGGATCAATCAAGACGGGCCAGGCAAGTAATCAGTGCCTGGGTTACATTGATCTGGGCGACCTGTTCATACCATAGCAGCCGTTCTAGGCCATATCGGGTGTGAAGGTCATCTATAAAACACCTCCTACATACGCCATAGCAAGTCATTATGTCCTCGTTTTCAATGGAAGGAAGTATAACTCTGCTTCGCGGCGGCTTCCATTAGCTAACTGGATCTCATCGAGCTTCCAACTCCTGCATGAACCGACGAAACCCTCGCGTCCACGTCGATCTGCAGGTAACAACCAGCTTAAGCTTTGCTGTGTCTATACATGAGTGTTAGCTCGGGCTGGTGCGTCCTGGTAGCGGGGGATACGATCACGATTGTCATTCGGTAACTACACTGACCTAGAGACACGGAGCTCGATGAGAAAGAATCTCCTCAGCGGTTCCAGATTCACCAACCCATATATAGATAGTGATCGCTAATATGATTCACCGAATCTTCCTCTGATAGGGGTGACAACATTTCGGGATTACCAGCTTAAGAAGCTCATCTAATACGATTATGGTTCGCTTTCAACAAAGAGCACATAGTGCATGATGAATAGGGCCTACTCAACCACATAAAAAGTGCTCTTTCGATGTGTTGAGACGAACAAGCCGAGAACCTTCGACATGAGTCCTTAGAGGGTCCCTATTTAGGGCTTCGGAAAATGTTGGCGGCGGGTGAAGGTTGTTCCGTACCACTCTCCACGAATTTCGGCGGATTGGGTATGTACAGATATTTCGAAGAGAAACAAGTAGCGATGACACGATTGCAAACTGGGATTCAACGATTTCATTTAATTAATAACTCTCAATTAAATGAGGAAGACGCAACTGTCCGTTAATTGACTTTGTGACGTCGGGACAACCAATTCAGCGCTGTAATATATACTAAACACCCGAAGTAGGTATGTATAGCACTAATATCGCCGTTCAACTTGTTTAACGAATAGCAGCTCCTGGCCACTAAATGATACGAAATAGTCCCCAATCATCCCACTGAAGCTTCACTTAACGCCAATTGCGAAGCGGGTTAGATAAGATGGCGCCTCGCAAAACAGTCCTCCCACTCGCCTACCGAGTCTTCTTCCTAATCATCGAGCCTCTATCCGCGCTCGTGGGCGCCTTCTACGCGCACTTCCGACAGGACGCCTACCTGGGGCTGACGGACGCGGGCTCTGCGCCCCCCTCGCAGGCCATGCCGCTCGGGACGTCCATCGTGCTATCGCAGCTCGCGAACCTGTACCTCCTGTTCGCGCTGAACGAGGCCCTCGTGCTGCGGTGCACGGGCGACCTCACCGTCTGGAAGGTGGTGCTGCTGGTCTTGCTCGTGGCTGACTTCGGCCACCTGCTCTCGGTGAGCGCGCGCGGCTCCTGGATCTACTGGGACTTCACCCGTTGGAACGCCATCGACTGGGGGAATGTGCCGTTTGTCTACTTGGGCGCCTCCATGAGGATTGCTTTCCTCTCGGGAATCGGCTTAGGTGGGGGTAAGACCCCCCGCAAGACTGCGTGATCGGCTGGGTTTGCGATTGGGGCGGTGGGGGAACATGTTAGGTAGTAGACCACCACTGCAGAAGCTATTATCAACTTTTAGCTAAGTGAAAGAAACAGTCTTCTGGGTTATGTTCTGTCAAACACTTGTGGTTATCGCGTAGACCCCGCGAACTACTACCTATCGTGACATCGTTGGCTCCAACGCAGTAACTTTACTGTAGCATTTGATACCGCCAGGCCTGGCGCCGAATCAACAATATATATGCCAAGGTTACGCAAACTGTAGCATTCATTGGTGAGGACGATCTTGTCGATCCGATCATTGCATTCATTCAAACAAAAAAAGCCTTATCTTTTCGACCTGGGTTCTTAATCAGCCACAATTGGGCCTATCCGCTCTATACTATTGGTGGACTAATATGTGCAACTATTTGAATTTCAGATGATGGTCATACTGTTACCGCAGGTGTGGACCATGGGCGCCATACACTAGAGAGCAGCAGAGCCACGGCTCGAACAACCGGAGCTGTTTCATTGCTTTCCCTGGCACTGCGGATAAAATTGCTAGTCTTTGGGGATGCCCCTCATCGTGGCTGGGTTGACAAGGTGGGGGATAGTAAATATATGCACCGAGTACCCCTCCATTGTCAGTCACACGGCAAGATAATTGTAAAGACTGTGCTGTGTCTTTTGCCTACTCGTAAAATTCTTTCTGTCCTCTTTGAAATATTTACCTTTGGTAAAAATAGAGAAAATGTCTAAGTACGACCAGTACACCGGCTTCCAAGTCCACTCACCAGACACCTGGACCACCTTTCACAAGAACAAGTTTGATGTGAAACCATTCGGCGACCACGACGTTGAGGTAAAGATCGAATGCTGCGGCGTCTGCTCTAGTGACGTTCACACTATTACTGGCGGCTGGGGTGACCAGAAGTTTCCGTTGGCAGTCGGGCATGAGATTGTTGGCAAGGCAATCCGTGTTGGTCCCAAAGTTACTCTTATCAAGGAGGGCGAGCGTGTCGGTGTCGGTGCCCAGTCATGGTCCTGCTTAGAGTGCCGCCAGTGCAAGAACGACAACGAAACTTACTGCCCCAAGCAACTGGATACATTTGGCGCTGTCTGGCCAGAAACCGGAATCGTCACCCAGGGGGGTTATTCATCGCATGTGCGGACCCATGAGCATTGGTAAGTTAGCACGCGCCATGATTCCATCCCAATAGTTCACGTTTCTAATGGAGTGCCAAGGGTATTCCCAATCCCCGACGCCATTCCAAGCGCTCTCGCAGCACCGATGATGTGCGCCGGCATCACGAGTTACAGTCCGTTAGTTCGCAATGGAGCTGGACCAGGGAAGAAGGTCGGCATAGTTGGTCTTGGAGGTCTTGGACACTTCGGTGTCCTGTTCGCCAAGGCCCTGGGTGCCGAAACCTGGGTCATCTCTCGATCTCATAGTAAAGAGGCTGACGCGAAGGCCATGGGAGCCGATGGGTTCTTAGCAACACAAGACAAAGAGTGGAACAAGGATCATCTGATGACGTTTGATTTGATCGTCAGCACAGCCAACAACTTCGGCGAAGGTTTCGATCTCGACGCGTATCTTGCCCTCTTGGATGTCCACGGTAGATGGGTGTCCGTCGGCCTGCCTGAAGATGCAAACCTTACGATCAAGCCCCAGAGCTTCATGTCAAATGGTTGCTTGATTGGGGCCTCACATCTGGGCAGCAGAAAAGAGATGCTAGCGATGCTGAAGCTAACCGCTGAGAAAGGTATCAAGTCATGGGTTGAGACTGTGCCAATCAGCGCGGAGAACCTATCTACCACAGTACAAAGACTGCACAAGAACG
Organism: Xylaria castorea; assembly: GCA_022495115.1. Taxonomy (NCBI): domain Eukaryota; kingdom Fungi; phylum Ascomycota; class Sordariomycetes; order Xylariales; family Xylariaceae; genus Xylaria; species Xylaria castorea. The sequence continues at coordinate 698,151 of MU382629.1, read as the reverse complement.
ATATTAGATATAGGTTCACTATGGTCGATTATGACAAGGAATTTGGTGTCTAAATATCAGGATATCTTTGGTAGTCTTCTAACCAAATTATTTCGTAGCCGAAAGGAAACGAAAATAGAGAAACTGTGGATGGCGTTGGTATATCGGGGGTTGGAGACGTAGATAAGTGTAACATGAACCTCCGTTTATCATATCGTTCGATATCTAGATTCAATGATATCCACTCTGACGCTGAATTGAAGTCGCAAAGCAAATCGAGGTATGTCCGCAGGGAAAAAAATATGGAAGTCAAATTGGTGTACTAGATCCAGATAATGAATGAAGAATTCCTAAGGGGAGGGAAAGAGATATCTCGTCCTTCTTAAAACCCATGCCTGCCATGCCTGCCATCAAGGTTGCGCTTTTAGATCAGCAGAGTTGTCAGCCAGCCCTTAGCAGCAGGTGGCGGCTGGCGTGGCCACAAAAGTCCACAAAACATAACTTTCGGCTGTGCTAGACTCCTGAGGCCCGTGCACCGCCCACAATCACGAAACTCCCTTATGAGATTTCTCCATCCAACTTTTTGACCTCTCATTTTCTCGACTCCTCCGACATCCCCTCGACAAGTCCACAGACATCCGCAACCATGGCTACCAACAAGATCGCCCCCAACAGCCCGTCGCGCGCCAACCCGTCCGAGCTCGAGACCAGCATTGCTGGTGCTCTCTACGACCTCGAGACCAACACCGCCGACCTGAAGGCTGCGCTCCGTCCCCTCCAGTTCGTCTCTGCCAGAGAGGTGAGATAACGCCCCAGCGTCCCAACAATGGCTCCCTACGGCCGCCCTCGATCCTGTTCCACACCCGCTCTGCACAGCCGACTTGGTTCGTGCCTCGTTCGTCGATCGTCCATTGTGCGCATCTATCGCAGCCCGTCTGCGACTGCGACTGCGTCCGAGACGGGTACCGTGCGAGGGGCATAGTGAGATCAATACTATACAAGCGACAGTGGAATAGGACGGGAAGCGGTCCAAGGAACACATCTTATACGTGTCCTGGAGCTCGCCGGCTGACTTTGTGTCTGAATTAGATTGAAGTTGGCCACGGCAAGAAGGCAATTGTCATCTTTGTCCCCGTCCCATCCCTACAGGGCTTCCACCGGGTCCAGCAGCGGTAAGCAATGAACTGCTTTCTTCCTCTACTTACCTTCCAACTGCCTCGTACTAACCATCCCCAACAGCCTGACCCGTGAGCTCGAGAAGAAGTTCTCTGACCGCCATGTCCTGATCCTCGCCTCGCGCCGCATTCTGCCCCGCCCCAAGCGATCCGCCCGCTCGCGTAACACCCTCAAGCAGAAGCGTCCTCGTTCGCGAACTCTGACCGCTGTTCACGACGCCATCCTGACCGACCTCGTCTACCCCGTCGAGATTGTCGGCAAGCGCATTCGTGTCAAGGAGGACAACAGCAAGCTCCTCAAGGTCGTCCTCGACGAGAAGGAGCGTGGTGGCGTTGACTACAGACTCGACACCTACTCTGAGGTCTACCGCCGTCTGACAGGCCGCACCGTCACCTTCGAATTCCCCCAGTCCGGTTCCACTGAGTACTAGCGTTAGTCAGAGGCAGGGGACAAAGTAGGGAATGAATGGGGAAACGATTAGTCATTTGGCATGGTACTGGCATGTGCTACATGATGAATGATAGCATTTAGGGGTTCTCAAGGGCCATTATTAAAAGGCACGGCGTTCTGACTGGCAGCTTGTGGATTCAATGGACAAGCTTCGTTTCTGAGCCCACATTCGTTCTCTATTGCTCCGTGGTACTGTAACTGTAACCTTTAACTCTCTGGGGTATCGTAGATTTTTGTCTATTCCTGACTGATGCGTCCAATTCCAATGGCACACCAATATGCCAGCTCTCTCTTTTCTCTCGCGTCCTTTTCCTTGCTAATCGTTGCGCCAACCTGATCATGCGTAGCCTCGCTCTCCCATTCCAACCGTACAAACATGGGTATCTCCAATATGTCCTCGTCCTCTCCTAGTGGACTGGGATCCGGCTCTGGCTCATCTTCTTTTCCTGGTAGTGCGGGAGGTGGTTCTATACGAAGCGAGGCTGGCACGACTTCCACCACGATACTAACCCAGTTGCGTCCTCGCTCCCAGATCTTGCCCGCTTCCGCCTGATGTATGCCCTCGTCGCCTCTTTGGCGCTGGCGCTCTCTATCCCCATCCCTCAGGACGTCGTCCAGGTACATATCGTTATCCGGATTGGCGTCGATCTGGAACTCGGGACAGAGCACCGTGACCCTCGACGCGAAACGGCCGGGGGTCGTGGCCGGCGTCGCGAGCGTGACCTTGACGTCGTCGAAGAGGGCGTTCTTAAACGTGAGGAGGAACTGCGCGGGCTGTAGGGGCCTGAGCAGGCCCGAGCCCGAGCCCGGCGGCGGGTTGAGAGGCTTGATGGAGATGGTGGGGATGGAGTTGTTGGCGACCAGTCGGATCCGCCACCGCGTGTTGCTCACCTTGGACTCAGGCTTACTGATGATGTGGCGACAGACGGGGCAGCGCTTCGACCGCTTCGTCCGCAGCAGATACGGGATGGGCCATAGCTGGTCCGCGAACTGGGCGCCCTCCTCTACTTGCGTCTTGGCCTGTTCGCGGGTCACCGTGCCGTCCCACCCGTCTCGTCGCAGTTGAGATAGAGCGGCGCTCTCGTCCAAGTCGCTCGGCCGGAACCCCTCATTGGCCGAGTCGGCCTCTCGGATTGTGGTGGATTTGTTCTTTTGCTTTAGCCCGTTCATGCTATTGCCCGAGTAGATACTCATGATGCGCGTCAGGGCGCCAGGCGAACCAAGGCCATAGTCTCCAAGGCCGGAAAGGCCGGCACCGGGATTGGCACTGACGGTCTGAGAGCCGTAGAAGGACTTCAGTGCCGCAAATCTCGCCTTGTGGGTTTCTAGTATCGAGTCGGATTTGGTCGGCGACGTGTCTCCGCTGACGACATGTTTAGAATGCTCTTCTCCGTAGCGTAGCTTTTGTAGCTGGCCAAAGATGCCCTGGGGCTTGTCAAACTTGACACCAATCTCGGACGAGTTCCAATGGCAATACGAGCAGGTCAGGATCCATGGACCTGCAGGTGTCGGGGTGGCGGCGCTATCTGCCGAAAGAAGAGCGGGTTCTGGAGGAGACTCGAGAGCTTGGACGGCCAAGGGGCCGATGCATATGGGACATTGGAAGCAACTACGCGTACATCTATGATAGAAGCTACGTCAGCCACACTATGTTTTGTGTCCAGGAGTAGGTGGGTGTCCATGCGACCAACGTTGAACCCAGACAACGGATCGGACACTCGACAACGTAAAAAAAAATAGGCCTGCGACGAGACAACACGTACCGATTCCCTTCGGTCTTCAGACTGCTGTTGCCCACCTCGAACAGACAATTGGGACAGTAGATGGTCACGATTTCTTCCGTGACACAGCGCGGGCAACGGATCTCGTGGCAGACATCGCAGTAGAGGAGATACTCGAGGGGATACAGGCTGAAAGTCGAGCGCTGTGCACGGGGGTCGAAGGCGAAATCATCGTCGTCCTCGTTCAACTCTTGCGCAGTCGTAAACGACGCGTCGTCGTCGGATCGGCCCTGGACGGTGGAATCATGGCAAGGACACTGTATGTACGTGTAGGGTGTGAAGGATGCCATTTAGAACTGTTTCGAGCTGCTACATCGTAGCAGGCGCAGCGGGAGCGGGCACCTGGGCGTCGATGCGGCTCAGACGGGTTGGTCTGTCGTTGTCGCGATACGACGTGGGGCGTGTAAGCTTAAACAGTCAAATTGAGTTTGGCTAACTATGTCTGTATGTAAAAATAATTGAAGCTTCCTGTCAATAATCCGACCGGGGGCTGATCCAGGTAAATTCAGCTACGGCATAGATACCTAACTAGCAGGGGAGGGGTTCTGGCAGGCCTTACGTAAGTCTAATAAGTATATGTACTAACTACAGCGAGCTTATTCTTCTAACCGAGTTGAAACTTCACGGAGCCAGAAATGCACAATTAAGAATTGCTGCTTGCTTTCCAACAAAGCAATCATGACCATACATTCAAAGGCTACGGCAACTACGATTATAACTACCTATATCTTCAATCACCAGCAGTCAAAATTATTGCTGGTGGTATGTATGATTTTACCGTGTTTGTAGTTCGCGCTACTATCTGCCGCTTTTACATTCGTTGAAAAATGGAAATCAATACAGCTATCAGTTATTGTAAACAAACACTGATGAAAGAAAGTAACTTTTGTAGTTCCAAACCGAATCCAAGTATGAAACTCAGGAACTGACTGTTCACAACCCATTGCAGAAATCTGTTTGTCTAATGTTAGCACGATTGAGATGCTCTGATTCTTCGCTATTTACTACGTAGGGCATACTGATGGATGAACGCCGTAATCCAGACTTTGGTAAAATGGTTAAAACGATCCTTAACTCCTTAACTAAAAAAGTGATGGACTTATAGGCATATTGTGGTTCTTGCAGTAAACCTTTAGAATGAAATCGACTGGCCTTCTTTACGTCCTGTTCAAATAAGCGCCTCTTTCTACTCACTATTCGAGATCTCCGGTCGCCAAAGTTGATCTACATTCTCATCCGGTTGTTCAATGGATAATCCGATAGGGGTCGTCTCGTATATACCGTGCATTTCATTCGGCGATGGCAAGCGGTCCCGCCTTGTGAGCAAGAACTCGCCATTTTGACTATCGTATCGTGCCACCTTACCTTTCTCTGCGTGCATCGAAACACCTTAGTCGAGATCTATAAGTCTCACGTCACAGATTTTGCTGGACCGTACGAAATGAGGAGACCAGAGGATTAGGCACGAGAGGTTTTTATACATACTGTATCCTCGGATCAGCAGGTACTCGAGCGATTTTGGTAGCGCGTCAACCAGTCTGGAGGGGTCTTCCTCATTCTCGTTCACACCCCAGGAACAACCGCCCAGCAGAAGCCCGATGCCGATACTGAGATGTTTTAGCGACTCGAAGTCATGCATGGACCCTGTTGTTGCACCGTATTCCCGTGTGCTTCGGATCCGAGTCGTCGTCAAGGGCCCCGTGCTAATCTCCATGTCTCTACGATACCACTCGTCCTTATTCTCCCCATCCTCATCCTCGCCTGCGAGCGACTCATCGTTGCTCTGCTCATCCCCACCGATATACTCGTCGAAACCAATGTTAATCTTACGCAATGATGACCTGTGCTCGCACAAGGCCTTGCCAATTGTCTTTGCGCATCTGTCAAGTTGGCCACCACCTTGTACACAGCCACCGCCAGTGGTGAAAGTGAACTCTTCTAAACGTCTGGGCACTCTGATCAAAGTGCCAATAACGTCTGACCCGTAGATAGAATGGCCTACACGGATTCCCTTCAGATTCGAAGTTGCGGGTGGGAATTGGTTGACATACCCTCTATCGTTGTCTGGTCCTACCGCATCTGTAGACATGCTTTCTATGGCCGGGAGCCGATGGAACAATCGCAACATGGCCATAATATCGAGATGCGTGTAAAATCTGCCATCTCCTAAAACTACCTGGGGGTGGGAAGAAGAGTAGCGTGTCGGAGCTTCTTCAAATGTGTTGCAGGAAGTAAGCCGCAGTTATTACGGCGGAAGATATCCTTGACGTTTTTACTGCCATCCTCCCATTTGAGAATCTCGATATTAGGACAGAGAATCAGCAGAACTGCTGCCGCTTAGTGGGAAAAGCGATTGTTCCGGTGTCTGTAGAAGGATGAGATCTCCCATAATCCCCCGGCGCCGGCCAAGGTCTCTTCGCGGGCCGCGACTAGTTCTGGCTTCATCCAAGTGAGAATCCTGACCTAGTCGGATTTATCCGACCCTTCAATACCAAGGTCTGTCACCAACTGGAAGATGTAGTGTTCCCAAGATATGTCTCGGGTATTTTCTTCAGTCCTCAACGCCTCCGGTCGATCCGTCTTGCGCAAATAAGTCCCATGCCGTGGCAGATGAGAACGAAAGACGAACTCCTTGACGCATAATGCAAGCTCGAGTTCTCTAATGTAGTCTAAAATGAGAGGATATGGTTTTTAAAATCGTCCTCGTTAAGGACTCGGATGCCCGTGTAACGCCTGTGCTGCTGTGATTGAGGCTCTAGAGACATCGCCGGAGTGTTGAACGATGAAGAATCCGATTGAAGGACTTTTGGGGGGTCAGAGGAAGCAAGGTTTTCTAGTACTGAGATAGGCTTGTCGGGATAGAGGGTATTCGGGATGAGGATTCGAATTCTCTGTTTTTATATACCTCAGGTTTTCAGGGTTAATGATGTGTGAAAGCGGCGTTGGCTGCTTGGGTCAAGGTTGCCTAAGGTTGCCTAGGGGTAATCATACCATTTTAAACCTATCTGGTCTTCATCTTTGTTGTGTAGTATAATGCGAAGATATTCCATGCAACAGAACGTGATCCTACTGTAGACTCATTCCAGCTCTGCCTCTCCTAGCTAGTGCGAGATTGATTTACAATGAGCCCCTGAAGGAGTATTGAGAATCAATATGGCAGCAAGTACTATATAATCGGGTTCGTGGAGCTTTCTGCATTGTAACATCTTTCGTCAAATATGATTAGCATAGGTCTATTATGGGCCGCTGGTGTTGTAAAGTTGATCTGATCGTTGTTCCTATTGAAGTTGGAACAAGTTGCATGAACGTGCTTCATGAAATTTAGCTTTTGTTGCTCGATATAACCTAATTCTAGGCTAGGCAGAGATAATATCGCTATACATCTATTCTAGATTTTTTCTTCATTTTTTATTTTGCTTTCCAAGCTCGACACTACGTACTCGTAGATTGCTACCAGTTCTCCTTTTGTGCTAGCAATTATACGATTGAAAAATAGATGCGTACTGCCCATTCTATTAGGATAGAGCAAAAAAGAACGGCCAATAAAGCTCCCAGATCGCGGGTAGTGCCGCCCACTTGCATGCACCCCTCCCCCACCTCGACTACATAGGCACTTTTGTAGGCACATGGCTGGGCTGCACCTCCCTTACTGATACGGCATATTGCTTGACAGCATGACCACTTGCTAACCGATGTACCGGTATTGCGTATCTCTTCTGGATCAAACATCACCGCCATACGCAATCTGCTGTCCATAAATACCTGTTACACCTGCGAGTTGTCCACACATCAACAGCTGACCCATCCCATCGTGACAGTTAGTGGTACAGCTGTAATAAATCGTAAGTGGCGCAGTTTCAGAGAGCCTTATTCGCGTTCTCTTTCTTAAGTTGGGCTATCGATCACCTAAGAAAACACAAACCATTACAACATCTGATTTACGGCCAGTGCTCCTCATCCCAGGTTAGGCACCGACAGAGGTTGATGACATTATCGTGGAATATCTTGCTTCTTGCTCTAAACCCGCGCTTTTTCCTATTGAAGTAGAGGAATACATCGGCAACAGTGTCCTGAGGAAGCCGATGAGGACTCAACCGAATCAGTTAGGTAAAGTAAGGATTCAAGTGATCTGGACCTTTATAACACTGTCGGATGGTATACGTATCAGCCCCCCCCCGGTACCAGTAGTATCATTGCGACGGACCCGACGAAGCGCCATCACTCAAGCCCCGGTTTTCAAGAATGCGCCGCTCGGCGTTTGATGTGCTGCCACCCGGTCTAGATGCCAACCAGTGACAGCAAAGCTTGGATTCCCTGGCCAAGCCGCCTTATCACCAGCCCATCGCCGCTTCAGAGTTTTGGAAAATTCATCGCCAAGATATACAAAGCCCCGAACCGGATAGAGTCATACTGTGATAATGGACCCCCAAGAACGAGACATATGGTGCATGAGGGCCATAAATCAGATGACCGCTCAGTCAATCAAAGCTGATAGCTGTTTCATGACCTACAACTCAATCGTTCAACGCTCTGTCAACACACCTGTGAACAACACTGAAAATGCTGTTCGTTCAACAGCGGAGAACCTTCGGATTGCGGGTATGTGATGCGATCCGGTCCGATGTGACCAATAACGCAGATATCCCAGCCGCCGATACTACCATGGAAATATCTAATCTGAATGGATCAGCCACTGTGGCTCAAAAGTAATTATACAGGCTGTCACTGCATATCTGCACATACAGCATTGTGCAGTTCACTTCGCAGGCCAAGCCTGAATCTTGGCGGCTTCTCATGGTCCAGAGATTGTAAATAATGGTGCCCAATATGTTCTATACGTTCCGGCTCACATTCACTAAATTTTCAATAACAACGAGACCGGAGCTGAGCTGAGTGCCGAGGGTTGCATAAGAGCAACAGTTGCCCGGGACCTGACCTTGTCCCACATGGCAATTGTATTCCCAGCATCGATGAGGCATCATCTTCGCCCACTAAATCCATCCTCACAGTGTTCGGCAAGCGTACGAGGTCCGCCGTGCGGTCTTTTTCCTGGCCTAGCTCCTCTTAAGATTAATGAATCTGTGACGATCCAAAAGTCCCGCCGCCATTAATATCCAGGTCGGCTCAGGGGAACAAGTCTTATTTTGCCCAACATAATGGGATGCTTGCGCGTATAGGCCCAGCCTCTTCAGGACACCCGGGACGCGACCTCCCCGGCGTATCTTTAGAGCGACTAATAGTAGCTCAAATAAACTCTCTGAGCCCTTCATAGGTTGGTTTTGCAGTCGATAAAGCCTCGGCCGCAACTTGCCTTGTGTTCTTTCCAGTCGTCTGTATAGCATATACCTATCGGCCCTCCGCTCAACCAGCTGAGTGACATTGTTGGCCAATTTGGGGGGGTTTGTCTTTCTTAGTGCTCGTTCCAACCCAGAGACTGACATTAGTGTGACCTTAGACAATACAAAAGCCATTCACACCAAGTCTATGCGATACACAACACGGCGTGAACCAACCAATCTTAAATCCGAGCCCATCTTCGAGGCACTTGATTAGGTATCTTTATATATAGCGGTGCCACTCCACTAGCTACGGCCGTATAGGTATCACATATTCCGATGTTCTCTCAAAAAAGCGATATACTAGTGTTGAGTGAGAAATAGCGAGACGGCACCTTAGCTCCGGCTAGTTCGAACCGCGCTGTAGAATGGATAACCTACTAGACAAACAAACTTCATTCTATAATGGAGTATCAAATAGATCGCATGAACGGAAAGCGAGGAAGCCTTTGGTCGTGGTGAAATGGGATGGTGCGTCAAAGTCCAGCGAGGTCTGGGATAGTCTTAGAAAGGTGAGCACCAGCTCTCAGGCCGCCATGTCGATTCCTCTGGCTGAAATAACCGTACAGGACCCCGATTTGTGGCTTCGAGACGGTGATTGCTACGTGCATCTGCATGACAGAGGGCAAAGCCGTCGAGGTCCTGCATTCAAAGTTCCATACTCAGCGTTACTGGAAGCGAAGTTCCAACCGTTGATTGATAAGTTCATGCCCAGAGCCCGTTTTAAGCCAACCCAGATGAACGCATACGATTGTAGCGAAGCAAGAAGCCATCATGAGAGTCCGACAGGGGCTCGGATTGAGCTTTTCATTCCCGCACCTGTTGAACTAGACAAACGCCATTCTTACAACTACCATCTCGCGACACGAAATCTTTTCGCTTTCATCTTCAGAAGGTCAATGGTCGGAGAGTGCCTCGGGAGTACTCTAATTACCCTAATGCATAGTCTACAGCAGTTTCGCACGCCTGATGCTAACAATATTCAAGATCTCATAAGTTACATGGATGAAGAAGGGTATTTAGACTTGAATGGCCAGCCGACTTATGCTTCGGCAATGCTTCTCCTAGGAGAAGCGTTTCAGCTCCGGGATTTGTACATTGATGCATTTGCCCATTGTTGTGGCATGAGCGATCGATTGTACCTCGCTTCTGAATACCAGGTCTGTAGCACGTGCTGATATATCCATGTGACACCGGCTGATAGAGCGACAGTTTATACCTTCGACAACTCGCGAGTTAATTCAACGTACACGGTTCGAAATGTATTCCAGGTTGAGGAAAGCCAGTACCATGTTGAAAACATTGTGCGCCGAAACAGATACCGCATTATACCCGGGAGCTCAGGAGCATCTTCATGTCTTCCGACATTTCCTCCAGGGGGTTTATGCCATCCGTTTTGGTTGTTATCCTCCCCAGGTTGCAATCTTTGACGTCGATGTGTTCTGTACGATGCGACACGACTTCAAAGCCTTGTACGAGTTTCTAAGGGATGAAAGCCCGGAAATCTCCGGAACGACCCGATTTTCGATCGAAAATGGTACGTCCACGTTGCTGATGCTCAAATCGTTCGACCTGCGATATAACCACAAGACGCTTGCCCACCCCCTTCCGTTACTCCCAGATAACCCACGAAAGAAATCAACTTCCTGGTGGAGTCAGCCAATTAAGACGAGCCGGTCGAGACGGGCGCATGACCTAGCGGCATTATCCAGAGCAACAAATTTGCACCGTCTAGATGTGATGGGGAATCATTTAGTCTCCGCGTACCGCAGGTTTGAAGAAGGACATATCTTGTTCCCAATCAAAGCGGGCAAACGGAATAACCTAGGACCCGTTGACGGTCGCAAAATTAGATGGAACCTGATTTATGCAATCTATCAAACGCTATGCCAGGCGACAGAGGTAGCGGAGGAGATCCGAGATGTTAGAGGGGTCCCGTACCACCTATGCATCTCAACGGTCGGCTTGCCGCCATGGGAAATAAGACGACCAGTGGACCCATTGGCGCAGCACCAGTTGGACCAAGGCTCACTATTAACGCTATCCCCTCCCTCGGTACCGTGTTTGGACGTCAAGTTAGGCAACGATGACTGCGCGACCGCTAATCAGGCTACGTGGGACGCGGAAAAGGGTCTCGGGAATACCGTCTTTAAGGGTAGCTTTGTAGGCACCATAACTCGGAAATCCTCAGCACTGTGGCGTTCACTCAACCTGCTCGCCAAGCACGAGTCGGAAGGGTCACGCCCTATGGCTCAAAGAGCATCCCATCACGGGATTGTGGGTCGTGGGCATAGTAAAATGGTGAATACCGAGGACGGGGAAGAGAAGCTGGCAGCTGAGATGCCATCAGCCAACCCAGCCAACCTAGCCCACCCGCTGAAAGAGAACCCCATCGGTGGGGTTCCCGACTCACCGGGCCAACACACTTCGGATACTTCTGATACCTATGTGACCCTTAGTCCGCCCAAATCGCCCATCGAAAAATGGGAGGACGAACGCGCCAGCCTTTGTACGCGCTGTGGTCTCCATGATGTGAACTATGGTATGAGCTCGTCGAGGTGGTCCAAACCGTTGCGCGTTGACGATTACGGGTATCATCCTAAAAGACGAACGATTCAATTTCATGACGAGAGCCCCCCTATCCCTTTAAGGAGACGGCCCATGAGCGTTTACGATGATCCTCGTAAACGATTGCAGCTGGCACCACTGGACGTCTACAAAGCCAAGGAGAACTCGGCAGTAGATCTCAAGATCCAAATGCCCTCGCCCCAAACGCCCACCGCCTGGAATCATATCCAGGGCGTTATGGAAGTCCAGGCCAGAAACTACGAATCGCGTGTTGAGGCAGAGTGGAGCCAATTCACCCACCTCGGACGACTCATCCAAGCTAGGTCGGATACACCGACACCCGCGATAACCTCGACATCGAGACGTGCGTCGGCAATGTTCTAAAAGAGAGGATATGACTGAATTTTCAATTACGACGCCCGTTATCCTCGTGCAGAATTACCATACAGTGCGAAATTGGCAACATTTGTCGATAATCCTCTATACATGGGGTTTTCTGAGATGCTCAATTTCGCCACCAACCCCGCCGACTTCATACCATATCGCAGGTCTTGTTACAACTATTTCGCTCCGCTGAATAGAAACCTAGGAAGAGTGTTTGACGGTACACTACAGGGTGGTTGGACAAGTGTCAAGATGAAAGTGGTACAACTGGAATGTTCTCTGCAGCAGCGCCATCTTAACCAATAACTCATTATGTTATCCTTTGGTTCGAAACCACCCCTCTTTGTTTTATCTTGAAATTAATTATTCTTCATCACCCACATTAATTTATATCCGGAAACCCAACATCAGCCTTTCGATGTCGCATTACAGTCCATGTTCTTATTCTTCCATTATATATTCACGACGTGGAATTGTCGACAGAGTACAAGGGTAATCCCATTCATTCGCTAGCGCGCCTATTCGCTTCGCTCGTTCGGCACCAGGCGCATCATTAAGTTATTTTGTTCTCCACTCTTCGCTTACTCCCGCTTGACGCTGGCTCCGATGGCAAGGTTGTTCACTATTTCGTTGCCCAGCTCGTAGATCATGTACGTCGGGCCAACAAGCCAGGCGCCGCTGTAGAGAAACCGAGTCAGCCCTGCCAATTTACGTTCGTTCTACCGAAGTCGTGGCTCGCTTCTGGTAGGAATAGGAGCGAAGGGAACTCACTTGGGAATGATCCATAGGAATATCAAATCCACCAGGCTATTGTGGCCGATGTTGTCGAAACCCGAGAAGTATTCGCAAAGCCCTGTGAATTCCTCATGGTCAGCCAAGTCCACTCTCGTCTCGTCTCGGACCTTCTTTCATGTCCCAATCACCATGTCCATTCGTGTGAGAGAGGGGGTTCAGATGCCGAACAACAAGGAAGAACTCACAATATAGCACCGTCTTGCTGAGAGTCATGACAGCCGCGCTGAAGGCGACCAGCACGATGATGGCAGCCTGGCGTCCCACGATGACCTTCTTGCCGCCAACGGAGACGGCGTTCTGGTAGTAGGCGAAGGCGTAGTAGAGGTACAAGGCGGTCTCGAGGGCATTCAGGAAGCCCTGGGCGCCGGTGAAGCCGTTGTTGGCGTTGAAGGCCTTGAAGCCGTAGACGTGGTCGACCTCGCCGTACAGCGCGTAGGGCGCCCACAACGGCCAGTGGAGGTCGCCGCCCAACATCGTCCGCGGCCGCAGCAGCACGTATCCGCAGTCCCATACCACGAGCGGCAGCGATATGGCAAGCCAGAAGAGTGTGAATGCGCTCGGCGCGTGTGTGTATGACCCCGCCGCTACGGAGGAGCCGGCGCTACCCTTGCTGACGGATCGTGTATTTGCCATTGTCTTGGTTCTGGACCCTCTCTTACGTTCGTCCGTGTTGGGATCAGTGTGTGTATTTCTTCCTTTCGTCTTCTTTGTCTCTGGGTTACTGGCGCAGGTTTCTCTCTCGTCTCTTGGGCGCACGTGGCTTTTGGCTTCTCCGGGACTGGGCGGTCGTCGGGGACTCGTCAGCTGTCGTATATATTCGTCTGGATAACGTGTTCCGGTGTGAAGTGTTACTACCGTATATATGCGGCAGGCTCGGTGTTTTTCAAGAGGAAGCAGTGTTAGTTGGAGGCGGGATGGAGCTTGATAACGTAGGCGATCATGGGAAGAGAGCGAAACAACGCCTGGGGTCTTAACTAGACTTTATAGAACAATTACTTATAGGGTTGTGGAGCAATGCGGCCACCAGCTGTAGCAAGACATAACTGCTAAGCCTCCCTATTCCAGATTATCGGCCTCGTCCAATCTGTAACGTTATGCACATCTTCGACAGCTTGTCTCCCTAACTTAGTGTACACTACGATCAATGGCGATGTGGGGTTTTTTTTCGCGGTGGATGCTACCTTCTCAAAGTACCTATGATGCCGGTGAACGCTAGTGTTCCAGGGGCTAAGCGAGGGTCCCTGGTTGAACCCCGAAACCTGCGAATCAAGGACCATACACGCCCGTTTACTAACTAGCTCTTGCTCGGCTCTCTTCCTTCCACTCAATCCCATCTCTATTCCCTTTTTTTGAACAGGGAGAAAATTCGTAACTGAAGCTATTTTGTTGCGATTACCACAAAGTAAATGTAATACAGTATACATATGGTGTAAAGAAGCACTCGGCTGCGTCTCCTTCCGACGATCGTGACTGAGGCAGCTGGTCACGCGATTTGGAATTTGACGTTTCGTAGTTTTGAATTTACCATTGCGCAAGCTGCTGATTGGTCACTGGGTGCACCGAACCGGCGTACTACACAAAGAATCGTATTCGGGTTTCTTGCAAGCTGTTTGGAGAAAATTGAAAAGACACCTACTCTATCTGCATACATACCACGCACTCCAACATACAAGAGATCTCAATTTGCGTATTCGGGTGATTTGTTAGCTGAGACAAACTATAACTTGTCTTCTGTCCGTTGCTCAGCTGTTCATGATTGATTTGTGGACGTTTGAGGCTGTGAAATTATGACGTAGTTAGCACCTGCTGCGACCGTGTAGTGTAGATAGATATTGGAAATAGGGTCATGAATCCCATCTTCGCGTAAAGACACACGTCAGTCTATACAAACGTAGTTTAACTAGTAATTAGTAAGAATCCACGCCAACCGACCGTTGATTGGTTGTTCGCCCCCTCGGCCGGAATAGCCGTAACAAAGTAGCTAGCTATAACTTGACAATTAGATATGCATTGACAGATATTCTAAGTATGTGCACTGCGATCATCTTCGGAGTTACCTGTCGCTACGGCTTGCCTCTTTGTGTATAGTTGGGACTCGGCTTTCGGTCTCGTGATGGAGATAAAGGAATCCCGTCTTTCCGAATAAGATAGCCTTGTAAGCGACCGAGTATTATCCCGAACACAAATACGCTCAGCCGTTAAAATAACAGTACTATCAAGACTTGATGTTATAAGCTGAATGATACCCAACGATTCCTACATATGCGTATCCGTGTTTTTTTCACAGCCCCCTTTTCCCGAGCCATGCTTAGTTTCACGAGCAGACCCGACATCATCCTTTGACATTCTTCATAGCGCTCTGCGTCAACATCCGAACATACCAAGGATGCAACAACACAACCTTGCGTGGCACGGGATGCGTCGCACTCTCCCCCTTCGGCGCCGAGCTGCTGAACAAGGCTGATTTGAAATGGAAAACGGCGAGTTGCTGCTCCGGGTCGATCTTGGCGCTGAGAAAGATGAGGCCATCGGACTTGCGCAAGCCGGGCTCGAGGGGCGACCCGCCGCAGCGGACCATGATCTCGCTGCCCACGTTCTCCACAACCTCGAAGTGGTTTGAGAACCGCAGGCCCTTCTCGAACTTGGAGACGGCCAGCTCGGACGTGTGCCAGAGATTGTCGTCGGTGCCCGGCGGCTTGTCATACCGCTCTTGGAGAATGCTCTGCGTCTTGAAACCTGAGAGGTGTTAGCAGCTAGTACCCACGTTTGATTCGAGTAATCGGGTCGTCGCGAAGGCACAGAGAGGTGCAACTGAGGGATGGGATGCTCGGAGTCGACAGACATACCCCATCGGCTCCAGATGCCTCTGCAGAACTCGAGCGTGAGCGCCTTTTCGTCGTTGCGCAGCTCCGGACGGATCTTGCTCAGAGGCACGACCTTGACGACATCATCTTTGAAAGCCGGGTTTTTTCTCGGGTTGTACCTCGCCCACGTCTTCGTCTTGAACATCTGGTCGTCCTTTGTCAGAGGCACGAAGCTCGTCCCCGCCAATAGATAGGCCATTCCCGCGCCGACGCTGGCGACACCGCCGCCGACGCCCCAGAGGCCGGTCAGCACTGCTGTCCTCAGGATCCCCATTCTAAGCGGCCTTTTGTACCAATTTTCCTTTATATTGCCTATACAACGAGGCGAATGAAGGCGAGAGAGCGAGAGAACGATGGAGAGTCCGCGACTCTTGCGCCCGCGATAAGGTCCAGCACATGGATACGATACTAAATAAATTGGGGCATCCCGGGATCGGTGGAGCTGCTACATTATTGAGAGCTGGCTCTCAATACTACGAACTGACTTAAGTAGCTGCGTTCAGCAAGTATTCTACGGACTGAAACTGAAACTGAAACTGAAACTTGAGCAGTATACACCAAGGTTGGGCATATATTTCATCAACATACGTACTTCCACGGAGAATAAACTAGTGCAATGTCGCACTAAGCGCAGTCGATTAGACTCAAACAGCCATCATGCACGATAATCACAAGAAATTTGTCCATTATTAATAGCGTGCAGTGGACCACAAGGGTACATAGTCACGAGGCGATTCGGGATGGGACATGCAGAATCGTGACAGCGATTAAGTAGGTTCCACAGGCCCAGCATCAATTGCCGGAGAACATTTGCAAGGTTTGTATGACTGCCGCCGCCAACGTAAAATCTGCTCATAAGCTAGGTATCACAAAGATGAAAGGGCAGCATTCACGGAGTTACTCTAGCACATGAATATGACCGATAGTAAGTGGGCGATTCAAGATCGGTTGATTTATCGTGCAATTATATGAAATAGTGTGAAGAAGAAAAGGAATCATGTGTTGCGGCGTTTCTCTTCTGGAAGATATTTGCTGAGCATGGTCACGTGACGAGACCCGTTCCTGTCGCACTAGTCTAAGAAATTTGCTTTAAGCATTTTCTTCGGCGACCTTTCTTCCTCCTCCCTATATTTTTCGCCTACCAACCTTCATCATACGTTCAACATCAAGTCAACTGCTCAGTCTCTATGCGCAACTATATCGTGACCATTCATGGCATAGCGGACTCACCGGTAAGATTGACTTGATGGATTTCCTATTCGTTTACATTCTCTTTGGTTGCATCTCCATCCATCGACCGTCTTGTTGCACTTTGGAGTGTACCAAAACCATCCACAATATATCACCTTCCTGCGACTCTCAGTGCGCAGGTAGTCAATCACTTTTTTGATATCGTTCGTAGTGGAAGAATGAACAAGGGCCTAGACAGCCCGTCCAATCCACCCTGCTGTCGTAGACTTTAGTGCGACAGCGGGACTATTTGAGGACAGACATACACAGTACACATACGAATCTTGGTAATACAAAGATGCTTCGTGAAACTTCATTGCTATTCGTAAACCATAGCGTATTCAAACGCTCGTAGTAGCTCGGGACTTATCATAAGAGCTGGAATGTTCGCCGTCTTACCCGAAAACTTCCTACCCCTCTTCGATACCTCGCTCTACACTTCACGGGTTTCCAGGCGAACCGTCATCTAGATTGATATCGAATTCGGGAATGAAGGAGCCACGAGCCTCGTCGAGGTTCCCTGCAAAGCCTGCATCCTTCAGCGCCAAGCTGGCGGAGCCGAAATTGTAGGCCACCAATTTGTCCCGCAAGGTCGTTGACGGGAAGCCATTCCACGAGACCAGAGCCCCGTAGAACCACTTCCCGGTGGCATTCTCAATGCTATCATCGTCCGTGTTGCCGAAGCGGAAGGCGTGGGAGCCAACGCCACTGTGAAGAGATTAAAAGTTAAATATCAACCGTTTCCAGCAAAGAATTGACTTATCCATGGGGTATTTCAGGAGCGTGCATGGACCATGTGGCAGGCGTATAGAAGCAGCATTCTTGCCCAGTCAGGGAATTAATCAGAGAAGACACTTACTCTTTGTGGTAGACCATCTTCGGGTGAGTTCCCTCCCAGCGGACATCGCTCGCCGCTTTGATCTCGTAGTCTCCGTGGGCCGATGCCGCGACGTACTTGGCCACCCCATTCTGGGCCCAGACGACTATGTGTTCCCAGTCGTTGCGATGACCCACGTCGATTGGCAAATACTGCAGAACAACACTATTGATTTCAAGAGTCAGTGGGTAGGTAGTACTATGTATGTAGCCTTTGGTGTACAGCTTTGATGCGTACTCTTTCTCGAAATAATAGTCGTATACGTAAGCGCACCAGCCGTTGTTGCAGCGAGCTCGAGAATAGACATTGTTGTTCTGCAGGTCGGACAGGTCGTGGCAGTCGGAGGAAAGCCCCGTGTTCTTGTATTCCAGGCCGGGGTTGATCGTGCCGTCGGGGCCAATGGCAGGTGTGTTGTAGCACCCGTCGGTGTCGAAATCCATCGCCGGCTGAAACTTCAAGTCGTTGGCGGTGGCCTTCTGAGGTAGAGCCTGCGGAGGGTCTCTAGCCACAAGCCTAAATGGCAAAGCATTGGCACCGCCAGTAGCCATGAGGAGTGCTAGGCCAGTGGCCGCGAAGCTTCGTGGAGAAGGCATTTTAAGCTGCAAGGAGGGCGATCGAGGGAGACGGGAGACCTGACGATGGCGGATCTCCATTGTAGGAGGTCCATCTTCGGGGACGATAGATACCCTTATATGGCCTTTTTCGACGCCCTCATGCCCTCTCCGCAATGCAAGGCATTCTCACGATGGCGAAGCGTCCTGAGCTCAAGCGCTATTAAGATTCCAAGGATATGCCAAGATGCAACAGGACAGGCCCGCCTTCCTACTTAAGTAACGCATAAATCCTCCAACCTGTTCTTAGCAATCGTCGCCGTGCTGATACGACCATCCAATGCAGTCTAGAATCGGCATGATCGGCGGGTGTTTGCTAAGGTGAAGGTACCGAGGATGTTCGGCGTGAATGGCTGACCTATCGTCATTCAACGTGGTCAGCCTCATAATGGCTTATTCGCACAAGCATAATGATGGTAGCTTGCCTGGAACCATGTTGCCCAAGAGCTCGTTCTGATCCGGGGTGTGATTCTGCCCGAACCAACTTCCTTCCCCGGTCATCGCCCAGCGTTGCATGCATACGACAGGATAGATCCCATGAGATCTCTCTCCCCTGGTCCCCGGTCCCTGAAGATCAGTGACCAACACACTTACTACCTATTGGAACTCGAGATCGAGCCGGACAGCCTCCTGTCTACCATCTAGTTACTCATGCAAAAAACGAATAGAGACTATCTCGTCAATGTCTTTCTGAATTTTCTGCTTTAGAAGTACATAGACCTCCATTAATCGCACCACATCATGAATTACACGATGAGGAGACACCCCTCCCGGAATCTTTTCCGGATCGATGGAGGTACATACCCCACGGTACCACTGGACTGACCACTCTGGATCTCACTTCACTTCACCACCTCTACGACACGATTGGACCTCGATTTGCACGTGCTGAAGCCAGCGACCGAGGGCGACCCGGTTCAGAACAGCTACAGATCTCATCACCTTAGCTCACGCTCCACTGGGCTCTAAGTACGGCGGGCGTCTAAAGTGCAAGGTGTTTTTGCCGGGCTGCCCACTAAACTACAAGATTGACGTCATCTGCTTTATACCTTGCCGCCAGCGGGCATCAATGGCTCGGGCTTGTTTCGATTGGTAGTTAATTGGGCTTCGGCCGTCGTGAGTCCTCACAGGGCGCTGCTGGTTATCGTGGGGCAGTTTTATCGCAGACGATACTTACGAATTTTCACATGGAGTATTGTATCTAGTAGCGTCAGGCCTGACTCATAAGTTTAAAGATTATAAGTTAGAGAAGACTGGCTCTTCGCTTGGAGAATTCACTCACAATGCACTTCATGAGCGCATCCTCGACATCCCCTATCGCTAGTATAGTCGCTCATTTTTACTCCATAGAAATGTCATCGGACAAGATGGTTTGGTACGTTCATTATAGTCATCAGCTCGATCAACTCAGAGAAGAACTTCACGACAAAGTCCACTACCACAAGAATTAATAAGGCACAAGCACGGCTTATGAAGAAGGGTGTTAGCAAATGGTGGAGGTGTTCTATTAGTATTGAGATTCCGTCCTCATGTCTTGCCACGGCGATGTAACAAAAAACGGCTACGGAATCGTTAAACCCAAATCAGTATGTAGACTCTTTCGACCCTCGAACAATTGCTATATAGCCTCTTTGGCCAAAGATAGTATAGGGCTTACTCGTCTCGGTAGCACTCTAGTCCCCCATATGCCCATAACTCTCCAAGTTTTCCACGCCTGTCTATAGCCATCGCGCCGCTTATGAAACTCAGGGTGACCTTAGTCCCCAAGAGCTCTTATGCACGCAAATATATCATCCTCGTCTTCATCATTGTCTTCCGAATTTTCCTAGACAGGTGATACTGTATTGGGGGTGTAAGTTCGAGCGGCACAAAGAGTATTGACGACATGAAGGGTTCGTTGTCTTCTCTCTCCTTATATATGCGATACTCCTTCTCCGAGAAACTTGCTAGCTCTTCCACGGCACCAATAGCTTCTTCGCAGAACATGAATATATGCCATCTATACCGGATGCTAAACCAGAGCGAGATAAATCGAAATTTACTAACTATACGAGGGAGAAGGAATATTAGCATAAACCAAACTGTAGGGAGACGTAGGGGTTTTTCTGTTTTTCAGAATTTGCTCTGTACCTTCCAGATAACATCGTGCAAATTGTTTAGCTCTCGGGGCAATTTCTGGGGTGAACATGCTCATAAAGGTGGCCATCGACATCGTGGCAGAGCCGTATTTGCACCGCATGATACACCAAAGGTTCATTATTGCCAGAAGCTCAATGTTTTCGAATTTGGGCTGGGTTCTGAAAGTGAACATGCCTAATGGCTTGTACTTTCTTTTAGACGCCCATCTGACTACGGGACGGAACCTCCGTTTACACCAGCGGTTTGGGTTTGGCGCCCGAGTGAAGCAACCGAAGAACTCGAGTTCCCCGACAATCAAGCGGAGCTTTAGCAATTCGGGATTGTCGTACCCTAATAGCGATAAATCTTCGTGTAATGTCACCCAAGAATTAGATAAAACGGCCGACAGGTTTTCATAACTCTTGTTTGTTTTGGTGTACTGGATTTGTTTATTCATCAAACAAATCCTTATGAAATACTGGGATTCGTATCCAATCATCCGTTTTGAGAGTCTCGCCGGGATGTTACCTAATAACGCCTTTTGAATGGAACGTTCGTGATCTCTGAGCATTGCACCGAAAATTGGGTGGGTAAGGGCTAGAGCTAAAATAGATGACCGGTTGGGGAGTTGGCAAAACACGGCAAGCAGTAACTCGTATGGCAGCCGAAAAATGGCGTTCTTTGGAGGATCTCGCGAAGCCATGGTATCGCTGCTTTCGTTGCTTGTTTGAGCGTCTCCCATCTGATTCCTAGTGGTAGGTTGCGGATGGCTTGAGCGGTG
The DNA here is from genome assembly GCA_022495115.1 of Xylaria castorea. Lineage (NCBI taxonomy): Eukaryota > Fungi > Ascomycota > Sordariomycetes > Xylariales > Xylariaceae > Xylaria > Xylaria castorea. Next base: position 677,201 of record MU382629.1, on the reverse strand, counting down.
CGCAGGATCAGTGAAAGACTGCATATTGTTGACCAAGAGATGAGCTTAATGGCATGTTCGCCTGCCAGGTCATACGATGGTGTTTTGTGTAGCTGGAGTGTGGACTTCTTCGGGAACCAGTGTTGGAGAGTTTAGGTTCAGGTGCTTCAAAAGAAGGTTGTCAAACAGTTTGATATGGCTTGAACGAACTCATGAAAGTTGATTGAGAATTGGATTTCTAGGCTTCCAGTCGGCCTGGACTATGAGGTTGGAGGGTAAAGCTTTGGTGGGTTGAAAAGGATGTGTGTGGAAGAAGAAGGTCTTGTGGTTGTTACATTTTATATAGCAAGAAAATACGGCTAGCACAGACTGCAAGAGGTGGAAAACCTCGCACCTGCCTGTATACATTATTTGCATAAGCGCGCAGCTTCCTCTTATTATAACTCTACCTAGGCACACTGAGCCAAGTAAAGGCCCTGGGTTTTGCCTGCAATCAACCATTTTTTTTCTACTACCTATACTACACAATCAATAACTCGAGTACTACGTACTATTGCCTCCTCATAAGATATTTACATGATAGGCCGCAACAAGGCAAATTGTATATGTTAGCAGCGCATGATAACTTACAGACTTCCAAGTATATTCATTGCGTCTTGGCCTGGGAGTTTATAGCACGGGCTAGTGTGTCTTGTGCTAATAAAATCACCTCACTTGATATCACATAACCAACATCCTCCCGTAGGCTATTTCCGCTTCACCAATCAAGCTACTAATCCCATCCAAAGCTTGTGAAAGACTCCATCTGCACTTTAGTCGTGTTCACTCCAGTAGCAAGGCTTTGCATGAGCTCCCGCAGGTTAGTAGCAATTAGTAATCGTCCAAATCCAACAGGCGAGTCCGGTCATAGCCTACATGCGCCGAGCGGGTCTTTCTTCTCTCGTTGATATTGTATCTGAAACCCGGTCCACAATGGCAGAAGAAGTCGAAATACGACACTCTGGGGCGTAGGTGTTCCTGAAAATTGGCCCAGAAAACGGATGCCAGACGGTCCTCGAGCTCTCTGGCCCCGACGGAGATGTTGACCCGCCGCTTGGACACTCCCGCAGTAGCACCACTACCATGGGCGTTTTGCGCTTTATGTTCTCTTTTTCGAAGCCTCCTGACCTTGGCCTCTTGAGTCTTCCGCGTGTCTTGGTACGCTTTGCGGATCTCGTTCTCGAACTTGCCAGACCTGACGATCTCGAAATCTCTCGCGGAGAACTCCCAGTACTCCCGGCAGTAGATTATGTAGTCTCGAAACTCGGGTTGTCTTCTGACACAGGATGTAAACTTAACGATTAGGATGCCGAGTCTGAGGATAGTTCGGGAATAGAACCCGACGGCCTTATTGGTGAGGTCCCTGGCGTATTTGAATCGAGCTTCCTTGTCGTTGTAGTAAATGGTATAGAACTGCTTGCACGTCTTGGCCAGAGCGACAATGGCGCTAGGGTCGTCCGAAAGCGCCGCGAAGATCATTGCTTGCATCTCGTAAGGAACTGCAATACCTGGGGTTAGTTTCTCGTCTTCTTGACAGCAGCACGTAAACATGTAGGGGGACATAGCGTTCTGAGGATAGTGCGTCGTCCTGGAATAGGATCATGTCGCTTAGATGGCTGAATTCGACAGAAAATCACGACGAAAAACGTACGGCGCATGATTGCACAGCAGCATGAGATGAAGGGGGCCATATTGCTTTGCATATTCAGGCAACCCTCGCTTTTAGCCACTGTAAAGGGGTATTGGAGGTAGATGAAAGAGTTGTTGAGTCAGTGGTGCAGATGAAGGTAACCGGACGGACGGGACAGAGAGAAAGAGACGGTCGAGTAGAAGATTTCAAGGAAAATGCGGCCTCGCTACGAAGCCTACCTAGGTAGGTACGAAATAGAATACTTACATACGTTAAACGGCAAACATATTACCTACTTACCTACGGTGCGGGCTTTAGTGAATGTCCCGTGTCTCAGTTGAGGATGGTCCGTGCTACACAGCTGTTGTTTGTCAAAGCTACTTGGTACCTACCTAATTAGTCGAGAGTGACCTGTCCTAGGCTCACCTACAGACTGAACGAATTGATGGCCCGAGGTTGAATATATTTCTATCTTAAGGTTCGTTTTGGAGCGGCTTAGTAAGAATACGGCTGTTACTTATCATTCCGGCACCATTCCGTACTATTGTTCGCTAATTTGTCAATTTATAAGAAAAAAAGGTGAACTATAGGTTCCTGGAAAATTATAGTTTATTATAGAGTGACTTGTTCATGCCGTCTAATATATATCAACAATGCTTTAAATAGATATAACGTTATAAATTCACAAGTCAACAAACAGATGGTATTGTAAAATGGGACGTAAGAAGACAAGTATTTTTACACATGGCCCTGTTTGATCAAATTACATCTTCTTCGCTTTTTCTGCCAATGCCAACGTTGCCTTTTGCTGAGCAGAACCCGTCTCTGGCAGGAGTTCAAAGACTAAGTCGAAAACGCGTCTCCAGATCATCTCTCCATCATGGGGGGCATTCATAAGCATCTCCAGCTGTGCCCGGGCCTTCTCATCACTTGGAGCATCAAAACCGAACCGACGAACTAAGTCATGTAGCCTCAGGCACGCAGTCTCCACATCCTTTCGGGGTGCCCTTGAAATGTGAGGATTATGCTTGACTCGCTTATGAAGCAATTTTTACTGTGGGCAAGCACTATGAATCTGTGCGGCCTGACGGCGACCTCGCAGCGATGGTGTTAGTGTAGTTTAGATGATCCTAAATTTGCATATAGTATGAACAATGAAGACCTGATATAGAAGCCTCTAAGAATGGAAGGTTTCAGGATCCAAAAATAGAAATCTTCACCCCACTTAAGACCTAGATGAAAGAGTTCTTCGAACTATCTACCATAAGCGCTCGTGAAGATGATAGAAGGGAGAATGTGGGATAATAAAGCCTCAATCATTAGCTTAGAAGGCTAAAGCGATAATCGTTACGCCAGTCGGGCCCATGTAATAAGGCTGTTGTAGGGTTTCAGCGCCGCCATCATAGACCACATTTGTCATTGCCATTCAGCGATTGCCATAGCTTCTGGCGTTACTGGCAGACTCCTCATACCTGTGAAACCAATATCCCGGGAGTTTATTGGTCCTACAGGTGCTGCCTGATGATCTTATAAGTAGGTAGGTAGCTACTATTAAGGGATTCCCCTGGTATGGCCATTAAGGCACACACCACTCACCATTGTACGCTATTCCAGAATACTAGTTGGTATGTGTGGCAGGTGTGTTCAATGATGCGGTCAGTATACACATTCAAAACCTTTGAGTGTTAGTCTCCTGCTGAATATGTGCAGTCGGGAAAGCCTTATTTTCGCGCATCGTTAGTGTGTCGACGCGAAAGCCCGGAGCGCAAAGCGCATTCGCGGCGACCCCGCGCAAAAACATCAAAGACTATCGTCACCTGTAGCATCCACCATCAGGAACGGAGGCGTTAGTTAAGTGTTCGCCCTGTCTAGAAGCCCACTACCTGTTAGACTACGAGGCGTTTCAAGTGGTGTAGCCCGTGACCCTCGTCATTCCTACTATGCAGTGACTATCTTAGCACCACGAATCCTCACGAGCTGTACATTGTCCTTTCGGACTCCAGTTTCTTCTCGGTGCGATAGCGCCTGCGACTATAACAAGCGTGGCGGGAATAGAGGGAATCGCCGCACCGCCACGATGAGTCAGTAGACCCTTTCGGATCGAGTATTTAATGTTACAGCTTCGTGGAAGAACTCCTGGCCCTGACTCGTCAGGTTCACGGATGCAATACCCATCTGTAGTCGCATTCGCCTGGGCTGCTCTCTCGGGTACTTTTTCAAGACTCTCTACTCCTTTTTCGCACTCACGAGAACGTCCCAGAAACTAGTGACATTTCGTGGTGATGCTTCGTTCTAGCCCACTAATTAGTAGGTGTGAAATGACAAAATTGGGCGTGCTCTGTTTACCTCAGAAACTGGTGCATCCACGATCTTCCCACCAAAGACAGTGCTGATAGCTTGTCTGCCTTAATGAATTCTTAGCAGTTTCTTGTGTGAGTAGTCCTGCATAAGGCGGCGCACAACTTCGTGGACGTCGAGTATCCAGGGATGTCGCTTCTGTGGGCGACATTACTCCCACCGAGCACGATGATGTCGAAATAATCCGGATTGGGAAACTCCCCAGGGCGGTTAGCCAGGCTTGCAGAATGCAAGTTGTGTGTGCAGTGCCACAGCGCCAATGGTGTGCTAGTAATTATGACCCACGGATTGCTGGTGACAGGCGCGAGCGGTACAACACGGCGATGCGGAGGGCACCTGTTTCTGGTACGGGTTTCACCTTGAATGCCGGTTCTGTGTCTCGCACAATACTCTCGGCAACTAAGTCCGAGCTGAGTTCATCTTCGGCCCTGGGCGATTGAGTGACTTGTTGGGTAGGTAGGGTGAATGCAGGGTAATGGGGTGGTGTCGTCCCAGCGATGGCCTAAAGTTTGGGAGACGGGTGGGTAGAGTGCTAGATCATGACGCCATGCACGCAGTATTTCTAACTGCTGGGTATCTGGTGGTGCTGTATTAACACTGTCTGTTGAAGACAGTGCCGGGGTGCAGGATGTGATGTCGAAGGCTTACCAAGATAACCTCAACGCGTCTGCTTCCTTATTTCTGTCTCGCAATGGAATTGGGTAAGATGGTCGCACAGGTAAGTCTGGAGTTGAACGGAAGTTGGGCGACAGGGGTTCGGGCGGCTGAACGATGGGAGCGCAGCTGGCAGGCAGACCGTGAAGTCGCAGAAAGAAAGGCTACCGGGTACCTACCTAGCTTAGGATAGGACCCAGGAAGTTAGCCAATCAGTGCTGCATGGGTCCTGACTGCCAGACTGGAGCGCTTATCTATCTAGGTACCTCTAGCTAAGTAGATAGATCTTTAGCGTCCGCCACCCGCATCGAAACACCACCTACACTATTCTACCTACAGGTAAAGCCAAAACGTGAGCCGGGCGGGGCCAACGGAACCGTTGCCGTGCGCTAGAGCACCTGCACCCCGATGCGTGTAAGCTGTGACGTACCTAAGGTAGTTTGCACTTCTGGTCTACATGATAGGTACCTAAGAAGGGGAAGCGTGTCACTACCAGTAAGGTCCATCACGTATATATAGGTACCTGAGTCGAAACAGCAGTTTGAAACGACAGGGATACAGGGATCTGAACTACTTATACAGCGAGTGTGGAAGATACATGATACATCTACGAGAGGTGGGATGGCACGTACATAGAATATATCGTCTGTTCACTTCACCTTGGATTCCTGGGCTAATTAAACACTCCCGGTTTGCCAAAATGAGCGAGTGGTAAGTTAAATCGTTTGTGGTCCTAGTGATGATGGTCATGGAAAGCCGTCCGTTCTCATTGCTAACCAGTGCTGATATTTTCAGGGCCTGTGGGTGTCGATTTAACCTGTGGAGGTAGGCCCATGAAATGTAAGCCGGGGCCAGAATGCTACAATTCCGCGGCGGATACCAATACATACATGTATATACCTCTCTTCGAGGAAGAGAGGTTGCGGGATCGACAGGAGCCTGGAAGCTGGTCCTAATTTTTCTTTCCTTCTATGTACTGTCAGCGTGTGTTTGCTCAATCTTTTCTTCCGCTCTGCCTACAGTTGCATCGAACACTCCCTCCCCTCCATATCACTGAAGCCCTGCAGATGTGGGCGAGGACTCCGTCGAGGGCTGTTGAGCGTGGCGCATAATGAGAAAAATTTTGAACAAGGACGTTGCTGCAAGTCAAAAGCAAAAGGAAAGGGTGATATACGGCCTTTCCTGCTTGCCCATATTACAACAATGTCTTTTGAAAAAGGAAGTTTTTTCGACGAGAGAAAGTCCGGACACGAAGGGGCTACATGACGCCACCTGACGTCTCTTTCAGCCTGGCCTGATATCTCACAAACGAAAAATGGGGGAACGGTGGTGAGCGAGCGGAGCTTGAAAATGTCAGCTCACCATCTACGCTCCACAGCGCTTATATCTGTTGGCCTTTGGGAATGCAGCTTGCGGTGTATCGCTGAGCATGGTGTGTCATGTTAGATAGAGTGCATCCCGGCGACTTACCGGTTGACAGATGTCATATATTGCATTACATGCATGTCAGAAGTGTTGCACTGCGTATCCATTACAGATATCGCCGAACGCATACCACCAGCCTGGTTCGCGGGAGAAAACGACCCCCAGATTCCATGTCATAAGTTCTGCTGGTATACTGAAGTATTCGAAGAAGCTGGGTCTTGACAAGGTAGGCACCCGCCTCAACGTCGCTTTGCTTTATAACTGTCGACGAAATACAATTTTGGAAGAGCTCGGCATATATACTGACTTATAAGTAACGTGTTAGAGTCTAGCTTAGGCTGTATGTTTGCAACATGCAACAGGGGTTGGTTGTCTTGGGCGCCACCGTTGGCATGCTTTGCTCGGTAGCTGGCCATTTGCCCCCATCTCATCGATCCCCCCGCATGCTTAGGTGTACTTGCGGTTGCTGTGAGTAAATCCACTGACAAGAGCTATAGATAGTGCCTCCTGTTAGCCAAACATCCCGCTTCTAGGCTTTGAGATGTACATGCAGTGGTGTCTGTAAACGGTTCAATCCTCACAGGGGCATGACCCATGATCAATTGACATGTCGTGTGTCACTTGGAAACACGACAGCTCCCTCGACCGAGTACATTTTGGGGCATATAGTACCGAGAGATTAAGCATCACATCCATCAAAAAAGCGTTGTATGCTTCAAGAGCTGTCTAACTTCTAAGGGTGGCTTACAAGTAAAGTTCTTGAAGAAATATCCTTGTGGGTGTGTGGGAATTTAATTGATCAGGCTACTCCTCTGCTGGGCCCGTCGTACCGCATACATGGGGATCTGGAATACCACTCCGGCTATCGATCAAATCAGAGATCTTGACAAGGATCAGAAGACCGGGTTGGGCTGTCTTCCTCGATGGCAGGCCGTTGGGTCGTGGGGGTTGAAGCACGAGGCTGGTATATGCAGATAGCCGTGTTGTCGCTGGCAGTAATTATTTCTATCATTGATACCTAGCCTTTTAGACCTTAACATAGTTAGAGACTGCTTGAAGACTGAAGGTGATTACCTAATGGTAGGTATGGTAAGAATTAAGTTAGCAGACGTGACTGGCGTATATAGGGTAACGAGAGGGCGCGGAGTCTTTGAAATTGTGCTAAGGTACTACTGTGTGACAGATATATTTCATGTACTTACCGAATATCAGTGACCATCTCTCTTGATCAACACTTATTGCTCATAAGATCTCCGGTGCCGCACATGGGAGTTTGCCCGTATGAGTTACATATACTCCTGCATGTGACTAGAGAGCCGCATTAGGTTTGCATACAGGGGACGCCCCAGACTTTGCAACGACTCTTCACAGTGCCGCTGAACCTGGGAGTACCAAGCCGAGAAAAGGCCTCGGCGTGCTGGTGATCGTTTTGGGAGTTGTTTTTACAGTTTCGAGACACTTGCTTCCCGAGCCTCCACTTTCATTCCTTTTGCTCCACACAATTCGATGGTGCCGAAATATCCCAAGCATGGCACCTTGGCCAGCTCCGGTAGACGTCAGTGAGGTCGACATGAAGTGTGTGATGGAAGGAAGTAAGGACGCCACTGGCGATATTAGTTGCCGGGCTTTCCTCCTGAGAACGGCTGGAGTTTATTTGTATATCCGTATCCTCCTATCTCTAAGGTTCCGTGGTCATATAATCTTGTTGGCTCTCGTTTCGTTGTCGTTCTTTCGCAGTTAGAAACTAGTCCCTACAACCTCTCACCAGTAAGGACTAAACTTCGCCTCAAGCTTGTACCCAGCAAAGTACCTTATATCGGCCGTATATTTACCTCAAACGCGAGAATTTCTACGACTAGGATAGGCAACTTTGCAGAGTGCTCGCCTGTTGTCCTTTTCAACTGCACGGGTTTCCCAAGGAACCACTTTTTGAGATTCTAATAGGAAAACAGTTTCGGCTACGGTTCTTGAGTCATCTTCGGGAGGTCGCACGGCACTGCATCATCAAGAACGTTGGTTCCTGACCGCTAAGTCTTTCCTGCAAGTATACCCAACACTCCTATCAGTAGGGGTTTTTTGCGGGGTTCTCGACAACATCTACTGGACGCATACCTGCGCAGAAGGCCAGTAGAATCAGCGGTGAACTTCGAGAGGAAAGGGCGACATTTCGAAAGATTAAGACAGATATCGAAGATGCTTGATATGAGGCCAACGCAACCTCCGCATGTCCAGCCTGCCTGGTCCCTCCACCGTGGTTGTCTACCGGGCGAGTCTCAGCTCTACAGATATTGCGGAGGGGACAGGTTTGCGTTCTTCCGGGGCAGAGTAATAGACACATCTGGATACCGGATTGATCAGAACTGCCACGAACCACTGTCTCAGCGACTCTTGCAGCAAATCATGGACAACCAAAACCTGTATCAACATGGTATCGATAGCAGCGACGACGCATGTTCAGTATGAGCCCCTTTCCATCATCTAATACCTGGACGTACGTAGCAGCGCACACATCTGACATTCATCTCAACAGCTGAACGAATATTTCCCTGAAAGCCTCTCCATGGTCGGCACAGGCTTGCAAAACGTCAGGGGCCAAACGACTGCTCAACCTGTCTCACTTACAAATTGCGGGAGGGATGTTGGTCCGAGTCATCCCCAATACAGTAACAAAGCGGCTTCGGGAAATGAGCAGATGTTTTTCCCAAACCACCCCGCTGCAAACGCATACACGCACGACTGGGCTAGTAGTTTCAACCAGCAGCAGATGCAGTATTCCTCTTACAACCCCAATGGCTCTTGCAATCCAAACAGTAGTACCGGTTTCCACCACGGGTTGCCACCATCTAGCGAGCTCTACTCCACTATGCCAGTATTTGGAGAGCCCTTCGAGTACAGTCATGTCAGCCCAACCGCGCTGAATAGCAGCTTCTCATCTTCAGCTGGCTCCTCGATAGAGTCTGAGCGGATGGCATCAATGACTCTCAACTCTGGATCCCAACAAGATCATATGCCATTGACGGAATTTGCAAGCAATCATCATGCATCCCCTGTGGGCATTCGAGGACAGAATTGGGCAGGAGGTTGTCCCGCTACGATATCTCCAAAAATGTTGAGAATCAACCCATCCCCGACGCCGACATCTTCTTCCGAGTCAATTCAGGCAGGCATAACAGCAACCGGTGGTGACTCAGACCTTGGCGCGTCTGCATGGGACCAGCATGAGGTCCGCAATGTTCTTCCCTCTAAGCATTCGAATCATAAGACCCGCAAAGAGTTGCCTACCAAACCCACAAAACTTCGGCTAGCATCCGCCTCCTCCTCGTTACCTCGTGAGTCTGTGACGTCAAAGGGCAAGAATAAGGCACGTACGAGGCAGCATGGTCGTCAGTCACCGTTGCGGTACTTAACAGAGCTGGCTCCGTCGAGAACAATCCCCAAACACCATCCGCCGACGGTAGAAGTTGATGGCTTGGTGGAGACGGTACCCTCCAGTTCCGCTGATGCTGAACGTGACGCTAAGAACCGATTCTTGGTGGAATCCAAGCTCGCGGGCATGACATATCGTGAAATCCGCCGCCAAGGTGGTTTTGCTGAGGCTGAATCTACTCTGCGCGGGCGGTTCCGAACCTTGACCAAGAACAAAGAGCAACGTGTGAGAAAGCCTGAATGGCAGGACAAAGATGTAAGTTATCCCATGGGCTTAATAATCGGTGAAAGCTGAAGCCCATGCCATTTTCACGCTGCGAAGTCTTGACTAATAGCCCGTAACTCGAACAGATTCGGTTGCTCAAGAAAGCCGTTCGAAAACTTGCTAATGGCGACAAAACCTCAGCCAGAGTGCCATGGAAGCAAGTTGCCGCGTACATATCTGAGCACGATGGTTCTTACCATTTTGGCAACGCGACATGCCGGAAGAAATGGGACGAACTAGTAGAGCAGGGGGCTACAGGGCTGCCTTGACTAGTTGAAGTCTCTTTGCAAGTCTGAGATACAGAGACACAGGAGGGGGAGGGGGGAGATGAATACGACCTGGGAGTGTGTAAGATAAGGAGACATCAATATGGGATTAGTCCGTACTGTAGTTCGTAATAGGCGATCGGGTCGGAGATAGTGTGTACCTACCTACATGAGAAGGAATCGTATTGAATTGTTTTAGTTGCTTGGTATGTAAACAGCAAGTTACAGCCTCACTGTCTATCAATTGGCGTTCTATCCGCCTGAAGGACCCTTCTCTCGCTTATTCACGATGCAGTGCGTTGGTAGGTGGTACTCCGATCCTTCCCAACACATCAGACAGGATCGTGTTAGTTGTTCTTAACGCATCCCACTCTAGTTTGCTTTTGACGAGGGCCGTGCCAGCTAACACTGTGCCGTTGAGAGCCACGCTCCCGATGTTATTACCGTTATCGTCCTTGATACGCGCGCCCTCTGCGGTTCGCGGGCAGAGAGCCATGCAAGTGCTCGTCATGGCAAAATTATAGCTTATTTGTGCCTCACCTTCCTCGGCCGCCTCTACATTGGCTATAGCCGCACGAACTGCGCGCTTGTATAGTGACAGATACGTCAGATGCTTCTCCTCAGCATTCATGTCCGCGCTAATGGGAGACGTGAAGACGGCAAATGGTAGTGTCTCCCTCTTGCCACATACTTTATCTGCAAGTACACCCCATTCTCCGCCATGCTCGGTGTTCTCTAAGCCATCCTTCATGCATTTAACGGGTAGAAGTTGAAGGTGTCTGTGCGATTGGCTCGCACCTGAGTGGCTTCCGGAGTTGAAGAAGACAAACAATTCCTCACCTGCACTGCGGTAGGCTTGTACACAAGCATATGCAGCATCAACATCGCCAGTCTCGAGAAGGTGCGTCTGAGGCTTGAATTCGCTGGTTGCTAATATGAAGTGCTCTGGTACGATGGCGAACTTGTTCAAAACCAGCCTGTGAGAGGGCGGAAGCTGCGCAACAAGCAAGGCAGGAGAGGGATTCTCGAAGGGATTGAAGGGCTTCGCATTTGGCTCTGCCGGCTTCGACGGCTTGGGTTTTTGAGCGAGAGAGGGTGAATAGCGGAGTTGGAACTGATAATCAACAGTTAGACATGTCGTGACCCCGACCTCGTCATGTGCACCTACAGCAAGTGACCCTACTGTCAGGATTGCAACCTGTGTTGGGTAGTAGATCAGATCACTATTGGCTTGTGCTTTCACAAAAGCCTCTTTGACCAACGCAGGGAGATTTGGGGGAACGATTGACGATGGCATATTTACTAGAATCTTCTGATTGCTGTATCACAACAAAGTAGCAGTACAATTTGCACCGCAACGCTACTGCGACGGACCGTTGGACTGCTATTGTGCGATGTCTCTAGGTTAGGTTGTTTCGACAGTAGGGGCGCCGCGGTGTTTATTTTCGGAGAATACTGTAACACATAGAGCTACCTAGGTAGGTACCTTTTGCACAGATGCGACGCTGCCAGCTGATTTCGGCTGACAATGCCGCTTGGTTACTACCTATTCTAAGGCACTGTGGCAGGTACGAAGGACAGTGCTATAAGGTTACCCCTCACGGTGACTGCGATGTCAATAATCCGCCTTGCAATACTACAGCACCTACCTACGGAGTATAACTAGGTAGGTAGTGCTATTTATATCACTGGGGGTTGTGCCTAAGTAGAGACGCTACCTACCCAGGGTAGTAACATGTGTAGGGCACCTTAAAAACGGCAGCATGAACGCAACGTACATGGACTTACTTACCTAAGGTAGGTACTTTACATGACACTGCAACACGGATTCCGATGATTTGCATCACCCTATTGACGCATGTGGGCGACGTTACTCTGTTCATCTATCTCGTGCAATAAGTATGTTTCATGCTCGGTGGCTCCAATAAGATTGATTGGCCACTACCACTTCGATTAGGCAGGCTCCTTCGTTCAAAAGACCTCGAACAATACCTTCATCAAATCCAGTGTCTGCACAATCATTAATCTGAGGAGTAACTCGCCCCTGAAATAATGCAGAGAATACCTGACAACGCCTGTTCTGTCCTTGGCGCAGGGCATCCCGGGCAAGGAGCGTGTTAATCAGTGAACCTCTATTGTGCAATGTTGGACGAAGATGCGCCAGATATAACGGGACGCACGCATGTCATTGTGTGCTCAAAAAGATCGTCATAACAAGGGTAAGGCGGGACGAAGAAAGGGGGCCAAAGTTTGTGTGAACCCTACAGTCGGCTGGGCTCTGGCTGGGCCTTGCAGGGGGCCACAGTACTGTAGTTGGCTAATCCATCCATCAGCAGCCAATTGAATTTTGATACCCACTACCCATTGAAACAGTCCCTTCGAACCTCAATATTCGTGTGTTTGGAAAATACCTAGCTAAATTCCCAACTAAATACTTCGAGATAGTAGTTACATGGAACTGCAAAGAGTAAGATGAAAGCACTAGATTAAGTATGTAGGTAAGAGATAACACGCTTATGGAAACCGTCAACTTGAATTCCTAAGATATTCTCCAATGAATCGGCCTCATTATATTTAGTTAGAAGGAAGCTTCTCATTGGGCGGGTATACACCCATAAACAACTACACCCATGCACAGCAGATGCAGGAACAGAAAAACATGTCAGTCAAGTTTATTGCATCAGTATCAGACCACGAACCGCCAATTTCTTTGCTACCTACTTACCTACCGTATGTTGCTCCGGGATGAGATGGTACACCAGGACATTCCTTTGCTTGGCTTAGCTGCTGTGCCAGGCAAAAACCCCCAAGTCACATCTCTGGTTCTCTGTGTGCTGGCTGTACTGTATCTGATCTTTTAGCGCCGTACACCTTGCATCCATATAGCTGGGAGGCTCGGGAGGTAGGGCCAAGAGCTTGCAAGGGTACCTAATGGATCTTTCTGGTACTGCAGGACGCCTACCTGCACTGTGCACGAGGCAGGGTGAATTGGCAGCCAATCGAAATCCACATTGGGGAATTTCCCAACACGTCATCGCATTCACACATAGGGCGGTCCTTAGATTCCTGTGGTTGGCGCAGGGGGGGTTGAACGACAAAGAAGCGCTAACACGGTGCATCTGTGCATCTGTGCATTGGGGTCCCTAGTTAGCATTCCAAGTCCAATCGAACGATGAACTACTGTAATAAATTGATGGTTAACATTGCACAGGAAGGCAAATACATGTTTGTGTGAGGCAACTTGGATGACTTTAGTGGATTACTCTTAGTGATTGGACCAAGTTGCACCTACCTTGCCTCCCGCTTGAAATGTCGGAGTGGAAAGAAATTACCGATATTGTAGTGGTAGGAAGGTGGTAGTACTTAATAGTAGATGGACTGTTGTATATAATGCACTTGTGTGCAATCCCCATCCGTGTGTGTTGTAGTTGCATCTTTTACCTACTACGCTTCTGAGTTGTCCATGACGACGCCTCTGGTTTTAATTTCATCTTTGCGCAATCAACAATAACATCACCACGGCTACCAATACCCTCCATATTCTTGTTCTTGTTTACATATCCTGTCGTCTGGACGCTCGCATTCGCTTTTCTTCTTGGTCACTCCTTTGGCCTCTGCCATCTCATTACCTACAATCTGGACAGACCTATACAGACCAACCTACATTCGTATCAACACCTATTCGTTACATTCTTCGTCCTCCCCTTCTGCCACAGGAAGAGAAAGCCAACCACCGGCAGCCGACTTTTGGTTGGTAGAGGCAGGGTGTACTTGTTGCCGGCCGTTGCGTATTGATTGTGTGAACAAGGTGAGCGCTCCCTAGACTCCCCTTTGCACAACTCGAATTCCTCTTGTTTGCCTCGAAGATCCTATTCCAATCATAGGGTCTGTGGCGCACACGAACCTCTGCATGGCTCTTAGTCACAATTTCTTTTTCTTTTCTGTTCTGGCTTTTACCGCCTTGCTAGCGATTTCTTGCACAATCCCCACCGTCCAGAAATAACAACAGCCAATCCAAAGGATATCACAAAGAAAGAACCTTGGTTCGGCGGTTGTTAAACCTCCACTTTCATACCATCGCCCTTTTCTCTCGACCAACCTCTTTACATGTTCCTCTTTAACCCACAATTGTTCCCATTGCATATCGTGCATCGTATTTCTTCTGCTTCATCTATCCGCCTTTAATTATTTAAGATACCCCAGACATACTCTTTATCAATAGTTCTGTTCAGTTCTCTCTCATTTCCCTTCGTCTCTTAAACAACAGATCTTGCCATATTTACACGGTTATTGCTGGACGAACGACCATACTAATTACATTATCGCCTTCAGTCATTACTACCTTCATTTTCGTTTCAATACATTTGTTAGCTGGTACTAGCGTCAACATGGGTCTTTTCAAGACCTTTATGGCGGCTGCAGCGGTGCTGCAGCTTGCTACTCAAGGGACTGCGGCTGCTTCTGGCGATGTTTTACAACGCCGAGAAGATGCAGTAGGTTCCCAATACTGGTTCTCGACGATCAAGCGCCAGGGTGTTGCCGCTTTCGCCACCGAGCCTAATTACAAGGTATTCCGCAACGTAAAAGACTACGGTGCGAAGGGGGACGGTACAACCGACGACACAGATGCGATCAACAAGGCGGTCACGGACGGTCCTGGTCGATGTATCGACAAATGCGACTCCCGTACTACTCATCCTGCTCTCGTATACTTCCCTTCTGGTACCTACCTAGTCAAAAAGCCCATCGTCCAGACGTATTACACACAGTTTGTGGGCGATGCTCTGAATATACCCACCATCAAAGGATCTGCCGATTTCACCGGTATGGGTGTGATCGATGCAAACCCGTATGACTATACCACAGGCCAGGATCCCGCGCCGAATTGGTACATCAATCAAAACAACTTCTTCCGTCAGGTTCGCAATTTCATTATCGATATGACGGAAATGCCAACTGCCATTGGCAAAGCGAGCGCCGGAATACACTGGCAGGTGGCCCAAGCCACAAGTTTGCAGAACATCGTCATCAATATGAGCCCCGCTAGCTCTGACAACTACCAGAAAGGTCTTTTCATCGAGAATGGATCCGGAGGCTTCATGGCGGACCTCACATTTAACGGTGGCGGCATCGGCGCTGATATCGGTAGCCAACAGTACACTACTCGCAACCTTACCTTTAACAACTGCAATACCGCTATCCACATGATCTGGAACTGGCTTTGGTTGATGCAAGGAGTGACCATCAATGGCGGCCAGGTTGGTATCAACATGACTAGTGACAGCTATGATATGATCAAGGTTGGATCATTGCTACTCCTCGACAGTAAGATCTCGAATGTTCCTGTCGGTATTAGCACCCTCTACAAGCCGAATAACCAAGACACCAACAACACTCTCATTCTGGACAATGTTGATATGAGCGAGGGCGTTCCGGTTGCCATCCAGTACGCAAAGGACGGAAGCTCTTTACTAGAGGGGAACAAGGTCATAGAGGGTTGGGTCCAGGGTAAAGATTACAGCAGTGGAAAAGGCCAAGCAATCCAAACGACACAAAGCAAAATCCAAAAGCCTGATGTTCTCTTAGCCGGCGATGGAAAGGTTTTCACACGTACTAAACCTCAGTATGAGGCTGTCGCGGGTAGTCATTTCATCAGTGTCAAGTCAGCTGGCGCTGCAGGCGATGGCAAGACAGATGATACCGCCGCAATCCAAAAAGTTTTCGACAGCGCGAAGGACAATGATATTGTCTACTTCGATCACGGCGCATACCTCATCTCCGATACTGTCAATATTCCCAAGAACATCAAGATTACTGGAGAGATGTGGCCACTTCTTATGGCCACAGGCGACAAGTTTCAGGATGCTAGCAAACCTGTCGCTGTCTTCGAAGTGGGCAAGCCCGGCGATATTGGCAATGTCGAGATGTCTGACCTAATCATCGAGACCAAAGGTGCGCTTCCTGGTGCCATCCTTATGCAGTGGAATCTAGCCGGGTCAGAGAACGGTGCAGCAGGCATGTGGGACGTTCACTTCCGCGTTGGTGGTACAGCCGGAACTGAGCTCCAGTCCGATCTTTGCAGCAAGAATCCCAATGCGACCACTTCAGTCGATGACAAGTGCAAAGGCTCTTTCTTAATGCTCCACCTTACTAAGACTGCTTCGGCCTACATCGAAAACTGCTGGTTCTGGGTTGCTGATCATGAACTCGATCTCGATGACCATAACCAGATCAATATCTACAACGGTCGTGGCGTTTTGATCGAATCCCAAAACCCGGTTTGGCTATGGGGAACTGCGTCTGAGCATAGTGTTCTGTACAACTACCAAATTTCCAATGCTCAGAACACTTTCATCGGCCTTGCCCAGACTGAAACTGCCTACATGCAGGGCAACCCCGACGCGACTCAAGGTGTGACGCTTCTCGAAGGCTACTATGACCCAGAGTTTAAAGAAACATGCGATGGTTCATCCGACAAGTGTGCGCGAACTTGGGGTATGCGAATCACGAACTCTTCAGACGTATTTGTCCTTGGCGCAGGAATGTACAGCTTTTTCAACAACTACGCTCAAGAATGTGTTAACGGCCAGAATTGCCAAGATAACATGATAAGCATCGAGAATTCTCATGTTCATATGTACGGTATCAGCACCAAGGCTTCCGTGAACATGCTCACAGTTGATTCTAAAGCCGTCGCACAAGACCAGGATAACCGCAATACATTCTGTGCTGCTTTCGCGAAGTATGAGAGTGGGCAATCGGGCGGCTCTGGGTCGGGTTATGGATCGGGCTCTAATTCGAGCAGCTCTTTGCCAGTTCCTACCGCCTCACCTACAACTTCGGCACATTTACCCAGTGGGACTACAGGTAGCGGTTCAGCTTCAAGTTCAGGATCTAGCTCTCTGAGCAGTGGTGCCGGCGGCAACCCAACTCAGACACCCATCTCTCAACCCGCATCCCCTACAGGCGGATACGGTCAACCTGGGGGAGATGTGACCCACACAACCCATGGGGGATCAGTACCTTCGGAAACAACCCCTTCTATCCCGTCATTACCTCTGAGTTCGAGTAGTTCGGGTGGATCAGGCGGTGGCAACTCTCAGTCATCCGGGGTTCCAGCTACCACTGTGGTGCCGACTCTAGGTTCAGGTAGCGGTGCTGGTGGTGACAACTCCCCGGTAACCGTCACAGTCACTGAGACAGTGACAGCTGCTGGTACTTGCCAAACACCCTAGGAAGGGATAGCCAGCACAAGTCACCTAGGTACGAACATGCCATCATCAAGTCCACTTGTTGTGACGGTATTGACCGTCATTACCACTTCCACACCCTGCATCGAGACAACGACGACGGATGTACCGCCTTTGGCCGAGGGTACCATACCCTGGACTGTGTTGTTGACAGCGGCACCTACGACGTCATCTTGTGCTTAGAGCATGCTCCTAATCTCTTCCTATTCATCCCTGTTATATATCCTTGTTTGCGTAGGCAGAACATTTGTTCGCCTCCGTACATTCGTGATTCACTTCTTCAGTGGCCCTCGAGGCATTGGCTATCGGACAGTTTTCGAAAACGGTATAATGATTCGGTGGTGTATGGACCTCGGCGTCACGGAGTTTAGTTAGATTTGCGCAAGACTTTTCCCCTGGCGCCGCAAGATACCAGATCCATGTTCGTCACAAAGTGCTAGTGCGTTGATCGCTTTAGTTCGCTTATAGAGGCGCTGGAAAAGTAATGCAATACACGTGTATTCTATAAGAAACCCATTGCCTATTCGTGATTACCTATTTACTTAAGAAAGTGAAAGTATCCTTCTATCATGTCGACCAGAGACATTACATGTAGTCTGCAAAGCCACAATTGAAGTGGCGTTCCATTTCACCCAACGGGCATGTGGCGCCCCTTTGCTGGGATCTGCCCTGTACCTAGGTACCTAGCCAGTGACCAGGAATCTGCAGCTCAAGTAACGTCATCGGTTGGTTTAGAATTGACATGCTGCGAACATCCCTGTTGACAGGCAACCTTGGCTTCTCGATGTTCTTCCAAGTCGTTATCGCATCTCGAATAACTTGAACAGCGTGCTTCTCTTACTTTTTCCCATTCAATTTCTTTCCTTTCCTATCCGCTCGCTCACAACTCTCGTACGCGTTTCATATTTCACACTTCCAGCACCTCGGTGTGATGGCTGAAGACTATAGCGCCCTCAGATCACGCGAACCCAAGATGGCCGCCGGCAGCGGCAGCAACGGCGCAGCTCCTACGCCATTCGGCAGACCAGCGACAACACATCCAACCACTCGAAGCTCGCCGTTCCTGCCCACGCCTCTCGAAACCCTCCTCTTCGCCGTGTACCCCGTCATCCTGGTCTTCGGCACGCTGTTCTCTACGCTGTCCCCCGAAACACGCGCTGCGCCCTACGATGCCCAGAGGCAGTCCCACGTCCAAGCCCACGCGCCGTCGTACTTTGCGCGCAAAGACAACCTGTTCAATGTCCTCTTCGTCAAGCGCGGGTGGCTGTGGATCACGGTCGCCTTCGTCGCCTTCGTCGCCACGCACCCCGCGCTCCAGAACGGCCGCATGGCCGCCAAGGCCACCACCCGCTGGGCGCTCGTGACAGGTTGGTGGATCCTCGTCACGCAGTGGTGCTTCGGCCCGCCCCTTATCGATCGCGGGTTCAGGTTCACCGGCGGCAAGTGCGAGGTCGCCTACGACGCTGTGTCGGCGGGCACGGCGGAGCAGAAGGAGTTTGTCACCGCCGTGGCGTGTCGCACGGCTGGTGGGAACTGGAGCGGCGGGCATGACATCTCCGGACACGTGTTCTTGCTCGTCCTCGGAAGCTGCTTTCTTGTCCAAGAGGTCGCCTGGGTCATCCTGAGAGCGGGCGCGAAAATCATAGGTAGCGGCGACGACCGGGCTGTCGTTATGGGCGACGGAGCCGTCAAAGGCGCTGGTGTCGAGTCCGATCGTACGGCGGCGGCACATGAGAGGCATTTAGGCACTGGTGGCAAGTTTGTGTTGGGTGTTGTGGGACTGTCGCTCTGGATGCTGCTTATGACTGCTGTCTACTTCCATACGTGGTTCGAGAAGGTCGGTTTCCCCCATTGATGGCCCGTTTACGAATACTAACATTTCGCGTAGCTTACTGGATTACTTGTCGCCTCGATGGCTGTGTACGCGGTCTACATTCTTCCAAGATGGATACCGGCATTGAGGGGACTTATTGGGCTACCAGGCATATAGACATTGGACGATAGATCGGGATAAAAACCACTAGAGAATTGTATACATACCTGACGCACCTAACGACGCATCGCATGATTACGACTAGGTATATTCCCACATTCGGAATAATAGCATAATAAAAATAGATATTCGCAGATTTGCACGTGTCAAGCCGGGCCCGTGACCTGTCTGCGGCTATTAAATTCGCGAGGAATCGCGACAAAAATAAATTCGAACCTCCTTCAGAGTGAACCTGACGAGGTCGCTCAGTCCTGGTCCGAAATGATCCGACACAGTTAATGCAAAGGTTTAATTCCCTGAAAGCTTAGTCATTCATGTGCCTGGGATGAGGTGAAGTAGACCTTTCGAGGCGCAATTATATCATTCTACATCTGCGAGTCACGTTCTCCGTAGCAATCAGTATTGTATTAAGGAACCTCCTGCTATTTCGCGACAGAGCTCATCCCTTTCAATTAGAAATCTAGAGTTCTTTTTAAACTGCATCTAGAATTTCTTGACTATCACGGAGCAGAACTACGACACTGCACCAGTATACTACTAAAAGTGTAACGTTTTGAGCCGGGTGCTTGAATGTTTGCAGCGACTATAATTATGCTTGCAGTTGGAACCATAATACTGCTCTCACAGTTCTAATTGCTGGTGTTCGAAATGATTGTTGATATTAAACTAATAGCTTATATCTCAGGCCTTTCGCCTGTAACATGTGATCCTTAATTTCCGAGGCTTAGCCTGTGTGGTTTCCGTGACACAAGTGATGTTCTTTCGTAGTGGATGTTCCAACTTCAACCCCGGTTTCAAACAGTCGGATATGAACAGATATATGTCCAGAAAGTAACACATTTCAAACTGTTGTTCTCCCGGTCATCAATACATTCTAGGAGAAAAAGCCATGATGTGAGCGCGCGGCTGGAATTTGCCTACCGTCGTAACGGCACACATCCATCATATCCCGGCTCGGCCCAGATTCGTCGGGGTCGGGCTCTAGCATTCTACCGTAGCTTGCCCTTTCGGGGTCTAGTGGGACCGGGGTGTAGTCGCATAGGAGTACCGTGAGGATGTGGGGTTGGCCGGATCGGGAAACTCGGCCCCGGCATCCCCAGCGTCCACCGGGCAGAGCCGCTTGCAGAATAAGTATGCAGCAAGTCCTGTCATAGTTGGAGCCGTGATGGAGAACGTGGTAAGAACATCCGTAAGATTGGAGTCATCTTGATTCCCTCCGCCTGTCGCGGTGAAGACAAGAAGGTAAAATGGTGGTATGATTGTTCGCCGGCTGGAGAATGGCCGAGGCTGGGATCAGAGACATGGGTAGGTGGTACTGATGTTCGTTAGGGTAATAACTGCATACTTTGGGTGATGAGGTGAGTTAGCTACACTGTCTGGTCATAAAAGTAAATGGAACAACAGTACCCGCATGAGGTTGGACCGCTCTCGCATGATCAACTGCATCTGATAGTATCGCGTTTCGCATTGGTGACAGTGTAGCTCTGTGTAATAGATTAATTCAACATTCGATACATCACGATCAGAATTCGATTGGAAATCTTAGTGAAATCCCTGCTCTCCAGGACCACTCGCCCTATGTGTCTTATGGTCTTATTCCACCATCATAAATGTTTCCTATTATGAACTTGAACTGGTACATATGGCTCGTTTTCGATCTTTCGGGAAAGTAATGTGGTCGATAACACTCTCTGGCCAAGATGGTGGGGAGGGATCTCACAGTTCGACACGTGGACACTACCCACGCAAAGTTTTCTCCAGTACCAATCTTTTCCGAATACATCGACGTTAATATGATTTTCTGGAAAAGTGCTTGCGAGTATATTGAAGGCTGGCACTGATTCGTGGACAGGGTCGGAAGGAATCGTAAAAGCAGTGGTGGTTGATTATAGCCGTCCAACGCTCCTCATCCCTACACTCGAATAGCTTCGAGGGGATGATCACGACTATTTCGATGTACAGCTTGTATAACGATGCGTTTGATCGGTCGGAAATCGTGGATGTTTCGATGAATCGGAAACGCGGCGTGTTAAAAAGAGTCGCAGGCGCAGAAGAGCAGTCGTGCTCTCTTCGGTGAGTCGATGCCTTGGTATATTATAGGTTAGAACATGCTCGTCTTCGCCCATAAATAACCCGAGAGGTTTTCGAGGAACTGGTTATCTCAAGTTATTGATGATGAGAAAGCAGTTGAAAACTTGATGAGTTGATGTTGCCGGGTGACCCACTCAGATGAGCCCCATCAAGGACTTCTGTATACTGTCAAATTAACTCCACGAAAGTGTCTTCGGGATCTTCGCGCAATAATAATTGTCTATTGCTTACCTTAGTTGTAGAGTACTTGATACATTCGATTGTCGTACAATGCCGTCAGGCACGTTTTTGGGGATCATGGCGAGAAAAGGAGAAAGAGTCAGCATTAAATCAGTTTTCTGTGCACAAGTTACTCAGCTAAGCTGGATTTCTCTCGGCAAAGGATAAGTGGAATGAAATTAATGAAGACGATAACCGTATCATGTTAACCACTGCAGGTTTTATTTACGTGTCAAGGGTTTACCTTATTACAGTACAAAGTGCATGCAGCTTTGCGTCACTCCGCTCCAATATTTTTACGCCATAGGAATCTTTCAGAACCAGTGGGGCAGAGATCAGACTGGTACTGAACTGGCCTGGGTGACTTGCTCACCAATTTGAGCCCTAGCCAGGGACATAGGCTATCCAATACGCTTTCAAGGTTAGCCAAATTCAGCTGAATAGATAGGTATCGCCTTGATCGAAAGGAACGCAATAAAGTTGACCTAAAATAAATCAACAAAAACTGGATGTGTGTAGCTAAGTGTAATAGGTGTAGGTGGCTAAGTTCCGTCTACCCCTTGATTATAGGCTCCTTGCGAGACTCCGTACTTATTATAATACACGATAACCAGCCCCTTATTGGCTGATTTTTACAGACAGCAACTCGCATTACTTCGGCACTAGAGATTGTCGAATTTCCACGATCACCGGCCACCGGACCAATATATACAAGTGAAGAAGAATAGTAATGGCTGCATTCTCATTAGAAGTAAGTAGATTGAACAGAGCAACATATTACAAGCCGGCCTTTATCTGCTCATCATCTTCTTGCGGAGAGCACAAATGCAGGAGACAACAGACTTTTCTCAGTGCTCAGTAGACACTCAAAGAGAGTTGTATGCTCAGGGTCTGTCGCACCAGTTTGGGGAACAGGGGGCGCCAATTTTATCAACCAGACTGTCCTCTTGTAAGGGACGTGCATAATCACGATCAAGACAGCGCAAAAAATCGAGACCCAGCTGGTATCATAAGTGACAAAGCTATCTGTGATTAGGGCGAATTGCCACAACATACAAAGAAACTCTCTCATCAGTAATCAATATTATTCGTAATACGACAAGTCATTCCCGGCCCCACGAGTAGTGATTTGCTGCATATGTAATTGTCATGTGGCAATTCTGAAAAAGCAATGAATCGATCCCTACCCATGAAGAACTTTGCGGAGCCTTCTGTCTGATGGATGAGGTTCTCCCTCCACACCGACTTGCCACGATACTGCAAGACGTGCTGGTGTGATTATATAGAAGAGGCGTGTGCATCAAGACGCTAGATATCATAGTGTTTGCTGCATATTGTATGTTACTCAGAAGGCTGAGGTCCAGACCATACAGGGATTCTACCTGCTGGGCTGGAGGGCGATGTATTGCATCAGCGCCAATACTTCTGATCACCGACGCATAATAACACGTCTACATGAGCGTTCTGTTGCCGGTTTCCGGATAGGACGATGTCGTTGGCATTAAGGGGAGCACAGTACGGCGAACAGATACACATTGCTGGTGGCCCTCCTGTTCATGCCCCCGGAAAAAGTCCTCCACAGGATCAAGCAGTGAGCCAGAATAGCAGGGTACACCCCAGAGAAGTGAGACAATTAGATTATCATCTCAGGCAGCAATAACCAAGCCCACCTAGAAATGTGTATATTTAATGTGATATTAGTTAAATCAGGGTCTGATTAGGGGTTCGGTATACCGAGAAATGTTTGAACAGTTAGAGGTGAGTAGATAGGTCAGTGGATCGTCCAAATTCGTCAGTCTGTCCAATTGGTTTAGGCTCCCATAGTCCAGGCCGAAACCGCCATCTGGGTATATGCTACATGTTCCTCCTTTTGACATACTTGCGAATGTATCTCGCGGCATGGAGGCAAAGCTGTGGTCTGCGATTCATCAGGTCCCTAAATGGCACCACGAATCATTTTCTCCATATACAATCACATCAACCCCTCTCGGACATCTCATGTACAGTTTTATGTTACTTCTTTCTATGCACAATGAAGCTACCTTGCGTATTGTTGATGGAAGTCTTGTTGAGGAAATCTCTCATTCATGTGCAATGTCTCTTGATAGCGTAACTATACTCCAACTATTGTATAGAAAATTAATGGGAATACTAACTTAAGCAAACTCGAATACAATATGTATATACATAGGTATTAAGGTACCAATGGCAGTACCGTTTTACATGTCAGTACCCAAGTCCTTACATAGCCCATATGTACCTTAACTACATAATGATCGAAGATATACTTAGGCATAACATATACAGGTACGCAGCATGAGGTATATACAGGAGGCAGGCAACAGACTGATGCTAGGGAGACAATCAATAAATGTAGCTACTGTAGAACCCGCGGGGGCCTTAGAATCTTTTTAAAAGGCTGCAGGATTAAACGTACCTAGAACAGTCATTTGGTTTAATAAATACCCCTTTTTTTGGCTCAAGCGTGTAGGTGTCCGTAGCTCATGCATGGCCAGATGTTTGGGTGCAACAGACCAGTCGGGTATTCAGATTTGGTAAGAGGGGAATGTGGATGTCTTCTACTGGGAAATTCTTTTTATTGTTTACAAACAAAAAAGGAACAACACGCTGTTCGATTCCCCGTGTCGCTTAATACGTCTATATAAGAGAACCCATGACGAAACTTGTTGACCATCACCTCACACTGCTCCATGAAACGGCAAGATTCCAAACAATGGAGGTGTGATTGATGATGACTCCCTTAGCCTTGGTAGCAGGAGGGCAAAGGCCTGGGTGTTTATGAATATGCTCCAGAAGTTAAAGTCGAAGGTTATGTTGGCCTCTTTACTATGGTGTCTAAAGCCGGCACCAGGAAACCTTGGTCAGGGTTGATGTTGGCGATTTATCAGTATAATATATACCTATGCTATAAACGTTTTTGGGGATCACGCTACCATACCATGACTGGTGTTGCTCATAATAATCCAGGTTGATCTCAATCTTTACCGTCAGCATAGTACTGTCACGATCTTAAGCAGCTGACTATAACATAACCTCAGACGGAAACTCTCTTGAAGATATGAGGGCAGTTAGAGCTTGCGTAATTGAGCTTCATTTAAATGAATATATGCTATTAGGGCTGTGTAATGGGTTATCGGGAGACCGATCGCTGATCCAGGACGTTAGCATCCGGTAGGTTTTGGGCTCCGAGGACTGAATACATACTAATTTATGAACTCCAAGGTTATCCAACCGTTCCAAGGAACTTCGCCGCCGTTGTAGCCTTTTCGGATCCCATTGGCCTGCGCTGCACCGATTTCAATACGCGGACATCGTAGAATGTTTTGTCGTCTTACCCCGTTGCTGAGCTAATGTTACGTCAATCACACTTGTAAACTCGCGACTAAATGCTCACAAGTTGATACAATTCTCTTCATCACACCTACCAACTCACGAAAAAAATTCAAAAACACAGAATAGCCACAGCCACAGGATCGTACTCTACTACTGGAGAACCATTGTTACCGCTTTCATTCAAATGCCTGGCGTCTTACTCTTTTGCACGGCTGAAGAGGCCAAACCCGTAAGCAGCGGCCATTTTCTAAATCACGGCAATGGATTTGTACCAACTAAATGTGACAGTTTGTTCCACAGGTTCTGGCAACCGATGGAGGAACAGGCCATTTCCCGTACTACCTGGCCGAGTCTCGCGAAAACCCCGCACAAGGCAACAAGTTTACGCAGAGACTGGCGAACGATGAGACCTTTGAGACCGACTTCATCGGCGCTTCCATCGAGGATTGCGGGCCCTGGGCCCTTGAACAACAAGAGAAGAATAATACGGTTGAGCAGGATGTCATTGTTCTTCTAGACGCTCGCAGTGCTGAGGATTACACCATCATCGTGTGGTTCTATGCCCGCGACGAGGATGCTGATTATTTGGGCGGTGGTCAGGAGGTCAATACGTGGCACCCATTCAGAGTCCCTTACTTAAAAGCGGAAAAACTCTCAACCGACCTAATATTTGAAAATGCTGATGAGTCCTTCGGAGTTCTTTTTCATCGAAAGGACGGGCTTACTGATGGAAATGGGATCTTTGATTATGATAGATGTGTCAACCTCATTCTACCAGGTGAAGGGGTTGTGAGGGTGCACGAGGCCTAGATAATTACCACGTTTGAGGCTTCTCTATTAAATAAGCCATTACGCAACATGCAAAACAATCTAGTTCTCCGAGATCTGTACTCTTGTGGCTTGAGCATGTTATGTCAAAGGTAGTACATGGTAATCCCGTTAGATTATCCAGAAGTCTAAGTTCCAATTGCTAGTACAGGTGGGCAGAGCCTAATATATACGTTTACTGCTTGAAGATCGGAAGTATCCCAGCCTCCTGGTTTTGACATCTTACTCTGTTTCCATACTAGTAGAGTAAGTATTATAATACTAAGAACTCAGTTGTTTTTCGTTTATATAACGCTTTAGAAACGTATACCGCTCATTCCCCATACGTGAGTATGTAAGTAAAAGCACCCGCGATACACGCCGTTCTGTTCTTGTTATACAATAAAACAAACATGTTGGTAAGAATATGCCCGCACAATATTTATCTCCTAAACCGAGAATTTGGCCGTTGTGTAGATAGCGTGCGGCGTAGCAAGGTTGATCTTGCGTTTCAATCCCACGTGTTGGTTCTTAGATGTCACAGCCCGCATGTTGGCTCCTACATGTGGGGATATAGTTGCGACGTATTTTGAATCGCGCAATTGCCTTCGCTTGAGTTGTTAACTCGCCTGTGCAGCGTAGATCGCAAGGGCAATAACGAGCCCGAATCTAAAGTCACTAAAATCTTCCTGAGTTGCCACGGTTCTAGATAGCCTATCTGGACCTAACGAATGTCCTCAAATTTAGAATAGGAGGGCTCAGATCGTTGAAACGATGAGAGCCATCCGCGGTGTGCCATTGATTGAGACAAAAATAGTACAGAAACGGTGTTGGAATCGAGCTAGGAGATGGAGCAGAGCTTGCTGCCGCAGCGATAAAGGCAAGACTTGACTTGTAGCCTGTTAAGCACTTCGAGTTAGACTTAGACAGGCCGCAGTACACATACCATAATCCGTTTCATGGATTCCCGGCGTAGCTGTTGACCTCGAGTTTTTGGTTCGCGGTAACTTCTGCAAGATGGTAGGCCAAGCAGATCTCGTGTTCGTTATCGTTGGTTTTCATTCGGTAAGCGTGAGATGCTACCCATTTCCACAAACTGATAAGGTTCCCTCAATTGATGGGGTCTGTAAAGCGGCTATGAAAGCATCTTAAGTATCTTTGTTCAGGTATTACCACCAGTTTTGACGGCGTGATGTAGATGGTAGACAGATAGGTCGGATAGTCGCCTAAGACGAGAATTATATTTTGTAGTGATGAATGGCTAATGTTGATTGGCCATTGGCCTAGCGATTATGATAGAGAATGACGTAATTGAATTTACTCCATAGACCAAGAAGTTCTGTCCGTATTGAATTGGACAATCTAATCGTTAGTTGTACGTACCAATCCATGTTTGACCGTTTTCTACCGTTTTGTCGCCATACTTCTATACCAATTCTTCAACATTAATATGCAACATTCTATTTCATCACTGTCATATGGATTGAATACTTAATAGAGAAGTCTACTAACCTATTGAGGCAAAAAGTAGTAGAGGGCTGATGTGAGTCGACCAGCCACGTTTTACATCTGAACAAACCGTGTTAGTTTACAGTGGTGGCCTTCATAGATACCCGTATTTAAACGGATAAGTCGCAGGACTCTGACATCTATCAACTGCTATGAAAAATTTTAAATGCTATGGCTATTATTCTATCTAATACCGCTGTAGAGTCCATACTATGGTGAGGGTGTATGCCAGGAATGATCTATCATGAAATGACTACCGTACTGTGGCAGCAAATAACCTTGAGGAGAACGATTATCAATGTTAAGAGCTAACAATTAGAACACATAGTTGCTCGCATATAATTGATCGTTGCTACTGATCTATCCTGTATCAGAGTGTTCGCTGCTTTTTGCACAGTGGGGTGTATCAAAGTGCGAGTTGACTTGTCACTTATGAATCCTATTTTCGACTCATTTTGGTTCTTTAATGCTTGCATTCTTGGCACGGCCCGTACCGAGTCTCCACCGCCATTACGTTTAAGTGTACACTAGTGCTCTCCGTATTAAAACTTCACCTCTTAGAACCTTAACACCCTACAAGGCAGACCTCGAATCTTTTAATCAAAATTACTCAACAACAAGGGTGTATATCCTATTGCAGGGTTCTGATGGTGCTTTTCATGGCTATAGCATGGTATGTTATAGGTGGAGTAAAAGCGGGATGAAAGTAGAGTTCAAGGGGTATTATAAGTTCACTCTTCCATCACATCTAATATATCTTCTATCTGTCTGGATTCCTCATTCTCTGATAATATATCTTTCAACGCTACGCAGTGCTGCCCTTCATATCATCTATCTCCTTTACCATATCACCATGTCTTACAACTATAATGCTATCACACCCGATGCGGACAACGCTACAGCCGGGATGCTAGTCGGGGCCAACACGACTGCTATTTTCAAGTCCAAAGACGCCTCGCGAGCTATGCAGATGGGGCGATTTGAGGAGTCTATCTCACTGCATCGTGAGGCGCTAGAGCTAAAGCTGCGGGCATACCCTGAATCATCTATTCAGGCTGCTATCACACACAACGGGCTGGGTGAAGCGTTGCTTCGGGCTGGCAGACTTGACGAAGCTGATGAGGTCCTTCAAAAGGCCCTAGCGGTACGGGAGAGAGGTGGCCCAGATCTGGATGCCGCCGCTACGAGAGAGAACATCGGCGCGCTTCGGGAGGCGCAAGGTCGCTTTGGAGAGGCTCGGGATGTGAGACTCCGGGGCGCGGAAGCGGGACATATGCTATGCAGTGATGAGCATGTGAGTAACAAAGCTAGATTATGCATTGTTAAGTCTAATGCTAAGATCACGAACACCGTCAAGTGTCCCAAAACCGAGATGCTTCCGTGAAGCCTGTAACTTAGTGATGATGCACCTGGCCTGAGTAATTTCACGGATGAGTATAGATTGGCAGATTACGGATCATGAGGATTGCGACGGGCTAGCGTCTCCGGTTCTAAACGGTGTCTTGAATTCACACTAGAGATATCCCTGAAATATAATCCCGAATGCTATCGAGAGCGTGATGTCTGACTTCTCTCGCTCGTGCTTGTGCTAGACGGCGGCGTCACTCTCGGTTTTTGGTCTTGCAGCTGACACTAATGAATTTAGCTTCACGATATTAGAGCAAGTGGTCGGCGCTGCACGAGCTGGTAACACCTCGTCTTTCTCTGGGCGTTACAAGGCTTTAAATTAAGACCGTAAGAAAGAATGTTCTGGATCTAGTGTTGATATAGACCAGATAACAGAGTGTCCCGTATGCCTACTCTCTGCATATTTCACCCGGCCTATACGACTGTCCTGATATCAGCCGACTATTCCACTGTGTGGTTCATTAAGGACATACGCTTTCCACAGTTTTCCCCTAGTGCACCGTGTATTAGCTATAAAGGCATAGCTAGGCAACGCGCACATCAAAGCTATTCCTTTTCTCAAACGCAAGTTTTTATGTCCCGAGTTAATTCTGCGAGGGTTGTTCTTCTATAGTAAATCACTTTGGAAGGTATCGAGTTGGCACAGTGTGTATGATTCATTATTCTGGAACTTTCGATGCAGTCGGACGCCACAAATTTTGCACTGCTTATTGTATTTCCGTGATCCTTGTGCTGCTGCTGGATCCATTGTCGGATTGCGGCTCTGAAGTTTTGGTATGTAGTAACCAAGGTACCAAGGTACCCATCATTTGGTTGGCGGCCCGTTAGATCACCGTAAACCTACCCGTAAATAACGATGTGTGGTGCAAGAAATAGATAGCTATCATCTAATATTCTAGGGGGAAATTTAACTCCAGCAGTGCAAGGGCCTCCTACCAATGAGAACCCAACATCACCTCATCCCCTAACGCGTACATACACAACGACTTATCAGTTCCAGGTACAATACGGGTGAAATGATTCGATAATGTTCATAGCTAAGTAACCATCTATGGGCGCGTCTAATCTTAGGAAGAGCTTACGCCTTTCAAGAGCTTAGGATACTCCTCTCCGCCTTCTGCCATGTCATCGATGAGTGCCGCAACACCAGGGTGCAGTCCCGCTGATATTGCTCTGGTCATCCATTCCGCTCGTGGGACAATATCGTAGGGCGCACCTTGGTCTTCCACGCCAAGGTTCGCCAGCGTATCGAGTGGAATCACCTCGTCACCTACTTCATGTACGTACGTGACACTGGCACCGTGGCCCGGCCTCAAATCGCTGGCAAACAGCTGTCTGGAAATATCCTCACATACATTGCGCACATTGACCAAATCCAGGGCCCCATCTTCTCTTTCCATGGTAGGCACGGCTCTCAGCTTCTTCACGTGAACCAAGAAGGCATTGATCCAATCTTTCTCCGCCATGTCGCCAACGGCATCTTTTCCTTCCCGTATGATTGTCGAAGGCCGATGGATGACGATTCGCATCGCGTATTCCGCGCTCATGCGTTCGAGGAACCTCTCACATACGTACTTGCCACATGCATACCCGAATAGGCCGTCCGGTATTTTCTCAGGTGGGACAACTACGGGACCAGGGGGAAAACCGGCAGTTGAGCTCTTCTCGTGATAGATGCCTAAACCGGCTGACGAGATATAGTGGAAAGGGATCTGCCGCCGGAGACAGAGCCGCGCGAGCGCCACCGTCGAGCCAACGTTGGCGGCTTGGACGTCAACATAGTGCTTGAGATGGGATGTATCTGAGGCATTGTGCACTACGACATCGGCTTCCGCAAAGATTTCTTCGGCTTCTTGGTCAGACAAACCAAGGAGTGAATCGGTTAAGTCCCCCTTGTAATAGAAAACGCGTGGATCTTGAGGAAGCGTATTTTGTTTTAAGCGGAGGGCGAGAGAGCGAATTGCTAGACAAATCACTTTTTCTACACTTGGGAAAGACAGGAAATGAGATAATAAGTGGTGCCCGAGGAGCCCAGTGGACCCTGTCAGGACTATGATGCGAGGAGGAGAGCGGACAGGATGGATCTTAGTGTTGATGATCACATCAGCCATGTCTGCGGGCGGACAAGATTCAGCATTCCAATCAATTGGACTGCCATTTGTCATCTTGGTCTTCTGTACGCCATTTGTCTCCGATTTCGTAGGCAGCGTTGGTCCAGAGTTTCCGTGATCTTGCGAGACCTGAGATTCCCCGTTGGTACTAACGGGGGTGGTCTGAGACTCTGAGTCTTGAGGCGTCGCCTTCTGACCGTCCGTGCCGGGTAAAAGGTCCGGCGGCAAGCTCTCAATCGCAAATTGGATAAGCGATGCCATGGTGTTGTTGCTCATTATCCTTAACACTGGAACATTGACTTGCAAGTGCTTTAAAAACCACGATCGAATGTCTACTGATATCAAGGAGTCCAGGCCGATTTCGTTGCCGCGCGCGGCCATCAGATCTTGATCTGATGTTGACATCTGCAGAACAACACGTAATTGTGTCGCGAATGCACCTGGTTCTAGTTAGTATACAAGCTACATCTTTCGACAAGGTATTGATGTACATACCCTCAATAACATGATAGGCTTCCTGTTCTGACTGACACTGGCGTAGTTGCTCGCCGAGTGCCAATGCCACCTCATCTTGCTCTTCGTCCACAATCGTCTCCTGAGCGGTAATGAAGGCCGAAAACCTAGGGTTGGAACACCAATTAGGCGCATTGGGGGCGGAGGCAGCTTCTAGAGACACTTCGGTGAGGCCCGTCGTCAATTCGGGCCCATGTGGAGAGTCTCGCCTGCAAGCCTCGATAGCCTCCGAAATGGCCTGGCACCAATCCTCCTCAGACAGCCTCTGGAGAAGATATCGTTCAACAATACTGTCTTGTTCCTTCCGCGACTGCCGTGCTACGTAGCCCGCGCCGATGATAGCGCCGATGTTGACTGCTGCCGAACGCAGCCCTCGTTTACGACGGTGAGCGGCAAGGCCGCACATGAAGGTGTTGGCTGCTGCGTAATTTGCTTGGCCTACGTTTCCGATGACGCAGTTTATAGATGAGACCAACAAGAAAAAGTCGAGGTCAGTGTCGTAGAAAATTCGGTCCAGGTATATACTTCCGTCGACCTTGGGTCCCATGACCTCTCTGAACTGTTCAAATGTCATATTGCGGATTAAGGTGTCGTGTAACACCATGGCACCCTGAATCACACCTAATATTGGGGGAAGAGTGGCGCAGATATGAGCATGAACAGACTGGAGCTTGTGTTCGTTCATAATGTCACTAAAAATGGTAAAACGACACTGTTAGTCAATGTTATCTATTTCCGTCGAATGAGGGATGTGTGATCTTACCAAGGCAGCACCACGACGTTCACACCTTTTCGCTTATGAGCGGAAATCCAGCCCGGGTCGATCTCCGGGTCTCTGCTGGTGATGGCGACATTTGTTGCACCATTGTTGATGAGCCAATCTATTAATGAAATGCCCAAAGCACGAGATATCCCAACAATCCAGTATGTACCGTGGCTCTTGAACCGGGGCACTCTATCAAGCCTGGAGGCAGTAACGGGCAGGAGTGCAGTGTTGGACCAATCCACTATACCAAGCGAGTCTTCAAGCCTACTTCCCCTGACTAAGGCATCGAGACAGACTACATCAGGGAAAGCAGCATACTCCCCCTGATCTTTGCTTGCGATCTGTTGAACGGCCTCGAGGATTGGATGTATTAAATCTCCTTCTGGGTGTGTGAGAGCCGACAAAGACTCAGAGGTTGTTGAAGAATAGAGCGTTTCGGTAGTTGAGAAACTCTGGCATCGCTCATTGAGATATTTCATTAGAATTCTTTCGTTATTAGATGCTTGGGTGTCTGCCTTAGAGAACCCGACGAAAGATGACAGCTTCGCTGGTAGAAAAATATCATCGACGTCTGACTGTGTTATATGCTGGGGCAGCTGAACCGATGATAGCCCATATTTGCCTCCGGCGGAGTCGATTGTGTAGACAATCTTAACCCCCTTCTCTGCGGCCTGGGAGGCAAGGGCACGAGCGACAATCTCTGGTGCATTATGGACCATGATGGTTTGCCCTCTGTGTATAGGGCGGAGAATTTCCGTGCCGATCAGATGCGCAGACACTATTGAGAGGTAGTCTGTGTCGGAAAGACCTGGGTGAGTAGAATATGCAACTAGGGACTTCTTTGGCGCTGTGAAGATACTTGGAACTGCTGCCGACACGAGTGTCAAGTACTTTGCGCCAGTTTCCGAGCATAAAGCTAGAACTACAAATCGGTTTCCAACCGGGGTCTTGACGGCGGATATGGTGGAATATTCTGTGCGTAGCTTTATTAATGGTTCGACGCTTTCCATTCTGATGGGCGAGACGTCGTCAAATAACAATTTGCTAGCAATGTAAGAGCCGCTGTTGTACTCTAAAGAGATTGGAAGATCTAATGTTTGGAAATCAACCTCATGAGAGATGAGTTTTTGGTCCGAGTTGTAACGATCATTCAGCTCTGGTATCTGCTCTAGCCGGGGAATAAGCTGGTGGCCATCACCGTTATTGATAATCTCGGGCTCTACGCTCCAAAGAACGTTGTCGTTCTTCCGGCCCGTAGCATGAAAGCGTAACAGAGCTTCAGCCAAGTATTCTGGCGTCGTTGCTGCAAGATCTGTGACCTCGAGTTGTTGAATCCGCAAATCTGGTGCTTCGTTAGCCGCCACACGGCTCAGCCCTACTGTCATCTGCGAGAAAGGCTCATCTGCTAGTCGGCCGCTCGTCACCCAGAGCAAAGTCTTGCCAGTCTGAAACAGATTCCTGAGAGCCATGAATCGTTCTGCTGTGATGTCCTTAAAGACTGGAGAATCTAGTTCTGTCAAGCAAAGCACTGTCGAGCTCGCATCCACCAGCTGGTAGTCAACATCCAAGAGCGTTAGAAAGGAGTAACAACGTGTGACGAAGGGTTGCGATGCGAATATGTCCTGCAGATGGGTGACGAGATGCGAAGTGCGAGCGGTTTGCCCACCAATGATGACTAACTTCTCGATCGTAGGCACCTCCCATGAGACCTGAAGAGGTTCTCGTAGGAAGCTCACGTAATCGTCAACGGCTTGAGAAACGAAATGGAAAACACTGAACGAGTCCTGAAATTCTTTGGGAGGAGTCGTGTCTACTCCTGAGAAACCGGCAGCCCGGAGATGCTTGTCCCAATCCTGAATCGGGACGTAGGGAGACAGAACTCTTCCTTCCTTCGCTCCGACCCACCAGCCTGATAAGGGTCCAAAGATGAACCCCATGGTTGCGGCGCCTTCCCACGCGTCTTGGCCCTCACCAATAATGAGAAAGCCGCCAGGTTTGAGGAGTCTGCGGATGTTGCGAAGGCAGCGAGTGATATCGCTCGTGGCGTGCAGAATGAAGAAGCATACAACTAGATCGTAAGTACCTTCGGAAAAGCCCTGCTCTAATACAGGGTCATTCTCCACGTTCAACGTTTTGAATGCCATTCGGTCTTTGTATCGCGAAAATGTGGAAGAGGCATTTTCGAAAAAAGCTGCTGAGATGTCTGTATATGTGTAAGAGGAAAAACTCGAGCCTATCTCCCTAAATATTGCCTTTGTTGCTCCTCCAGTGCCGGCCCCTTGGAATCATTCGTTAGTTACAGTCAAGCCCAGCTATGAGGATTAAACATACCTATCTCGAGTATGTTCATATGCCGATACCGATCTGTAAGCTGCTTCACAGTCCGACTAAGCCAGTCAGCGGACTGCTTAAGTCCTAATGCTTCGACATAATAACGATCGAGGATGTCGTTATCGTCTGCACGGAGATACTCCAGCATTGTGCCTTCTCCAGCAAAGACGGACGGCATTTTGGTCCCAACGAGATGCATAATTTGCACGTCTGGGCAATGGTTAAACGGTTCGCTAGCTTTAATAACATCTTCGAGAGAATCTTCCAGCCATTCCTTTTTATACCACTTATGTTTTCCAGACTCTGCTACACTCGCGGTGTGTCTTGCAAAGGTAAGATAACTGTCCGTCGGATCTTGGAATCTCGCTGGGTGATCCTTAGATATCTCCCGGTCAAACTTCCTAAGGTAGAAGATTGCTATTCTTTCAAGCAAGTCTATTGTGACACCATTCTCTTGGGTCAAGGGTATGTCACGCGCCGCGACCAACCCATCGGGTTGGTCGATAATTAGATTCGCCTTCGAGAAAATCTTCCGGTCGTCTGTCCCTGAGTTTCCGAGAGGGATGAATACGGCGTCTCGGATGCGTATAGCGACATGCTGAGAGGAGCCTCGAGTTACGTAGGAATGGCCGATGATTCCTCTCTGGGCGAGCTTTCTTGATGTTACGGTTCCGTCAATCGAAAATGAAGTATCTTGTGTCCCGGATGCTATACTCAAAGCTACAGGGTTGAAAACCATCTCGCCAATGGTGGTCGGCAAGTGAAGGTTTCGTAAACGGCCATCGTAGGGATAACTATAAGCGAGCATAATGGACTGCAGGCACGCGTCTAATTCTGAGGGAGGTATTAGTAAAGTCTTATCATCCTCGTCAAGTGGCCCTGTTAGTACTAAGCAGCTTGACCGCGCGTGTTTCCGGCGCATTGACGATAGAGAACGGAAGCGGCCGCTGAATTCGTAGCCAAGGTCCTTGAGAGCAGCGTAGAAATGCTCATGGTCAACCTCTATCATGTGTGGCGGCTCTTGTTTGCGCACAGAGAGTAGAGCCTCGTCGGCTTCGCCCAGTTCCACTTCTATATCACAGCTTGCGACGAGGACAAGGTCTTCGGTCTGTTCTGGCGAGACAGCAGCAGAGTATGTGAAATGGGCTTTCACTCGGTATGGAAGTTGACTTGTTATGTTGACGATGGAGATAGCGGCTTCTACC
This sequence comes from Xylaria castorea, assembly GCA_022495115.1. NCBI lineage: Eukaryota > Fungi > Ascomycota > Sordariomycetes > Xylariales > Xylariaceae > Xylaria > Xylaria castorea. The sequence goes on along the minus strand of MU382629.1, from coordinate 641,603 downwards.
CCCGCATCATTTTCGATAAAAACAATCGCCTGGTGTATCACAAACTCATGAAGCTTGATCAACTGAACCCCCTGACCTGGAGCTGCAGTTTCACTCATATGACGAGCTGCCTCTACAGCCGCGCATATATAACCAGCCGCCGGAAAGACAATCTGGCCTTGAACCTGATGGCCAATAAGCCATGGCATCTCTTTGACGCGGAGTAAGTGTTTCCAGCTTAGATGATGGGATGCGCTATCAGCCGACTCATGACCCAACAGGGGGTGAACACTGACCGGCTGCCTCCGCAACTTGCGAGAAGTGCGAGATTCATGCCAATATCTAGTACCATGGTTCCAGGGGTATGTGGGAAGTCCTTTCATGAGGTGATAACGATATTTCTCGTCTGTCATGGAACGCTCGTAGCTATCGAGATCTACACACGATGGGCCTAGATATGACCATAGGTATCCAATAGCAGAAGACATAGCTTCCACGGCCGTTCTCCCACGCATGAGTGTTCCATGATATGGAAGCTCTTTACCGAGGACATCCAATATCGTTGATCTCGTGGGGCTCTTCAGAGCTGGGTGTGGCCCAACTTCAAGCACCACATCGCAGGGCCGCGCTACAAGCGCAGCGCTGATGGCTTGTGAGAACAAAACAGGTCTGGTCAAGTTTTCGGCCCAGTAGACGTCACCTAGCCCTGTCGTGCTGGCATCAATAGCTTTGTTATTGACACTGGAAAACCAGATACAGCCGTTTGGTTCCGGCGTTAATGGCTTGATGCCATGCTGACGTAATGATGCTACATATGGATCGTAGCAGGGTAGCATGTGTGGCGAATGGTACGCTCTATCAACTTTTAAGCGGCGGTAAAATGTCCCTTCGTCTTGAAGTATCTCCTCTAGTTCTGAGATTGCCTCTGCGTCACCGGAAAGAGTCACACTGGAGGGCGAGTTAGCCGCCGCAACAACGATACGGCCTTTAAAGACTCTGTCTGCGCATAGCTCGGCAGCATCTTCGGGCGATGTTTCGACTGCTAACATCGCACCTTTGACATCAAACCCATTTGGGCTAGACGCTAGGCCGAGGTGTACGCCACGATAGTACGAAATCACCATGGCGTCTCGAGCGCTTAGGAAGCCAGCAGCGTAAGCAGCCGCGATCTCGCCTAGTCTTGGTCATTAGACACTCAAACTTCTGTCTGTAATCAATGTGAAAGAAGACATACCTGATGAGTGTCCGACAACAGCATGGAAGCGCACTCCACCCAGTCGGAGAAGATCGATAAGAAGAATCTGGACTGCGGTGCACAGTGGCTGCGAAATAGCGGCCTCATTTATTCGCGAGATGGGCTCGGCGAGTAACTCGTCAGTTAGAGACCAAGTAGGGGCGTCTCCAGAAGGGATCTCTCGGAGGAATAACTCTAGTTCATGAATGATACTTCGAGCCTTTTCAGAAGTCTCTACCAATTCAGCACCCATGCGCATGTACTGAGCCCCCTGGCCAGTGAAGATACCGAGAAGTCTATTATTTGTATCAGCAAGAGCTCTAACACCAACATTGGACTCATGATCATTGATGTGAGTGAGTAACTTGGTAGCCAGATCACATGGGGACGATGCGACAATTGACGTCCGCCAGCCCAACACAGACCGGCGTTGTCGCAGAGTCCAGGCGAAGTCATTGATGTTGATAGCTTTCCCATCAGCATTTAAGAACGTAGAGTAATCGCGGAGCATATTGGCAAGCGATGATTCAGAATGTGCGGAGAACACGAAAGGGGTAAATAATGGCCCGTGGACTTCATTTATATCTTGTGTAGCGTCAAAGTGCTCCAGAATAGCATGCGCATTTGCACCTCCCTATCGAATGTCAGTAATCTCATCACATAATAGGCCCCCGCTTGGTTCAGGTGATTTGTCAAATGGCCTGTAGCAAAGAGAGGCCTGGAAGAAGAGTTGTTACAACTTACAAAGCCAAAGCTGTTAACACTGGCTCTTCTTCTTCCACCAGCAACATCCGGCCACGGCAAGGCCTTTTGAGGAATCTCGACCTGTTTGTAGAACGGGGCTACGCGATCACTCAATCTCTCAAACAAAAGATTTGGAGGAATGTACTTGTTCTGAAGCGCCAGGCTGGCTTTGAGTATGGCGGCAATACCAGCGGTTCCTTCTGTATGTCCAAATATCGTTTTAATCGACCCAACGTAGAGTGGGTTTTCGCTCTTATAGTCACCATCCACAGCACCAAAGACATTATGTATGGCCTCAGCTTCTATCGGGTCACCAGCAGGTGTGCCTGTACCATGAGCCTCAAAAAATTGGGGCCGATCTTGGGGGCGAAGGAGGTCGAGACCAGCTTTCGCGTACGTCTTGCGTATGAGGGCCGTCTGTGCAGAGGCACTAGGCATAGTTATACCTGCATGATAGTGTTGGCTTGAGCTGTAACTAGAAGTTGATGAAGCCATCGGCAAGAGTTTCTGAAAGAGATAGAAAATGCAGGACTAATCGAGAGATAATACCTGCAGTAGCACCATCCTGATTTAGACCTGTCTCTCGGATGATGCATTCAATATTGTCACCATCTTCCAAAGCGTGCTGCAAAGTCTTGAGTAGTACAACAGCGACACCATCACCGCGAGCATAGCCGTTAGCCCCTTGATCCCACATGCGACTGCGGCCATCTGGTGATAGCATGCCTAATTTACTCTCGATAATAAAGTTCTCTGGTCCTAGAATCAAGTTAGTCCCACAAGCCAATGCCATCCGGCTGTCACCTGCTCGCAGAGCTTGTAAAGCCATATGGACAGCGACCAAACTTGAAGAGCAAGCAGTGTCGATTGAAATCGACGGCCCATGCCAATCGAATGAATAGGAAACTCGATTGGAAAGTATACTCCGTGCTGCTCCAGTCGCATAATAAGTTGGAGTGTCCTGGATATCCTCTAGAATCATTTTAGCGTAATCGTCACCCATGGATCCAGCGTAAACAGCAGTGTCGCTGCCCCGTAGCGCCGGCACGGACATGCCAGCAGATTCGAGTGCTTCATAGGCAACTTCTAATAAGACCCTCTGTTGAGGATCTAATGCTTTGGCCTCTACCGGTCTGATGCCGAAAAACTCAGCGTCAAAGACGCCAGGGTCCTCGTCGAGAAAGTACGCATGCTTGACATTACTATGTCCATGATATGAGCCATCGGGATGATAGAAGCCCTGATACTTGAATCTGCTTTCCGGAATCTCTTGCCGGAGATCTTGGGGTTGTCTCAGGTGCTCCCATAGCTTAGAAGGGGACGATGCAGAACCGGCTAAGCGACATGCACTGCCCACAATCGCTATAGGCTCATTCAACTGACTGGCCATAACGTCGTAATTGCAACCTTCTTTGACTTGGAAGGAGACCCGATGTTGTTACGCTGTCATTGACTTTTTTTTTTTTTTTGCCAACTCCGAGATGGTGGGAATAAAATAGAAGAAAGTCGGTTCTTCTTCTTAATGATAGACGTCTAGAACGATGTCGTCAATTGAATCTACTCTTCTTATTAGCAGTGCCCAGACCAAACACATGTCGGTCTGCGATGAATAATTGTCATCACCACTTAGAACAAGCAAACCCGACACGATGAAATGGCGGTATTGCAGTCTCTATGATTGGTTCAAGGCGACACAACCACGTGGTTTCGCAACATGTAGTCGCTTAGATAACAACTTACTGTTTTAGGCGGTGATCTTGTCTGTGTAGCAGTAGATGGTACTGTTACAGTATTCCTCAGCGATGCAGCCCTATCGACCAGCTTTCCCAATACAACGGCACATACCGCTCCTCTGGAAAAGCCCAAACCAGCTATAATCTCACTTGATATAGGACCTCGGCAATTCATTATAAACAAGTGCCGGGGGGTGAAGTTGTGTCCTTACCAGTAGTGTTGGCAGTGTGATCCACAATGATCTCAGCACCAATTCACGGCCAATTTCCCCTGGACTCTGCCTAGATAGGAGCTCCGCATAGTTGGCTAACAGAGAAACGTCTTTAGGGCCTTTAGTCACTCCAAGCAAAGAGACCCCAGAATGGCTCAAATCCTTCTGTGGTTGGTTGAGGTCAAGCCCTCCCCCCGATGTCACATCCGAACGTGCATATGCAGCGTAGGTAATCTGCAAGGGTTAGTCTAGGTTTCCTCCCTCCAACAACATAGTCGCTTCAAATACCAAATACACCTACCTTTCTGAGCTGACGTGGGCTTACCGGGTAACTTGATTCCTCCAGCGCTCTGAAGGATTCTGCGGAGACTGGATGATAGGCGAAAATGTCGCAATGGCCATCCTGCAACGCCCCATCTCTTTCTCCGGTCACTTACTTACATAGCACATTCGAGTGATGTGCCCATGCGTTGTGCAGCGTCAACATTTTCAACATTGAAATCATCTAATATCCACCATGGCTTTCAAGGTTTTCGATAGCCCGGACCAGACCGCTACATTCTTTTTGTGTATCTTCACAACGCCAATATGCATCTTGCTCACAGTCCTTCGATTCACCACAACACAGCGACGCGCGAGGAAAGTAGGTCTTGAAGATTGGCTTGCGCTTGCTGCGCTGATCATATATTTGGTATGGGTGGGCTATGCGCTCGCGGGTAAGTCTTATTATGTTTCAATGAGACTCGATGTTCGATGCATCTTATCAGAGCTCAACTTGCGTGCGCTCGGACATCTCGTGGCTGACTTGGTTTTGACGTGTTCTAGCTGTCATTCTTGAAAATGGCCGAAATGTACTTGAGGCCGGTGCACTCCCCAAGTCAACTACACTGGCGATTATCCAGGTTAGTCTATCGAATGCGTAATCTGTCTTTACCGCTAGATGCTAAGGAATTGACCAGGCCGGATATGTTGTCGACGCATTCTACGTGGTGAATCAAGCATGCGCCAAGTTTTCAATCCTAGCCCTCTATTACCGAATATTCTCTGTCAATCGGACTTTCGTGCGTTGGACCTATGGCGTCGCAACCGTCACGATGCTTTGGTTCATATCAATGTTCATCGAGCGGCTTCTCGTCTGTAACCCGCCAGCCAAGCTCTGGGACCCCAGCATACCAGGAGTCTGTGTCAACAGCCAAATCGTTGTTGCCGCCGGAGAATCAATCAATTCGCTCATTGACTTCGTCATGATCGGAATGGCGGTCTACGTGGTTGGGAAATTGAATATATCGACGGCCCAAAAGTTTCAACTAAGTCTGATTTTCGCCATCGGTGGTTTGTAGGTCTACAAGCAATGGAACCATGCTGCTTCTGAAGAGCTAACCGTTTACAACAGAGCTGGTGTGATTGGGCCCATCAAGATAGCATTCGCGTATGGAAAAGTTGGTGAGTTATTGATTCGATTCAACGATCTTGATTGCATTAGCTGACTGGTGGTTTTCTCAATTCCAGACAAAGATGGAACCGATCTTCCACTGTTGATAGCACAAATGGCGGCAAGTGTCATTTGCTGCTGCGTGCCCCTACACAGGTCATTTATGCCTGAACTCCGCATCTTCAAGTCTTTGAGATCGACTCTCTTCTCGTCCCGTAGCAAGCAAAGCAAACCCGAGAGCTCTACAGGCGGCTTGGGTCCAAGTCTTCAGACGATAGGGCAGCGTTCGAACAACAAACGGGCGTGGAGCGACGAGGATTGGCTACCACTCCATGAGAACTCCAATACAAGGGATGTGACCTCGCACGCTTGGGCCGATACGGAGTCACAAAGGTCGGGAAGGGAAGGCGCGCCGATCTATCCCACCCAGACGGTGGAGTTTCATCAAGTGGTGGAGCATCGCCCATAACCTCCATGCAGCACTCTAAATTTTAGTGTAAATAGTAGTTCCCTAGTTTTCGTTATGAGCCAATGATACCAAACGTTATCTTATTTATAGATTCCAGCCCCGTCACCCACGGATCGATGATGTGACACACCTCCGTTCGCTGGAATCGGGAACCCCCGCAGTTTCAATGTTTTAGTGAAGTAGTATTGCCACCAAGCAGCTGCATAACAGTCCATGTCGCTTACTTAATTACGACTGAATATTTATCCAATACAACTAAAGTGTTGGACATATTGTGATGAAAAACAACAGTAACGTATCGAATTGTTTAAAATCTAATATTTGGTTGGTGATATTAAGCTCTTCTATTAGTAGTATACAACGAGCTTTTTTCCGTCCTTGAACTCTAAACAGTACACAAGCGTCCACTCCCATCTATAGTTAACTCATCGCTCCCTACTGCAAACTGCCCGTAGAGGAGATGATGAGGATCATATTGATGTTTGATACTCAGCAGCCGGTCGTAACCCGCCCCATACATCTCCCGTTTCCAGTCTCCCTTGTACCAGGGATCTATCTCGTTCAGATATACTCCCGAGTCGGGCGTCGCCGCCTCTATCAGCGGCGTATGCACGCTCACTAGCTCTTCCTTGATGGCCAAGTTTGTTTCCAGTGGGACTTGGAAGTTCCAGTATGCAGTGGGATTGCATTGAGCGATAGCATTTCGCCAGGCTGGTAGTACAGAGTTATCGGGATGTTGCGCGTTGGCAACGCTGATAACGTTGCACCCAACACCGAAAGTCCCGTCGGTGACCGTTTCCCGGAATGCGTTGATAAGATTGGCATTGGCGGTTTCGTTGACGACTGTAGATCGTGGTATGAGTCGGCTAGTCCATATCTCGGTTGGTGGAAATGGCCCGTATGGTATCGGCCCCAGTATACTGTTGAAATAGTCGACGTATGTGGCCGACACATTAGGCGTTAAAGTGTAATCGAGGTTAAGACGTTGAAGGTCGGCGATAAAGGGATCCAGGAGGGAATCTACAGCCGAAGCAGTCTGATCTGGCAGTGTAAAGCCAATGACGACGAAGCTGTTATTCGTGATATCCAAAAGGATGGAGTTGTTGGTGGCAACAAAGGTAGGCAGTTTTTGAAACCATAATTCGGCGGCTTCCCAGTAATTGTCCTCCATGGCAGTGTCATTGAAGCCGAATGTAAGTATGGCGCTGGCGATGGGACCATCACGATAAATCTTTGTGGTCATACTTAAAACCACGCCGTACGTACCTCCACCACCTCCACTCAGGGCCCAGTACAGGTCGGTATTGTTCTCAGGGGTAGCCACCAAGTACTCGCCGGTCGCAGTAACAACCTCCCATTCTAGGACGTTATCTGCTGCCATACCGTACGCACTATTTAGCATGGAATGACCACCGCCTTGAGTGTATCCTCCAGCAAGCGACACACTGGCACACTCGCCGCCGACAACCCGGTATCCCGCTTGAGCGGCAACTGCGATGGCTTCTCCGCCAATAATTCCTGAGCCAACCTTCATGGCTGGTCCCGTGTATGTCTTACTTTCATATTGTTGTATCACTTCTGCGGTCTTCAGATTGAACATCCATAGCGAAAGAGCACCTTTGCCAGTGGATTTGCCAACGTAACTGTGAAATTTATATCAACTCAAAGCTCAAGTCGAAACTCGTGGGCAATAGGCGCATTGACAGGAGAGATCCACAACTTACTCGTGGCCAGTAGATTTGACGACCAGCCGAACATTCTGCTCATCGGCGAATTTAACAGCGGCTATAATATCGTCGGGGCCAGTGACATCGATGGAATAGGCTGCATAGTTTCCAAGTTCGCACGGCTTCGAACTGTCCGTGAACGGGTCACAGGATTGATTCTGGTAGTATCCATTCATAAACTCTGCCGGCTTCAGCTCACTATAGGCACAGGGAGACTGGTTAGAATGGACGCTATTGGGCCAAAATGATACCATGAGGTTACCTACTAGGTTTCAGTCACAGACCATGTCGTTTGCAATGCTGTGCATGCATCTGAATTGAAATCGGCGAACGGCAATGTATGGCATACACTGGCTTGGGGAATCGTCTGAATCAGCCGACCATGGACCGTAGTATTCAACTCCGTCCAGTGCTCGGAGCTTGGCCAATCAGCGTCTCCGGGGATAGATCTACAGGTTGCATCGACGCGAGTAAGAAGTGCCAAGGCACATATCCCAGCGAACGCTGGTTTCACGAGGAATAAAGACATGCTGTTTTTGGTGTAGATGAAGAAGTGCATCCACACAAGGGAATTTGAGATCGAGTTCACTGTCTACATTGTCTGCGCGACCCATGAGCAGCTAAATCATAAGTTATATGATATTCTCGTAGACTAAGATGTCTTCAGTACACTAAGGTTGTGGCTTGGTGCTAAGCTAGGATACTCTTCCTACCGCCTAGGGGGCACTCTTAAAACGGCGCTGGGCTACAGTAGATAGGCGGCATTTGCCTAGTCTACAGTCACCTAGCTGAAAAGCGGTACATAGCCTCTTCCCCCGGCAGTTCAGATAATTATAACTTTTAGGTGCAGCAGATCAACTGGGACCATATGCGTTCTCGGACGACAATGCTGCTGGGCTTGTTGTCAGAGCGCCGAATTACGCCTAACTTGCGTTACATCCAGCCGGACGGGTCAGCAGAGTCGTACTGAGCTTGGTCCAATGGTAGCGATAGTCGCTGGTAGAACTACACCTTGGTATTTTTAAATTAGCGACACGCACAATCAGCTCATCTCTTTGTTTATCAGCTGAGACCTTGCCCTCTCACCACTCTTCCAAATTCTCAGTCAGGATCCTCTTACCACACTGCCTTACTGGACCCTATCCCAATCAATCATCATGCCGTCACTATCGAACATCTGGACTAATTTCTTCCCGCCAACGCCAACATTTACCGAGCGGGACATCCCGGACCTTGCCGGTAAAACGTACATCGTCACGGGAGCGAACTCTGGTATTGGCAAGGAGGTCGCGACCTTGCTATACAAGAAGAATGCGAAGGTTCGTGAAGCTTTAAGTGTCCTACGTGATTCCCCCCCACCCCCCAATCCCCGGTCAGCCCCTCACTTAGTAGCGCGACACCAGCCCAGCTTGGACTACCTCCACGATAGCTATGTCTAACTCAGTAAATAGGTCTACGTGGGAGCTCGTTCTGAGACTAAGGCCCAACAGGCCATCAAAGATATTAAGGAGCTAGCACCCTCCTCCACAGGACGTTTCGTTTACTTTCACCTTGACCTGAGCGATCTTGGCAGTGTCAAAGCTGCCGCAGAGAGCTTCTTGGCACAGGAGAGTAGTCTTCATACTCTATTCAACAATGCGGGGACCATGGTCGCACCGGTTGAGCCTCCTCTCAAGACAGTCCAAGGCTATGAATTAGCTCTGGGTACAAACTGCGTAGGGACCCTGTTGTTCACCAAGCTTCTGACCCCTGCCCTCATCACGACGGCGAAGGCATCGCTTCCCCACAGCGTTCGCATCGTTTGGCTTAGCTCTTACGCCCTAGAGCTTAGCGCACACCGTGACGTCGGTTTGTCGACGGATAATCTGGACTATCATATTCCCAAGGACTCCGAGGAACGCTATGGACTGAGCAAGGCCGGTGTGTGGGCGCTGGGCGTCGAGTACGCCCGTCGCTACAAGGACGAAGGCATCGTCAGCGTGCCCATCAATCCGGGTAACTTGACCACCGAGCTTGCTCGTGATCAGCCGTTCCTGATTAAGCTTATCGCCAAGATGGTCTGTTACCCTGCAAGCCGTGGCGCCATCAGTGAGCTGTATGCTGCTTTCTCTCCAGAAGCCGCGGCAGCTGACTTGTCCAAATCAATGGGTGAGTAATCTCCGTTGTATTCCTCCTTTTAGACAAATCTGATACTTACTATGCTCAGTCGGGCCGTTCGGAAGGATTCTACCTCTGCGAGAGGACCTGCCCAAGGCCACATTGCCGGAGAGTGAAGGCGGTACAGGGGGCACAAGCAAGTTCTGGGAATGGTGTGAGGACCAGATCAAGGGCTATCTATGAGGGGTCCTATTTGTGGAGAGAAGGCTGCCAAGTCTTGCTTACATTGCTGTGTCCCAACCTCGTGTTATCCCATCTCGTAAGGTAGTAATACATACTAGGATAAGTTTCGGCGATAGGCATTCAGCCCCCCCGAAGTAGTGCTAGTGTCTTTTTATTATCGCCTGAATCTGCTGAATCTGGCCTGAATCTCTGCCCTAGTTGTGTTGTGCAGGCATCTAGTGTTTTATTAGGTGGCAATGAAATAGTTACCTACTGTACTCCGTACGTAGGGCACATATTGTACATATTAGTGTTTACCCCTGTACAAAGCAACGCGCGAGCTAGCGACCGTCTTGCGTTTCGAGGTCTTGGTGTGAGCAGAGTGTGAGTACCAACCAGGTGGGTCGATGGTAAGCGTGGCAAGAATATCCGACGAGTCAAGTTTTACCGGACAAGCCACCGTCGTACTGGTACGAAACGTGCAAACAAGCTTTCTTGCCGAGCTGAGTACCTACAGGCGGCGTCGAGATTTCTCTCTGCAGCACGACGCTATTATATAAGTAAGTGGCCTAGTCAGGACAAATAGAAGCCATGAATTGGTGGCGACCTTGTAGGGCTGAGAATGGTCCGCGCAGGTTGCCGTTTTTCGCTTGTTCTCAATTGGTATATCCAACCTCGCCAACCTCAATTCAGAAGTACCTTGCTTATTTATTGCCTCCGATTCAATGGAGTTCAGTTTTGCAGCTAAGGGCTAGTTAGTATACTGATAGCTTTGCCACATTCCTGCATCAAGCCTAATTAGATCGCCATGTGTCGTTAGAAGCTAGTGTATGAGCCTATACCGATATCTCGGACGCGGAATCGGCTTCCTAGTTAGATCGAAGTCCCGAGATGATGTCAGTGCAAGGTCGCAGTGATCCCTCGGGATTCTCACCCTCCGCTACTTTGCTGTAAGTAGCGGGAATACGGTGTACGTCCTATAGGTTCTGCCATAGCCAGAAATAGGTAAATACCATTTACGTCCGTCTAACGAGCAATACCGCGATGAGTATACCACTACGACCACGATTAGGCCTCGGTTAGACTGATAGACATGGCTAATTGCAACGATGTACCAACGCAACAATTTCAGTCTGCCATTATACAGAGCGATCATGATCCGGACTCCGCGACGGCCCTTCCTTTGTCAATCGCGAAGAATATTGATATGCCCACACTGGCTACCGCTTATGATGTGTTAATTCAAGTTTTGGCCGTGGCTCTCAACCATTGTGACTACAAGATGCCAACCAACTTCCTCGTCTCAGGTGGCTTGACCGGCTGTGACTTTTGCGGGCTCGTGGTGAAGACAGGCGCAAGTGCGGTGTGTGAAAAGGGGACGCGTGTGTGCGGGGGTCTGTTCCCGTACGGGCGGTATAGCACGGCATCGAAGCCTCAGGGGTCATTTGCTGAGTTCATCGCTGTCGACAGTCGCCGACTGCTGCGAATCCCGGACACGTGGAGCGATCTGGAAGGGGCTGCTTTGGGGGCCGTTGGCTGGGGCACCGTAGGACTCGCTCTCTCTGATCCGCACGCGCTGGCACTGGATGGCTTTCCTTCGACGCCAACGGCAGAGCCGGAGCCTGTGCTCGTGTACGGGGCTGCTACTGCAACAGGCACAATAGCCTGTCAGCTATTGAAGTTGTGAGTGGCCCCCGTCTCCATTGCCAGAAAGTACCTTGCCTATCCAGATAAGCGTCAGAATCCTTCTGGCTCTAGTTACCAAGTAAAGGTCCTCGCATTAAGCGGGACGCCCCGCTGAACACTAATACAATCTTTTTACTGACCGCCATGTGCGCCATCCAGGTCAGGCTATTTGCCGGTCGCAGTGACTTCGCCTCAGTCAGCGGCGTTAGCCGTCGAGTATGGCGCGAGCTCGACATGCTTCTACACGTCACCGACCTGCGCTGAGTCGGTACGAGCGCTTGCGGGCGTCCCAATACGACACGCGCTTGACTGTATTACCAGCGCCGAGTCTGTCGCGACATGCTTTGCTGCATTAGCTCGCACGGGAGGTCGCTACGCATGTCTGGAGAGCTTGCAAGATAGCTGGCGCACCCGGCGGGCTGTTCGCGTCAAAGAAGTAATGGGATACGAGGGTCTTGGCAGGGACTTCCAGGTAAGTTCTGAAACCGCACCGGGTACTACATATACCCGGGATGCAAGCTTAACGCTAGCCGCATTGTACGGGCGATGGACGGCAGAGATGCAACACCTGCTCGATGCGGGGTCTATAAAGCACCACCCAATCCTTCAGATCGAGGGGCAATGGAACGGTATCATCAAAGGTGTGAGAATGCTGCAAAGGGGAGAGGTCAGAGGTCGAAAGCTAGTCGTCAGGATCGCCGAGGTGGAAGGTGAGGCGTCGCCATTATCCCAAGCGCCCCAATAGTCTCTCACTTAAAATCCCGTCTAAACGACGGCCGTTCGAGACCCTTAATGCATAAACAATCACAAACGAACCCTGTCCTTCACACATGAACTCAGGGGCACCAAATCCCTTAAATATAGATTGTGAATTCGACTTCGTTGTCAGCAGTCGTCTGTCGTGTTGCATTGAGGGTGTAGATCTTTGGTAATCAAGCCAATGAGGCTTGATAATGGGCAGACGGTGCTTGGGCGTAACACTTTTCCGCCTAATCCGCCAGCCACCAGCCTATCTGTCGGTTTCTGGATGGCTTGCTTAGGTAGCTTAGTAGGCAGGTAGTCCTATCCAAACTGTAGACATTGTTGCCGTGGTACATTGTCCTTCCCGCGCTATCCACGTTACATTTCCCAGTATTGGCATTCTCGCTTCGCCGCCATCTTCACTGACAGATATTACGTACTCTCCCGTTATCAGATGATCTCCGCACACACTTGAGCCTCTGTCATGATCATGCCTGATTCCTCGCATTCGTCGACTACAATCTCAACCTCTAAGCGGTCGGCATGTGATCGATGTCGTGGGCATAAGCTTCGTTGTCCACGCAGAGAGTCTGCCGCTCAGTCCTGTAGTAGATGTATTAGGCTAGGAGTAAATTGCTTCACTAGTCTTCAACGCCCACTTGGACGCTCTGGCGAGAGTGGCCTATCCGAACGTCCACGGAGGCGCTCAAAGCCAGAGTTGAGGCCTACGAGCATTGAACCTGAAGATTCAAGGTCAATGGGCACGATGCAGATGCCTCTGCCAGCGATACCATCACAGTCAGCTAGAGAGTATGAAGAGTATCTATCGATGCCAATCCATGGCTTTCATAACTCTTCGAATGCTTTCGATCCGAGGTCACTAGATGCCTTCTCTCCCCCCGACAGCCAGTGTCCAAGTAGCGAAGAGCTCGACGTCGACGATAAAGAATACTCCACCATCAGTGAATCATTGATGAACCTCGAATTCTGGCCTATCCCCGAAAATGATAGCAATGTACTATCTAACTCAACATCTTTGGATACAGTCCCGATTTCCAATCATATTCAAAGACAGGCGCCTCGCATATTACAATGTGATGAACGCTTATCTCGTCTGAATCTCCGTCTATCAGCTCGCCTAGAGAAACATCCTCCCTGTTCAAATGCTCACGCCTCAAGCCCATTATCACGCAGCTCAAGTCCAAAGACTCCAGCACATGAGCTATCGGAGCAATGGGGTTCTCAGTTTGTCGGCGATATTCTTCGCGACGCGGCGGATTTTATAAGCATCATAGAGTCCTACAGTCACGATAGGATCCCTCCAGCAGGGGAGAACATTCTCTCAAGTGAAAGCCTTGGTACTGTCATCTACTTAGAGGTTCTCTCCGCGTATCTTCTGATCGTGGCCACGTACAAAAATTTGTTACACGATATCTGCAGCCGTTTTTCAGTTAGCAACTCACCCAGCACATCACCGTCATCAGTGCAATCCTCTCCATTACACTATTCTCAGTACTTCGCGCCAGAGCAGGTGACGCCCTTGCCTACTATGGAAGTAGCAGGATTTCAAGTTCGACACAGTATATTACAGACCAAGTTCCTTCTAGAGATCGTAGTCTACCAACTTGCACAAATGGAGCAATTGTTAGGAGTTCCTCAGTCATGGCGGGCTACAGATAAGCGCGGATACCAAGGCGTAGGTTTATTTGATAATAGCAAGACACGCTTATTAGTGGATGTCGTTCGTCTGAGCAACCTGGAGCAGAGTGGTGACTCATCAGGAGGGCAAGGAGAATTACCTGCAGTAGCGTCGCTGCGCGATCACATCAGGAGCTTACGTAGTTTTCTAGATTAGAGCTATGTGATGTATCTACTTCATAATCACTAGCACAACAATAAAGCATAGACGAAGATAGAACACATAGCCTAGGTTCAGAGATGCTCTTCGAGGAAAGGATCCGAAATCACGATTTGGACAGTAAGGTCACATCACCTGAGTACTCACTGAAATTTCCTGAAGCAGTTTCAGGTAATGTGTGTAGTAGCAGTAACTGGCATGTCATTGCAAAATCATTGCCTTTGAACTCTACGAAGAGACCTCTCGTTCGGTACCAGCCGGCGTGACCACGTCGATCTACTTTCGAATGATGACCTCGCCATGCAGCATTGCCAGTACCGCATTATCTAATTTCATCCACTCTGCCCAACCCTCACGCATTTCATCCATATCCGCCGCCGGGACTCCAGCCTTGATCATACTCTCACGCAGGTTAGGGCCAAGGGCTATGCCAATCATGCCCGAAGCTAAGCACAAGCACTCCAAGTCAGTAACCACGCACATCATGATTGTTGAAAACACTACTCACACCAAAGCATTCTGTCTTCAGGCTCAGTATAAGACCAAGTGCTGAAGCTCGTCGTGATCTGATCCCTTTTCGCGCCCGCTCGCATGGCCCAGGAGAGGAGCTGTCTGCCCGCATCTCTGTATCCGCCACGGTCCGTGATTATCTTGATCTCAAAGCTGGAGATTCTGGTTAATTTCATGAGCCTTGGAACTGTAGGATTGACATACTCATGATGGAATTTCAGTACTCCTGCAATCGGCGGCCAAATTACCTCCGTGTCAAGGTCGCCTTCACGAGCGGCTATCACGCCGCCTGGCTTCGTAACGCGGATCATTTCGCGGAGAATATCCCACGGGTCCTTGTTGTGGGTGAGGACCTGTTGTGTCGTCAGCCTGTGCACCCGGTATCTTCATTTCCGCAGCGTCCTTAGTGCCAGTAATCGCGTTGGTCAACGTCTATATCATAACAATAGCGTGCTTTGCCAACTCGTAATAATCTTTGGTGTCATTCTGTTCTCACGATGGGGCCACTTCAAGTATGATGAATAGCGGCTTACCTGATGGCAGTGAACAATGTCAAAGGTTTCGTCCTCATAAGGCAGCTTGTGTCCACTCGCCGTCTCGAACGTGATGTTCGTTACCCCGCGTTGCTCAGCGAGAGCTTGACCACGCGGGATGACAACAGGGTTCACATCCACGGCCGTAACATGTCCCTCAGAACCGACGAGTTGTGCGAATTCAACGGACATAGAGCCTACACCAGCGCCTACATCGAGTAGTTTCATGTGAGGATTGCTTTCCCTCATTTCCTTGATCGTAGGTAGAAGGAATACGGCGCTATTCGTCGCCGTGCGCGACTCCATGAACTTGAAGACATTTTCGGGGAGGATACTCCAGTCGTTGACGTGTTTTTCTTCGGACATCTTGGCTTTTTGCTTCTAAATGAATTGAAATGATGGAAATGTCAAATCTTGCGTGTTCAAGTCTTTGTTGAAGTCTTCTACATGGGTAAGCATCACAGCGAAGCGGGGGTTAGTTGGATGTAAGTTAAAGTACTACTGAAAAGCTAACAGGCCACAGTGTGGCTATCTAAGTACTTACACGTGCTAACACGCTGCCTAAGAAGTGCTTACCGCCGACCCTCCGATGACGACGATCGTTGCCCAGGATTTGGTCAAAGCCCTCCGAACGTGCGTCATGCCGACTGCAACAGCATTTCTCACATGGCTCCTAAATTAATTCCAAAACACACGGCGAATTTGGTGTGGCATATAGAATTCGTGGACATGATCTCGGTCTTACGGTGTTAAGTTACTGACTCTGATGAGCGTCAGGCAACGTCTTTAGCTACTGATTGGTTTCTTAGTGGTTTCGTGTTGATTTGACTTCCGCATAATTCACTAACCTGGAAGGCTGGTATGTGGAAGTCGTTTAGCACTTCAATTCGGCTTGTATCGTATTGATCTTTCGTCTTACTGCTCCTCGCGTAACAATCCCTGGTCTTGGATGCTCTAACTACCCTGCCGACCTGTAAGCAGCAACCCCTCCATTTGCAGGTCGGATCTACGCGGATGTCAACTCTTATCTTATACTCTTTGTTCTTGCCCCGGAACCCTCATGGATTACTGATTATGCGGCTCCCGCTCGAACAACACTGCCACTTGTGACAATTTCCCCAGGTGTCTGGTAATGATGGAGTAATGATGGAAACACTAGCCCAATCTAACATTCTTCCACTTCTTCTGCGAGCGATTACACTTCTGCCATCCCTGTAGCCTCTTCGACTAATTGCATCGTGGCATCTATATCAAGAGGATGTTCTGTGACATGAAAAGGCAAGGCTTGGTGGGCCGGAAGAGTGACTTCCTCTCAATCGTACCGCTTTGGGGTCCTCTCCTCCGGTGGAGGGAACTCAAACTAGATCTAAGCTTGCAAGTAAATAGGCGGTTATAATCATTATTCTTCAGACACGTTCATTTCACAAGACAGTTGAAAAGGGCCGGCCTGACCTGACAGTGCTCACGGTAACTACTCTCACTGGAAACTAACTCCTCTTTAGCAGAAGTATTTCCCATATGCAGCAGAGTGCTCTTCAATTATCTGTAATCATCTCCAGCATCTCCTATTTGAGCTACTTGCTATGGAAAGTGGTACAGATTTATGCTTTCAGCTTCTGCAAGAGAATTCGCAGTCTTGTGGCTTGAGATTCAAATGTGTTATGTTCCCTGTGACCGGTGGTAAAGACCTCATATCTATACGACATAAAGGGGTCTATTAACAAGAGTGGTGCTACGGTGGTCTGGTTCTTATCCTTCGGTTACCCTCTTATGTTGGTACTGGTGCTCTGTTTTGCTATGGGGTTTTCAATTTTATCAGAGCGCCGTATTAAATAAGATTAATTGTTCGGGATTTCTTACTTATCTTAATCCTATTGATGCTAAAATCTTCAGTGGGACGGCTAACAATGACAAGAAGAGGCAACTATTGAATGAAAGGGTATTAAAATTCAATTTACCAAAACCTCAAATCGTATGGCGTCTATGTCAACTCTTAACCTAATAATAAAACACATAAAGACACAAACTAAGGCGCCAAATGCTCATATGTTAACCAGACTCTTGCCGAATCGTTCATTTCTCCGTGTATGCATCTTGAGCAGCCAAGATATCCTTAGGAGCGAAAGTTCGCTCCAAGCTTCCCTGCCAGAAATCGTATCCGGAACCCGGCTGGAAAGGCTTGCCGAGCTTGGGGATTGTGTACTCGTTGAGAAAGATATCCTTACCCTTGCTCTTCTTCACCCAGTGAGCCTGTCTCTTACCCGAGGCCTCAACATAGTTCCAACCGTTCTCCTTCTTGAGTCCAGTGGGTATGTATGGCTGGTCCCCGGCGTTCAACATGCGGTGGCGAACGGAGGGGTGAACCTCCTCATTAAACCGCTTGTATTCGATGTCCTTCTTCTTGCCGTTGACGACTTCCGACGCGGGAGTTTCGCCCGGAATGCGCTTATATGATGCCGACCTAGTGGAGAGAATAGATGAGATCCACCACCAATCCGTCCAGCCGTTAGTATCGTTGAGAGTCCCGTCACTCCATCTAATCGTGGACCACGCCGCCTTAAGATCCCGGTTGTTCTTGTTCTTGGTGTCGAGCTTAAGATCCCCTATCCTAAAGAGGATGTATTTCTGCAAAGCGGTGCCGCTGAGCTGTAATAGCCCGAAGAGCTGATCGCACATCCATGCAAATGCGATTTCGTCGACGCTGTTTGTGTCGATGTCGCCTTTGTTACGGCCGCCCACATCTGAATGGTATCCCGGGAACCAGCACTGCTTGAGGTTGACCTTGGGGTTGTCGTGCTCATCTATGCACGAAGAGTCGAGATACCAAAGCGTGGGAGGAAAGTTCCCACGTGTTTCATCGACAGCTAGGGCATGGAATGCATTCTCGATTTCTATCCCGGTCAGCCTGAGGATCCATGAAAGTGATGAAGACTTAACCTACTAGGACTAAGCCTGGTACTGTGAAATGTCCGATCATCTCCGGCTTGGCCGTGCCAGTTGAGAGCACCCAAGCTGCCAACCGTGTCCCATACCCCTACAACTTTGATCTTGATATGATTGTGAGCGCTGCTCCTGAGGAAGTCCATACGGGTGCCTAAATCCTGCTTAGGATCACCGCTGCGTGGGGGCACCGTCCCGAGCTCGCCAGCTTCTAAGGGGGTTTTAGCCCAGTCGGTCTCCGCCAACTTCTTTGTTCCTCTATTTCTATAAGCTTGGTAAATATCGAAGAAGTGATCAAGCATCAGAGGCGTCAGGAGGCCAACTTCGCAGATGAAGCCTGCTAAGGATCGTGCAGTGTATGCACCGCGAGAGAATCCGAAAATGAAGATTTCATCACCGGGGCTCCAGTTGTTTGCCAGGTAATTGTATGCTTCGCAGACTTTCTCTGCTAGACTTTCACCAACGGCGCCTGATACTAATCAATACACTTTCGTATTCAAAACAGAAGGATAGCTCTCACCTTGACGTGTCTTGTTGATGACAGTCAATGAGCCTGTACCGACGCCTGACTGGTAATAAACAACCTGAGGGACCTTCTCGCCCTCGGCAGTAATGCCCACCTTGGAAATGGACCGACTTAGTCTGGCAACATTGCTAGAATATTGATCGTCTCCTTTATCAACGCCGAAGAACGTGCCATCGCAGCACACGATAAGCCGCTTTTTGATAGAACCGCGAAGGTAGTTTGACGTGCAGACTGAACAGTTTGGCTCCATTGTATATTCGTCGGTGAGTAACGAAAAGTGAGCTCGATGTGCTTTCCACCAGTATGCAGGTTCCAAGGGCTCGTTTTAAGGAGCAACAATATGCCATAGCAAGACTTATGACACGTGATATCCGCACGCTGCAGCCCATTGCGCTATGTTCGCTGAGTATAAGGGGATCCTCCAGCCTCAATAGACCTGGAAATGGATGTTGCCATGCCTCTTTCGGTGCTGTCCAGCCAAGTCGCGTACTCAGGCGATCAAACCAGAAACCAATAGTCTGAGGCGAAGAGCTAGTCACGCACTAATTGAGTAAGCGTCCCATTCAGCTGGGACGATAGGTGGCAGTTAGCGTTTTTTTGCCAATCTGATCTACCGTTGCTGGATGTTCTAGATCTGGAGCCAGCTGAAAAACACAAGCTGGACCATTCTAGGCCCATATCATTTCCTAATATAGCAAGGAAATAGAAGTTCATGGTGATCAACTCTTTATTATCGCTATATGGCATATGCAAGGATTAGCTTGTGATTGTCACTAAGGTCAAGAGGTAAAGAGCATGTAGAATTTTGTGCGTCTACATTCTCTCAGCAGTTTGTCAACTTGCGCGACCTACCAATGCGGTGATATACCGGGAACAGCAGCCAAAACAGAACAAAAGGGCCTTACTTAGTACGGGCTCAAGATACCATCAAATCGATGAGCTACGGGCTCATCTCCAGAGCCCGATGTTCGCACGCCTAATTCTCAATCCCTTCCCAATCGCAATATTTGCGCCCCATTGCAAAGTTAAGCTATGACTTCTCGGACCCTTTTCTCCACTGGTGTGACCCGATGGAGATATTCACGGAGCAAAGAACCACTTGATGAAAGCAATCGTTAAGTTTCTTTCTCTTTTCCTCCTGACGTCTTGGAGCAATAATTCTTTCAAATGGTACGTATCCTGATTTACTTCACGCACCGTAGGTTCTAGAACATATCCAGTATGATAGTTGACTGCGGTTTTGTGCTACCCTTGATTGTCCGGTTCGATTAGGGGTAGGTCTGGTGAGGTTGTAGCGGGGACTGTATCCAGAGACTTGACTAGCCAAATCAACTTATCTTGCCGTCACCTGATGTTGTAGACTGCATAAAAAGATTCCCATGAAACTAAACATGTGCAGACTGGAAAACGACCCATCCTCTCCTTAACAGCAGTAGCTGAGGTTATGCATTAGTTCCGACTCATTACCTATATTATTCATGGCGGATTCAGCTAACCCTAAATTCATACGGATTGTCTTAATCTTGAAACTCCTACCAGTATGCAAACCACAGATAGAAAACACCCGGCTACAGTCCATCAACGGGACGTTTTTGGGGAGAGTATATTGAATCGGGCCAGGGGAGATGTCTGCACCCGGCTCCCCAACCATGGATGTATTCTGGCAATACGCATTCAAGAGTGGCAGCAGTCACTGAATGTATTTGGGAATCAATTGTTCAAATAGAACAGAAGTAGGTCAACTAAGTAAATAAACGATAAAATCGGCGATAATTGCTATGGTGTTTATCAAAGGAGTGGTGGTGGCTAAGTTGGTTGAGGTGGCCAAAAATCTCCGAAATCAGACCCCCTTTTGCACACTATTTGCTATAAGTACGTACAATATATCCCCCTATTATTGGCTAAACCCTTGCCCTTACTAGTCACCCGGCTTCAATGTCTTATAGCGGATGGTTGTCGTCTGGTTGTTAAAAGTTATAAAAACTAAAGTATATACTAGAACGAAGGTCAAAGCTCCTGCCTTGCTGATCATTCATAAGGAAGTTATATTTATATTAATTCAAGTATCATAATAAAGACGTATTGTTTCGAAACTGACTGAACCGTTTTATCTCTCCCTCCCCCTCTCTCTTTTTCCATCGTGATATTGAACGTTGAAAATCCTTTTAGGTCGTAAGACCATTCTACGTTCTTGGTGCAAGGGTATATAAAGAATAGGGGAAACATTACAAAGCCGAACTACAGCAGATTCTCAAATACCTCTAAGCTTGCAGTGAGCTAGAACACCGCATTAAGAATGGATCTACGGATAACTGACAATCAAGACAACCAAAGCAGAAATTCAGAGCCTGCGTTTTAGTTAGCACTACGATAGCATCCCTCTCAATTGGTTCATCAAATTGTTAGTGCGTTTGTCCCCTCTGTTTGTCATTGGCTCTAGATCTCCATCAAAGGGTTTTTGTTTCACTAAGAGCAATCGTGTCCCATCTAAGAAAGTTTGCAGTTGGCACACTCATTTGTGAGTTCCACCTTGTCGTTGTGATGGAGCTGATGTGAATACATCTCGTGTGATACTTAGGATAGACAAATTCACTCATAATTCCCTCGTGCTTTTTCAGTACGCCAACCGAGCAGACGTGACCTTAGAATTCAAATTTCATGAACCGTTTTATTTTTTGATGAGAAATTCCTGCATGTTCATGGCCCGAGCTAAAACGCATTGTGAACTAAAGTCGACGGTGCCCTCCAAAAGAACTGTGCAGAAGGGACTGAGACATATCAAAAACAACTTAATCTGCTGAATATACCACACCAGGGTCCAGAAAATAGCACAGTAATATAAACATGCTAGACAAAATAAAAATTTGGCATGAGATGCCTGATTTCAAACCTCTTAGATTTGTTAACGTACTTAGACATACAATTCTTATACAGTCCCCTACTTCCACGCCTACGTTTATTATCAGAAGGTCCAGGCAGATATCATGAAGGTTTTTGCTATGCTCTAGCTAATCCTTGCTTCACAGTCCACTTGAGGGACCCAGCCGCAGAACATCCCCGGCCCTAGAAGTTAGCTAAGGATGGCACACGCACTTGGTCATCAGCAATCGTCGCGACGACTAGGTTGGTGATCCGCTTTTCGATGACCACAGCAAACCCCGTCTTCCTTATGCGCCAGCTACTGTTGTAGCACACTACATGACCATATAATTCTTTTGTACCTGGTACATAAACGAACTCAAGTGACTTGCTGCAGGTTCACCTCCTTCCTTCCCAATCTTCATCCAGAGGTCCTGCGGGAATTCTATCCAGGCCAGCACATTTACGGGTCTATTTACAAAATACGCATGCGTAAAAGCCTCTGTCCCACATCTCTCATACTTGTTTTCAACTAAAGCTGTTTCCTTGCAGGAGTGTGCGTGTCAAACGTGGCATCTGCACAGCTTTCCCAGCTTCCCAAACACAACCCCTTCCACTACCACCCACCACACACAGTCTCTTCAGTTCAGAAAACACACTGCAAAATTCTGTCTTACTCCTGTCACCTTCAAGACTCTGAGACCTGACGCATTTCTCTGTGTTCGTGTGTGCAAGGCTGGAGTAAAATACGTGCAGTTGGTCTGCTCTCTGCCCTCCTTCCTAACCGCTACAGACCACCCTTGATCACCAGAACTTCACAGCACCTTTTACCATCAACTGCTCTCTGGTCCCAACACTCGTTCAATTCATGCCGAGTTTCTTGGTGAAGAGTATCACAAGTTCACCCTCACCAAAGCAGCAAAGCAGTTCCAGCTGTGCAAAGGCTGCACGCACACTTGCAGGTCA
Source organism: Xylaria castorea (assembly GCA_022495115.1). Lineage (NCBI taxonomy): Eukaryota > Fungi > Ascomycota > Sordariomycetes > Xylariales > Xylariaceae > Xylaria > Xylaria castorea. The sequence goes on along the minus strand of MU382629.1, from coordinate 619,135 downwards.
CTAGACGCTTTCTCATCCTGCGTCACTCACCTCTGCTTGGTTTCTTATTTTATTTCAACCTGAAGTCGGTAAGTAGTAACGTATCCTTACATTACCCAATAGTACGCACAATGATTACTATTCTGGCAGGTTGATGCCCGCGGGCCTTGTTTCTGGGACTCTTCAAGCTCTCATCCAAACATCATCAGTATGCTACGCGTTCATTTCTATCAGAGACTAATGTATCATTCTCAGGATTTTCCTCCATTGGCCCTATCAGGCTTGTCACTTTTCCTACCGTACCTGATCTCGAGATTGGTATGTTGTCCCAGTACACCAGTTGCACAGGCATCAGCACCAAGTCAGTATATCGCCCATCTCTTTTTGGTCTGCCCTAACAAATATCTGAGTTTGCAAATACTGATTACTCAATAGAGGATTTTCTCTCGAAGCACTAGCACAACTGGTTCTTGAATCCTGTATTCAAGGATAGCAAGTAAGTAGCTTGTTTATGCCCAGCTTCGTTTCACCTGAGTCTCTCAGTAAATTGATATTCTTTTCACTTCCCAATACCTCGTCCTTGTTCCACCCTGTACAGACAATCAATAGCTAATAGTTCGTGTTAGCACTACTTATTCTTGCCTTTTGTTCTTTGAAATAGGAAGGCAGTGAGTTCCCCCGATCCGTTACGGCCGCATTGGAGATTATATATGCATCGGGCTCAGCTTTGGGAGAATTTCCTCTGGAAGCGACAATAGTACCAATTGTTTGAGAATACTATGGCTAACATGTTGACTTTAGATATTCCTCCTAGTAGTCTTCTGAATTACTGTTCTCGTTCTCTCTTTTTAAATCTTTCTTGTCGATTGTAAGTCGCCCTGCAACCCGCATTTACCACGTACCATCTCCTATACATTCTTCGGTGTTATCACCAACCAGTTGCTGTTCTTATTCCTAACCTTGAGCTTCGTTACAATGGATCTAAACTAACGAAAATCTGGTTTTTAGCAATTCATTTAGTTGAAGCTACTGCTCTTCCCGCTGGTTCCTGTTGAGTTCTTGTCATTTAAGTCAAGGTGAGCAACTACATATTACCAATCAAGGAAAATCGAGTGAAGGCCTCGTCACATTCCATTGGGATTGATACACCGAGAAATTACTTGGCGGTCTTCCAAACTCCATTTATTATCGAAAGATGAGTTTGGCCAACTAATTCGCTCACAGTTTCGTTTGGTGAAGTCATCAATATTACCTGAAGATGCCTCCATTCACTGTTACTTCGACCTACGCCAAAGGTGCCGTGGCGATGGCGGCTGAGACGTTTGCGGCCGAACGGCCATCCGGGGACCCTCCCGGCAGAAAATTTGCAATAACTCTAGTCGCCGTCATTGTTTCCACCGTCAGTGCTGGTGTCATCTTGTTTTGCACGTATCTTTGGGTTCGATCACGAAGACCCTCAAACCACGAGCGGCTCGACGACGAACGAAATATAGGCGAGGAGCCGATACCCCTGGAGGATCTTCGACCTCCTGAGGATAGAGAAATAGTCCCTGGTAAGTGAGAATTGTTTTTATTCACCAGAATATGTCAACCCGCATCTTAGGAGATCTTAGTCTCCGCCCGATATCTGAAAAATATGAGCGGTTAACAAGTCAATTAGAACCCGGAAACCCTTCGTTTAACATGAGCGGCCCCCCTAGCGGCCACCCTAGACGACGCACTGTGAACGAGTTTACTATGGCACTCAGCTCAAACCCGCCTTCGCAAACTGATCTAGACACGGCAGAGCAGACATTGAACCCGGAAACCAATATTAAGAAACAGGATGTAGATGTACCTGCCATCATATTGAACCCCCCAACTCCTGTGCCTGTACCGCCCACATCGCCGCAGCCGGGTCCTAGCCAGGAGCAGTCTCATTTACATCCAACCCGTCGATCAAATCCGCGCCTCGAGGACTCTCGACGCCGTGGTAAGGTATTTGAGCCCAACGACGACCAAGGCGGTTTCACAGGTGATGGAACTTTACGAGTGCAGTCCAATCTTCCTCCCCTCCCTCCAGCTGGTCCTGGAATCGAGACCATGCCAAACATCCTAGATGAGTACCATCAAGGACAGAGGCAGTCGATGCCGAACTCTGAATTCTTCCCGCCTAGCACGATTTCCGAAGAGAGCACACCAGACGTCACAGATACCCCTGGTGTTGAGAGTGATGTTGAACTCGCTGAGAACACTCCAGAGTCCTATCTCGTGACATCCGATTCTCAGAGCCCAGAAGCCGACAACAATGAAGCCGGCATCGTCGTAGAGCACGGCGATGAGCCTCTTCCCCCATCGCATGAAGATGAACACATTAGCGATAATAAAGGTTTCAGTCAAGAAGGCGAGGAGAACGACGCTGATGACGAGAGTGATGAACCAATCAGTCCGACCGCTAATTCAGGCGCATCTTTGCAAGGTGGAGTACAAGATTCTCGTGGCAACTCGCACGATTCATATGGGGATGAGGTATATGACCCCAAAGATCCCCGTTACGATGTTCATGGCGCTGTTAGAAAATTCGGGAAGAACAATGAACCTGAATCTAACACTTCAAAGGCGGAGCAGAATACTCAGACGCTCAGTGGCGGCGACGGCAACAACGACTCCGGCAGCAACCATGCGTCCCTCCAGAGAGACTATACAAATGCATCGCTAGTCCCCGCACCCCTCAGCGTCATGGTGCGCAGAAATAACACTATCCACGAAACATCATCGCCCGCTACTACTTCTGCTACTTCTGCTTCTCGGCCCGGACCCCGGCCCGCGTCGGCCGCAGACGTCGACATCTCGCCCCTCGAGCCCGAGATCGAGACCCAACGCCCACGATCTTTCGTGATCCGCGAGTGGCCGCCTGAGAACTACCCGGAGGCCACCTTCGACAATGCCCCGGGACGACAGGCCCTGTGGCACACTCCTCCCTCGCAAGAGATCATCGAGCGCTCTCGCCAAGCTCGCGAGCAGATGGAGTGGGAAGAAGAGGCCAAGAAAGTCGTGTTGCAGAAAGCTAGAGATGCCGGCGAGACGCTCTCCGAGGAGGAAGTTGCCAGACGTGTTCGTCGCATGTACGAACGCAGCAGCCGCTTCATGTTGGACGCAGCCACGTTCAAGCCCGCGACGCCGCCCGCGCGACCCGCCAACACCACGGCGTCTGCACAGAATTCACGCAGCGGTCGCGTTCGCGCCAAGCGCGCCCCTCGTGGTGTCCCCCTTTCCGGTACTAATGCGAATTCTCATACCAGCCACAATAACCGCCCGGCCCGTTCAGAGCCGGCATTCGCGTCCTCTCAGGCGCTGCCATTCGCCGCAAGCACGACATCCGTGATTGCGCAGGACGGTTCTCGCAGTGGTTCACCACCCGTTCGGCGCCGCCTCCGCCGCCGCCGCCTTCGCCGCAGCAACCCGGAACACGATCTTAGCCGCCCGTACTAGACAGGGACGGATGAGGAAGTAGGATGAGGACACACGGGAACGAAAGGAAAAGAAAGAAAAGAAAAAGAAAAACACCTACAAAGGAGGAAAGGAAAGGAAAGGAAAAGGGGAAGAGGCGAAACGGCGAGAACACGAAATGGCAAATCGCAGAATCGCGGAACCAAAGTAGTGATGAAGCAGTGACGAACTGACGAAATGAAAGACAAAAAAACAGAAAAACAAAAAAAAGGACGAAGGGAAAAGGTGCTCCGGCACCCCTGGCACGTGTCTGATAAGGTCTTTGTATTGTTCGCTTCTCTCGTCTGGGGCTTTTCTTGCTAGTAATGTTGCTATCTTCGTCTGTGAGGGCATCGAGACCCTGAACAAGGTCGATCACGTCGTGATTGAAGACCAATACTCCCGAAAGGAACGGGATATGTACTACTTTGCGCTTCTCTTTGTTAGTTTCACGTATTCTCAGAGTCCTTTAATAATAAACGCTGTGGACTGTTCATTTGACTTTAAACATTTGTAATGCGCCCTTTTGTGATTGATGGCTCACGTATTTTTGGTATCAAGTCCCTTGTGCTGGCTTTCAAGTAACACTATTGGGATTCTGCGATATTTGAAATACAGCATCTCAATAGGCCTAGCCATCCGAGTGTATGGTCAAGGCAAAGAAGGTACTGTGAGCCATCTTCCGAAGCCGGTTACATAGCTTAGGGCTAAGGGAAGCAGCGCGGAACAAGACGGAAAGAAAGATGGAAGTCGCTTCGATTTGGGATAAAATGGTACTGTAGGTGTAGCGAGATGTTGGACTACTTAAGCTATCAACTGGCTTTACTCATACGCTAACCTAGATGTATGCTGCGTCGCCGGACGATTGGCTTCAGGCTTCGTTAAGATATCAACATCTGCTGTGCTAACTTGCGAGCTACATGCTTACTTCAGTGGAAAGAAAGGCGACATTGAGACGAGTTGGTGAAGCCGAAATATTTCGTAGAAAAAGTTAAGTGTGATCGCACATAACGATGCACAACCTGTCATCGTTTCGGATTGGATTCTCTCGTGGAAAGCCCGGAGGAACTAGCTGGAGAAGTCTTCGCTCTTAGGCGAAATGGATACATAGATATATATACCAGTGAATACATGCAATCCCGTTACTGTTACCATTTGTATTAATCGAAGGCATCTGAGATCCTGAGATTGAAGCTATCATACAATATCGTAGTAGATACAATGCCTGCACGCATCAACGCCGGTTCTGGTCCCCATCTTAGCCGCCACCGTAACCCAGCCTATTGAAATGCATGCCAAGCCCTTATTCCGATCCTCCATTTTATAACAGAAGTATTATTTACAAAGGAACCCGATTATCAAACAGCATATAATACAGTGATGTGCTTCATTCATAATCTCGGCCCCGGCCCTCTCCCTGCCCGAGGCGGCATCTTTTCGAAAGTCCAGCCGCCCCCATTGAAATTGGAATTAGAAGGGAACTTGGCTTCAAACGGTTCGTACATATGAGGTATTAGTTGAGCTTGGGAGCTGTAGGGTAATATTTTCCTCTGTCGTGGTTTTCTCGGCGCGCTACTCGACGAAGATCCACCGCCAGAGGACTTCTTCTGGTCTTTGAGAATGTTCCGGAGTTCTTGGTCATCATTCGTTATTTGAGCCTTTAGGAAGCTGAGGTCTTTCAGATTTTGGTCCATGGCCAAAGACTGCATGACAGGGACTCTTGGAGTGTAAGAAATATCTTCCGGCTTCGGGGTGTAATTTGCGGGGATGATAGCTGGGTCGAGGAACGCATCACTTCCTTTTTCTAGTAATTGTGCTATATCCAAACTTTCACCAGCGGGAATAGGAGTCGAATGACTTGGCGTTACGCAGTCCATGTCTACTTCTTTGCGAAGGACGTGATCGATATCAACGGCGGAGAAGTAAGCACATGCTTGAGGAAGATCGTCGATCCCGACCTGTTGAGCAAACATCGCTCGAGTCCAAAGGTTAGAAACTTGAAGTGCCATAGCGGCTCGGTATTTATCTTCGTTTTTGACAAGGTATCGAATCTCATCGTGCACAGTGATGGCTAGGCGGGCATCAATGTTGAAACGCCTAATGAGGTAGTCCATCGAGACGATAAGAAGATGGAGATAGTCGACACCGGACGACTGAATAGCCCAATTGATACGAGAGGTAAGGTAGGCGCCTTTACTAATAAACCTGCCCATGAGTGCTTCGGTAATGCCGGCTCCAAGGATGGGAGTCCGTGGTCGCTCCTGTTCGGCAAATTCTTCTAGCTTATTGAAGACGAAGGATTCCGTGCCTCCTCTCCAGAAAGGCCGCTTATGCAGTGATTTACGATTGGTCTTAGTGCCTTTCGTGTCTGCATAGAGCTTGCCGGCAACATCAAGGGTCTCCTGCTCAGACAAGCCAGGATTGAACTGCCGTAGCAAAGTAGCAGCAAATTTGAGTCCAGCGCCGTAGATTCGCCCATAGTTGAATACCTTGGCATCGTTTCGCGTGATGCCTAAGATTGAAGCAGTGCGGGAGTGTAAGTCGGTTCCTGCAGCTTTAGTACCTTCCAGTGTCATGAAACCGATAGCATTGCCTCCATGAAGCTTGAAAGTAGCATCGCCAATAACACTAGCGATCCAGAGCTCTTCCGAATCGACATCGGCGCCAACGAATGAATATCCAGGAGGTGCCTTAACCATTGCTTTCAGTTCTGAGCCAACCCTATTCTTTTTTGCATTGCTCGCCGTTAGCCATGTATTTTCAACAGCTCTTCGCGTGATAGTTCCCATAGGAATGATTTGGGGTAGGATATATCCATGTTGGTGGGGCATATTGTTCGAAGCCTTGTCTGATTCATAAACAACCATTTGTGACATGATTCGATCCCGCGCACTAATCCAATAAGAGCACGATGCGTTCATGTCAAGTGCCTCTTTGGCATAGGGGTACTCGGACGAGAGAGTTCCCTTGTCGAAATATGTGAGGTAGCTTTTGGCCAATGGATTAGCACATCTCGCAGTCGGCCCATCCTTGTGTGGCAGCTTGAAGTACAGTGCTTTTCCATCGTTCTTCAACGCCTCGATAGGCTCATCAGAGAAATCGCACCGAACAAGTTGAGTGGAGCTGTACTTGGATGCATCTTCAAATGGCACCCTAAATGTCCAGCCGTACTTATCAGACCAATGCAACGGATAGCCGTCCCAAGCAAGTCGAAGCAGAAGAGGGGCTATACGCGTCCTGACAGTCAGGTGCATAGGTCCGTCGCTCTTTGGAAATAACCCTTTATACCACTGCGGCATGCCTGGCTTCTTCTGCCGGGCTGCGGGCCGGGGCGGGTCATTTTTCTTTTTCCCTTTGACCATCCTGATCTCCTGGCCAGACCAGTCCAGTTGCTTCAGCCAGTGATCTGTGCTCCACTTACTTTCGTCGTTCTTCATCACCAATGCCTTCTCTGTGAGGCCTATCAGCCGCTCCTGGATGGCATCGGATAGCTTGTGATACGTCGCTTCTGTATTCGCGATATATGCATCCCAAGATTTATCGACGGGTAGGATGACTGAAGAGAGATGCCGTAATGCAGCGAAGTTAACAGGATGCGGGCAAACCTCCAGAAAATTTGGGAAAACAATCTTGTACACTCGGTGGGTGACGGCTACATCCGCAGCGCAATAGTCCAGCAGATGATCCAGCTTCTTGACGATTCCGTCGCGATCCAGCTCACCGAAATCATTTCGCGCTTCCTTATCAATAGTGGTGTTGAGATGGAACTTGGCAACATCCCTAAGCGAATTGATTGAGCTTCGCTCAACCCATAGTTCTTCTTCGTCGTCGCGTAAGCTGTTGCTCGCCAGGAGATTGGCGAGATCCAAATCTTGAGTTTCTTTAGCGATCTTGTCCCGTAGTTCCCGGCTCTTTTTGTGTTTCATCCATGTTGGCCGTTGCTGAGAGCACATTCCGTTCACAGCGACATGTAGCGACATAGTATCTAAGAAGGAGTTCCTCGTCTGCTTTAAGTCGTATTCCTCGAGGATGCGAGCACGATCGTATCCAATGTTGTGGCCAACAATAACCCGATCGCGACCAGGATTGCCCAAGGGAATCAAGTGCCTGTCGGAATCTGATTCACCCAGTAGCCACGGCGAAAGCCAAGCATACCACGCAGTCGGGCTCATAGCACAAGCCATAACAGCAAACGAGCTTTCTTTCCACATAACCTCGACGTCAAAACAGAGCATGTTCTCATCCGGGGCCTCCACACGTGATGGTCTGGACCCGTCCGCAGGATACCTGGTCCAACCACTCCGCCGTTTCCATTTCTTCGGACGAGGGGGTGCATTCTCTAGGGCGAACTGCTTGGCATAGCTCAAGAAAGGTTCTGCACAATCGGCGCCAAGTTTGTGGAAATGTTCATCCAGTGTGCGGCCCTGAATTTGAGGAATATCGAAAGCAATGGGGGCGGTGTTGTCGGTATTCTTACCGAGTAGATTGTGGCGACGCAGGTGGTCTTTCGAAAGATTTACGAGCTCTTTTGGCGGCGGAACGCTCTCGTTCAGGAAGACTTGCTTGTGTACATAGGAGCTGAGGTGTTGCACTCCTATTTCATTGAATCGAGCTTCGGACGGAACTGGGATGTTTTAGGAGATGATCAAAGTGGCACAAGACTTCTCTCGAGACTAACTAGCTAGGCTCTGGGAGCCCACAAAAGACGACGCATCGCCGAGCGCCTGGGTCGCTGTCGCTATCGCTGTCGCTGTCGCTGCTGCACTCGTCTGCCATCTTGAATGTGACAGCCAGGGCCGGCGCGGTCGCTGGCACTGCGCCCAATGCCTCGCAAGGCGCACGAAGCTCGGGGTCGATGCGCCTCTCATATGACTGCTAGCATGATGCAGCATTGCTACCGCGCATCCAAGGACATGGCGGGTCGAGGTGAGAGCTGGAAGAGGAGTGTTGAGCGCGTCCAGGACTTCGGCGAGAAGAACTTAGATTAACTATGCGACGATGGCGATAAGGAATGCCGCCGGCACCCCTGAAGCTCCAGTTTATGACGGCAAAAATAATTTATGACGGCTCTACTGTAAATCAGCTTGACCAGGTGGGGTCATGCGCATCATAGCTTCTCTCAGCTGCCAAGCAGCTGGCAGTGGCTGCGCCTCGGGCAGCCAAGAACCAACACCCTTCGTAGGCACTTATCTGAACTACATCTTAGCACACACAAACATGCAACATACACATGTACTGCTCGTTCATCATCAAATAGATGTGACGAAGCGGAATTTAGCTCGGTCCCTCCCTCGCCAACGGCGTGGCGGCATCACTCATCCCATTGATTCGATTCACCAACCAACAATGTCTTGGGTCAGGTAAGACAGACATATTACGTGTGTCCCCGTGGTGTGCACTGGTGTATGGCCAACAGCACTTCGGTCGAGATAAGCTACAAACCCCTGGACAGACCATTGCCCCGGCGGACAGACACATGCGAAAATGATCTCGTTTCACTTACTTTTGAGTTATCAGGTAGGGGTCATCATTCCGCGCTTGCGTTACTCCTAAGCATTCGTTCATAACAGTAGCATGTAGAGCCAATGAGTAGGACCATGACCAGAGGCAAAAACCGTCTGTTACCAAGCAGCTTGTGAGCATCAGCTTGGTGAACACGATGTTGTATACACGCTGAACCGAGTTTAATTCGATGCCAAGCGTAAGTCTCAAATCCATTGCCAGCGCCGACGGCATGTTGCCATATGACGATCGTTTTGATCACGATGTTCAGTCTTAAACATCGCTGTAGAGACGCGCGACATTGCTGACGCCATGGTGCTGAACCGAAACGATATATCGAAATGTTTCCGAGACTACTTTCAGCTGCCGGTAATTCGCATCGTCAATCTGTTGGGATTTATAGGCGTGATTCCAGATGACTTGTCTCTTATAGGGAGTTAAACGAGTGCAGTCTAGAAACCCATGCTCGTCTTCCCACGCAGTAATGACTAACTCTACATCGAGGTGGCCAATGTTGTGATCCGTTCAGTCTATGGGACGGGCCAGTGGTAATACAATCCTCGAGGCTTGACTTAATGTCGTCCGTAGGGGAGACGTGGAAACAGTTACACTATATCGTCGTCAACGTGCAGCCAACGTTCCACGGACAGACAGCCCCCTGGTGGCATGTCCATCAACGATGCTCTTTAAAGAATCTCTACTTTAGTTGTGACTACGGCCGTGAAGTCACGTTCGACACCTCCCCTAAGAGGAGGACGAGAGCCATGTTTTCGTAAGAAAAAGACCTAGTATGACAAAGTAGTATTTAGGCTCGGCCCCATCCCCATGCCTCGTTATAAATCCAAGAGCAATCTTGGGAACAATTTAAACTATCACCTGCAAGTGGCTGCGAATGAGCCATTGAGTGGCAAGCCAAGCAGTATGGTATCACGACCGTCCTCCAAAGCACGCCGAGGTGGACAGACTAGCGAGCCACCACACTTTGAAACTCTTCAACAGAGTACTGTGAGAATGGTGTGGGAGCCCTCCATGACACACGCAGACCACCACAATGATGCCCCCGTATCTATAAGAACAATTGGAAGCGATTCTAATGCTGGCGAGGCTATGGCAGGTAGTGGCAGTGACATCGAAAAGAGAAGCGAACAGGATCAGCGGTCCTATTTCTTCTTCGGAAAGCCAATGAGTATTGTCCATGAGCTAGCCTTCTTTTTGGTGGTCTCGACGGCTAACTTCACTCCCCGTGAGTATTCCTTAGCCAATTCAACTCCGAGTTCAATTCCGTTCGTTCGAGCAACTCGTCCTAATTCATGTTATCTACGTCGAGCCCCCGAGTCAAGATAGATCTAACATTCACTCCCAGACTCGGGTTTCCACCAAACACTTTGCATACTACAGCTCATAGCAGCCGACCTTGGCGCCACGCAGCCTGCACAGCTTGTATGGTTAATGGCCGGGTACGGTCTCACTGTAGGAACATTCATCCTTCCCGCTGGGAGGCTGGGCGACATCTACGGCTATAAACGGCTTTTCCTTATTGGAAACGTTTGGTTCGCGTTCTTTTCGCTACTAGCAGGCTTTTCCATTTTCGTACCTATACAGACTTCGATGTATGGTCAGGGCCGCTATACCGTCTTCTTGCTTGCTCGTATTTTGCAAGGCATCGGCCCCGCGTTGATGATTCCCAACGGCGTCGCCCTTCTGGGTGTGACGTACGTGCCGGGGCCGAGAAAAGCGATGTTGTTCGCTATTTTCGGAGCAATGGCCCCTGCGTCTGCCATCATCAGTCCAGCTATCACAAGCCTACTCGCACTAGTCTGGTGGCCGTATGCGTTTTGGGCTTTCGCTGTCGCGTTGGTCGGCGTGGCACTTGCTGGTCTATATGTGATCCCAGATCCTTCAATTATAATTGGAAGAGACGAAGACAATATCGATGGGAGCCAAAATCACCGGGGTTTCATCAACCTATGCGCCGAGCTCGACATCTTAGGAGCCGTCACCGGCGTCTCGGGCTTGATTCTTATCAGCGTAGCCCTGAACCAAGGATCGCTAGCCGGTTGGCAGAACGCGTATGTGCCGGTGCTTCTAGTTTCTGGCGTCCTGCTCTGCGCCATTTTTGTTCTTGTCGAGAAATGGGCTCGCAAACCTCTCATTCCCCTCGAGGCCCTCAACGTCGGTGTGGGCTTCGTTTTAGCAGCAGTGGGTTGCGGGTGGGGCTGCTTTGGCATATATATTTTCTATATCTGGGAATTTTACGAAGTTCTACGCGGCGCCTCACCGCTTCTTGCCACGGCATGGCACAGCCCGATTTTTGTCTCCGGTATCGCGGCTGCCCTAACCACAGGGCTCATCATTCACCGCGTCGGCCCCGCCGTCGTAATGGCCCTTGCGCTTCTTGCTTTCACCATTGGCATTACGCTAATTGCTACTACCCCTATCAACCAGTCGTACTGGTTGCAGACGTTCTTTTGTAATATTATTATCACTTGGGGCATGGATCTCAGCTTTCCTGCTGCCGCTCTCGTGCTCTCGGATCTCGTAGCACGCGAGCACCAAGGCATTGCAGCCAGCCTCGTCACCACTGTCGTTAATTATAGCGGTGCTCTTTCACTTGGCCTAGCCGGGGCCGTGGAACTTCATGTTAATGGAGGTGGGCAAACACCTGAAGAGATCTTGAAGGGTTATAGAGGCGCCTGGTATTTGGGCATCGGGTTAGGGGTCACAGGCTTCCTGGTAAGCGTCGCATTCGTATGTCGGTTCTCGAGACCGGTTCGAGTAACAACCTGACGAACTTCCCACGAATCCGAAGACAAAAACGCCAGGTATGGGGCTCCTGTCTATGTTGAATATGTTACTGGATCCTCTGGGGCATACAAGCAGCCTGGATTTACATTTTCTCAGACATGGCATCCTTTATTTATTTATTCCCGGACATCCCTCTCGGAACTTTTGGACGCAATATTGAGCCGTATACATATATATATTTATTGATTGTCTGGATAGATGTATACTTTTCAAATCTTATACCAACTTACTTTCAAGAACGCGGCTCGAGCATGTCCCACTAGTTGATTACAAGAAGAAAATATCCTTTCTGGAAACGAACAGCCACTATCAAACCCCGAAAACGTTTCGAGGAAATTACGGGACTCGTATTACCTGCTATGTGCCTATTGGTCGGCTTACGATCTCCCTCTTAACAGAGGGAACGCAATCATGGGCACACACGGCTCCTTGAGAGGCACGTGCGCAAGTTATGAGACAAGATAAAGCCCAATCATGAACCTATATACCGTGGTCTCGGGTGGCGGGCCCAGCATTATTGCCCTATCCTGTCAAGTATTCATAGGTAGTAAATGGGGGGTAGGGGGTGTCACAAGAAACGTCGGGTATCTCATCACATCCGCCGTGTCACAACAGGACGCGAATGTGCTTCATCGCCTCAGATCATCATCTCATCCGAACACACAGACGTACACAAATCCCACCGCGGCCTTGGTTGGCTGCAGATATGACCCTTGAGGAGTGTGTCGCCATAGGATCACATGGCCATATTCCCAGGGTTTTGGAAGGTTCTACCTTGTCCCCCCCTGTGCTCAGATCTCGAACACACCCAGTGACGAGAGAACAGATCTGTGGACGTATTCGTGAATCTGGGGGAGATTTTGTCCTACGATCTTCCCGAAAATCTGGGGACGTATCCAGATTTTGGGGTGTGGTGGACTCGCAGGGTCAGATCTGTGCGGATTGGATCTTGGGAGGTCCTGGGTGGTGTTGCATGTGTTGCGTGATCTGCGGCCTTTATCGATCATGTCCCCTGCCGTGGATGAAGGCTTCTGCAGCACTCACGTGTTTGGGTACTCTGCATCTCATAGCTGTGCTACACTGTGAGTTTTTATGGCCATGCCACCTTCCTTCTCGAAAGTCATATTTCATCTATAAATCTACCTTAAAGCATTTGGTCTGTTCTTATTATTCACCTACTCGCCTTGCTAACAAGTGATATGCGCACCCCATTGGAGTACTTTATAGCCAATCCGACGTCTTGATTTCGACCGGAAGAGGGGACTCTACTGCACCTCGAAGTATATTGTTTTTCTTCGCTTCCATGATCCCAGGTGAATCCGTGCCGTCCAATATATCTTATCTGCGTCCGTAGCTACCCATAGGTTGCCTGCAGATGCAACTAGCTATGATGCCTGGTTGCTCTTTTGGTACTTCTGCAGCTTAGCAATGTGGTTCAGCAGTACTCCACATCCTTCAGTCACGCAGTATAGCCAAGGCGCATCATGACAGTATTACTAATGGATTTGGCTACATTTAGTAGCCTAACATGGTACTAAACTCAATCTACATCTGATTCGATACGTAAGCATCGGCCACAGGTTGTACTACCTCTTTCATGCCATGGCCATATAGCAACGTACCGTTAGCTTTGCTACCTGTCGCCTCACTTTGGAGAGCGTAGCTGTCCCAGCTTTCGAGCGCGTTCTGTTCCACCTAATCAAACAATAAATAGAGATATTCCAATTGAGTGTCAAGATAACATGTTAGATATATACGACGCCTCTTAGACATAATTGTATTTAGAGAATTTGGAATGAACTCTTGTCCCAGTTTTCCATGATAGAATGGGAACACTAGCATCCTTCAGCCAACCTCCACGACAGACATGTATATAGTTGTCTCACGTGCAGATCGCATTCCGAGAAAGCCACAACAAAGTACACCACTACCTCACTGCACGGATTGAGAGATCTCAAGACCATAAGCAGGCAACAACCATCCCACACCCTAGTGAATTATATTCCAAACACAGACAGTAAGCGATGTATTAGAAACATGAGATAGAGTTGGGGTAGTGCCAGACGTAGGTGCAGTTCCAGGCTGCGAGCCAAATAAGGTGCTCGCGCAAATATATAGACCTCTATCAGTTGCCATCGTTCCGCAAGCCACTCCTCAAAGTCGGACTAATATTAGTCGACACAAGCACGTCGAAGTCCAAAATCACAACTCACGAAGATTTAATCCAGTCTGTGCTATTGGTACTCGTAGAGTTTCCCGCCAGGATAATCCTGACTCTTATATTATCTGACTAGGCCTCCCCCTTTCTTTATGGGCCAGCCACACTTCCCGAAAGCCAGTTTGCGCGATTCACTTGTGAGATGCCTTCTTAGGCAATGGGGGGAAAGTAGCTATTGTACTCTCAACTTTCATTTATTCCGTCGGGGCCACGGCTTATGTAAGCTGGGACACCTCTATGCTCGCAGTTCAATTGTTGGTAAATATTGTATCCGAGCTGGTCTACCTCAATTCTACGTTGTCGAATCTGTTCACGGAATTTCGCGCTCAGAGCTCTAACAACCATCAGCTATTGTCTCTTCTTATATCGCCAGTGATAAGTTTGATCAGGTTGTAGCGATAGAAGTTGGGGAGAAGGTCGAAAAGGGGTCAGATGATACGCTCCCTACAGTAGTATTAGCTTACGTAGAATTCTAAAGATGCCAGCATGCATGTGAGGGATTACATGCATTCTAATACCCTCTTCGTAATCTCAGTAATATGTCTCTGTATTATGAATAAGCATGTTGGAGTTACTCTTGCCCTGTTGCCTGTGGCTTGTCCGAAAATGGTATGAGAAATATGCTAGTTTGATGTGCCATTGTAGATATGAATCGGAGTTTATTTCATCGGGATAAACAGTAATGTTTGTCTATCTCAAAAATGATTCCTGTGTGCAATAATATGTTCGACGACATGAAGGGTAATCGGACAAAGGGGCTCTGGACTAGAGTGTGCGTGGACGGTAAATATAGTATTACAATACAGCCTTAAGAGGCTTAAGTCATCACTATGTTACTAGTTCTCTCCAGAAGCCCCAAAAGAAGGATGTTGGAAGACTACGGGGCAGGTTCTCCTTCAAAAATACCTAGGTACATAACTCGTAAGTCGGGTGGCAAGACAAGACGTGGTACGCGTAATAGGGTACCGCGTCACCTCAGGCAACCGCATTCACTGCTGTTGCCTGGGAACTCTACAGCCAATCACTTAGGCCTTATAAGTAACATTAAATCCTGGTTCTAATACCAAGTACCAGATGGCCTGGCGGTAGAGGTCGCCCTCTAGAACCGCCAGAACCACGGTTCAGATACGGTCCTGGCTAAACTCTGATCTGGAAGTAGAGGCCCCTCCCAACCCGGGGGGAGGTGGCGGCTATGAGTAAGACCGGAGTTGTCTGAGGCGGAGCAGTGCCAGATCATGACCGCAAAGAAATACCCACTCAATGCGAAAGCAGGGCGCGTTGTAGCTTAGGGACTTGGAAAAATACCTAAGGCAAGGCGCATTAGTTTTTTTATTTTTGAGAGAAGTTTTCCATCCTTTCATAATTCTCATGTCTATCTTGTACTTAATACAAACAAGATTTGCTAAATAAGGTTTGCTTGTAGAACCTTACAAGTTTTTGGTCCGGGTATAAACACGGGGGCTTTTGCATAAGTTATTCTGTTCGTCTTACCATCTCTTCCAGCAAGGGTCGGTTTCTTTGCCCAACAGCCATGGCTTGGATAATAAAGTCTTGTAGCTCCTGGTCGAGATGCAATTCCCTCTGCCATTGTCCTAATTCCATTGAACACCTCATAGTTTATTCTCACTCGGTCAGGCTGGCGGTTAATGCATATCATATCCAGTATTACATGTAATTCCTCTCGATCACTCCTGCCTGTGACCACTCATTCAACATGCTTATATTAGAAAAGTCGCCAATCTTTCCTTTGATAATGGTTAAACCCGTGCCCGGGAGTACCCACATGCAGCCAAAATCTATTAGTTTCAGCTCTGGCACCAGACAGTCTTTCAATACCAAGAATTAGCAACTGTGGCTCGCGACATAAATTGGGAAGCGAAAGCATCTTATGTTCAGGGTTCCAACGGGATCCTTATCTACCATCATGATATTTCTAAACGCGATGTCTCTATGAGATAACCCAGTGGCTCTCTGTCCATGAGAATCGTCTCTGACACCAGAGGTGAATTTTCAAATGCCTTTGAAAGGTAAACCATCCTAACACAAGCTCTCACCTCTAGTTTCAGCCAGTATGACTCCTTCACAACCGTTTAGTTATTGTTTGGAGAAAAGAGAAGGATATTATACAGCAGAAGTAGAAACTCCAGAGCAGACGGTTGAGTAATGTGATTGTCCTACCACAAGTAACGAGCTTTGTATGCCAGCTGTAACAAAGACCCGTTCTTTAAACATCCTAACAACAAATGCTGGGCCTGTGAGACATGACCCTCTCAAGGCCTCAAATACAGTATTGAGCAGGGTCCCCAAGACCCTAAGCCTTGATGATGCTGATGACTTGGCAGTAGCAATCTCCTCGCAAGATGCAAGTAGTTTGACAAGGTGAAAGCTGCGTCGAAGGCGCTACTCGGAATTACAATCAGCACATCCCGCACAATCCTGTACACATAGGCAATGGGGAACCAAAATATATTACTTTTGGTGATATAATTCCGTTTAATATATCTTCAGCACCTTTATTGGTTTCTTAACCACCACCCTCCTTTGATCAAACGGCAGTAAAAAAATACTTGTCCTGCAGCAACACCACTGCGCCCCACGAACAATTTCCAAGAAACCGTTCGAATTTCCATAGTTGTAAGGATGGAAAACCACGCTCTATCTCCGCTGCAGTCTCCTCGGCATCATCAGTTTCGGCGGATCACTAAATGTCCTAGTATAAAGTCCTATGAGCCTGTATCGAAATGGGGAGCGCGATATTGAATTTTGAGAACTGGCCCTTTGCGGAATTTCGTTATCCAATCATGATTTATCTATTTGTGCATTATCCAGACATTTCCGATTGAATGGGATGATTTCAACTTAGGTAGTATTAGCCGAGTGCCTCGTTATCCATAAGTCCGAAGAGTTCAAAGAAAGCCTGAAACCCGTATAAGGCACTGAGAACACGCCACAAAATAATACATGGACCAAAAGGACAAGGAGGTTAGCACTGATGTCTGGCGGGAGACAGTCGTCACTAAGTCTGGAAGTTTCCATGTTCCGGCTGGGTTCTCCTCGATCTAGCACTAGTATTAGCTTTCTCCGAAATAGTAGAAGACCGGTAGCTTCGGTATCTGAAAAGCTACGAGAGATGTAACTAACTACATCTAAGGTCGTCTTCTCCCAAGGCCAAGCTAGTGTAGTCGCTTGTAGAAATATGGTATCGGCCGTCCAGCTGCTGCTGCAAACGACTATCGTTTCTTTACTGAAATACTGTGCACATGCTCAACTCTGTCTGGGAGTTTTTCTAGCGATAAACTGCCTTGAGCAACTTGATCATCTCTCGCTGGTTTCCTCTTGGAGCAGCACCTGCAATCGTGAGTCGGACCCTGTCCTGGACTGACGCGTCAGTCGGTATTTAATCCTTATCAGGAATCAGGGGATACGTCATTTTAGGGCGGCCTGAGGACTGATATTATTGATTTCCTATGTAGCCCGGGTTCAACCTTATATGACCTGTTCATTTCCGAGAATCAGAAAGACCTAGAATCGAACTGAGGTTCTGATGGTGATGCTGTAGATGCCGAGGATACAGCGCAGGCTGGTTGCAAGTAGTGATATCAAGAGTGTGGAAGTATGGCTATTCACGATGCGTATGACCAAAGTCCTATATCTCATTCTTGTGTCGATGTGGTAATTTTGATGATATATGAGTGTAAGTTGTACCTAATTGTATAGCAAATATATTTATTATGTTGGAGCCGTATCAAACGGTTCGTACGGCCGTGACAGGAAGTGGGGAAAATAGTGAAATCAATGTGCTCTTGGACTGTGCTTTTGAAACTTGTTTTGCTTCGCAAACCGTAACTGCCGGCTTGAGCAGGGACACAGGTGGTTAAATATACTTGCTTGAGTGATATCTAGTCGTTCCAAAAATACAGCCCCTGGCTGCGTCGTAGGGCCGCCATGATGTCAATATTGTAAAGTGCTACAGTAACCATGCTTCTGCTAATGGTGGCCTCTGAATGGGGACGTGTAAAAGGTCGATGAATGAGAAATGAAAGTGGAAGGCAGAAAGAACTTAGCCGTTAAAGGTTTGGAAGGTTTGCCGATGCAAACTGCCTTGTTGTACCGCACAGGCACTTTTCTACCCCTTGATGCAACTTGCAGGCAGGCTGCGGAGAAGGAATCGCGACGTTTGCTCCATGTCGTACGGAGTGGGTAGTCAGCTTGGTGTCGTACTGTCTAAATACTACTTGGCTGCTTTTCGTCTCGGGTGTAAAATAGAGTAGTAACGTGGAAAACTTTGCACTCGGCCATTGTCAGATAAGAGCACTACTGTATTCGCCGCTGACTGGACGGTCTCTCAAAGCTGAGGAAACGTTTGTCATAGCGCCGTGGCGTTAGAACGTCCACAAAGTTATGGGTAATGGTTAATCATCCGAGGTACTTTTGGAGGGTCTAAGAGCGAGGAGAGCAACCCCCCCGATGCCTTGCGGTGACCGAATTGAAATGTGACGGATCGCTTGATGTTGTACGTCGCCCAACGTGACGGGTTTGAGCGCGATTGATTAGATAGAGTATTGACCGGGTGAATATGTTGATACCTAGTTAAGTAGGTACTAGAGCCGGAGCTAGACTAGAGAAAGCCGAAAAGCACCGACGAAGGGAATGAATGAAAGAAAGCATGAATGAATGGCTGCGTGGCCGGATGGGAAAGGGAATACCGACTGACTGACGTATGGGATTGGATCACCCCACTATCTAATACGGTAATACCTGCCGAGTTTCTACATTGAATGCCTACCTAACTATTGACCCTGTTGACCCTGTTGACACTGTTACAAACTTGTAGGCAGTTTCCAAGGCTGGTAGCCTCATACAATGAATGGTAGGTACATAGTACGCAACTATGCATTTAGTTACTAGTCATATTTCCACATGCATATAAGGTCCGGGGGGTAACGACTTGAACACACGATTCGACCGTACGAGGCTCTGCTCTGCCTGCCGACTTACTCTCTCTGATCTACCGTGCCTATCTACCCACCGCCTGCTTACATGGGCACTACGTTAGTAGGTTCTAAGCAGTTGTAAGGCGGAAAAACAAAAAGACGACAATACGCAGTATCCCGCTACTACCCGCCGGAGATCGTATGAGCCAAGGGCATAACTTCCGTTATTAGGTCACTCGTTTTCTCTGCTTTTCGCTCGACCAACTATTACTTAGGTATTTATCGATCATCAGCCAGCCAGGGTGTGGTCAAGACAGAAGGCCAAGAAAGCAGGAACAGAAGATAAAAGGGACCTGCTACCTATTCTGGCAGCCGCCGTCAAGTGGCGAGGCTATCTAACTCAGGTATATCCTGTACCGATACCTTACACTACTTAGGTTATAGTGTAGGTGTCTTAGTACATACTGTACGTACACCCTTACTACGAACTGTACAGGCCCCCGGCTAATGACCTCTCAGCGCTCCTCACAGTGCCAGGTCGGCTGGCGGCGAAACGATCACGGAAAACACTCGCCGCAACAACGAAACGCCATCCCACTTTGGCATTGGCATTGTCGTTTTACAGTTGACTTGAGATCATTTTTAAGTAAACCATGGCCACCTGGGGCGGCTCCTCCAGAGGTAGTGTTTTTCCAACTATATTTCCTGCCTGACCAGTATAATCCTGCTTCATTTTGGCCTCTCGTTTGCAAGCACGCCGTTTTATTTCTTTTCACTCCCTCCTCTTCTCATTTCCATCAACACATCAATCAAGCCCGCAACATCCGTCCAGCTCTTCCCCTCAGGGTTTCCTCGCGACTTGGAGATTGGGAAGCTAAGACAACGGCGCTTGTCGTCAACGCACTACTTTTAGATGGCCGAATAGTACCAAACAACAATCTTGCCTGTAATAACAGCAACAATCATAACCATAGCAACGGCAACACCAACACCAACATTGCCTCCCTTGCATACGCCAATACCAACACCTACGCCTACTCCGACGCCGACGTCAACACGGCTGCCACCGGCACCGGCGCCCTCGACCACTGTTTGTTCAGAGGCCTCGAAGTTCCCGACGCCCACCTAGACTTCTCGATCGCTAACGACACCATCTCGAGCCGCTACTCGGTTTCCCCACTGCCAAGCCCCTCGGACAACGACTCGCTCTTCGCCACCGTCAGCGATACCCTGTCCAGTCCTTTCCACACAACTCCGAACACCGCCAACTTCCCCTTGCTTCACGTCAGCGGTGCACTCAACAGCGCCCTCTGTACCGCGTCACGGGAACTCCCTCGCCCAATTCCATACCCACTCTCATTCGTAATACCACCGACACCGACACCGACATCGACATCGACACAGACGCGGCCGCAGCCCCCGACGCAAATACAAACACTAACGCCGGCACTGGCACATCAACCCCGCCACTTGAGTTTTGGGTTTCCTGAGCAGCTCAACATTCCTTTGGGTGATTATAGTGGCGGCTATCATCTACATGCGCCTTCACAGAACTACCAGTTTGGATCACCGCCTACCATCCAGGCCGGCCAGCACTATCATCCCTTTGCGAGCCCCTCGTCCTATTTCATTACAACGCCTACCATACTGTCACAGCCGCATATGAGCAACACAAACATCTGGTCGAACCCCTCTCTGTCTCAAGCTCAGCAGCTTCCACCAGTCACTGGAGCCGCCCGAAGCATTGACGATCACTATCTCGCTACTTTGGCCGCGCAAGACTTCTCCTCTCCGTCTTTGCCCCCATTGAGTCACCCCACGTCACCGACCACGCTGTCCCTGTCCCCTCGTCGCCAATCGAAGTTTCTTGCGGCCGGGCAGGAAATGCCACTATCCGCCCGAAGACGAATAGCACACAGAGGAGGCGCGGTCGACCTGACTAAGGAAGAGCCCGACTTTGACACCCTAAACTCGGGTATTGACTCGTCGATACCCTTGGTGACGATGCCGGCAATGACCCGGAGGCGAAGCCTCGCCAGTGCTGATCCTTCAGTCCGAAAGAGACGACCTTCCGCTGCCACATCACCTTCCAGTCGCCCTAACAAGACAAGGCGGAAAGAGCCGTCTATTGACGGCGATAGGTGTCCGTTCGGTGACGATGATTCGCTTGGCCTCGATGGGCAGGATGGCTCTGAAACAATTGATCTGTCCAATGCTACTGAGGTTCCTGTTGAACTCTTGGCACCTAAGGTAGATAATCGAGTGAAGATTGGCAATTTCCAGTGTGTTATTTGTATGGATGATACGACAGCCCTGACTGTCACCCATTGTGGTATGTATTTCTCCCGGATCGCTGCGCAACCACTGACATTTCGTTGCTAGGCCATCTTTTCTGTTCCGAGTGTTTACATTCATCTCTACATATCGACAGCATGAAGCGGACTTGCCCGGTTTGCCGAGCCAAGGTGGAATTGAAAGATAAGAATCGGAAGGCGGTCAAATCCTATTTCCATCTCGAGTTAAAGGTTATGACCGCAACGAAAAAGGGCAAGCGACCAGTTGGTATGTGACCTGAGTATTCGTTTATGGACGGAATGGCTCCCTCCCAGTCTTCTCAGCGTGGTGAAGACGCGAGATCGCAGGGAGGGAAGCGAGGTAGTGATAAGCAGCTGGATGCTGGCAATATACAGTGGAATAGAGGCATTAACCAGCAGCATCCAAAGCCCGGGAAGACAAGTAGGCTGCATACAGTCTATGGGAGACGGTATGTATTCCGCCTTGTTAAAGTATTGGGGCTGGAATGCCAAGTTGATGCTTGCCAGCCCTGTACATCTCTTCTATAACAGTCATTGTTCGAGCGTTCGTACCGCATATAGGTATATGGTACCAAGGAGTCATTTGCATTGGAAGGAGTTTAAAGTGGTTCCTATCGGCAGTCGGGAAAGGATCGATACCCCTTTTGCCTTCGAGCTTATATTCTGTGCTTGAGGATCTGGAGGCGATCGGACGGGAGTGTAGATCTAGGCGTTTCCACGGTAGTCTTGTACATAGTTCGGCCTTTCTCTCTCTCTCCCCTCGATTGAGATCATTGGGGGTTGAGAGGAGAGGTTTGGAGATAGTACAGTACGATTTTAGCACGGGTTTATCTGCCTTGGCAACAGGTGTTGCGAAACCAGAAGCGAATTGAGAGTTTCGTACCACACATTAGCCACTGTATACAATACAAAACCAATCAAGGTCTTGGACTAGACAGTTAGGCAAATATGTTAACTGGGTTACTTCATCGCTTCCAATGAGACTACCAAGAAGCGAGAAGGGGACTTTCTGGAGCCGCGGCGTCGAAAAAATTTACTTTTTTATTATAATAACAATACATACCTACGCCATGTCTAATCCCGCAATGCGTTACTCCCCAATGAGACTACCAAGAAGTTAGAAGGGGACTTTCTGGAGCTGCGGCTTCAACATTTTAACATAATAATACCCTACGCCATCTAACCTGGACCGCATATAAGCAGATATATATATATACAACACTACCGCCCATAACCATCGATTCCGCTTCGCTTTGAAACTAACATGAAAAAGAAACTGTGGCTCTTGCAGTTCGAAAAGGAAAAGCCATCTTTATAATATGCCACTCGCCCGGTCATCATTGGGAGACTCGGGTTGTAATCTATGTCTGGCACCGAGGAGATCATTCTCATCCGCGGCGCCATTGCCGGCGACGGGGCGAATGCCCATGTCCCTAGCCCCGTCGGGGGCCGCGCCGGTCCGCCGGGTCTCCTCGACGCCGTTGAGGACGTACCAGCAGTCCTTCTTGGTCAGCAGGCCCTGGAGCACGCCGCGGTCGCTGAAGAGGACGTAGCGGACGCCGAGCTTCTGGAAGTACGAGACGGCGAGGTGCAGGGGGCTGCGGCTGGGGAGCGTGAGGGGCGTCTGGTCCATCCAGGGGCGCAGGTCGAGCGTCGAGCGCGGGTCCGCCAGCGCCTGGTGGCTGAAGAAGGCCTCGGTCTCGGGCGGGAGCTGGCACGCCGCCAGGTTGTACGTCAGCTCCGAGCGCGATATGTAGCCCAGGAGCACGGCGTCGCGCGGGTCGCTGACCACGGGGAACCCGCGGTAGGCGCACGAGCCCAGCACCTCGCGCAGGGAGGCGATCGTGTGTCCCGTGGCGGTGAGCACCACGAGGTCCTCGATGCGCGTCATGATCTGGCCGGCCGTGATGTCGGGGACGTGCTGCGCGCCGCCGCCTTCGTCCCCGGAGTCGAGGAATGGGTATCCGTTGAAGTGGATCCACGATTCGTAGATGCCGCGGCGCGAGAAGGCGTCGCCGACCCATTTAGACAGCATCACGGCTATCATGATGGGCAGGACATAGGTGAGGGCGCCCGTCAGCTCGAACATGATGACGACAATGGAAACGGTGAGACGTGTGACGCCAGCCAGAGTCGCTGCGGCCCCGATGATAGCATAGACACCCGGCGTGACACAAGGCACGTCTGGGTCGCATGTGCTGAAGGCGAAGAATTGCGGATGGTTGTGCTGCCAGATCTCCATGATAATGCCGACAGCGCGGCCGGATAATGCGCCGATCGCCATGGAAGGGAGGATGATGCCCGCTGGAATCTGCAGGCCGAATGTGACAGAGGCGAGGAAAAAGCCCAGGATAGAGGCAAAAAGTAACAGCACAATAGTGCTAGCAGAGGCCGCGCCCGTCTTGCAAAGTGCGAAAGGGTCGTCGAGCACAAGACTACAATCGGTGAAGAGTGAAGAGACCAGCTCGGAAGTCTGAGCTCGCATGTAGAAATTCGGATAGTTGATGAGGGCAGTAACGAAGGCGACGATGGCAACTTGAGTCAGTGGCCCTGGGAGCCAGGTGGTCGACTTCTTCCATTGCGCCACGCGCATATTGGCCTTGATGAAAAGGCCGCCGTACACCCCGCCCAGTATCCCCAGTAAGGCGAAGGGTATTATTTCGAATCCGTGCCACCCTGTAGAGAACTTGACTTGGTACAATACAAGCTTACCCGACCGAAAAGGGTCCAAGGCCTGGAGTACGCCAGCAGCTGTCATGGCGCACACGAAGCTTTGCCACATCGTTTTGTCTGGAAAATAATAGGAAAGCGATTCTAAGCTGAATAAGACACCGCCGATAGGAGAACCGAAGGCGACAGATATTCCAGAAGAAGCAGCGGCCGAGAGGACCGCACGCTTTCTTGCTACAGGCAAGTCAATGTTTGCGTCAATCGCAAAAGAAACAGGGATATGCTCACCTTCATTGCCATTGATGTCTGGGAATAGTTTGATGAATAAATTGGCACAGCAGCATGCCACATGCACCAACGGGCCTTCCTTTCCTAGCCACATACCGGACGCAACGGCCAAGCACTAGAGTAATTAGTTGACGTACAAGCAATGGCTCAGGATAGGTTTACCAAGCCGAGTGATTTTGTGACCAATGTCCAGCTCCCTAGAAAGCGACGAATAACGAAGCCGCCCAATACTGTCTTTATCTCTGGTAGACCACTATGCTTGGCATAGATTGCGTACTCTTTGACGAGAAGACCCGCACTGAGAGCGAACGTAATCTTGGGAGACATTAGTCTGGATAGCCATATCATCAATGATATAGTCACACTCACTGAAAATATTAAAAAGAAAAAGTACTCTATAAACCACTTCCCAGCGACAGTTCCTATGCCAAGAGCTGCCGCCCATGGTTTCCAACCCATGCATTTGGCGCCCTGGTCGTAGCCCAGACAGCAGAACTGTTTGTTGAGATAGAATGCACCTCCGTCTGGACCCGAGGAGCAGTAACCGGTCTTGAGATCACCCAACCAGTTCGAAACTATATCGATGCCTACCGCTAAAACACCGACGGCCAGGCCGGTTAGGATGAGGATAATCCATACCTGGCTCGAGTCGGCCCACTGACGTATGTACCCTATTAATCCGGTCGCGCTTGAACGTAGGACACGGAGGCGCTGTCGTTCCTTTGTGTATTCGAAGATCCAATCGATAGCAGTCAAATCCTCGTAGCCTACTCTCCTTCCAGGCCCCTCCGCATACCAATCAAGCGGCACACCGTCCTTAGGTCCATTGCCTGGAGCGAAGGTCTCCGAGTCGCGACGCCCGGGATCGACCGCGCGAAGTAATGTGGGCGTTGCCGTGCCCGTGGACGAGGGACCGGGCACTGACGATCGCGAACCGAAACGATTGCCTGTCAAGGCCGACAGCATCCGACTCGGCTGGGAGAAGATGGACTTCTTCTGTTTGCGCTTAAAGCTCAGGGGCACATCCCCGATGTCTTCGTTGAGTGGGTCGTCCTCCAGCACATCGTGGGTGGTATTGCGCTCATCGCGATCGAAGTCATCGCCGAAGTCGTCGAGCTCATCGCGAAAGGCAGGGGGTCGGGTTCTGTTCGACGATCGTGAGGACGATGATAACGACGCCTCCTCTTCGTGAAAGCTTATGATATTCCTGCTGCTAGCCATGCTGTGGACGTGATGCCGCAAAATGCCATATCGGTTCACTGTTTGTTCATCATCCCCAGTGGATTTTGGGTGTAGTATCGGTGCTCTTTGCCCAGCTTCATGTCCCGCCAGCGTGGTTCGCCGATGATAGCAGCCTCCTGCGACCGTCATTGATGACAGGGATGCTGCATGATAGGGGTCCCCTTGCTTGGCTAGTGTCCTTTATCGATAAGCAGCTGATAAGGAATCTGGTCACAGGCAGCTTTAGGCTTGTCACATCGTGTTACCGGTCCTGATTCGTCTGTGACCAGCCCAACTAAGAGCTTTAAAGCTCAATGTGAAGATAGAAAGAAAGCGGCTTCGGCAAGCAATATCACAGTCCAGATAGATGCACCCACAACAGCAAGAATATATTGGACTCTATTCCGAAGAAATAGGGGCATATCACTGCACCCGATGACAAGTATCAAAATATAAGCCCCACTGTCTGATCAGTCGAGTATCATTGCATCATGGAACCTCCCGAGATCCAAAAGGTTCATCAGTTGCTTGCTGCTAAGGACGACACTTCACGTTTCGTCGGCTTGCTTCTCTTGAAGACCACTCTAGACAATCACGCTTCCGATTTACAACATGAACAGGTCGCAGCGCTCTGGAATTCGATCTCGCCGAGATTTCTGGATCGCCTTATCCGCACTGGCTCTCGCCCGGCCTCAGAACAGCGGAGGCAGTCAGGGGATATGCTAGACGTAGCCGTTGCCGTCATCTACACCTTTACTAAGCTCTTAAATGATTGTGCTGTAAACGAGAAATTCTATGCCCGGATACCTAATTTGACAACCGCTGTACTCTACAGGTTTGGGACATCCCCTACTCAACTTCATAGGCGGTATACTGACAGCTCCTTAGCTCTGAGGAGAGCACACGGCGCATAGTTGACCTCATCCATACCCTTGTTCAGCAGCCTGATAGCCAAGCTGCAGGTGGCGCGACGTGTTTCGCTGAGCTCGATGTCGACAGCTGGGTACCTTTGATAGAGATTGCGCCACAACGTGAGACCGTTTTCTCTATATTCTACTGGGCTTGGATTAAGGGGAATACGGCCGTGCCAGTAGAAACTATGCAGGCGAAGATCAATAACGCTCTTCAATTATTCATCTCGTCATTTAAAGGCCATAATCCAAAGCTTTTACTGAACTTCATCACATCCGTCCTTGATAATTTAAATCCTAATGTAAGTGCACTTGGCTGGAGTATCCCCTTCAGCTTTCGGTATTGCATAGCAAACCTCCATTCGCGAAAGCGAAGCATTTCGTAATTACTCCCAAAAATCGATGATTGACATTCTTTGCAGCTTAGGCCGTTACACCCTCAATGGCTTCGGCCGGTCACTCGACTAATACAGAATATGGCCTCAAGTAAGCAAACGGCGGATGGTCGACTAGCATATACTCATTGTGCTGCCGCTTTATTAGCCGCTTATCCCGAAGAGGCTCCTCGGCCTCTATTCTCTGATGAACCGGACGCCCCGAAGCCGATTGCATATCTCTTCGCTAAGATGGTGCAAGTCGATATCCTTTCTAGCCTACACATCCTGATACCAAAACTAGACACAACGGAGTACCCAGCTCTATCACGCCGGATTGCCGCAGCCCTGGATATCATGACTTCATTTGTCGGTTTCCTGATCACTGCAGCAGATGATGTAACTATTCAGCAGGGCTTGACGCCAGACCGAATTCTCAAGCTACACGAAGATCTTGTGAGGATGATTGGCGATGTCATGGAATATCTTCGAGATCGTTGGGATGCATTTTTGGCAGGCGCCCGCGGCATAGAGTCGGAAGGGACTTCCGGGAGGGATATATTTGAAGACCCCATTACACCAGCGGCAATCCGGTTCATAGCTATTTGGCTCCGCGATGACGATGGCGAAACCTTGAGGACACAAGCCGCTGGATTGGTCGACTTTTTCGCCGAACTCTATAAGATGAATCTGACTTCAACGGACACGCCCGAACTACGTCTACCCATCCTCGCTGCGCTCGAGGGTATTCTTCACACATCTGACGGCCGTGAAGCTTTCAACGACGGCGACCTCTTGTCAAGATGTGTGTATCCCGATCTACGCGCGATTCTTGCAAGTCAGGGTGCAGACCTAACTGCTGGCGACTATATACGCGGCTCCGCCATCGTGCAAGTGTTCCAGATCCTTATGGAATACGATGAAAACTTACGTTCCCATCCCGGTTCGACGGATTTCCTCGAGATAGTTGCGAAATACGAAATAAAGCCAATCATGCCCGAGGCGGGTATCCTAGAACGTTCCCGCCTTGAATTTCAGACTGATCTGCTAGAGCTAGCGGTAATCTTAAATGATGCTTCCGCTCGTGGCGCTTCACCGGCGCTTCAGCAGAGGATAAAAACTGGCCTCAAAGGCGCCCTCTCGAAAGTAATAGAGAGCTGGGGTACTCTGAATGACGAAATCATGATTGAGAGGGTGGCAGAGCTACGCCTAGATTGAAACGACGATTTAGGAGGGCGAGCCGTACAATGTGTGTCTGTAGATATGAAAGACGACTTGGAAAGTCAGAGCACACCGAGAAACCTTCAAGCAACGCTACCATTCAGCCATTACGTATCACAACTCATAACACGGCATAAAACGATGCATACCCTGTATCGACCTAAAAATAGGTTTTGCCAAGGGGACAACCTTTTCCATGCAGGTGAAGGGATACGACTACAAAGGGGTGCTCGAGATCTCACTGGGGCTCTTGACACGAGTGGGCACTCGACGGTCGCACCCAGCTTTATCTCGAGCATAGCTTCGAGTAAACCAGATTTTACAAGCCCTTGGGTGGATTCAGCACGTACTGATCCTGCCTGTCCGATACTAGTGCTAATGAGCTGCCGCACATCGCAAAACTCTACCTACCGTTACATGTCGCGAGAAGATCAGATATTGGGGTGGGAAATAAAATCAGTTGCACAAAGAGTATTATCCCTTACTAATGGTCTAATCATCGAAAACCCCCTTCAACACCGTATTCGTGTAGCACAAGTACTTTTCTTGATCACAGAATCCCCGATATAATTCCATTTTTTTCGTCACATACTCAACTGGGAATTCGCGTCATTATCTCCTCTCTTTCTTGGTGGACCATGCTATCATCTGCACAACCACGACGATCAATGAAACTAGCACTACCTAGCTACGGCTAACAAGAAGGGTCTCTTTCCAGTCCAAGGTCTCGGAATTGTAGTCAGAGCAAGTCACCCAACCAAAGCCAACAATGGAAGGCGGCGCGGCGCGGGCTGGTGCTGGGAGGCCAAAAGAACGCTGAAGAAGACGAATATGAGGGTTGAAGGAAGCTCCAAGAATGAAGAGTACGGGACCAATGTAAGATGGCGTTATCAACGGATCAGGCCCAGGAAAAGAAATATATACGAACTACGCAACCATGACACCACCAAACAGCCCGTAGTGTGCGCTTTTCTTAAAGATGTTCCATGCAGGCATGCATTATAGCTAGAGAGAAATAGTGAACAAGCAGCGTCTCTAATTTGCGTTCTAGGAACTGAGCCATGATCATATAGAGCGTCAGGGTTTAGGACTGGGTAGGATGTGTCAGGCGTAACGCGTATATAAGCGGATGTATCATGAACGGGCCGAGATATTCGATCACATATTATAGTTTGCCAGCCGATTTAAGATCACACGGTGAGAATACATTGTGAGTGAGAGATGAATTCGCCGGCGGACACTCTGGATATGACGTGTGTTTACCTAGATTTCTAACAAAGACGTTCGTGCTAAGAGCTGTTTCCATGCTACTAGCTGAGGTGCTATGGGCGGAATTCTCAATCGCTTGGCTGCCGTCTTCTCCTAGGGAAATTCTGTAGCTGCTGTGCGGTGTAACCGCTCGCTTCGGCGACCTAATACTCTACCGGGTTGGACGGTTGAAGCGAGACCTGAGCAGGCAAGGATCTGGTCAGTTTGTCTGGTTAGAAGCGATGATTAGAATATCTACACGTAAATTATCAACTACTTACCTCGAGAATGGATGTAGAGGTGATAGCGACTACTTTCGTGAATCATATATTGTGGCTTTGTTACGGAGTTGTTGAAGACCTCGGCTGGCTGTCTACCAAGAATGACCAGCTAGGGAGGGAGAGAATGCTTCGCTGCTCATCTACGGGAGGTCTACCGAGCCTGCTTCAAGCAAACAAGATCATGCATTTATACAGTTCATAAGTTGAATCCCCTCCCATTGAACCACACGAGTCACATCAACAGAACCACGCAGTAAAAGACTTAAGACCCACCGAATCGTGATAGTAAATAAAATCAAAACGCTTATTGTGCTCTAGCGGTTTGCTTAGAGCGGGTATCAGTCCACAACTTATCCACGATCTGAAACACGGCCGTGACATCTCGCATCACAGCCTCGTCAACCCTTCCACCGAGTCTCTGCTGAATCTTATCAGGGTGCCACCTGACGCGTTCGTCCTTCAACCTAGCCAAGAATTCCGTCTCACCGACATCCAAAGGGTCGATGCCCATGAAATAGAACTCTCTAACCGTACCAGCCTCGATATCCTCGCGCCGTCCGCTTCGCACCGGCCAAGCCATGCCCTCTAACGTGCCATCCCAGACTCCCCAGGTCTTGGTATACGCATCCCAGCAGTCCTTCCACCCTCTCTTCGCCCTGCGTTCCTCGCCCCTGCGCAGGCTCTGTTCCATCTCCTTCGTTAGCCGAGCCGCCTCCTCGGCGTCGCGCTCCTTCCGATTCCGCCGCTCCTCCCGCCGTGCCCGCTCCTCCAGCAGGCCCTGGTGCGTCTTCTCCCACATCTTCTGCCGGACGTGTGCGGCGTATTCGTCTTCGCCCATGCGCTCGAGCTCGCCCTCCGGACCCGCTCGCTCTTGGCTGTAAACGTGGATCGGCTGGCCGTAGACGCCTTCCCAGTACGCGGCGCCCTCGTCGTCTGCCATGGCGTCGAAGAGGGATTCGCGGAACGCGGCCTCGGCGTCTAGGGGTGGTGGATCGTATGGATTTCGTGGCGTGGGCGACCTTGATCGGCTACGTCGCCGCTTGTGTCGGTGATGGTGATGTCGATGCCTGTGGTGGCGTCGGGAAGAGGTCGGTTCGCCGTCATGGTCACGCTCGTGGTCTACGTCTGCGCTACGTTTGCAATCACGATCACGATCGCTGTGATGTGAGGACCTGTGGGAGCGCGGCCTCTTGGATTTGAAACGGAACTTGGAAGTCTTTCTTGCAGCCCCTTCTGCCGTAATGTCTGCCGTCTGTTCTTCATCGTGATCATGGGGCTCTTGAGCCGGTGGGACTTCTGGAGATTGGTGGCTCTCCTCTATCTGGGGAGATATAGAGCGCTTCTCTGGATTGATAGAGGACAATATGTGTCGCCTTTTTGGCGACGATGGCTTGGTTGTCATCGCGGCTTCATTTTGCATATCGTTTCTTCCGAAGTAGGTAAGTTTGTCTGGGTATCAAGTCGCAATGACGTTGGAAACTGGGGTCCAATGTTGCAGCGCGCTAGAGCGATAAGATCTAGTTAGATAATCAGTGCTTAAGCATTCTACTACTTAGCGCATGTGCAAAAGCGGGTCCTTTAGTCTACTAAGGTACCTAACTAACACTACAGCATACCCAAGCATCAATCGCTACTGCAACTCGATGCGCAAAGTACATTTTACATCAAGGCCGCAATACAACTAAATTGGTTCTACGCAATGAGTAAACCTGGGCTCTCTTTTGGCCTCAATCTAGCCAAAAAGCCAAGCACTTCGAAGCCTGCTCCGCCAAAGCGGAAGCCCATGTTTGGCGGCGACGACGATTCAGACGATGACGCGAAAGGACGGAGCAACGGCCCGCAAGCCACCAAGATCACAGAATTCGATGATGAACCTCCTCCGGCGCGTTCGGCCGACTCAAAAAATAAGAAGCCCGCCTCCAAAACGAGAAGCGGTCCTCCAGGTCAACCACCAGCAAGCAAATCGAAGAAGCCCGATATTTCCATATACGGTGATCTTTCGAGCGCACTTGAGTCGCGGAGACATCGCGAAGCGGCTGAGGAGCTTGACCCCTCAATATACGACTACGACGCGGTATACGACTCCCTAAAACCAGAGAAGAAGGCCACACAGGAGGACATCGAACGGAAACCGAAATACATGAAGAACCTGATCGCATCGGCAGCCGTGCGGAAGCGCGACGCCCTGATCGCGGAAGAGAAGAAGATAGCGCGCGAGCGGGAGGAGGAAGGCGATGAATACGCCGGAACCGAGAAGTTTGTCACTGAGGCATACAAGAAGCAACAAGAAGAAAACCGGCGCATTGAAGAGGAGGAGCGTCTGCGGGAAGAGGAAGAGTCGCGGAAGAACAAGGGCGGCGGCATGACGGCCTTCTACAAAGATTTGTTAGAGAAGGGCGATCGGCGGCACGCCGAGGTCGTCAAGGCTGCCGAAGAACGCGCCAAGTCGGGACCGAAACCCGAGGATGAAACACAGGAAGAGAAGACGAAGACGGATGCCGACATAGCACGCGAGATCAACCAGAAGGGAGGGACGATCGCCATCAATGAGGATGGACAGGTAGTAGACAAGCGTGAACTGCTCAGGGGTGGTCTAAACCTGGGCGCTAAGAAGAAATCCGAACCACCCAAGGATACACGGAGAGGGCCGGATCACCGCGATGAGAGGGGGCAATCCAGTGGTTTCGTCGGCTCGGGGGGTAAGCAGGCTATGCGTGAGAGGCAGACACGCATGCTGGAGGCGCAGCTGGAGCAGTCGCTAAAGAGGTCACTGGAGCAAGAGGAAGAGGAGCGGCAGAAAGTGGAGCGCGCGGCCAAGAGTAGAAAGACTGAGACGGATATCTCGAGCGCGAAGGAGAGATATCTGGCTCGTAAGAAACAGGCGGAAGAGGAGAAGAGGAAAGGTCTCGTGGCTGCGGACTGAGATTGTGAAGATGAAGTCGTAAATGGTATATATACACACATCAGAACGAACATCATGAAGCGTATATGTCTATGGACTCAGAGAGGAGTCTTCGTTCGATGCCTGGATCCAGATACAAATTGTGTTGTACACTATATGTTGTGCCTTTCCTCCCGCGGCTAGCAAATCGACCACGCCACACACGACCTACCGCAGGTCTAGTCCGCAGCCTGTCTATCCATGATGTACAGTCCTATTTAAGCCAGTACGGACACACGAAGTCAATATTTGTGTCCTCCCTCTTGTCCCTCCGTGTCTACCCTCAACATACATTATCGACATGGTTGCGTCCTTCGTCACATCGTATTGCGCATGCGTGAGGTTTGGCTTTACTTCTTCGCAGTTGTTCGTTCTTTATATCTCCCGCTGTAGGCGGTTGAGGTAAGTCGCGCTGACCTGGTTCCATCCGGCCATGTATTTATCTATGCACTGGGCGAAGCAGGTCTGCTCGCCGCTCGATAGCGAGGAACCAGGCTTGGGGACGCAGCGCTCGAAGCAGTGCTGGTTGATTTTCTGGAACAAGATACTCGTCAGCTCCGGAGGATCGGTAGAGATGGGAACATAGAGTGGTACGACGCTGCGCGTGTAATGGAAATACGGAGATGGAGAATATCGGATTCAATTCATACGTCAATTAGTTGCTTCGCGTTCTCCATGGCATATTGTGCCCGCACCTGGCGGATGACCTCGGTCTTGATTGCCTCGGATTCCGTGTCCATGATCGTGGTATTATGCGCTGTATGATCAATACAAGAAAAGAGAAGGAAAAGGGCTGGTGATGGCGGGTGATATATCAGCTTTACGAAGACGGAGCTTTTCTGAAAAGTCGAAGCTGTCGTTGTACCTACCCGGCGCTAGTGATTAAGCGGCATCTTGGCGTGCGTAGCAGGGCCGGGGTACCTAGGTACTGTACGTATCACAGGTGGAAGGCAATTAAGTAATTCTACCACTTCATGATTGTTGCCCATCATGGTACACATAACACGCCGGCTCGGTCACCACTGTGATGTATGTATATCTTCTTAAGGTGCTGACGCCAAAATTGATATATAAAACCCAATTTCTAATTCAAATCTTGTCCAAAAGATTCAAGTACTTAGCATGCTTTTCCCTTCTCCCATCTCAACATGATATCTCCATAAGGTGTATTCGAACCCAAAATTTCACCGCTGGGCTCCGCGTATTCCGTCCGTATGTTCTCAAGCTTTATTCGTCCGGTGTGAGCTCGATCCACAGAAGGTCAGGGGCGGGAACGTTGCCTCTTCGCATTAATACCAGGCCATCCGCAACCGCCACCAGAATACTTGTAGCGCTGCAAAACATCAGTCTCGATATTCATCGGCACATACCAAAAGCTCATTCATTGACTTACGCTGCGATTGAGCATGCGACGCTTAGGGGGATGCTCTCAATGAAGCCAGAAGCAGCCGCTATCCACACGTAAGTCAAGGAGCAAACCCCCATTGCCACCACAAGCCACCGGTTTTCTTGTATTTGTCTCCAGGGATCCGGCGGCATCTCGCTTAGTCTTGTCGCGTCCTGGTTTGCCAACTTCCGGAGATGACATAGTGATGTAAGGGTGATCAGCTGACTGAAAATGCTCTAATCGAGTATCAGTTACAAGACAATCCGGAACGGTCTCGAAGACGGGGTAAACTTACATGGATTAAAGCCGCAAAAAACAGAGTAAACATCACCATGGGCTTTTTCTCCCAAACAGAAAGGTTCGATGACTTCTCGGCATTCTCGCTCTTTGTGGCGTGACTGACTATGTTTATTGAGCTAATGATAACCACAGCCAAATTGCCTGCTGAGGCTAAGGTGCACGACGTCGTCAAGAAACCCCCCGTTCCTGCCATGATAGACGAGTTTATATGAGGATATCAAGTACTGAGGAGGTGTCGATGGTGTTGCAAATAGTGTCTCGCTGCTTCAGAAAGTTGATTTGTGTATGGGGCTACGTCTCTTCTTATACGCGGTTGGAATGGGCCGGCTAAGGTTTGCGGTCAGGTCTCCCAACTTTACGACATCATTGTCTACGTACGAGGACCACGATTAAGCTACTAGGTTAGTAGTTAGGTAAGTAGGTTACCGAACGGGGGAACCTTAACGCTTCGGCGCCTGATACACGCATTCATTAGGATAACCATAATGCCCCTACGATTAGTTTCGCCAATCAAAAGTTGAGAGCTGTGGCAAAGGCAAGGTTGATGATATACGTATCAACTTTGGCTCCCTCAGCTTCAGGAATATCCTGTATAAGCTCGCTCTTGCTCAGCGCCGTATATATCTTTTTGAGTTAAGTGCATTTATATAGGTTCCCGATATCGTGCCGTCTCGCACAGCCGAATGCGTTAACTCTACCTAAAGCCGTCCCCATTAAGCTTCACTCACGAATAAATTGGTCTTATCACAATACGCAAGAAAAAGAATGGTCTGACGGAGAAATGATATACGTTGATTTGCCCACGTTCTATATACTGGTCCGTCCAAGGGCCCCGGCCAGCAGGCTCCTGTCCATTCTAAATAAAACATACTCGCAGTATACCGCAACCTAATAAAAGGCCACTGATACCTCCCTGCCCAAGATCCTTATCTGTTGCGGCTCCCATACGTTATCATGGGAAGATATGCCCATGCACCCTTGCCTTAGACGCTTAGCGCAGGCGTCGGTTCTGAGGCTTGTCCTCCTCAGCACGCTTCTTCAGGCGGAACGCGATAGCGCGCTTCTTTGCAGCAGGAGACTGGGTAAACGCCGCAGAGCCGCCGAAAGGGCCTGCAATGGCGCTGTTGCGAACACGAACAACGCAGACGTTGTCCACGCCGCCGACGGAGGCGTCGCAGGTCATACCAGCTGGCATCTGAACGGTGACGGGGAAGTCGGTGTTAGTCGCAGCCGAGAGGCCACCGATGGGCAGGCCGGGGACATCCTGTGTCACTTCGGCGGTCTTGAATGCGTCGGCGTCAGTGCCGCCAGAGGTCCCGTCCACGTCTGCCTTGAGAGGGCCAGCGCCGTCCTGGTTGATCTGGCGGAAGGTCATGGTGATCGATCCGTCGTCGCTGCAGGTGGGTAGACCCGAGCTCGCACCCTATTTCAGATCACTAAATCAGCAATGCCCACATATGGTAAGACTTCTTTAGAGTTTCGGGAGCCTGCGGAAGCAGCAAGACGGGAGCAGAATTGCCCGCTTATGCAATTCGTGGGGTTTAAGATGTGCCAAAAGGGGTGTGAAGGACTCCAGTTGACTAACCTGTCCCGCGGCCGCGGCTACGCTGTTCTCTACCGGCTGCTCAGACTTGGTTCCCTTGCTTTTAGTGGCAGCACCTGCGCCGCCAGCACCTGCGCCGCCCGCACCACCCGCGCCGCCCGTAAGGCCGCCTAGAAGGTCGCCGAACACGCCGCGCTTGTTCTGGTTTGCGCCCTTGAGCCCGGATAGATCGTCTTCGACGCCGCTGGATGAGGCGGCGCCTTTGTTGGTGGGAGCACCGGCTCCGTTCATGAAACTAGCAATCATGACGGACGCATCGACGGGGCCGTTGCCTTCTGTTCGCCCCAGCGCACTGGCCTTGCTTGTACCTATTTCGCGGTCGCGAATGATACTGGTGTCTGCTTGAGAGCCACAGCCGTTGCTGGTGCAATCACGCGGGGTGCCGTCAGCAACTGAGAACGCGTTAGCATATACGAATTCGTCGGTGTTGGATAGATAAGAGATTTCTTACCACTCAGACCAGGCATGGTGACTCCGTTCGCGCCTTGGACTGACGTGACGAGGCCATGACCAGATACCATGGCAAGAAGGCCAGAGGAGGCGATGATGTATGAGTAACGCATTTTGGTGAGTTTGAGGGAGTTTTGGAGTCGACAATAACAACGAATTATATAGTTAATTAAGTGTAAAGATAGCCGCCCGGGCAGTCAGCTTCAGTAGCAGAAAAGACTCGAAGTGAAGGTGAAAAGAATCGGAGACCGCTTCGCAAAACCTGGCGAAGCTATAAGATGGGCGATGAGATGAGGATGAGGATGAAGATGAGGAAAAAATCCTCCATAGTCTATCAACAGAGCCAAGTCTTATATAATCGATTTAGACATCTTGAGTGAAGCTATACTCCTCCGTTCTATCATGCCTTAAGGCATCACTAGAGTTTTTGTGGCTATGTTCAGTGTTTGCCGCCAACTACCAACTTCATCTCATGTTTATGAGACACGGAGATGTGAGAATCGGTGAGCGAATCGCATTCGAAGAATGCCAGTTCGGATGGGGCATCCCCAGACTTCGGCGAATTGACAAAGATCGCCAAGATCTACCCTGGGAGTCTTCCGTGAAGCCCGGGCGTCGGACACATCACGAAACGGCTGGTTTCAGGAGTAAACTAACACTAGCTGAATGCTCTGCTGTATCTGCGACTACTCCCGCGCGACTATGCGGAGAATATGTAACCAATCGCAATACTTGGTAGTATCGTGAGACCTGAAGAATAGGTACGGCAAATGACGTGGTATTGTAGAGCTGCGATGGCACCGTAGCAATGTTTCCGACCCCTTCTCTGCCTTTGCGTTCTCCACAGTCGAATCGGGAAATACTTACTTTGTCTCGCCATGCCTGCGAGTGCCGATGCGATCGATCGATTAGAGTTTGTTTATGAGTCTCGTGAGTACAATGCAAAATGAAATGATCTTTCAGTTCCCGGGTGTCCTGGAGCTACGGAGCAGGCCTTTGCCACTGAACACCGACTGAACACCGACTGATCGATCGTAAAAACCTCTTTAGCGTACTTGTGTTGCTTTACGCCTGTGGACGAGCGATTCGCCATCGTGATCCCCATCAGCCTTCGCCCTTCCGCAGTCACACTGCATCCAGTCCGCGAAGTTTCGAATACTTCGAGAAGCACTGACACGATGGCTACATATTTCCAGAAGGAGGAACCTTTGCGAGAATTGCTTCTGGTCGATGATGCAACTATACTATCCCTTGTGGCTGAGTAATGAGCGGACTAATCAGGTTGCGTTCATATTTGCCGTCGCGTTTCACCATCCAGTTAGGCGTGCCTCAAAAAAGTCCGATGTTTAAATTGCTTATCACAGCCCTCAGGTGATCGAAACCTTTGAATATAGTTGAATCAATCAATGTTTGTGATAATCACGTGTCACTACATACAGTCGTGTCATACGCTATGGGTTCCAGGAGACGTCCATATCAACTGACTTGCTGAACAGCTTCCATCGATCGTGTTTTGTGTTAATTGCCACGAGCCTGAGCTTGAACCGCTCTGACTACAAGATCTAGATCCTGCTTGAATTCTTCGTGCGCTGGCGTTCCCTCAAGTGGTATGGGTCCCACCCCATCGAGGACATCGTCGAAGTTATTTTCCATCTGCCTTTCTATCCAGTCATTAGCATCATCATCTTTCTCGCCTTAATCAGTCATTAGATAGTAGAAGAATGCCGAGACCAACCAGCTTGCATCCGTGCCGCCACTTCTTCCAAGGCCCCTCGCCGCGTCTTCACCCTCTTCTTCTCCATCTCCTGCATATGTCTCTCGCGTCTCTTCTCATATCGCATTCTCTCGTCGTTCTCTCTTTCTTCTGCCCACATCTGGTGGAAGGCGAGTTGGCAGGCGTTGAGTTTTACCAACTGCGCGTGCACCCTGACCAACAGGTGGAGTATAAATAGACCCAGCACGATCCCGATCGCCCACGACGTCCACCAGAAGATCTCCCTGTTATTGTGTTCGATCACGGCGAGCTTCTCACCGTTACGCGCAGTTAGTCAGTGTATGCATGTGTTTTGTATTCAAGCAGTCCCGGTGGCTTGTGTCGGGCGAGCGATCTTACAGTGGACCCGATCTGCACGGCCGTGTCTACAAAGGTGTGCACCATCGACGATATCCTGTCCTCCGGTGAGGCGGCCTCCATCTTAAGCCCCATTTTCGAACTAATGCTCTTTTGTGCTCGGCAAGCGCGTCGGCTTCTTAGTGTCCTGCCGAGGCCGTATTCTATACTTCAGAAAGAAGGTTATCAGCATGAGTTGCTTGTAAGTTTTATAGATAGATCCTACTACTATTAGAGCATACCGAGTAGTGCAGCCAGGCGGGTTTGAAATCTTAAAAGTTTGAGTGATGCTGGAATAGGGTGGTCTAGTTGGCTCCTTGTTTCTTGGATTCCGCAGTTAGTCGCTAGAACAAAATAGTATCGACAAAAGAAGACAAAGGCGCCGTGTAGACAGCGTCCCGAATCCGTTTTCATCTCTTCCATGTTTATTTTAAGAAATGTAAAGAAAATACTATCCTCACTCATGCCACAAATTAATTGAAGTCCGTACACTACCATATCGATACATGGCAGATGTTCATCACACATAGGGGGACGGAGCCAGTACAGCAAAGCTCAAGCTCAATCAATTGGTCTGGCTGGGTATCACTGCTTAATTAAACAAGACCAAAAGACAACCCGGCCGAAAGAGGATGGCCCAACTTTCCATCCTTAAGAGCCCCATCTTCGCACGAATTCCTCAAACTTGACGCAACGGACACAGGCCATACAGGCTGCGTTTGTGTTGTCTCCTCTCAAGCATTGTTCGCCCACCTTAGCAGCTAGTCGATCAACGGTCTGTCGGTATGAATGGTTCACGTAGTCAGGGGCCGACGCTGGTCCCTCGAGTTTTAGAATGTTAAACATCTCTTGAACCTGTTCTGCTTGGCCCTGGAGCATCGCTATCGAACCCTCCAACTGCGCGTCCTTATACACACTTCCCGGTTGGACAGGGCTGGCAGCGCTATCGGCAAGGAGCGACTCGAGTAGCAACTCACCGCCAAGCTCTCTATCAGTCAAGCCCGACTTAGTAGCAGCCTCGAAAAGCTTGTGAAGGTCTTGAAGGAGAGCATCACCCTTGCGAGTTCGCGTCTGTACATGCTCGTCCAATAGCGATACTGTCGATTTCTGAAGCGGGTCGCTGGTGTGTATAGGGACCGCCCCGTAAATCTGCATGAAAGCCCGGAGGTTTTCTGAGGCTGTAGCGCACTTGCGCTGCGTCTGCGTGTCCTGTGCTAGAGTACGAGGCACATGTCTCGAATCCTTCTTTATCGGGTCTAAGGTCTGGCTCGACTGACGAACCCCAGCGACATTGTTCAGTGCCTGGTGATGATATACGAGAGTCTGGGTTCGCTCGGCCACGGCGTATAGTCTGTCATTCATGAATTTCAATACACCAGAGGCCTTTTCTTGATTAGTGGAGAAATTCAATACAGTGGGAAGTTTACGTACATAGGTTGTGACGACGGCATCACGAAATAGTTTTGAGCGTTCCCAATTCTCAAACGTATTCAAAACGGGGCGGAGATATTGGGCAGAGACGGACATGTGCGCCACAGGAATCACTTCTTCCCAAAGCCAGTCGATCTCTTTAACGATGTCCGCTGCCTCGTCCTGAACGCCATCTTGATGAACCGACCTCGCAGCATTGTCTCTAATACTTTCATGGAAAATTGTCGCCAATTGTGCCTGGCAGTGCCGAGTAATTGAATAAACCAGCCTGTATATATGTTAGTTACGGGCTGCGGGAAGCTATCAAAAAGGGCCTTTAACTGGTTCACGTGCTCTCGTGCACGGTCGATGATTACTTCACTTTCGTGGGAATCAACATTGACTAGACGTCTCCATCGCTCAATATGTTGAAGCACGTAGTCATGCTCGTCCCAGAGGCCTTGTGGTGGTGCCACTTGCTGCGCGAGATGATGGCTGTTGTCAGAGAATGCGTTGTAGCAGTTGAGGAACAGAATCTCGTTCCAAAATAATCCGCCATATTCCTCAAGCTTCAAAGAGCGGTTCTTATCATAAGAATTGAGCGAATCCCTTAGGATAGCGATCTATTTTTCAGATTCTGTTAGTCGCGTCTGCGGGAAGTGTGGGCGCGACACAATATAATAGTATACCTGTTGCGCATGAAGCGATTTGCGTAGCTTCACCTCGGCGATTCTTTCATGAAGTGCCGTGATGTTGTCTTCTAATTCAGAAGATTCTCTGAGAGTAGCAAGACTACGGTTGGACTGAATTTTGAATTTAGCAATCTTCTCTTCAAGGAGTTTATTGTAATCAGTCAAGGCAGTTAGGGAGTCTTCTAGAAAACTCGCCCCATCATCAGCGATGGGGTTTGGTGGTTTAGACTTTGGTTTATCACGAGAAGAGACGGCAGCACTAATTACTCCACGGTCAGCCATAAGCTAGTCAAGATACGTGCGAACTCACGGAAAGGACGACAGGGGCCCAAACGCAAGCCGAAGATGATGGACAGCTTCATAAAAGAGAGAAGGCGGCAAATGAAGAATCTCCTCGATGGCATTATCATCTAGGTCATCAACCACTCCTTTGAGTTTCAGTGAGTGCAGCTCATCGCGCAGTGTGTTTATCTCCTCGAAACTAGGAGGCTTGAGCTCCGTAATTTCCTGGCTAGACATAGTGTCGAGGAAATGATTACCGTTGCCGCAAAGGGCACGGCTGTAGATATAGAGGTACGTATTTGAATACAGTGGTGTGTCATACAATATTCTGGCGAAGACGTGCAGAAGAAGACTAACTTGTTGGAAGATGCAACGGTGAGCGACCTTGTACAAACAAACATGAAGTTACTGGTAAACATACCTACAGTACCTACGGTACGTAGGTACACTACCCAGGTATCTAGAGAAGATGCTAGCGGCAGTTAGCGTAGATTATTTATGCCGGAGTTTTCCCAGGTTAGAACACCTTAACTCCGACCTAAATCTGGCAGCTAAAACCTATCAAGGTGTTCTCCCTCAATCAGACTTTACCCAACAACTCATCCTAAATCTGCTGCGACACAGTATCACTTGTACGCTACGATAATTAGAGGCCATTTCAGATGCAACCTAAAATTGAACGTGGGGCAGTTATAGCCTATTCCTGCTTTGCGATGATGCATTCTTTGTGGCATTGGTGAGCTTATTATGTAAGCTTCGCTCTCGGCCGTCATAGAAAAACAGACTGCTTTCTCTTCCCTCCTCACTGTTAAAAGCTCAAACTTCTCTCTGTTATAGACTTCGATAACAGGTAAGAAAGATAGGTCGCTATTTATGACCCCAAAATGTTCAAGTCTATGTACATTCAAACAGATATACTTACTAGTAGTTTAACCCAAACGTTGAGAAAACCACGCATTCTTCTCCTTATGATTATTGCGTAGTTGATGACTGCAGGGAGTCGTGTATAGTTACGTGATGTTGGGTTCACACCATAGAACTGTCCTATATGCTGTGACTGCAAGCGAACTTGCATACATAGTCAAAAGACTGAACAGGGGCCCGACTAGGTGTAGCCGACATTTCAGCGGTCAAACGTTACCTTTGTTGAAATGTGCCTAATTTTCTTAGCATACAACCCCAGTACAAGATACTTGAGGGAAAATATGGTCTCCGTGTCAATTACCTTGTAACTATATCTATTAGGTATACACTGTCGAATGTTTGTTATCCGTGGTACCTTTTTACAGATCAGATATATAGGCTTTCCCCCGCAACTATGCAGCAGAGCCGCGTTTGAACGGCCCCTGAATGCCCGTTCGATGTGGCTACTTCCAATAAAGCTGCTAGCATTCACTATGCGTTTGTAGTTCAGATCCACACAACCTGTGAGGTCCCGACATCTCCACGGTATCCCATCGTGATACCAAAAGGTAACCGGTTTTCGAGGTACCAGTAACCTACCAGAGATATCAAGAATGACGATGTATAGCCCAATGGGATTTGCCAACTTTGCGGTGTACGGGAACTCCTCTGTTTGTGCCCCCCTCTTCTGCCCGCCTTTCTCCTCGATGTCCTACCCTACCTGGTCCCTGTTCGGTTAACCATCTATCATGGTTGGTATGACAGCCGTCATGACATCAGACGCTTCACAATTAACTTTGACAGTGCTGTGTTCAGCTTCGGGACACAGAGACATCCTCATCCTTGGCTTTCAAAATATTCCTGGGAACTTGTGTGATCACCGGGCAACCCTGGACTCGTGCTCAGATGTTTCGATTCTCGCCTAAAACCGGATGGTCGATCATGAGTTGCTACGGGTTGCCCAGTTGGTCGGTTGGGCTCTTCAACAAACGCTGTATGAGAGTTGTTATATACACCCAAGAGACCCGGCAACATGATGTCTCAGGACCTGATTGCTTCAAGTCGAGGGATTTCACACTATAACCAATCTCCCATCTGCATGTCTCTCCGGCCCGTTGAGCTTTCGCCCCTGTGTTACAATCTAAGTCCAGTGAGATGTCGTCAATTTTGGTTCATAAGCTGTGCAGCAGCCTCCAAACGCCAGCCTTGGTCAAGAAGTATTCGGATGCAGCAGTCGGACTTGTCCTCATCATTTGCATCCAGTTGCTTGTCTTGCCAACTCAGATTGCCCTTAATCTTCATTCTATCAACCTCCCAGCGTCGATTCTCGTCATGTTCCTGGTGCTCATAGTAATGACCATCGCAAGCTCTATCAATAAAGATACTGTGCAGTTCTACAACAGGCATCTACAGGGACCAGCCGACTTCATCGGGCGGCATATGTCTCTGGGTTTCGTGGCGTTCTTCATCTTGCTTATCCGAGACCATATCGACAGCTCTTCGGATGTTCCAAAGCTCGCTGGTACATTCGGTAAGTGTCAAACAGTGTACAAATATTCTAGGCAACACATCAACTGACCAGTAAATAGTCATTACAGCTATTATGAGCTATGTGGCCTCTTTTCTCTTTGCGTCAGGGGGATATCATCTAGAACGACGACTTCGGCGATCAAAGCAGATTGCGAGCGATTTAGAGAGCAATAATAAAACATGGCCCAGTCCATCAATTGCTTGGCCAGCTCCACCGTTTGAAAGACAACCCAAGAGAATATCTCGATTATCCACACTCAGCGAGGCGCTCTCAACTAACGAGTCAATGATGAAAATTACCCCGGTGCCTGAGGGCTCGACAACGGCCTCAATCGACTTCGTCCTTCGAACAGCTCCAATATGGATCTGGCTCTTCTTCCTCACAACCGTTGGCCTCCCAGTCTATTTGGCTACCGACTACATGATGCCTTTCGAAGTGTTTTCGTTCATCCTCTTCTGGATTTTGTCTATCCAATTTCAGAAATGGTTGCGGTCATCCTACGCTCTTCTCCAGTTCCGCCGCCTAAGATCTTTATGTCTTATTTTCGCCAACCCCCTCCTATTAACCTGGGGTCTGGGTACTGCTTACATGTGGTTGAAGACACTGTATACGGGAAGGGACATTGACACCATTATCGGGATGTTTCGTCGTCACAACTCCTTGTCTGAGAGCATAATATACATCATGCAGGACTACGACATTTCCGCCCATATCGGCGCTGGAGACTTAGCGAGTCTCCTCTTGGATGCTGGTGTGACGTGTATGGGGTTCAAGATGTACGAGTACCGCTCGGAGCTCTGGGCCAGCTTGGGATCGGTATCCTTCACGTGCACGGCTCTTGCGGCCATTAATGTGTTCTTGAACGTGCTCGTGGGCCGTGGCTTGGGTTTACAAGCAGAGGACGCCATAGCTTTCGCCGGCCGGTCCGCCACTTTGGCACTGGGCGTCCCAGCAATTGAGGGTCTGGGCGGCAGTACAACGCTCACGAGCACCGTCGCCATCTTCAATGGCATCTTGTTCCAAATGACAGGAGACTGGCTCTTCTCCCTGATGCGTATCAACGACCGAGTCTCACGGGACAGCTCAACACAGCCACTGAAAGTGCCCATCTCGGCAAGCAACCACTCCTTATTTGACAAGAGGGCCGCTACTACTGGTACCACGGAAAAGAAGAGTATCAAGAGCGATGATGGCAGAGCCAACGAAGAGAGTGCCGTCGTAGCAGCAGGTGTAACTGCGGGGATCAATGCAGCGGCCATGGGAACCGCGTACCTGATTGAGCGCGATTCGAGAGCGGCGGCATACTCGGCCTTGTCGATGATCGTGTTTGGGGCAGCGACCGTGGCACTCACCGCACTGCCGGGCGCGGCGGAGGCTGTGACGTTTCTGGCATCGAGGTAAATACCCAAGGGGCAAATCAAATCAGCGACGCGAGATCAAAACCCTAATTAGAGTATGGATAAACGACACTCATGAGTACATGACAGATATTGGGAACGATAACACGACATTAGAGATGGAACGTGTACATAACGATCTGTGGGACACCTATCGACTGCATGGCCCGATTATAAGATCTGTGCCTGTAGCTCCGTAAGTGGGAGGGGGATGAAACCTTGTATATAGCAGAGATATGTCCTTTTT
Organism: Xylaria castorea; assembly: GCA_022495115.1. Classification (NCBI taxonomy): domain Eukaryota; kingdom Fungi; phylum Ascomycota; class Sordariomycetes; order Xylariales; family Xylariaceae; genus Xylaria; species Xylaria castorea. Next base: position 574,447 of record MU382629.1, on the reverse strand, counting down.
CGGATACATAGAGTTAGTAATTGTTCAAAACAACATTTCCATTGACGTTCATATTCTTTCGATGGACTGGAGAGGGTGAAACTGCTCGGAAGATTCCAAGGTTCTAGGTCTCAGTCATCTTTCAATCTAATGAAAGATCGAGACAACTGTGTACTGGTCCCCTAATCTGGACCCTGGTATCACGACCCCTCGGTGTTAGGTAACCGAGTAGGAATATTGACACGACCGGAACGAATTGCAGCCATAGATGTGTTGGGGTGTAGCAGGGCCGATGGACCGGGCGAATGCTGGAACGTGTACGCGTCACGTTAGGGATGAATCTGCGATAAAGATGATCACATACACGGAGTTGTGGTAAGACACGTCTTTATTTTATGGGATATAAACTCTACATTTAGCAGACGGAAATCTACCAGCATACAACCTATAACAAGCAGGCTTACTAGACGTCCTTTGCACTATGCTGATAGTAGTATCTACTACTGCTCTTTTTTGTGGCCTGCACGCCCCTCATTTTGGTGAACCAATATCGACGTTGACCTCACTCAAGTCGTTCGATCAAATGTAGTCCGCTGGCCGTCTCCACTACGCCGCTCATCTGCCCTGGCTGAAGCGCAAAAGCAGCCTCCTCGAACTCCTGTTGCATGTCTCCCTTGCCGAAATAGCCCAGATCTCCCCTTTTGCGCGCAGAGCTACAGTCGCTCTCAGACATACTCAATTCTCTTAGTGATGTAGCACCGGACTTGATCTTCTGCTCGTAGCCCTCGATAATTCCCGTTGCCTCTTCTTTACTCCGAGTGATCTGGGCCTCACGCCAGCTCGCCGGTCGTCGGCTGTCTCGATGCTTGACGAGTAAATGGGCGACACGAATCTTGCCCTCGGGACGTCCTGTGTTGGGGCCTTGGGAGGCTGAATGGTGGGTGGCCATATACTTTTTCAGCTTCTCCGTGTCGGTCCCTTGCGGGGGCTCCCATCGTGATACTTTCTCTACGGTGTCGTAGTAGTACGGGAGGTTTTTGGAGTTGCTGTGGCGCACCTCCCAACCCTGGGGCAGACCGCTCTCATCCTAAGCTGATTGTAAGCGCATAGTCCGCCAACCACAAGTCGAGGGGATGAGATGGCATAGTAGTGGGAGGCCAAGGATGTGACATGGCACCTTCATCAACGATATTGGTGGGAGACGACTAACCATCTTGATCTACTACGAGAGCAATATACAATACGAGACTGCAAGTGAATGATACGAGAAGGCGGTTCAAAACAGGCTGCTGAGTGAAGATGCCGAGGACCACTACTAAGGGTCGCCAAGTTGTTGTCCTGTACTGTTGTTCACTAGGTAATTTAGATAGTGGGGTTATTGCTATCTGATACAGTGGCCAACTGCCTTCATACCAGAAACAATTTGTTCATTGGTATGTATGGGAAGAGAGACGGAGATGCAAACGACAGATTTGAAAGCAGAGTTAACCATGAGTAGAAGAATAAATAAATGAAGAAATGCGAGCTACGTAGCTAGCTGCACGTACTTAAGGGATCACGGGGTAGCGATGCGCTATCACTACCTCCCTAGGTAGGTATTTGTGGAGGTTCTAGAGCACGTGCCACATCACTCAGGCAACGCCAAGGTTCTTTGACCCCACTATGTTCTAGAAGTGGACCCTTTCCACCCGAAGGTCCTAGCCTTATTCGGTCGATATCGAACCCAGATTCTACACTGCCCTCCACACTCTCTTCAACATCACAAACACCATCGCCCTTGTTACCATATTAGAATTCCACCGCGCGGTTCCTCTTCATCTGCCAAACAAAAGCAAGCAGGTAGGCATCAAGGACAAACTCCGCCTTTCAAATCGCATGAGATAAACGTTTCGCGCATCATCGTAAAACGCGTGACTCACTACACTACCACCATCTCCTGCCAGTCATGGCAACCCCACAATCAACCGCATCTGGCGATGCCCCCAAGAACAACAATCTTGAACAGATCACTTTCCGCTTCTGCTCCGAGTGTTCCAATATGCTGTATCCCAAAGAAGACGAGGACTCGCACAAGCTCATGTTCACCTGTCGAACGTGCCAGTACACTGAAGAGGCCACCTCGAGCTGCGTATTCCGGCACGTTCTGAATAGCGCCGCCGGCGAGACAGCTGGTGTCACCCAGGATGTCGGATCAGACCCCACGGTTTGTGGCCCTGTTTTCTCTGACCTCTCTGATGCCTCTGATGTTGCTGCTACTGCTGCTGCTACTGCTGCTGCTGCCGCTGCCGCTGATGATGACTCCCCGGCCCTGTGTCTCAGGTGTGGCATCACTCTTCTCCATTGTGATCGGTGCCAGGACCCTGCATCGGTTACGGATTACAACGAATACGTGCTGCAGGACTCAGATTTTGCTATCGACCGATGTTACCACTGCGTGTGGTTTGCAAATGCCTGGGGTACCTTTGACGAGGAAACAAAGGCTAGATGCGTGGACCGCTTCATGTCCTTCAGTGATCTGAACGTGCCTCGTTCGTCCGAACAGAACATGGGCGACTATCTCACATTCGGAATGGCGGTCGACTCTGAAGCAGATCCTCCGGAAGCCCTTGGCGTGGACCCAGTCAATGACACCTACGATTTCTAGGCCACTATCGTCTTGTGCAGCATGTCTCTCCAATGGATCACGTTGGTGTTACGTCTGTGCCCTGGGAATCTTAACGTATTAGTGGCCTGGTCAAGGCTGTCATACAACGCTTCGAAAACTCATCCACATGTGTTCAATCGGCGAGCGAAGATGGTTGACGGGGATCAGGGATTTGATCGGCAACATGTTGGCACATCAGCACTGCGCAGCACATAGCTTGAACGTTCTTGTGGTGAATTCTGGTGCTGACGTTTCGTCCCCGCCTATAGCTTCCACGTTCGAACAAGACATGTCCGGCATGCCAGCATGATGAGGCCGTTTTTTTCCAATCCCAGCAACGAAGCGCCGAGACTGGAATGGTCAGTAACCCCACTGCCGATATTCCAAGAAGAGGACATGTCACTAACCCCCTTCAAAGAAACTCTTTTACGTGTGCTGCGAATGCGGACACATCTTCCAATAATTGGGTTGCCAGAATATTGTTTAGCGGCGCGCATACTAAAATGCATGGACTTTGATACCACTATTAATTTCGCTTAGTTTGTTGCATGAGAATGGAGTTCAGGTCAATTTTCGCGAGATGTATCATTGCACGTCATTGCTGTGACGTGACATTCATTTCCACAGAGGGCATAAGTATCGTTGATCCATATATGCTTTTTCTAAGTCTACCACATAAGCCTATCACATGTACGACAAAATGAAGCCATGTGTGTAGCCTAATTGTCATAGGAACTCTTCGGATTTGTATATTCGGTTGAGGTTGGGGGGTCGCAAAAGGCTACGATCGACAACCCGACACCTCATCAACGCTTAGTAAATGCGCTTCGATATAGTACAATGATGAAATATTTCTACATTCACCCACTGGTGGAACAGTCCATGCCGCTACCAACAATCCAGCTATGAGTACCCAGCCTGAAGAGCTTTGTTCTCTCTAGCTCAATGACTGTGTTATCTTCGTCTGTGCCAACAATTGCAGCACTCTTATGCCCGCTGTACTCAGCCCTCTAAGCTCATAGGAATGGCGAATGTTTCCACTTATAATAAATCCAAAATAATGCAAAGCATCTAGGCATGGGTGGGCGCCATACTGAGGATCTTGCTCCATTTCCGCCTCCGTAGCTCGGCGCCGACAACGCCGTTGACGCGCGAGCCGATGGGATCTCCGGACTTATTGATGAGGACACAGGCGTTGTCGTCGAATCGCACGACGCTGCCATCCGGCCGTTGCACCTTCTTCTTAGTCCGCACTACGATGGCGTGTCGGATGTCCCCTCGCTTCACCTTGTTTGCGGCTGATGCGGCGCCCATTCCCGCGTCAGAGGCACCACGCTGCTTTTGTACAATGGCTACGAACCGGTCGCCTGTATGTAGAAGATTTTGTTAGCAATTCGAGGACGAGGGAAGCTCAGAATGGGGTGTCGCGAAGGGTTGGATCGGGAGATGCGGCTAACGGGTAGATTGGCACACGAGAAGGGATCGACGGGATGGGCATCTCGGCCCCAAGGAAACGGATGGTAGCTTCGTATCGTACCTATCGTTGCATGTCTCTTCTGGCCGACAATGATGGCGCATTCGACAACGGCCGCGCCCGAGTTGTCGATGCAGTTCAACATGGTCTAACATCGTAGTCAGTTAGGGCTGGTGTCGAAAGAGCCAGTTCAGATGGCTGATGAATCGTCTCACCTTTAATTGAATCATCTTGACCCGTTCTCCCCCTAACACAGGGTCTCAATCTGTTGAGTTTCGGTACGGCGGTGATTGTTGGAGTGGCATACACCGTGAGGCTCTATCTACAGTGCTCGAAAATTTGGGCGGGTCCGAATCTGATTGGGTGGCATTTGTTGCCTTAAAATAGCAAGAGAGCACCGCCACACCCCTTTCCGTCCGCAGTTCAAGGACCCTATTCCCCATTTAGTCTGCTCATCCTATACTCACATAGTATATTGGTGTGGCATATTGGCATTGCTCAATTGGCCAATAAAATATTCAAGTCTTGATGTACATCTTATTTCAATCAACTTGGGAACCATATGAGGCCATGTTCAACCAGCCTGCATGTTGTAGTCTGGTAAAGGTGGGCTATGTAGTTCAAGCCACCCCTGGATATCACTGTGGCTGAAAGAAATTGGGTGCACTGATACGCTAAGGTACCTAAATGCGTACCTACACTATCGCATCCTGCAGCGATGCCCTCGCTCTGTGGTCAGGTGGTGTCAGGTCGTCATCGCAATCCCAAACCCCTGTCGAGTGCCCCTGTTCTTTACCCCAAATTGGACTAATGGAAACCTGGTTGACCTGCCACCCTTTTTACCCGCTTTTTTTCTGCATTGCTTTGGCTGGCGCAACTCAACAAGCCCGCTAACCTGGCATCCCGCCATCTCTTGATCTGGTTCTTCTATGCTTTGCTCACGAACTCTCTCTTTCTCTCTTTTCCTGTTTTCTCTCTTGCTTATTAGCCAGCGAATGTTAGTACATAGACTTCAGATCTTATACGCTGTTAACCACGATCCTTATCATCATCTCTTCGAAAAGGTTGTTATCACAGCTGTGTCCCGCTGTTCAGCTGTAATCTCGCCTGCATTACTCGGACACATCCACTTAATCTCTGGCATGACGTGCTCGTGAGAGCTGCTGAACATTTGTCAACCCGACCTGTTGTCATACCTACAATCAGCAACCTCAAGTAAACATAACGGGCCGATCGCATAGTCGGGGCCCTGCGTTTCCCGCATATATCTTGGGGCAGATAGAAAATCGCATCGCATCGCATTACCACTACGGTCTTGCTAGCAACAGCATTCAGCAGTATTTTAGGGTTTGAGGAGCCCTACTATCAACATATCTCCTCGACCGCTCCTTAATTCCCGGTTGACGAGGTTTTGGACTCCTGCTGTATCGCATAGATCTGCGTTCCGGTCCCTCTTCGGCTATTCTGGATCAAGTCTGTCCCCAATATCCTTGTCGGACAGCAATTGATACTGCTGGTTGCGACAATGCCGACACCTACATCTACTGCGAAGAGGCAGCCAATTACATTGGCACAACTATCATCTTACGACGACATTCTCACTGATGTGCTTGTTGACCATGTGAGTTTGACGGGCACATACGGCTCTTCGGCTCATAAACAGGCCAAACGAGCGACGACTAACCTCGGCGTGCTTTAGGCCTACTACTGGACAACAATCCCCAAGAATCGTCCTTCTTATCATCCCTCTAGAGGTATCACGGAAGAGGAGGTCACCAAGATTGTCCAATCCCATCTAATTCTTGATCCCGACATCGAGGTTGCCGAATCCAAACTTATTGCGACAAATGGCCTACGACGATTCTATAATGGGTTGAAGACATCCAAGGAGCAGGATGATTTTCGCGCTCATCTCCGTCGATACATGCGCGTTTATTTACCCGACTGTCCATTTGAAGTGTCCTCAACCAATCGGTATACTATCTACAGCCATGAGGCTGCGATAACCGCTCGGAAGTATATAAAAAAAGGGCAGTCCATCAAATACCTCTCAGGGATTCAAGTTATGATCACTGCGAAGGAGGACAAGGAGCTCGCAAAGAGGAAGAAGGACTTCAGCATTGTGATCAGCTCAAGGAACAAATGCGCTGCCCTCTTCATGGGCCCTGCTCGGTTCGCGAATCACGATTGCAACGCCAATGCCCGCCTAATGATAACCGGTCAGGCTGGCATTGAGATTGTCGCGACGCAAAATATTGATGTCGGCGACGAGATCACTGTTTCATATGCAGAAAACTACTTTGGGGAGGACAATTGTGAGTGTCTGTGCAAGACGTGTGAAGAGAATGTTGTAAATGGATGGGCGCAAGGCGGGGGAGGCATTGCGCTTAAGAAGAGCATTGAGGATTCTAATCTCGAAGGATACTCTCTACGTCGCCGAAGAAGAGACGATAGTTGTGCGTCTGGCTCTCGCACCCCCTCAGTTACCCCGGACATCCGGCCCCGGGTTCGAAAAACGAAACCAAAAACTCAAAATGGCAATTCAGAGGGAGAATCGCTATGTGATTCTCCTGCTCCTCAAGATATTCTTTGGGAAAAACGTAAAAGAGAATACGAATCTCTCCAGTCACCCCCCGTCACCCCAGCGAAGCGACTGAAGACACTTCAGTATAATGTGGAGCCTGTTCCTATCTCAGGTGTATTAGAAAGACGAGGCAGCGATGACACCAGTTCTAGTGAACACTCCGCATCCGATTCGGCGAGTACGGATACAATGGTGATGACTGATGTAACAACCCCTGAAGACGAAATACAGGAAGCAGCCTTGCAATCCCCGGAAATAACGCCTGTTCGACCTCGAATCACAGCATTGAAAGCGGAAGATTCGGACTTATCCTCGGTCACCGACTTCTCGCGCACACCATCTGTACCTCCAGTTTTAAACAAGGGGTCACTAGCGCAATTCGATGAGATATCAATTACGAGTGTGATCAGTTCGGACAATGCAGCACCTACATTGGTTATGAGTCAAGCCGATGGAGCCTCTTTAGTTGGCTTGGTCACCTTGCCAGCTCCGGCTGCTGCTCTGTCTGAGGAAACACCCCCTATTTCAGTAACTTCGCCCGGAGGCATCTGCGAAATACCAGATCAGAAGCTCCCTCGTGGTCGACCTCGTGGAAGAGGTAGATCGAAAAGGGGCGAAGAATGCGAGGTGGCTGAATCTACGGATGAGTCCACCCAGGTTGCCAAGAAGCGTGTGCCCGGCGACTACACACTCACACCAGTTCTCCTTTCCGAGCCCAATACAGCTTGGATTCACTGTACTAATTGCGCTGATGCGTTCGTGCAGCAGAACGCCTACTACACACGAAGCTCTTGTTTTCGATGCGAACGACACTCTAAGCTTTACGGCTATACTTGGCCTAAAACCGAAAAAGAGGGCCCAAATGACAAGGAAGAACGTATCCTCGATCATCGAACAATTCATAGATTCTTGGACATAGAAGAAGAAGCCAAAGTCCGAGGCCGAAAACTACCGGTTGCTATTACAAGCCCTAGCTCGGTCGCCCGTTCGAATGATGCAAGCGTTGGTAAACGAGGTCCAGGCAGACCTAGGAAATATCCCACTGCACAGCCAGATCAAAACGATGCCCGTGTATCCGAGGATGAGAGTTCTGTTAGTGTGCGGCGTACAGGCCGAAGAAGAACACTGAGCATGAAAACCGTCAAGTGCTAGGCCTGATTTCGTCCAAATTCACACTCATCTTCCCTTGTAGAACGCTTCTTTCATTTGCCTAGTTATGGCAACCGTCTTGTTTATATGGAGTTTAATACGGCATTTCTATTTTGTATTGTACTAAAGCTAACTTTAGGCGCATTCGGGACGGCGTTGCATAGCCCTTGGAGTTTTGCATCTAGAAATTAAATAGAACCTTGTATAGTAAGACGTTCTGCATGTAAACTCAGTGGAAGCGTCGTTATATGACACCAGGAACTTGCCGTAAATGACATGATTACCTCTTGAATAGATACCTGGTTATGGTCCGACCAACATATGTCTTGTTAGCTCATTTTCCAGGAGCAACATGTCTGATATCTGCAGTACCCTTTTTGGGGGAGGTGAGGGGGAACGAAGTCATATCTGCGAGATGTTCCATGATTCGTGCGCTTTACTCTAGGCTGCTCACGTGGTTACGACCAGTAGTAATGGAGGCCATGTCAATCAAGTGAAGTAAAAAAGCTCATTATTACAGTCTAATCCTCTTTAGGCTCCTTAGAATGCGTATGAGCTGAGAAACTCATATCCTCGAATAGCAGCTTTCCACCCCTCCGAGTCGGGATCGCTGCTGAGGTCACAAATGTGCGGGGCGCCTTCAACCAGCGCCAACTGCGCCGTGATATTATTATGGACCATAGCATCATATGTATCCCTGCTCTGTTGCCACGGGATCAAGTCATCGGCTGTCCCGTGAACCAGGAAGGTCGGCGTCCGATAACTACCGCGGCGGATTTGGGCGAGAGGGCTAACAGCCGTGATCTTATCAAGTCCAGGCTGCGGGAGGTTGTTCCAATCCTTACTTTCAGAGTTCTTATCGACTTTCCTCCTGCTGGGCAATCCGCCTATAATGACCGGAAGTGTTTGCGCCTTCCAATTGATGTGAAGAACGATGCGGCACCTAGGATCCGTTAAGATGCGCGGGTCCGAAAGGGGTTCCCAAGCACCCACTACACCGTAGTTGGTGATGGGCTCGTCCTGGATAGCTTCAAGCACGTCGTACTCCTGACCTTTGTTCTCTGCGCCGATAGGCTGGATCGGGTGTCGCCACCACTCATCCTCGTAGTTGGTGGGACAGTAGAATGCAAGGATGGCTTCCGGCGGCCGTAGACCTCTTTGGGGTGCCGTCCACGCCAACGACATGGCGAGTTGCCCTCCTGACGACCATCCCACTACCACGACCCTCTCGCCGTCGATTTGCAACCCCGGTCGACCAGAGTCGATGTGTGGTAATGTGTGACGGACCCAGTGGAGGGCATCGCACACATCTACCATTGGCCCCTCAGATAGGCTTACTTCGGGGCAGAGTCGGTGATCTAAGCTAACTGGCAGGAAACCCTTCTCGAGTAGGTGTCGTGTTTGAGCAGGTCGGATATCTCTCCTAGAGAAGATGATGTGGCTACCCCCATGAATCATCAAGGCTACACAACAGTTAGCGAGGCTCCATCATAGAATTCTTGATCTGTTATATACCAATCGGCAACTTCTTGTTTGAATCTGGGACCTCTTCTGGGTAGTAGATGTCGGCGTGTATCTCCTTGTCTCCGATCTTCTTATACACGACGGTTTCCAAGACAGCTTTCACGGGTTTCTTAAATAGCACCATGCTATCGATCCGAGCTGAGCTTTTCCCCGGAAACGCGCCAATAACACGCACCGTCTTGGACTCAGGCGTGGCGCCATCCGACCACAAGACCTCACCAAACCCGGCTTTCTTCATAACCCGCTCCCAGTGCTTCTCATCGACCAAGGCATGCGAGCGACCGTCCTCGAACAGCCACCAGCCTTCAAAGAGGCCAACGACGATGTCAAGCCAGAACATGTTCTTCGTAATCTCGATCAAGGTTAACGCGCCGTCTTCTCGAAGCATCTTACGCAGGTGAGAAAGGGACGCTTCGAGATTCCTCGTCGCGTGGATACAATTGGTCGCGATGATGCAATGGAACGCCCCCTCATACTCGGGGCTGACCGACTTTTCGATATCCAGGACCTCAAACGACATGCCGTCGACGCCCTTGAACTGCTTCCTCGCCGCCGCGACGAGCGAGGATGAGATATCCGTGAAGATGTACTCGAAAGGAATGCCGTGGTTTCTCAGGTGATTCGTGATGTACCGCGTCGTGCCTCCGGTCCCGGCGCCGACCTCGAGAATGCGGAACTTCCCACCGCCCGTGGCGTTGGTGAACGCCTTGAGCAACATGTCGCCGAGGAGAAGCGTTGGGGTCCGCAGGAGTGGCCAGAACTCGTACATGGCTTCCAGCGTCCTCTTGGTCTCTCTGTTGCCGAATATCACCTGCAAGCCGTCTTGCTCGCCGGTCAAGCACGCTGCTAGTCGACATCCGACCGCTCTAATTAGCTTGTTGACGTCGTCGTGCTGGGAGTACGCGCCGACGAGATCCTGGTATATGGACTCGGCAGGGGTTTCGTCGACGGGGGAGCCGCTTCGCACAAAGCCTTGGCTGGTCTGCGTGATCAGTTTTCCGTCCTCGAGAATGTGGTATAGTTGAGACACGAGTTGCGTGTGCTTCTTTAGTGTTTTAACTTGAGGAACGGGATCACCGGGCTGAATGCTCTTCAGGTCGCAACCAAGTCCGGCGAACGCCTCTACCACGTAGCCGAGGACAAGCCGGGCCTGGTGCTTGTAGACTTCAGACCAGAAACCGACGGCTTTAGTGCCCGCAGCAAGTTGGTCGTACCCAAGTCGCGTCTCCTCGAAAGCACCAATGGCTGACACCATGGTAGGTCGGTTGGCCTTCTTCGGAGGCTCTGTTGTAGCGGCCTTAACTTCTTGCGGACGACTTACGTCCGCGATGCTATGGTCTGTGCTTGGGGATGGCGGTGTATCTATGTCGTCGCCTTCACTACCAGTGCCCAAGTTTTCATCGACATGGGCTACGAGAGCTTGGATATTGGGGAAGAAGAGGAAGCTAGTCAGATCAATATTGATACCCAAAATTGTCCGAATATCGTTGAGAACCTCGGTCGCCATGAGCGAGTCGATTCCTAGCTCGTCCAGTGTGGAGTCGAGATTAAGCTCCTCGAGCGGAACGTCCGTGACGTTGGATAATATCTGGAGAAGGTCATGTCGCATGCTCGAAGATTTCCGCGCCGAGGTGGATGGAACATCCGGCACGAGCGGTCCACTGCTTCCGACAGACTCAACCCCAGCCGCTGGCTGGCGAATCTTTGCGCTTGTCGCTCCAGGTTCGTTCACATTCTTCAGTATCTTGCCAAGCAATGCTCGCGGCATCTTAGAGAAGCGAAAACCAAACGCCGCCATGACCATCTTCTTACTCCCGGCCTCGAACACATAGGCGTCCGCCGTTGCGTCAGCGTCACTACCCTCGCTCGTGTTGGAGTAGACGAGCCACTCGCCAGCATCAGGATTGAAGTCTCCGCCGATCTCGATATGCTCGATGTTCATACAGACGAGGACATCCTCAAGACTCGGGTTGTTAAAGTAGTTCACGAGAAACCCGGCGAACTGCATAAAGCTATCGGTCATGGGGGTATCGCAAAGACGCTGGTCTGCCGGAGCCGCTGCATCCGGAGTGATAACCACCTTGCCAGCGGCTTCGTTTTGCACGCAGGCTATCTTCTTGATACCCCTGAAAGCTTCCCCGTAGTGCACGACAGTGCTGAACGCGCGATAGATGTGGTTCCCTTCCATCCTCTCGGCGTCTGGATGATTATACAGTTCATCATATCGTCGATGACCCGTCAAGGATTCGAACCTTCTAAACTCTCGAGCAGCCTGCGCGTCGCTACGCTTCTTGAGATAGACCCTGCCCGTCGATTGTTCGTAGGGTTCAGTAGTTTGCCGCACCCCACCTTTGGTGGTGATGGAAAATGACCATGAAGGCCGCACGCTCTCTATACGTTTTAATGCAAGCGTGATCTCCGTGGATTTATCGTGGCCAATCGGAGATTTCATGAGCAGATCTTCTACGGCAGGCACATGCTCTTTCGCCTCCGTGTCCTTCTGGAGGAAGAGGGCTGCGCGAGCCGCGAGCTCAAAATACAAGGAGGCCGGGGCGAGTGTCTGGCCAGCCATAACGTGACCGCCGAGCATTTTCTGAAAACGGTCGGAGCAGGGGTCAACTTTGAACAACGCCTCCGTCTTAGTTGCATCCTTAAATCGTAGGAAGGAGATGAGTTCATGTATTTCTTCCACTGCTTCTACTTCGGCTTCCTTCTGGGTTTCTCTGCCTATGAACGGGAGCCAATGTCTCGTCTTCTCGAACTGGTACGGTGGCAAGCTTAAGTACTCATAATCTGGCTTTTGGCTTCGGTGAAAAGGCCAGAACTGCACTGCGTATCCAGATCTCCAGAGGTCGTTTGTCACGTCTGTGAGAGAACTTTGCGCATTGGGAGAAGTGAGCTGAGGCGATAGGAATGCATGTCCCTGAGGATCCGGTACTGAATTCTTAACGAGTTGGATTGCAGAAGACCCGCGGCCAGCTTCGATCCAGGTGACCTTAGAATACCGCATAGTGAGCCTCTCTACGGCTTGCTGGAAGAATACCGGAAGTCTCGTGTGCTTGGCAACAATGTCGGAGTCGGGTTCGATGCTTTCACTCTTATCGCAGGTCTCGAGATGAAGCGTAGGTCGCCTCCAGTCTAACTTCTTGGCCAGAGCTGTGAGATGGGTTAACATGGGCTCGGTGAATTTCGAGTGGAAACCATGCGTGACTCGGAGTTTCTTGGTGCGGATCGTATCACGGAGAGGTGGTGTACTGGCAATGTGCTGCTCTAGGAGGTTAATAGAGTCAGACGAGCCCACTACCACATGGCTTTTAGGGCCATTATAGCAGGCTATTTCGGCGTAAAAGTCATTGTTCTGGGCCTTTAATGACTGAAGAATTTCATCGACCGTCTCGCGATCAGCTTGTAAAAATATCATAGACCCTGGCTCAGATTCCCAATATTCCTGCATCAGAGACGCCCTGCCTGTCACTAATGTTAAGGCATCGGGGAGAGAGAGCGAGCCAGATATGCAAAACGCAGTCAGCTGGCCGAAACTATGCCCAATGACTCCGTCAACCTTCAGCCCACAGTCCATCCACGCCATTGCGGAAGCATATTGAACAGCAAAAAGTGCAGAGTGTAATGTTACAAGATTCTCTATAGGCTTAGATTTGAATATGACTGGATAGAGACTCTCTAGGCCTCTAGAGATTAGAATTTGGTCGCATTGATCGAGGTGGCTGCGAAACACTTTTGAAGACTGATACACGTCTTGAGATAGACCGATGAGGTCGCTCTCTTGGCCTCCAAAAACAAGAACAATGGGTTTGGGAGTCTCAATTGCCCTTATTCCAGAGCCGGTCGATGCGTCTTCAAGCTTCGACTCAAGTTCCTGAATACTCGATACAGAGGTAGAATAAATGTATGGTAACGTGTGGTTGGCTCGGTCCGCAAGATTGAACGTCAGCGATCCCAATTTGCTACCAGTCTCCGTCTTGGATTTCCTCACCCAGTCAAGCAGCTTCTTGCTGTACATAGAGAGGCTGCTGGGAGATGCAGCGGAGAGTAACAGTGGGTATTTTGAAAATTGTACGGGCGCTGCCGTGACATTTGAGAGGGGCTTCTCGCGGATCATCACAGCCGAGTTGCTGCCTGCCGCGCCGTAACTGTTGACACATGCCAAACGGTTTAAGGGGTTCCAGGGCAAAGTCCCCTTGGGAATCGCCATTTTATCTTGATCAAAGGGTATGATTTTAGGATTTAGTAGGTTGTGGCTAGCTTGCTTAGGTATCTTGCCATGCCTCATCATTAGAAGGACTTTGATTAGGCCGGCAACACCAGCGGTAGCTTCGGTGTGGCCAATATTCCCCTTGACAGAGCCAAAGTGAAGGATAGAATCTCTTTGGGGCCCACCGAAGGCATCACGGATACTGCGGACCTCGACTGGATCGCCGACACCAGTTCCAGTTCCGTGCGCCTCTACATAGGATACTGATTCCGGCTTAACACCGCCAAGTCCCATCACTTTCTGATATAAGCTAGCTTGCGAGCCTGAATGTGGTACTGTGATGTGACTGCAGTTGTAGTTCTGATTTGCTGCAGAACCGACGATGACGCCTAATATGTTATCGTTGTCTTCAATCGCATCAGACAGCTTTTTGAGAATTACCACTCCAACACCCTCACCACGACAATAGCCATCGGCGGTAGCGTCAAATGGCTTACACTGCCCAGATGGGCTGAGGAACCCGGCTGCATGTAGGTTCTGGTAGTCAAACGGGCTTGAAATCACATTGGTGCCGCCGGCAATCGCCCGTGAACATTCACCTGACCATATGGCTCGACAGGCTGTATTGATTGCCACGAGAGACGATGAACAGGCGGTGTCGATTGTTAACGATGGACCTGTCCACCCAAAGTAATGACTTATGCAGCCGCTTATAAAACATCGCGAAGTCCCAAGTGTGGCATAGGCAGTTGCTGGGTGGCACGTTAGATTGTCGTAGTAGTTATTCATAACCGCCCCGATATAACAGCCATAGTCATCTGTCTCCGCTGTCGACGACGGACCAAAGTAGCCTGCTGACTCCAGTGCCTCGTAAGCGACCTCGAGCAAGATTCTCTGCTGTGGATCCCAGGCAATAGCCTCCCGGGACGACTTCTTAAAGAAGCGGTGGTCGAAAGCTTCTGGGTCTCGAAGAAAGTTCCCCCACCACTTTGTGTTTGCATAGTTCCCGGTCTGCGGTAATTGGAGACGTTCGACAGGCGCTGGCTCAACCATCGTTTCGCCTTCAAGTATGAGCTCCCAAAACTCGTCCACCGAGTCTGCGCCCGGAAACCTGCCGGCCATGCCGACGACAGCAATAGAATGAGAAGGGTATTCGTGCAAGTTACTTGATCCTTTTACAAAGCCATCAATCTGCAACTGGCTATGAGTCTTTGCCGTGTTTCCCCTCTTTAGCCCTTCCAGAGGTGTGATTTGGAGAGATCCCTCTTGGACCAGAGATGAAGGGATATGATTGCCGAATCCCCCAAACGCAATCGTCTTGTTTGACTGGGGTAACTGATGAATGGCTGCTGCCATGGTCTTATACCAGTCTGCGCATTCTAATAGTGTGTTATTGATTATATGTGCAGTTAAAGAACCCTCAATAATGAGTTCACCATCTATTGTAGACCTGACAGGGGCAAGAAGCGTTTGCGGTTCCGGGAATCTGAGCGCTGTAACGCGTCGGCTCAGGCCTGCAAGCTGGTTTGAAGCGTTTGAATTGGCGATAGTATGAAAACGACCGTTCACAGGTACGATTGTCGCACGTAAACCTAGGTGACGAACCTTTCGTTTGAGATCTTCCAAATCAGAAGCCCCGAGAGTAGCGGTCACACATGTGTTGTCGTTGATGCTTGATATATAGGCCTAATGCGAATCAATTAGCAAGATCCAAAACAAGACTCGTCGGAGTGGCTTAACGGACTCACATTCGGATACGATTGTATGATCGCGTCAATGCCGTTCTTTCCAACGGTATCGCTGTCCCTCCATCGGATCGCAACACATGAAGCCCCACTAGTATCCTGTGATTTAATGGCATCTAAGTCAACATATGCTCCTACGCAGACGGCAAGGCGAAGCCCAACCGCAGCAGCGGGACCAATATCAGCCTCGCTTTTCGAGCTGGCTACGACAATGGCACTTATGAATCCAACACAAAACCCCTGTATTCCTGCGGCTCTCACGCTCTCCAGGAGCTGGTCATGGGACCTATTGCCGAGGTGCCTAAGGTACCCAGCATATTGACTGATTTGGAGAAGAACGGTGACTGCCAAAGCATATATGTTTGGCGAATGACCCTGACGATGAGGAAAGGACCCGCCTTCCTTGACCCATTGCCTCAGCTGGCCAAGATAGTCGGCGCCAGGTAGTTCGATCAGGCTCTTATCGAAGCCTGTAAGGGTATGCCATAATTGAGGCAGCTCATCCACTGCTTTCGCGAGGGCAGATAATTGAGGGTTATTGATAAGCTCTTGACGTAAGTCTTCTAATATTTCTTCGGACGGAAACCCATTTTGAGGCCCAAAGACCAGTAACGAGGGAAGAGTTTCGGAAGATGTCATTATCCAGGGTCAGATCCCTCAACGCAGAATGGCAATCAATGCAGATACCACAACTCTTTACATCGAAAGCGAGTGGAGAAATACAGCCTGATGTAATGAGCTGGATACAATCACTCCTGTGATCTATCAAGTCCTACTTACGCAGTAGCTGATAAGGACGGATCAAGTCTAGATTCATATGATAGTGCTGATCTCGGTATATGAGCTCGGTATAGTACAACTCGAACCCTGCTGTTCACTATGAGCTAGATATCATTTATCTTTGGTCCGGCACATGCACGAATAGTTGGATCTAACTACATGCCCAGAACTCCAGGGTTAAACATGATCACTTGGCGACTTTGCTTTCAGGGTTTCCATGCTCCCCATTCCGTTACTGTACTTTCTTTTGCACCGCGTACCCGGGTTGGTGGGTTCAGCCCTTACCGTTTGTGGATATATACACACAATACGGAGAACGAGGCCAGATACTACCTAGATATGACCGTTTCCACTAATCTACCGTCAATCTTGTACTTCCAAAGGACCGCGCTAGTATGGCGTTAAGGCAGCTCAATAAAACTAGGAAATAATACAAATAGAGATAGACGGATGACTATACCCACCGTTCTTATGTACGTATGATAGTTGTAAGTATGCTTATGGCCTTGTCAACCTCTCACGTCAAAGTAACTGTTGGCCCATAACAGGCTCTCGACCTTGACTACCTACCTTTTAAATCGTATGTCCAGAATAAATCTTCACACGATTGCACGTTTCGAGACTAGAATGGCATTATTCAACCAATTAGTTCAAATGTTAAGCTGGCTCCAATACCAAGCAGAACCTGGTGGCTTTTGGCGTGTACCCATTGAAGGACTTACATCCTAGTTTAGCAGTATACGCTAACCTAGTCCGGTGATTATAAGACAGAAAAGTACTATACATTTACATCCCTGTTTTTATAGTCCTCGATAGCGGTCTGGGGTCGTGATATGGTAAGTATTTATTTACCTACTCCTTTTGTCCACCTGCGTACGATGGACTTATTCAGTGCGAATGTTCTCGAATTTTACTTTGGGAAATATATCCTCTTCACAACCTGAGGTCAGAGCGGTCTAAGTAGTCTCACCTGCATTATCGTGCTAGTGGAACGGAGATTATTTCCCGAAATGGAGTTCCACAAATGGCAATGGTAATGGTCTGTTTTCACACGCCCGTCCATATTATATCACTAATTATGCTGTACATACCTAAGCGAGATCGTGACCGACAGCTGCACAACTACGGTACTGTAACGTACAGTACTTAGACAGTCGCATTTACATTAACGTGCCAAAATGCATGACTAATATGCAGACCGCAGGTAGCGGGTTTTACCGCTCTGGACGGGCGCAACGAATCGGGCTTAGCGTACCCGCCGCTTTCGCTCAGCCTACTAATGCTTAACTAGACAGGCGACTGAAGAACGATATTTATGCATGCTTTATGTACTGTAGATGAAGCGGTTTCTTAAACAGTCTTGACAATTACGATTCAATGCCCGACCAGTGCCGTACAGCGTTCCTTTACGGTGCCTGTACCTCTAAGTACACGCTTTTGGGGCCGTTCAATTGACGACCAAACACCTATACTCGGTCCCCAAATCAAAAAATGAGCGACGCAAAGCTTTACATTGTGCTTGTGTTATCCATGCTCATCATAATAGCGAGCATGTGCTGCTCGATTGCCATGCAATCACTCAGATGATTTGCCCCAGTCAAAGGAATATTCGGAAAGCATTGTTGACGAAGCCGCCGGGTACGTTGGTTTCTCTTGTCTTGCTAAATTGCCAGGTGTATGTTCGTTAGCTGTCTGTCTATATCAGGTTCAAGCTTAGGATGTCACGAAAATATGTTTCACCGAAACAGTAGCGGCCCTGAGATCATCTCTATGTCTCGATAGCCGCGATATAGGTCGGCCGCCGTTTTTAACTCCATTACAAAAATAACGACTTCTTACAAATGATTCATAAACACTGAAATTAGATGGTTTATCTCGTGCACGGCCTGACCTAATTCTGAATTATACCCCATAGCAGGCTTGTCACAGGATTTTAGAGAGAAAATATGACATTTACACACAGCCCTGTGAATTCGCACCATCCGAAGTATCGTCGGGATTATGTTTAAATAAAAAAGCCATAATGTTCTGAAAACCTTGCAAGTCGCCCTCCACAGTCCCTGCTTTCTCGGCATCCACCCATCCATCGGTATAACCACCTTCGAAATCCGTGATCACCACGTTGTTCTCCTTGTCGATGATTACGTTACCTGCCTTAGCGTCTCCCCAGATCACTCCTACCCGGTGCAGCTCCTTCAGCGTATCCTCAATTTGCCTCGCCCACTTTTGCTTCATGGCTAGCGGTGTATCGTCTTTCACGGCGTAGTAAAGCGTGGTTCGATGGTCGATGTATGCTAGCAATAACCCTAGCGTAGTGTCATTAGATTGTGCGTGAGCTACGCCGTACAGGCGACCGACTCGCACATCAGGGCCAAAATTGGCTTTGTGTATCTTCTCATAGGTTGTGATCTCCTTGCTCATCGGACAGTCGCCAACACTCGATCCAAACCCTTTGAAGAAGCAGGTAGTCATATGACCGGAGCCGTCCAGATCAACACGTACTCTACGAGGGATCTTGTAGAGCGCGTCCTCCGGGTTTTGGAAGTAGACTTCGATTTCCGAGGGATCAACAAAACATGTCCAATCCTCCATGGCATCCAGAAGATCAGCGTCTAACCACGTTCGCGGCGAAACGAGACCACCGTGGTTGTCAACATGGCGTGGAATAGATATCTCATTCACGGCCTCGAGCCTACAGCCGAACGTCTGCGGAAACAAGTATTCAGATAGAAGTGGTTTGGCCTCCCCACTGCGAATCTTCTCAGGGTCGAATGACGGTAACGGTTCTGGGGCTAGCTGAACAAAAAGAGATTTGAATAAAGCAATAATCCATTCGTACACGTCTGTCTCGTGAATGCCTTCGAACTCCCCAGGTCCGAATGGATGTATGGCTTGTAGATATTTCAGATACAAAGTGGTGATTTTGGGTGAATTCTGAAAGAAAGTTGGTGACAAATGAACATTGAAGCATCTGCCATTGAACCTGACGGAAACTGTCGCATCATCGTCTTTTTCGCCACCTGTCAAGACTGATATGACTTTGGCAGATACTATAGGGCCACCATTATTGTCAAATTCCATGCTTGTGCTTTCCTTTATCAAGAAGAAACAAGCGGAGGTAATTCCAGGCGCTTGTGGATGCCAAAGTTGTATGATGACCCAATAGCGCGTTCTGAGACAGATATTGACGCCGAGCCACCCAATCAAAAAACACGTAATGCGGAGTACGCGCGCGCTTCTTGACCAATCATAGTCTTGGAACTACTTACAACACCAGGTTGTACTGTAGTTAGTGCTAATCCCATTGAGCAATACACTTCCTGTACATAGTAAAGCACACCCCCGAGACAACTGCGGTCTACTTCAGCCACCCTAAGGCCTCTCAGGGTTACGAGGCCTGCGACCGTGCCTGGCAGAGCAAAGGACAAACCAGCCGACAAACATCTCTGCTAGAGCAAGGCCGAAAGGTACCGAGAACTGATAGGCGCGAATACATGGGGCTTCGGTTGTCGTTGTTCTAATGGATCGTCTTGAAGGAATGCTGAAAACGCTGTGGTAGGCGGACCCAGGACTCTCGCTAAGAATTCCAGAAAGCGAGAGAGCTAATAGCGCCGGTCAGGCAGACGGAAGCGGCAGTGGCACCGGTTGGCCAACACCAATCTTAGCGCCCCATCCACGTTTCCCAGGATACCTATATCATTGTCAGGCTTGGCTCGCCTTTTCTCTTCTTTGCATAACTTCACTGACTCGTTGAATGGCTCTGAAAATCAGCACCTTATGACGCATATTCGGTAGCGGCATGGACTACAACTCTTACATTGGGCCTGCTTTGGCATTGCTTATAGCTTATGCTCTCTACAATGCACTGTGGCGGGTATATTTGAGCCCTATAGCTCATATCCCAGGGCCGCGGCTAGCAGCGCTTACACGCCTGTAAGTATTTCGACGTATGCGTGTAGGGGGTAAACCTAACTTTCCACAGGTACGAAATGTATTATGATGCATGGCTTGGAGGACAATATACGTTCAAAATCATGGAACTGCACAAGAAATATGGGCCAATTATTCGAATCTCACCTTGGGAGCTGCATATCGCCGATCCAGTAAGTTGACCACGATAAGAGGCTACTACTGGTAGTCGTATGCCGACTCGTAATAGGATTTCTACGACACTCTCTATGCGGGCTATTCTGCTTCGCGACGGTCTGAAAAAGACCCCTATTACACAAGATTTGTTGGGCTAGATCTGTGTGTCTTTTCAACAGTCCAGCATGAGTTACATCGCATGCGTCGTGCCGCTCTTAACCCCTATTTTAGCATGGCAAGCGTGACGAGGTTGCAGCCAGTAATACAGGAAAGACTCGATGTTATGCTGAGGCGAATGAACGAGTTTAAGAACATGGACCAGGTGTTAAACCTAAGTTACATGTTCTCAGCCTTAGGCAACGGTAAGAGGGATGATTCTGGACTGAGTCGTAGCTAACGCGTTGCCACAAGATGTCGTAATGATTTACTCGTTTGCGCGTTGTGATTATAAACTCGGTAGGGCTTTCGTCGAACTCTATCTGTAGTTGCGCAAAGGCTAAACTGACTCTAGAAACTCCCAATTTCGATCCCTCATCACGAGATGCGGCTCTCGTGGGCCTGAACTCAATCCATGTCATGAAACATATTCCGTGGGCTTACGATGTGATGAAGGCGCTACCAGACCCCTTGGTACAGTGGCTGCAGCCGGCACTCGCCTCGTTCCTTGAACTGAGGCGGACGGCCAGGGCACAGATTGAGGGAATCATCGACGGAGAAAACGAAGAATGGCGGGGTAGAGACCATCCTACCATATTCCATGCGATCTTAGATTCGAAGCTTCCATCTCATGAAAAGACAGTAGAACGCCTGACCGAGGAGGCCCAGGTGCTCGTTATGGCTGGAACACTTACTACAGCATCAATGCTTGAGTTAATGTCGTTCTGGCTACTTAAACAGCCAGAAACATTGCAGAAATTAAAGAACGAACTGCGCGCCGTAATGCCTTCGGTCTCCGACATTGGAAAAGTACCGCTGGCTACGCTAGAAGGCCTACCTTATCTAACAGCCGTTATCAAAGAAGCCTTGCGGCTGGGCTATGGCGTGTCAACACGGTTGCAACGTATCGATCCTGACAAACCCGTAGTCTTCACAGACAAGACAACAGGGAAAGAATGGGTAATACCGCCAAGGACGTCGGTAGGTATGACGAGCGTGCAACTTCACCATAATGAGGAGAATTTCCCTGATAGTAAGAAATTCATACCTGAACGCTGGCTTCAAAAGGGGGGAAAGAAACTGGACAAATATCTCGTCAGTTTTTGCAAAGGTAGCCGCAGCTGCGTGGGGATCAACCTCGCTTACGGAGAGCTATATCTAACGATGGCCTGTATGTGGAGAGTTTGGGGCAGCAGAGATGCAACTCTCAGCGACGATATTGGTGTGCTCAGTTTGTTTGAAACTGACGAACGGGACGTTGAAATTGAAGCAGATTCCTTCATACCCATGCCGCAGAAGGGTTCCAAAGGCATACAAGTCAAGGCGTACAAGGCATAGGGTTGTGTTTGGCGTTGCGAGACATCTTCTGGGGAGGGACTGGTTCTTTTTTTATTGGACTTGTTAGCAATAACACAATATCCGGGGTATGGTCTTTGTATAGATGCGACAATAGAATAGAGAACGACAATGCAGGTATCACCAGGCGATAGTCTGCGACTGCATGCAGCCCCTGTACCACCATTTCAGACTATCGACAGTCCAAGAACTAGTAGCAGTGGTAGCATAAGTAGTGTAAACAATAACCCTGCCCGGAATATGTGGTCAACACCCGTGGTCTTAAGTGTTTTGAGCCCGGTCTGCGGTACCGGATCGTACGCCATTCTTTATAGGTAAATTCTAGTGTAGAACCCACTTGCATATCAATATTACGTTTTAAACGAGTAACTTATCTCGTACCTACCGTTTTATTGCCACTTTACTTTCAACCCCTCATGAAAACAAGCATGCATCTGTAACTAACACGCTTCTTCACATCACACTCTCCCTGACAAGATCCGATCTTATATAGCGTTCACAACTAACGCAACACAAGTCATTACAAAGTCGAACCTTTGTGTCCCACCTTATGGCCACCAGGGAGAAGGACACCTCGATCTCCGCACTTGCGGAGCGGATCTCTTCACTCTCTTTGCAACTCAGCTCATACCTCTCTTCCAATTCTATATCAGAGCCAACATTCGCACCAGACGGGGGAAACGTCCCGGAAACCCCCGAATATGAAGCTCTCCGCGGCCCCTTGAATGATGCAGCACTTGACCTCCTCCGTCTAGTCAATGGGCCGAAGCGGTCGTTGCAGGAGTTCTTCTTCTCACAATATGACCTGGCGGCACTACAGATCGCCTTGGATCGGCGTCTGTTCGACCACGTCCCACTACCCCCAGTCTCGCCACATGACGAAGCCGGCGCGCAGAAGCTCGGCGTCGCCGAGATCGCTCAAAAGGCAGGTATGGATGAGGACCGTACCGGGCGAGTCATGAAGATACTGGCGACGCGTCGCATATTTGAGGAGGTCGACGGCGAGCCCGAGACTTTCGCTCACACGGCCAGCTCGGCGTGTCTGGCCCGAGACGCCGACTTCAATGCCACGGCTGATATGCAGATGGACGACATGCTCAGGGCTGCGTCCGAGTTGTCGGCCGTGGTCACTCGCTCCCCGTTCGCCTCAGATGCATCGCACTCAGCCTTTCATGAAAGATTTGGCGTCTCGATGTATCAGTACTACGAGCAACGGCCCGAGAAAGCACGTAGGTTCACTCAAGCCATGAGCGGTTGGTCTAAACGTAAGTCAAATCCTTCCAATCCTCCCGCACTTATGGTTCGATTCTTAATGAAGTATAGTCGACCGGTCTATCGAGGAGCTCCACACTAGCTTCCCCTGGGAATCCTTGAAAGATGGAAGAATTATCGACATCGGTGGCGGGAATGGCCACGTCTCCTTGGGGCTTGCACATGTGAGATTTTCAATCTTTTTTCCCTCCTTTTTTCGTCCGAATTGCGCCGTGAGCAGATGCGCTAACCCTGTTTTCTGTAGAAATTCCCATCGCTCCGCTTCGTGGTCCAGGATATCTCCCCTCAAATGTTGTCCCAGGCGCAACAAAACAGCGACGGCCGGGTAACCTTTCAACAGCACAATTTCTTCGACCCACAGCCCGTCCAAGAAGCATCGGCCTTTCTTCTACGTCAGTGTCTCCACAACCATAGCGACGGTGACGCCGTCAAAATTATTCGCGCGGTAGTTCCCGCCTTGGAGCACTGCGCTCGCCGGACGCCCCTGCTCATCAATGAAATCATTCTGCCTAACCCGGGCACGGCCACGAGGTTCGAAGAGCACCATCTGAGGCAGGTGGATTTCTGTATGATGGTGACGCTAGGTGCCAAGCAGAGGAGCGAGGGAGAGTTCGGTAAGTTGATCAAGGAAGCGGATGAACGCTTGCAAATTGTGAGCGTGCATAGAAATCCTCAAGGTGTTGGTTTGCTCGAAATTCAACTCAATGTACCTTAAGGTAGGTCGATCTAGCTTATTTTCACCGAAATGTGACTCTTTTTCCTTCGTGTTTCTAGGTACTTATTTGACGAGAAATACAGCCAAAGTGGCTTGTGTCATGTGATGTAACCCGAAAGCATTTGTTGGGGGGCGGGGGGTTCGCTATAACACGGAGTTCCAAAGCAATGGGATTACGTTGCAGTCGTTTAGTAATGACATATCTGATGTTGAATTCTACAACATCTATCTGGGTATATACGCTGCGTAATGTTTTAATATGTACAGGTGCAAAATTGGTCATAAGACGTGGCAGAGGCTTGATTCGTGATTGGAATAAACCCCCCAGCAAATACCAGCTGCGAGTATTGATCGTCTACCTAGATTCTTCCGTTAAGGCTAGTTCTGCCTCGCTCTCTCCGCCCGTCGAAGGCCTCGCTGACGCCCTGCTCCTCGACCCTCTCAGCTTCATAAGAGCCACTGATGGGTTTCGCTCGTTAACTGAGTAATAGGTGTTCGCTTTCGAATTTGTGGTGCCGCTCGCGAGGGAGTCGGCTCCGCTGCGATTCTTCGACCCCATCAGTCGATCGATGGAGCTGCCGGCTTGCTTGACTAAGTAGTAAGTTGGTTTAGGAACGGTGGGTGCTGCGAAGACGACAATTGCAGCCGTCATCTCAATGAAACTAAAGGTACCAGCGAGTGAGAAGTTGAAGGTAACATCGTCTGATTCAGCGTAGGTAAACGACAGAACAGTTCGCGTGATGGCTGACCCAACAGATCTAGTTTCCCACTGGTTAGCGAGAGGGTATAGTGAATTTGCCGTGAAAGTGCAACATACATTGTACCGACGAGGAAGACAATGGAGACACCCAGTCTCTTGCGCGAAGACATTTGTAGCTTCCAGATAATCGCTTGCGGAAGCAGAAGGATAAACAGGTCGATAATGGCATTCAGAGTTCCTGTGACAATGGGAAGGTCCCTAGTATCGGCACAGTGACCCATGATGGTCCTGTCCCACCAGTATTCGCGGGGAACGCACGACACAGAGTCCGCCAAGATGGACGCGATATAGAGTAGGACGTTGACGGTTCCTAGAATGTAACATGTCCAGTTGAAAGCCGTACGTGGGCCAGCCGACGCAAAAATGCGAATCCACTCGAGTAAGATCATCGGTTTTATAGCTAATATGACAGCCTCGTATAATATGGTCGCGTAGAAGCCATTCTGCTCATATTGTCAACGACACAGGTCAATCAAAGAGACGATCGTAGTCAAAAGGGATCACTAACACGATAGAAGGGCGCCATGCCACCAACACGGAAATTCCACAGATGAACGAAGTGGCCGGTGGTGCTACACATCGAGAGCCAGAAAGCACAATGCCCAAGATATACCCCCTGATAGCTGTTAGCAGCCTGAACGATAGTTTAGACTATATCAAATATAGTCGCATATTACAACATACAAACGTGGGAAGCAGGAGGTCTGTAAACTTGTTAGCACTCGTTTGATACGACGATGCAGCGTATGCGCAATGAAAAATGACTCACAGTCTTCCAGGCGCGGAGCCTTTAAAAATATGAACTTCGCATAGAGCCTGATACTGACGAAGATGGTAGTAATTAGGATGAAAACGGTATAAATGGCGATAACAGCTTCGTTGTGGTTCGGCGGATTGTCGAGATTCTGCGTGTAACCCGGAGGAGGGTCCAACGCGGGTGCGTTGAGGTCAATTCCAGACATAATACAACCAACGATGGCGACTGTCGTTGAGTTGAAGCTGATGAGGGTTGCGCCTCTGTCGCAATGGAGAGGGCCAACGGCTTTCAATGGGGGATGACGAAAAACCCAGGCGTCCGGTCGCCTCTTTGCCGCGAGACCCCAATTGGGTTAATAGGGATACTAAATCTCTACAAGTATCCAATCCTTCGGTCGCGGGGTCTGAGACATCAAGGTGCTGCCCAGGTACAGTATTGTAGACCGAAATAATGCTGGTAGGTATTATGTTATTCTACGTACCATCTTGGCAACTTGTGGAGTAAGTAATATGATATGCATACCGGTGAAACAATAACCAATCGTCCATCCACGAGTCTAAGCCCAAGATGGACTGCCTACACGATAGCTGCTTCTTTCAGCAACAAGTGATGATCCTTGGAGGCAGCTTAGAGATCCTAATTACGGTAAA
Source organism: Xylaria castorea (assembly GCA_022495115.1). Classification (NCBI taxonomy): domain Eukaryota; kingdom Fungi; phylum Ascomycota; class Sordariomycetes; order Xylariales; family Xylariaceae; genus Xylaria; species Xylaria castorea. The sequence continues at coordinate 548,603 of MU382629.1, read as the reverse complement.
CCGCAGGATTGCCCGAGTTTACCTGTGCTAGTTAATCAACCCCAGCAATAACCCCAGCTAATACACCACACTATGCTGTCCGTAGTTGCATTACAGTATTGGTGGCTTGCGGGCCGGTTTGTGTGCGTAGCATTCCCCTGCTGATTACAATTATTCTTATGCATGTCAGCACGGTAGTAACGTAGTTGGATACTACGCAGCATCGTTCTGATGCCACCCTTCGAAACATCCCCGTAAGTTCCGTTGCAACGCGAGAACACCAGAGGAGAAGCGAGCTGCATGCACTCATCACAGTGCTGCTCTGCAATGGCAATAACCATGGCAATGGTAATAGCAATGGTATGCTTGTGTGATAGGTTCGCAATGTCAACATATGCATGCTGAGGTAATATTGTATACAAGTAGGTAATAATATCTAAGTACATACTATGTAGTAGTACGTAAGATAGTTCTATTTTGGGTACAGGTCCGGCTAACATAAGCACTATACACTAACTAACTAACTAACTAACTAATACATAGTTAGTACCCGAGGATCACAACTGGTTCATAACTGCTACAGCATAACGGCATAAAAGTATACATAAGAAAACAGACTGCCCCTATATCGATAGATAAGATAGACACATCCTATTGTACCTAGGCTGAAGAACTCATGAATTCCGAAGTTGTGTGTTTTCGTCGAGTGTCTTTATGTCACGAAGAGGTATGTCGGTGGTAGGAAGATACCCGGATTGTCCGGTTTGTTCTAGTTGGACTATACGTAGCAGTAGCCCAATAAAACGTCGGATCTACATCTCTATGCATGCACTACGACAGTAGTTACCTAACTAGACAAACCCTCACAACGATTCATTAGGTACACGACACACAGCCTCATAGTAACATACCCCGCATTCTTGTCTAATGAGTCTTAGGTATAAGACAAACAAGCTCACTGATATTTTGTTATCACTGCATCTCACAAGCAATACTCGTCGGTTAACAGTTTCGTCTCGGTGTGCTTTTGCCTCGAAGACCAAGCCACCACTCACTTCGCCCGCCTCAACATCAGTCACCATGGCTGCGACATACGAGCTGATCTATTATGGAGGGGTTCCGGGGCGTGGAGAGAATATCCGACTCGTTCTCGAAGAGGCTGGCGCTTCTTACACAGACACAGCAACTCTCCCATTTGAGAAGTCTCGGGAGGCCGTCACAACCGTGCTCGAAGGAATACAGGGAAATCCGCCTTACTTTGCCCCTCCTACTTTTAGGCATGGTGACCTGATTATTTCGCAAACGAGCAACATCCTCATGTACCTCGGCCCCAAGCTCGGGCTCGCTGGATCGGATGAGAATGATAAGTACAGAGTGAACGCCCTCGCCCTTACCGCACTAGATGGTCTGTGTAACGAGGTTCACGACTGCCATCACCCTATTGTCGTCGAGATGTACTGGGAAGATCAGAAGGAGGAAAGCCACAGGCGCAGTAAGGAATGGATCAAGCACCGCCTACCTAAGCACCTCGGATACTGGGAAAAGGCACTGAAGAGCGCTGAGGGGCCCTGGCTATTGGGGAACAAATTAACCTATGCCGACTTGGTTCTATTCCAGGTAAGTTTGTTCTACTTTTTATGTCAAGTCCATCCTCGAGTCTCTTGCATGATTTCATTTTCACACGTGGTCCTGTATACGACCAGCTGAGCAGTTACTAATCGCCCATGATCCGGAACAGTGCCTCGATGGTACTCTGTTCGCTTTTCCCAAGGCTATGAAGCAGGCCAAAGAGTCCGGTAAATACGACCAGGTCTTCCAACTGTGGGAGGCGGTAAAGGCGCGGCCGAATATCGCTGCGTACCTTTCCAGCGATAGGAGACAGAAGTATGATTGGGGCATTTACCGGTATTACCCGGAAAACGATGTGATCGCCGAGTAGGCTTTGCTCATGTTGAACGGCGAACTGCATGCAGGGTTCGGGGAAGCACGGAATATTCAAAACGGTCGAAGGGAAAACACCATTGGCAAAGATACGGTAAAAAAAATACAATAAAGACTACGTGATGTTTTTCTAAGCAAGAGAACCTTGATAAGACTGTCCCGTATGTTCTTAGCGCCTTTCTTTTCTTTTTTTCTTTCGGCTGGCAATACTCTTGCAATCTCATTCCGCAGATACGTAGTCTGCTCTGATCTAGCCTGACTTTGCTCGACTCCATAATAGTCATGCCATTTACTTGATACTGGCGTCCTCCTGGTATAAGAGGCGTCTTGGCTAGATTGTTCCAAAAAAGAATTTCACTTTGGCTTCCCGCCTAGTGCTGTGTAGACCGAAGCCTCCTCGTCGGGGCTGATGCTGACGCTATGCAGCAGTACTGGTACAATAGACTCAATTACTCTCGGGTTCAGCAACCTGCGCAATTGCCGCCCATTTTCAGCGGTCTGCATTTTGGTTCGAATCGGGGCAAGTCCACGTCGAATAGTGGCTGCACATACGATCGTTGCAAAACTAGCCCGTTTCAATAGCATTCGCCCTTCATTAGGTAGAATTACCGAGCACCTCGCGCTTGTTTTGTCCAGTTCCCGGTAACTAGTGAAAAACCGACCTTCCGTACTAAGTAAGGATCAAGACACCCCCTCAAAGCCCGCGCAGTAGTGCAAGGCACAAATCCTTTTATGCATTCTTGGCATTTAGGGGCTTAATGCACGTGGTTCTTAGCCACTCCCGCTGAACCCTGTTCATATTATGTTGCACCTAAGCAGCCAGGACTTTCCCGACCGTATGGACCAGATGTACAGTAACACCAGCAAACGGAAAATCATTCCAATTCGAGGCTTACAGTACACATGTGCCTATGCCCTGACTGGTTGATTGGACCGAAGCCATTTGTTGAAGGTTCCCTGACCATGGATCTGTGGCTTTCGCTTCTTTATTTCTGTGTGGGCGTCTGGGGTGTGGTGGTCTTTTTCGTAAAGAAGCCAACCATGAAAATTACACAGAGATACGCGAGTTTCGATGACGCAGATAAGATTAACATTCTGACTGTCAACCACGGCTTTGGGTCAACTCATCTGTATCGCGTAAGCCAATTACCAGTAATACCAATGCCACGGAACAACTAAGAGGGTCTCGGCCGATGTCTAGCCCAAATAGCCCAAAATTAAGGTTGAAGGATTTAGATCCCTCCTTCAACGTTGAAAAGAACCGCCAACTAGCCCAAAGTCATCGCCCTGTGGCTAACGTCCAGTTTTGGCCTGTGGACAGCCGATGTAGCGAGCGAGAATAGAACAGGTAGTTGGATGACAGGACTTAAGGAGATTTCTGTCATTGTGGGATAACACTAGACTAGCTGCCTAGGTCGTATAATCGTCTGCTTATGAATATCAGTCGTTGTCCCCAGTCTTGTGCCTTCTTTTGATCTTGATTCTCACGATAATACGTATTTCATTTCAGGATGGCCACTGAAAAGGAGCCAGTAATCAATACGATGAGTTCGTTGCTCAATCGTATCTTCCCCTTCCAAAATGAGGTCCAAGATGCCAACCCCGTTTCCAAAGAATGGCAGCCTACGGGGTCGCCGCACCGAGTCGTAAATGAGAGGAAAGCATTCTCTCCCGTGTCAGTGTCTGACAAAAGCACATCACCGTCACAGTTGACAGACTCTACCGCAATCTCCCGCCCTATGGGCACCTTGGAGTGGTTTTTCAAGCGCCTAGGAGATAAGGCGAGCGCGGCGAACCGCGAACACGCTGCTTTCTTCACCGTACTGCAGGTTCGCTTCCCGTCCCAAGTAACAAACCCAGAGGACTATATTTCGAGAGCGTGGGAGGTAGTCGGACGACGCTTCCCTGCTGTACGTGCCGAGATCTCTCCTCCCGATCAGGCCGACCCTCACAACCGGGTAAGGTTTGCCGTTCGACCCTTCGACGGACACAGCTTCCGGAAAACCTTCTCAACACACCCAGGCTGCCCCAACGTGGACGTACTATTCGCGGACTCCTCCCCTATACAAAGTACCGCAACATGCTACTGGCTTCCCAGCCCGGGGCAAATAGTACTTCGGACAGCCCACTGGCGTGCCGACGGCTTCGGGCAGATCTTGCTAACCGATGTCTTCATGTCCACACTAGCAAGTATATTGCAAAAAGGACTCGACGCACCTTTAGACGATTCTTTGACCCGACAGCCCACGGATGCCCCCATCACGCCGGGCCTTGAGGATCTAATTCGCAAATATGTGAAAGACCCGCCAGCTGATCCCGCAGATGCCGACATCCTGATGGATACCCTGGCCAACGGTGGACAGAGCATTGCCATCCCCACCATACCAGGTTCCGAGGGAGCCATGGCAACGAAGTGCTCGCGCGCAGGCATACGCATGAACGCAGAGAGCTCGGCCGAGCTCACCCGCGCATGTCGTGCGAAGGGCGTCTCGGTCACGAGTGCCTTGAACGCGGCCATCATCCGCGCCACGGCGCGGTACCCGCAAGCGCCAGGAGCAGACGCGTACGTGATCTTCGCGCCCGTCGACCTCCGGGGGCCGCTGATCGCGGCCGGGGCGCAGGAGTGCACGCAGCCCACGGGCACGTACGTCTCGGGCCTGCCGCTGCGCATCGAGGGCGTGGTGGGGCGGCGCCTGGAGAGCGGCGAGAGCGTGCCGGGGAAGAGCTTCGACACGCTCGCCGACGAGCTGAGCGCCTTCTACTCGCAGGACCTGCTGCGCTACCGGCGGCCGGGCGACACCAGTGGCAAGACCGTCAGTCTCCTGCAGCTGGCTGACCCGTATCTGGAGAAGATGACGGACTTCTTCGCCACGTTCCCGGCGCCGGGGTGTCCGTACCCGAAGACGCCCGTGATTAGCAGCCTGGGGAAGATGGACGGGCTCGTCAAGCGGGAATACCCTGGCGGCGAAGACGACGATGTGTCGTCGTCGTCGTCGTCGTCTTCGAAGCTGCACGTCACTGACTTCTGGGTCGGCATCGAGAACGCGACGCCGATGATCACGTTCCACCCCTGGAGTTGGGCCGACGAGCTCACGCTGTCGGCGGCGTGGAATGAGAGCTTCTATAGCAAGGAGATTGTTGTTGACGCGCTCGAGAAAATCATGGAGGAACTCGGCGAGGGTTTGAAGATGGACAAGGTATCATATCGGGTAGTGACAAGTGAGTTACCCTCGTATAACCTGGATTCCTCAATCACAGACCCGCTGTTGATTTCATGGAGATGGTTATTATTCCATACTAAAGTGTAGATGATTTACTAACTTATGTATAGGTTGTCACGATACTTCGGTACAAGTATAGAAGCGATATTGTTAAGATAAAGCGCGCGTATCTTCGGCCTTGAGTCGGAAGGCTCTTCTAGTTAACGAACGCCTGTTCCTGATACAGCGGAGAGTATCTTTTGGATGCTGCTCAGAACCTATACGTCATGGCAACAACGAGTTGGCCTTAAAGCTTCTTCAGATCGCAAACCGAAGAATTTTATCTTAACTTGACGCTGAAGCGATTGAACCATCACCCAATCGACCGTGGACTGTGTCAAAGGGCCAGGCTATCTTCACCCCTTGCGTTACGATTGGGTAACTCGGCCCTTTATTGGGTCTGTAAATACATTCATATCATATATTCAAGTTGCAACTTATATGCGCGTATATACAATACAACAACACTCTTCGTGGAGTAGAAAGATTAGAACATGGTTCGATATTGAGAGACGGTAAAAGTCTAACACGGGATAGGTGGAAAGGGCAGGTTATTGCATATAGATACTAATCAATGAAGCTCGGGAGCTGGTACTCCTAAATCAGCATATAGCAGACCAAGTAGCATAGCAACTGATGGGACTCTGCCCGTTGGTAGAACGCCAGGTGTAGTTCAATCTCCGTCATCATCTCAGACTAATTTGCGCATATCACATCTAAACAAAAGCAAGGTTTAGCCTAACATTATTAATTATCTTAAACATTCGTGAATGGTATCATGCAATCCTATTTCTACTCAACGAGAATAGTTATCAAATAGAAGGAACTAACTTAAATGTAAATATAGCACAAATCCGAACCCAAAGTGTCCAGGACATTTGTGATCTTCAGCGACGGGGCGTTGACGCCTAGGTCAATGAAGTCATAGACGGAGGTGTCACGGCTAGGAGGGTTGTTGAACAAAGTAAGGGTACCGGCGACGGTCTTAGCCAGGGATGGATGCAGCGCCTGCCACAACCAATAGAGACGATCTACCATGCCGTGATGCAGGAAGAAGACGGGGTCGACAGGCGAGCCATAAAGATCACCAGCAACACCACCCAAAACACCATGACCGGCCGTGTGAAGGCCAAGGAACCCATCGGTGAAGCGGCCCTGAAGCTCGTTCTGGAATGCAAGAACGGACTGTGACGCGGCGCCGACCGTGGCGTTCAAGATGTTCTCCAGAGTCAACCAGTTGACGGCGGTGAAGGCGCTGAGATCGCGGCTCAGACAGTGGGGGTTGTAGCCGAGGTGGTCTGGGAATGGTTTCATTCCATCCTGGATCGGGGCCACGGGACCGAGGTTGACCACATAATCGACGAAAGGGCCCGAAGTCACACAACCGCCGCCCTTGCCCGAAGGGATGTAGACGTTGCCGGCTCCGTTCACGCTACCGTTGTGGGCGACGAACGCGCCATCGCCACTGAAGCTCGTGTCGCTACCGTCGAAGAGTGATGACTTGCTTGGATCTTCCCTGTGATCCAGCCAGTTCCAATACTAGGGGATGATTAGCGCTTCCTGGTTCAGAATGCAAATAGCTAGCACTCACCGGTTGATAGCCAGTGTAGCCGCACTCGGTCCTCAAGGCTGTCTCATATGCCTTTACAAAGTACCGATGCCAAGTCAAGAAGTTTCCCTTGTCAGAGTCAGTTGCTTGTAATTAGTTGACATCACGGGTTTGTACACTTACAGTACCATGAATAGACAAGGTCTGGTTGATATGTACGGCAACGAAGTCGTCGTATCGAGATCTAGCGCCAGGAGCAAAAGTAGGGTCGGCGATGCTCGGCTTCGTCTGCATACACCTAACTGCGGCGATATATTCTTTCTTTTGTGTTGAGGAGAAAGAATTCCTATACACGAGGTTACTCGTTAGTCGCCGCTGGGTTTATGGCTAGGAGAGGCCGAATCATATGAAGACTGGAGTAGAAGAGATTGTTGATGCTTGCGCGAGTTTTGGTATGACAGGTGTTAGAAGAGTCATAATTGGGAATTTTTCTACTTACCAATCCTGTCTAACTGGGGCATTGAAGACGTTACATTGAGAAGCAGTTCGCGCTTCAACTGCCGTATTATTGTACTGTAACTGAAGTGCGCCTAACGCTTGGTTGTTGAGGTTTTGTAGCGTCTCATCGTCATCACGGGCAGCTAATGGCTTGGCAGATATGAGAGGTAATCCCAGAAAGGCGGGAAGAGCAATTTTAGTGAGATGCATGATGAGCTGACAAGACGCTCTTCTGGAGGACTAATGGACTAAACAATCTCAAACTCAAATTGACGGAGATCCTCATAAGAGCCTAACAGACTAAATGACAAGCTGAAGCATCGATTGATTAGAAACTGGAGAAATACTTCGTTTAAGCAAAAAGTTCGTGAGACAGGAGCACTGGCGTAACGTAATATTTATTCACTCATGTATGGCCAAGCCCCGCTCCGAGATGCTCGTGTATAATTTGATACTATAGTCGACTAATGAGACTATGGATGGTAGTGGGATACTACGACTCGAAGCCTTGGTAAGCCTTCCTATAGGCTGTGGACATCACTCGGAGAGCAGAACGATACAGTAGTGTAGCCCGATGTGGGTTACGTGGGTTGCGTTAGGTTCCATGGTGGAACATCAAGGATCATGTAAGTGTGGTCCATCCAGGGCTGCCAGGTACGATCGAATCGAACCCCTAGATTGGTGTTATAATGGCCAGCTCTAGGGAATATTAGACGTTATAAGTAAGAGAAAAAGGCAAGCGAGGTTGTTATCGAACATAGGAGTACAGTAGTTCAGAAAAGGCTAGGAGGGCAGACTTGAATAACGAAATAAGCAATACCTGCGTTCGTACAATATAACTGATCGATGTGTGTAAACCCTTACGCTAATTGGTAGCTTGCACTTAAGACGTAGTGTTTATGATACTTCAGCGTGCAACGTTGTTCCTAACACCTCGCTTCACCCAAGATGACTTAATTATCTCCGTTCAACACTGCTAGTTACGATTAAGGGTGGATTGTGCAACTCCAAACTTCTAGCTCTAGCTCCACAAGCACTATACATTAGTGTAAACTATATGCTAGTTAGCTTGTGGAATGATTTAATGCATCTTCGGCAGATGTGGTAGACACTGCGGAACATTGTTGGTGGCGTATTTTTGAGGGGTTTGTAGCGCCGCCATCACCGGCCAAGGCTCCAGGAAGAGTACTGTAACCGAGTCTATCTAGACTGTAATACTTCCCTAGGACTGAGATTTGCGAGCTCCACGTCCGAGTATACGACGGAAGATTCCTTTCTTCTGCTGTGCCTGTCTATGCTGTACACTGATGTGAAGGATGCAAGCAGTATTAGGTGTTAGTGGTGTTCTTGACCTCTTTCGGAGAGACTTATTAATCGATGATTATAGCATGACCCGGGCAGTTTTAAATAGTAAGCAACTTACCGTAGCAGTCTGTGTTAGAGATTGTAAGGAGTAGTAGGAGTAGGTATCGACGTTACCATTTAGATCAAGAAAAGCGCATGAGGGTCACTGAATATGTATAATCCTTCCGGCATCTAACAAGCCCTTCAAACAAATTTCAATCTTAACAATAAGGATGTGTGTTGCTACCATCTTAGCACCATCTTAGCATCATCTTAAAGGCAAACTGTTGGCTCGTAAGCTTACAGTAGCGTTGACTAGTGTATCGATCTGTTACAGGAATGGCACGTGATTTCGGGTAACGAGCATATCGCATAGAACCACCAATAATCCCCACGCTTTAAGTCTACCCCCCGATAGTGTCTATGTTACCCCAGCCGGACAGCATCAAAGCCATGTTACCAGATAGAGGTTTCTCGTCGGCATGTATCTTCACCTGGTATTCAAGCGGAGCATACAGTAGACAACAAGAGGGTAGGTCCAAACGTGCGAAACCGGCGACAATCTTCCGTTACCCCGACACGCCCTAGGTCTAGGAACCATGACCTATACTAGAATGAAGAAATGGGGTCAGCGGCTGTGAGGTTGGCCATACTGTAAATTTTATGACGCGGAAGGTAATTAACAAGGTGATAGAACGTAAGGTGGATATGAATCGCTCAAGTCTCGTATCTTCACTATTTGACCATAGCTCGAGGTTGGAGATTTTAGACTATGACGGCTCCAGAAGTTAGTTCGGCAATGGAACCACTAGCCCTCTAGACCATCTGTTGGAATAGACTTGTTTCGGGCCGTGAGGTGCAAACCCCTGAGATACTAACCTACTGGAATTCTTCTCGTCATGAATGAAGATTTCTTGCGAATTCGACCTGTGGTTGTTCCACGACTACGAGGCCTGCCGTGATATTGTCCTCTTATTTTCAACATCTACATACACGTATAACTCGTCGATCCAACGAAACCTATCTTGAAACGCTACCAATTCCAAACCATGCCACCTCCGGCGGGCGCTGTAGATGCGTCAATGGTAGATCCTAAGCTACGGGGGGAGAGTACTCTTGGGTTGCAGATGGGCGTCGTCTCGGCACTGCATATCACGGCATTGACGATTACCATATTACGAATATACAGTCGAATATTCTTAGCGAAAGCATTTGGATGGGATGACGGGTTTATGGTGGGTGCAACGGTATGTGACCAACCAACATCACTTTAAACACTGAAGCCTGTCCCTACAACAGAGAGCTGATCTCCATCTGACAACTAGCTGTCCGCGCTCATCTCGTACATACTTTATATCTATGAAACTCAGCATGGCCTCGGAATGCATATGGTATTCGTGTCGGCCGATGACCTGTGGAAGTATGGGGCAGCCAGTTTTACCCAAACAATCCTCAACCTACTTGGCCTTGGACTCTTGAAGATATCACTCAGCTTTTCTCTTCTACGGCTTTCCAGAGGAAGGGCATTTAAATGGATTTTATGGGGGGCAATTGGTAACCAGACCCTCTCGATAGACCACTTACGGTGTTGTTGCTAACACAACATAGCATTCGTGACCATTTATACTATATTCGCCTTTCTGACGTTATTCTTATATTGCCAGCCCCTATCGGGCTTCTGGGATATGGCCTCGGGCGCCAAGTGCTACAGCTTAACGCTCTTCATTCGTTTCGCTCTCGCCAATACCGGTACGTTGCCCCTGGAAAATGCGTGAAAGTAGACGCAACGCTCACGGTTCGCAGCACTTAGCATATTCACCGACATTCTCCTCGCCACGCTGCCGATCCCCATCGTTTGGCAGCTTCAATTGAAGAAGAAGATCCGCGTGTATCTCATCATCATGCTCGCGCTCGGGTGGGGAGCCGTCGGTATCGGAATTGTGAAGGCTATAAATCAAATCAATTTCAATCCATTTTCCGATACAACCTACGAAATCAGCGTCCCGACTTGGGCATTGTAAGCCGGTTCCTCCTTCCGGACAACCCCTCCGGACCCCGGAACGATATGTGCTAATCACCGCGTTCTCTGAAGTATCCAACTAAACGTCAGCATAATCGCAGCTTGCGCGCCGCAACTGAAGAAGCTTCTACGCCCTCTGCTGGGATTCACGAACTCGTACAAGAGCACACCTTACGGAGTACCGTCGAACAGTCGAAGGAACGCGACAGGGCAAAGCGTCGGCGGACGATACATGAGGCAGCCAAGCCGGACTGACAAGACGGATGGTTTTGAGCTGGACGAACGGCCCATCATCTCTGATGGGTACCACGTTCGGGTGGGACAGGGAAATGACAGCGGTGAACTCGGATCGCACGCCGCAGCGTCGTCACAGCTAGACAAGATAACGAACAGCAGCGATAGCCTCGACTCGATATTTAGGGGGGGGAATACCAGCGGTCATAATGACAAGGGCATTCTGAGGACGACAGAAGTTGTCATATCGACAGCATAAGAGGAGATTTTTGGAGCCTCTTCGTAATACCCGTCAATTTGTTTTTCAGTTTCCTACAGTATTTAGATTTCGAGTACCTCAGATATCCTTGCAGCTACAGATAGTTAGAAGGTTCTATAATGCACAAACACCCATTGGTATATTAACACGAGCGAAATTTGAAACCTCTTGTTTTGCTAGGCCTCGCAATGGAGCAATTTGAACCGGCCTTGCAATGGTAGGTAGATAGATAGCAAAATTCAAAGCGGCTAGAATTGAAGGCTGATCAGCAACCAAGAGTATTTTATCAATGGTTTCTATCGATACCAGGCATTCCCACGTAGCTACCGTGAAAACTGTATTGAACTTGAAAAACAGGGACAGGACGGGAGTTACCTAAGTACAGCACCATGGTACAAGCCACGCGTTGTATTGCTGATGAGTGGCTGGTAATGACCATTTCTGACGTCAGCGCCATGGAATGCCCCTTTGTCATCGGGTGTGGCGGAGCAGTTTTAGATCGAATTTATGCAATACGCGTTGTCAGCTCATACGATGTATAGACCTTTTACAACAACACTGAAGTTGAACTTTATCTAACTAACTAGTCAATAACGGATCTATTAGTATCATTTGTAGCAGACCTAGTGCTGCTTCAATTATAACTTATAGGTAGTGTACGTGCGTTGATCTTTTCGTTGGTCTAACTAACTTAGTGGCTGGCCGCCCGCTGTAGCTTGGTCCCAGCTGCCGAAGCTAGCTACCCCCAAGTCCCCCAAGTCTGCTGAAGCTGCTGCCTAACATCCCCTAGAAACCGGCTGACCTGAACGCCATCTTAGCGCACCCTCCCTAAAGCCCAACTACCTTATCAACCACACGACCCGATCCGCAAGCGTTCACAATGGCTCGCTGGTCCGAATATGACACCGATGAGGAGCGCTTGCCCGAGGGCATGCAGCGCATCGGCTACGACGCCGACACCCAAGTCTACACGTTCCGCGACGCCGACGGCAGCCTGTGGGAGAGCGCCCCGGGGAACCGGTACGGCCAGCTTCGACAAGTAGGCAACGCCGCTCCTCCATCGTACGGCGAAGACGACGACGAGAGCAGCCCTACGCAGCCGTTGACATATGCCGGGCCCGACGGCTCCGGTCGACAGGCCTCGTGGCGCCAGGAGATGATGCCGCTGTTGAACTGGTTCTTGCTCGTCGGTGTGTTCCTCCTGGTCGTGATATGGTTCATCAGCAGAGGGTCCAAGGGTAACCCCGAAGTCGTTAGGAGCTGTGGCGAAGACGGTACACCGTACGAGATCAAGGCGGGCGACACGTGCTGGGCCATTGCTGAGGCCTCGTCCGTCGACGTCGACGTCCTCCTAGAGAGTAACGAGGGTCTTGACTGCGATAACCTGTCGGTTGGTGAGACTATCTGTGTACCCACCTCCTAGACAAGTCTTGGGGCATTATCGGCTGCTCCCCTAGACCTATATTCCAGGCTCTAGGTTTTACATCAGCCTGGATTTTAGTGTTATAAGCACTGTGGATGATGTTGTATGTATCACGGTACCTCGGCGCTATTGTATATGGAAAACGCTGGCGCAATTTCCTGGTTTGGAAAGTTGATCCGGCCTGGGTACCACGGGCAGACAATGCTATCTATCTACTGAATCGGGATATATTACGGGAAAATTGAAGACTTTGTACACTATTCTTTTGGATGTGGCTTTGGATTAGCATGTAGCTGAGCGTTCTGTACCCTATTGAGATATTTGCCACTGTTTTACATACTTGAACAGCTCGGAATTGCAGTCCTGATAAAGTCATCTAACTCTTGTTGGATACTTAAGTAGTCATAACCCTCCAGGCCACCTCGAGTTCGTAGAATCATGATATGATAATTCCATGACATGTGCAACGCCCCTCATTCAAACTCTACTCGGATGCCCTTGGTCACAGCCTCGTCACAACGGGAATACCACCCTTGGCGGAGATGTGCTGCAGGTAAGTGCCTGGGGAAAACGCCACATCAGCCCATGCCGAGAACCCATTGACGAATCATGGTTCCTATGTGCAACCGGTCTGACACTACGCAGTAGGTACACCACCGAGACGCAGCGCCTTGGCGGTCCGTACGGTATCATACGGCAACGAGGAGCGCTAATGATATCCAATCCATATTGGGACTTACCACCGAGGCTAGAACTCGACCTTTGATCAAAGGATCGTACCATAGCTCGCCATAGTGTATTATGTTATAACCTAAAAGTTAATGCCGGATTAGCAGGAACGGCCTTCCGCAACTAAACAGGTATCATCTAAACACTACAGTTTAGCTGAGACGCTAGAAAAATAAAGTTGCAAAAAACTCCTAAGGAGACGTGGAGTAGGACCCCGTCCGGCACATGACTAACACCAACAGAAGACGTCGTCGGCTTCGAATAATTGGGACAGATCAGGCTTGCTCCCGTGCCCATCCGACCGGCTAGAATTACTTCCGTGTATGCCTGATCGAATGAGATAGGCCTTGACAGGCTATACGAAAGCGAGGCTTTCGCATATAGGAGGGACTTTAGGTTGCCGCGCTAAAGGGAAGGACCGGACCATTATGGCCCCCTTGACGCCCTAACTAGATGATTATTGCAGTTGAACACTTTTCCAAGCCCTTGAAATCAAGCCCTTGTTACAAGAATCTTGATACCATCAAGATCAAAATCAAGTCGCGAGGCGACTTAAACAGAATCTGTTTAACAGATTACCATATAAGATTTCTGGCCCAGAAATACCAAGCGTAGCAGGTATTATATCCGAAATCTTTGATAAAAGTTATCTTCACATTTTCTTTCCTAATTTGCGATATATAACTTGCTACTTGGCTATTCCAAGACCAATTACCATGTAATAGGTTCACATGGGAAAATAATAGGCATAATTAATCTTATCAATATCGGTAGAAGCAAGCTACTATAGTGTTATAATACAGTTTGCTCTAATATCTCGGTGTGCTAAGATAACTGCGTCTTATAATACCCGTCCATAATTCAATGCAAGGAGGTACCGCTCTTCAATGCTACGTTACAATTCGTTTAGTCTTCCCATATCAATATTTGGGTGCCTATTCTCCAGCGACAAACTCGTCAGCCCCCTTGAAGATGACTGCGACGAGGCTTGGCCGAAAGTTTTAATATTCGGAGGGCATGGCGCTCAGCTTGCCGCCGTCATAGACTAACACCAGTCCGTTACAGTACTTAAAGTTGAAAGTCAGTAACTTCCTTCGGAGAGCAATACAGAGGGCTTTCGAGAACACTCCAAAGCTCTGGAAGATAAGGTAGCTAAAGGACAGATATGCATGCATGATAATGGCCATAAGTTGGGGAAATGGGGGTTGAAAATACTCACAGCACCAGCCCTACTAGCCAAATACAACACAGTCCCTGCCATCTCCTCTTCGCCGCCGAATCGTCGAGCGGGAATGTGAAGAATGTCGGAAGTGTGGTCTTTGGCAGGGTCGCCGCGATCTCGTATAAGCCCGGCTGCCATCTCGGATGGGAACACTGCGCGAATCGATCAGTACGAACTACTATTGCCCAGCCCCGATTTCGACATGATAAATGATCAACTCACAGCCAGGAGCCAGAGCGTTGGCTCGTATCGAGTACGGCGCTAGATTCGTGCTGGCGTGCTTCGCAAGGTGGACGATGGCCGACTTGCTAGCGGCATAGGCGGGCGGCGACACCCATGCACGGCTATATGCTGAAATCTGCAACATTCGGACTCAGTTATCGCCATCTGGAGCGTGATTTGTGAGGGTTTTTAGAAGCCTTTAGACAATATCTTGTTTCAAATAGGAAATCTCGTGCCCTGAAAGTTTCTAGAGCAAGAAGAAAATGGTTCCGAAGACTGCTTACACTGCTAGTGAAAAGGACCTGGCTCTGTATAGCGGGGACCTCGCTACCTTGGGTCAACGGCGCGCCAAAGCCGCCCTTGAGCGCATTCTTATTTCCGGCATCCAGGAGCTCAAGGAAGGCCAGCATCGTGAAGAACGCCCCCGTCACATTGACGTGCATGGTGCGCGTGAAGTCGTCCATGGACACGTCGTCGAAGAGCCGCTGCCTCAGCTCGGAGAGGGTGAGGTCGGGGTGGTACCGCGCCTCCGGCCCACCGACCCCTGAGTTAGCGATCACGAGGTTCACGTAGCCGACCTCTTTCGCGACGACGTCTACCGCGGCCTGGAGCGACTCCTTCGATCCGACGTCGCAGACGAGAGGGCGCAGGCTCTCGTGCGCCTTCGCGGCCTCGTCGAGGAGCTCCTTGCGCCGGGCGAGGATGTAGACCTTCTTGGCCCCCGACGTGGCTAGTGCTTTGGCCATGTGGAATCCGATACCTGACGAACTTGGTCGTCAGCGAGGGGTCCACGTGTACGGGGAGAGGGACGTACCGGTCCCGCCGCCGGTGACGACTGCTACCATGCCGTCGACCCGGAAAATACTTGGTGTATCCATCTTGTAGTTATCTATATGTTAATATCAACTCAGTGGTCGTCTACCTGCCAGGAGGCCAAGCTCGTGCCTTATTTCTCTCGGCTTTGTGATACTCTAGTAGGCCAGTGTCGCCGGTGCGCTGTCTATTACTCTATTACAAGGAGGTAGGACACAAATCGCAAGACAACATAGAACAAGTAGCTCGCTTTTCGAAGGCGAATGGATTCCACGGTTAAAAGAAAGACCTTAAGCTGATTCAAACATCAACGAGAAGACCTGGATGGCAGGACGGCATGCCGCTCACCGGGCACAGGATGGGGATTCTCCGCCCGCCCCCGAAGTCCCGGCCGGATTTAAGATGGAGCATGTCACCCCGATAGGTAATCTCTGCATTCCTACCTAAATCCGATGATATCGTTCAATCAAACGTCAACAAATTGTCACATTCCTGTCATTTATCTAAACTCCGATTTGAAATGGGTTCATTTGCATGAATATTGGTAATGGGGATGCACTTTGCGTTCTCCGTATAATGTGCATTCTCCGTATGATGTACATTCTCCGTGTCGTGTATATTGTCCACGTGATGTATATTTTCCGTGTGATGAGCTTTTTTTTATGCGATGTAGGTTAGTACCTGCAGATGCAATCAATAGGGATACTCCCAGTCACAGGCTCTTAGAATATGCCCGTGGTCAAGGTGAGGTTGGAAAGCATGGGCTATCTAGGGAGTTCAAGTGTAGCACGTACCGACAGACCGTGATTCCGATTTGATTCTGTAAACTTGCATATCATGTATATAGTTATATGAGTGTGAGATTTTGTGCGAGGCTTCTGCCCGTCTTTATCTGATCTGCCGAGACGGCAGCGAGGCAAAATCGAGCAATTAGAAGCGAAGGGTTGGCAACTTTACGCGAGGCCATCTTGGCCGGAGAGAAAGCAGGATCCTCACAGCCCCTAGAAGCCATAGAAGATTATCGCTGTTCGAATACTCTTCCAAGCCCTTGAGCACAAGCCCTTATTACATCAAGAGAGAAAGCCACAGGATACTTTAGGTAGTTTACAGCACTGACTGTATCAGAGAACCCGAGTGTTTATGCCCTTTCTTGTGAACTAGAATGCGCTTTTTTCTCTCTTTCATGAAGCCAGCCGTAAATATTTAGCTGGCCGGTTGTGTTAGTCTATTATTGGGCGAAGCAGGTTACAAGTTTTAGAAATTGAAGAGATTTGCGTTACTCATGGGGATGAACCACCACTGGGCTGTATAACTGATAACTGGAGGGAGGTCACTTCCGGGTAGACACACCCGCGGAGACCCACATCATGTATCGAAAGGGAGGACTTTCTCGGTGAGGTGGCTCCGCTTATCGGGAAGAGGATAAACTGGGGCTGTTTCCGCATACAGCCGGGTCGCGTCTTATCGTCGCAGCGTGGTCTCGTCTATCAATACCTTACGATCCAACGGCCGTCGCAACCCCTCCGCATCGTAACTTGTCAGTGACACTCGGCGGCGATCAGATGACATAGATTGCCAGGATACTCGACCGGGTGCTGGCCGAATCAATTCCTTCGTATGATGTGCTGAGACGCCCATCAGACCCGACCCATCCTGGTTGTGCACTAACCATAACAAACACCGTCGACGTCATCATCGCACAGCATCACCATGGCCGCTTCACGCCGTGGCCAGCCCGAGCTCCACGTGCGACTACCCTCCAACCCTAGTGTCGTCGCCTTGCCCGATCTGCCGCCCGTCTCTGCGCTCTTCCTCATCGACTTCGACGTCAAAGCCGGCTACACCATCTCTTGGAAGGCGTCGAAACCCGGCGTGGAGCTCGAAGGCGTCGTGGAATACAAGTCGTTGCCCTCCGGCTTGCATACCGTATCCGAAGATCTCATCTACTTCGTCCATGGCGGGTACGCGGGGTTGAGCGCCTTCGTCAATGCGCCCGTCGAGGATACAGCCTCCCGTAATGCGCGCATGCTCGCAGTTGGCGTCTTGGTTCCGCTCAGCTATGGACGCTTAGGCAGGGCATGGAAACACGCGGAAAGTCTGAAGGCAATCGCATCGTACGTTACGCCCACTGGCTATGCTGTGGCATCCACTAATATAAGACCTGTCTAGAAAAGTGGTTGTGAATAACAAGGATGTCACCGTCCTGGAAGAGTACTGGGAGAAGAACCAAGCCCGCAACGCGACTGCCGATGACGCCGCTCCCAAAGATGACCCCGAGTCTCCGATTGTAGCACCGAAAAGCCCAAAGACGTCCCGGGTTCACAATAGGAACCGCTCAGCCTCTGACGGAACGGCATTGATGCTGCCTGGTCACCGGCTATCGCCCTTCCACCCAGCCTGGAGCTTGACCAAACTCATAGATGCCTTCGGACCGCTCATCTTTCCCATACACCGCGCTGCGCTGCTTCGCCAGAGAATATTGATTTCGGGCCATGCGCCCGTAGAGCAAGCTTGCAACTTCGGTCAGTACAGTCGGTGTAATATCTGTATGAGCGGCATTTGACCAATGATTTAGTCTACAATATCTCTGTACTCTCCAATATACCACTGGCTACATCGGATCTTTTGTCATCCAGCTCCGCGTCATATCGCTTGCGGCCTCTTTTTTCAGTTGGCGTTCATGATATCCCTTTCCTAGCAGACGATGCGAAACATTCTAGAAACACAGACGCTGCATCGCTAGACGGCGATACGGAAGCAGGGACTGGATGGGTAGCCTGCACAACCGACAGCATACTCTCTAAGAAGGACACGCTGTGGGACATGCTTATCACTATGCCACCGCCCCACGCTTCGAACGCGAAGAAACAAGTCTGGCCCACCGTGGAATTAACGCAAGGAGTGCCTGTGAAGGCCACACAGCGCGATATGCGCCGTTGGCGCTCTCTTAAAGCCGGAGTCGCTCGCATAGAAGGAAATGTCATCCTTTCCTCGCCTACCACACCGCAAACAGTAGCTGCATATAAAGAGGATGACGCATTACTAGATGACGCAGAACAGGTAGTGGAGCCTACGAGCTGGACAGCTCTCGCGTACAGCGGGTTCATGTGGTGGGCCTCGGCGGGCGAGAAGCTACGGTCAGACGAAGTTGAGGAGGCTGCCCAGGACGCCGCTCTCCTCAGCGATCTTGGTGCTTCATCCACAGGCATGAATATGCCGCGCTCGGCAGACATTGCCGCGTCAATATCATCACTAACGCCAAGGCGGTCATCTACGGCAGTTTCGGCGCCCTTAGAAGCAGATGAGGCCCGCCTCGAGCTCACCATAATATCTTTTTTCCATAGGCTGACGACGCAGCTCCTGAGTACGTTGGCAGATGCGATTGATAACAGTAGCGACAGTGACATAGAAGATGAAAACCCGACTGAAGAAGACGATGCGTTGATTGACGCGGATGAAGTTTCCCAAGGGCACGGCGTTCACATCGATACAGACGTGATGAAGAGGATGGGTCTTGATATATGGAGCCCCTCGGATGCCGAGTTCGTCAAAAAGCTCCTGAAGACGTATTTCGGTCGCCAGGCATACGTTGAGGGCAAGGGTGTAGAGGTATGCGGCGTTCGAGTCTGCTGAACGTTTCCTTACAGACAGGGGGTGTCGGCGTACCAAGGAGACTTGACTGTAGAATATAATTATGACTTGGCACGGCTTAGCAGCCAAGCTAGGTGAGCATTGTGTATAAGTTGCTTGCTCGGGCGATGGGGACGGATATTCCTACCGCTTTTGTTCGTGGGCATTCAGGTAATACCAGTTGTAAATATCCAGTCTTAGTACCCATACCTACCATTCTAGGTTTTCGTGTAGCTAGGCAGCTAGCTACTCTTTTGGAAGATGTGTCTTTTAGACCTGATATCCCTCAACCCGCGTATGTATACCATGAGGTTAGCGGCTCTTGATATTGTGCCGCTCATCATCAGTTGAGAAATCCATCTTATTCGGCTTAGTAATGTACAGACTGCAAGCTTCGGAGTATATGATTGCCTATTCATTGCCCCCGTGGGAAGCATTTGCACTAACTCTGCCTCTTTGGGTAAGCTGGGGAATTGACGCCTTTTTTATCTCTCTTTTCTTAAAACCTTATGATGAACGCGAATACTGCTTCTCGGAAATTGTCACGAAACTAGAACTGTAACGCTAGACCACGATATAACTAAAAGGTAGAACTTTGTCAAGTAGAGCACTTGACCGTTTGTAGCTAATATTATATACGTATTGTAACAGAAACTGGGTAGTTCGGTCCAGCATCGCATTTTGGGAGGTAGATTTGGGTCCTTCTCGACTTCTAGGTTGATCTATATAGCTTAGATCGTATTAATGGCGATGTAATATATATGTGCATGTTTAGTAGGTTGAGCATTCATATACAGCGGATTGATTAGTCCCATGCAAAAGGAAAAAAGGCTCCGGGGTTCTGGAGGCTGGCATAATGGGCTTTGTTAGGTTGCGACCATGACTGAATAATTATAGTATTCTGTACACAAGCTTCAGCTCTCTCTGGCCTTTGGGGCAACGTACAAGTAACTCCAGCATATTCGCAAACTTCAAACGCATACTCGTTGAACTTGGATAAAGTAACCAGAGACCACAATAAGATGTAAGAAGGCATGAAGATATTAACAGGAAGCGCGATAGGGTAAAAGAAGTATACACAATGCTGTAAAGAAGTAAAAAAAAAAAACAGTGTTGTGCGGACTCGAATCATAAACCTGCAACAAAGTATCTAAGCGAAGCTGGTTCCCCTTGGGTAAACCAGGAAGTCTACGTACGTCTACGACAAGCAGCTACTTCACTGAAGGAAGGCACTGTTAACGCAATATATAACGGTAAATGAGCACCTACCTAGGCAACGTAGGGGTACTTGGGTACTTGCCTTTGGGCTGGCGTAGGTTGCTTATCTGGTTGCTATAGATGTGATTAAATACTACATATGTAGGTCGCTTCAGTGACTAGTGTAACTTTGTTGAAAGATGTCAAGCCTGCCCTACCAACTACGCCTTGATAACCATCCCCTGATGGTCACTCCTCAATCGTCACACGGACGACCCGAGGGATTGGGGACTGCCTCAGGCACCCGAAACCCTTCGGGCCAAACCCTCCAATATCATGTATATAATCATATGAGCGGCAAGGCTGGTTCCCGTACCCGTTCCGCTCGTTCTCGCGATAACCTGATCGCTCCCAATACAGGTTATACGAAAGCGAAGGCCAGGAACGAAAGCGAAACTTTTATATATAGAGACGAAAGTCGCCATCTAACCCAAGGAGAAGGACTAAACCTTCATAACCCCCTTGACGCCCTACATGATTATTGCAATATGAGCACTCTTTCAAGCCCTTGAAACCAAGCCGTTGTTACACATGACTATGTACCGATCACGGGCGTTCTCTGATCGGGTCTCCCACATCGCAAATACCGAATAATGGGTAGTCGAAGTCGTAGATACCTTCCGACGGCGCCGATATGTCTAACACTGCGCTTGGTTCCTGTCTAAGTTGAATATCGCCGTAAGAGAAATTCAGGCCGTTTTCGTTGGTTTCGTCGTCATAGAAAAGTAGAGTCTCATCTCCACCGATTTGAAGTGTTTGGTGAATCCCCTCTTGACCAAAAATAGTGTCCTTGGTGCGTACAACCGTTGGATCATCATCTGACGTTCCATCTCTTCTGTCGGCTGAATTATTTTCATTCTCATCCCCACCCTCGCCCTCGCCCTCGCCCTCGCCTTCTCTATCAGACGAGGAGAAATCATCAGAGGTGAAGTCGTAGCCTGAGTAAGCACCATATTGCGGCATTTCAAGTTGTGCTATACGATGTTTCCTCTCCAAGATAGACAGGTCCTCTTCAGTTAGTTTCCGATGCGACTTTATCATATCTGCAGCCACTCGATGGCCGTTAAGTAATGCAAGGCTAATCGCATGAAGATATTGGAGTTGGCCAAATCCACTAGTTTCTACTCCAGAATGTAGTAGAAGTTCAATAAAGTCAATATGACCATGTTCTGCTTGGCTATTGTGATTTGGCAGCTTCATCGTCGGAAATGCAAGTCGATACGGTAGGGACGGTCGGCGGCTTTCCGCCAATCCGCCAGCCATTTGAACATATGCAGGTTCCCGTATGAATTGCTTTTTTGGCCCTTTGACGACTACTAAGGCCACTGTCTTTATAGGGCATTCAGTGCCCACCTGTGCTTTGAGAATTGACACCATGCCAATTGACCAAAGATCTGGCAATGTTATCTAGGGCGCCATACGTATATAACTACCTCTGTGTACGGCCGCGTACGCCGGTAGTCATAACACCCTTAGTATATGAGTAAATTTTAATATACAAGTAACCTTTAGTTAATGTTATAACTACCTATAAAAATACAACCATACAATCGTAGTTACGTACTCGGAGGTAGTTATATACGTACGAAGCCCTAGATATTTTACCTTAGGATATTGCCGGATCTTTTGGTCTATTCGGTAAACAGGGCGCCGTCTTAAAAGTCCACGAGTAACCTTTAAATATTTAACTAGCCAATGAACCTTTGTAAAAACAGCCCTTTGATATATTGTAGCCTCTTAATGTGTAGCTCTTAGTATGTGACCAGCTGGCAATTTGAACCACAACCTTATAATTATAGCGGTCTCGATAGCTAACTGCGCTATAATTATAATAAATATAGCGATGCGTAACGCTATATTGATAGCAAGCCTTACCAAGACTTACGAAGATGTACAAATGGGTGGCGGGTTGGCGGAAATCCTGTAACCGCCCACCATAATTAACGCCTGCTTGCTAGTGGTATAATGGTATATGAGTGTCTTGTTAGTTCCAACTACATGCTGTCAAAATTCCGAGAGGCGCGATACAATAAATTTGTCGCTTATAACAAGGGCTGAAGATCAAAGGCTTAGATGAAACTTCAAATTGCAATAATCGTCTAGGGCTTCAAGGGGGCCATGAAGGGCTAATCCTCCCCTTCAGCCAAGCGGCGATCTATGCGAAAGCCTCACTTTGCTCGCTCTCGTAACTATAGCCTGTTTCATTTAATTAGGCAATATACGGGCAGCTAAGCAGATGAGGCCCTGTACAAGCTTCCCGCTCATATGATTATATATATGATATTAGAGTCCTGGGCCAGAGGATTTCGAGTGCAGTCCCAATCCCTTAGGGCAGTATGACAACCGTGCTTAAGATTTTGTTGATTTTCCTCAGATATACTAGCAGCCACCTTATTCCAACAGCTTTGTTGACGCCGGCTGAGATCAGTTCGACCCTCCGCGTCCCCGTCGTGAAGCTACGTTTTAACTTTGTAGGCCAATGCTAATATAGATAGGGAAATCTTAGGAGCACGCCCTCGTGCATTCTGGCTTCTCCTTATTGAAAGCGTCAATGACCAGCTGTAACAACTCGGTTATCTAGTAATGAACTAAGAAGCCCGTTGGGTAGTAGGTGCCGTAAGGGATATGTTCAAGAGGTAAGCACTCAGTATAAAAGCATTGAGCATTAAAATATATGAGTTTGTAAATGTTAAAACATAAGTTTTAATTATTATTTTATGCTCCAAATTGAAGCACTATTGGTTTTATTGAGCTCTTTACTTAAGCTCAACTTTACGCTTATTAAAGCCATTTGCTTATCGGATTCTAAAACTTTGCTTCTGTAAGAGACCCTCTTGAAGTTTTGTGATGGCCTCCCCATGCATCCAACCGTGAAAGTAAGCGTCCCCTATAAATACATAGTGGTCGATCGCCTTGTGCAGCACAACTGGTGTTGGGCACCCGAACAGTATGCAAACAACGTCATCTATTCGAATTTGACCACCGGCGAGTCCTATATGTTTACTATGAGAAACGAAAAATCGTCGGAGTCGAGAAGGTTCTAATTCAGTATTACTAAATTCATCAATAAATGGAGTCCATCCGGAACGAAAGATTTCCCGGAGAATTTGTTGTGTAAGCTGCTCTTTCTCGGGGGCCCAACCTCTGGTCCCATTTTCAAGTTGTATATCTTCATCGGGTTCGGTTGGTAAAAGTGCTCGAAAGCATCTCGCTTTAGCGTCAGGTGGTCTGCAACGAGCGTCCGCATAACTACTCTATGCTGGTCTTCTGAGTGACTCCTGAGATGTTGCTGAGGCACGCCTGAATAGTGTTAAGTGCTGACTGGCTACGTAGAATGAGGTGGCTTACCAAAATTTTCTATCAGAGAGATGGAAACAGTGGGCTTCTCATGGTCTGGAGGAACCAATCGTGAGCCAGAAGTTTGTTGCTGGCAAGATGACCAAAATGACCAGTATGGCCCACCACAGGATTTCATCCCCAGTGTGAGAGCTCCATGCAACTCATTGCGCTGGGACTTCGAGAA
Organism: Xylaria castorea; assembly: GCA_022495115.1. Lineage (NCBI taxonomy): Eukaryota > Fungi > Ascomycota > Sordariomycetes > Xylariales > Xylariaceae > Xylaria > Xylaria castorea. Next base: position 524,700 of record MU382629.1, on the reverse strand, counting down.
CACCGGGGCGTTGCCAAAGCACTCCGAAATTTCTTCCACGATATCTAGTACAATTCCACTGGTTACAAGAACTCTGTCATTGCTTTCAAAGTAAAAGTCTGACAGTGAATGACTAGTATCGCTCAAATGTGATTGTCCAGTTTTAATGAAACCCAGAAGATTCCACGGTGAGTTATTCCGGACCCTAAGAGATGTTTCCGTACTCGCGTAATCAATATTGATGCTCCAATCCGGACACCAGCTTGGTAACCCGTCCAAACTCTCTAGTGAGGATGTTCTGTACTGATCAATGAGGAGATGCAAGTGGCCGTATCTCATAGTGACAAATTTAAATGCGGCGACATACACGCCATCTGGCTCGAGTCGGTAATCCACCGGAAAGCTTCCTCTCCAGTCGCCGATTATCCCAACGATCCCATATATCTTGTCTCTCGGGTCTGTCGTCCTTTTCGTAACCTAGTGTCTAAGGATACTGGCGGTTGTCGGGTAATCGAATCGGTCAATTTTGCCATGTTGACTCTTGAGTAATCCAATCCGCGCAAAAAGTTGGCGGATAAACTGTTGGAATAAGGGAATACGCTCGTCGTGCCGCATGTCATCAAGATAGTTGATGTATAAAGTGTACAGATTGTAGAGCCAAGTCAAGGGAAATTTCCACCAACCACAATGTACGATCACATTGGTTTGCCTCACAATCTCCTGTTGGATCCAGACCCTAGCCCAGTAGGGCCGGGAAGCGAGGATAGCGAGATCGCACCAGGCCTGTTGGACTGATGGGTGTTCCAGCGAGGATCCCATATCATCGTATGTATCATATATATCACCTCTGCTGGGTTTTCCAAACAGCTCGATAAGCTTTAGCGCATTCCAATGGCTACTGTGCTTGAACCCAATTCGCAGATTGCACCGTTGCGTAGGCTGTTTGCTGTCCTCCCAATATCGTGCTAAGTAACTTTTGAGCTTTTTGCCAAAATTGGAATCATATTCTTCAGACTCGCGACCAATCCAAATTCTCACTCTTTGGGCAGTCTGGTATATATGAAACATGTCCGCTACTTGGTGATTCCGCTCAATGGCGTCGTTCTGGTTAATACAGAGAGCATCAATCCAAAGAGTGCGATTCTCATCTAGAACGCGTAAGTGTCGAAGTGCTCGTTCAAGCTCGGCAGTAACATTGAGGGGATGACCGTCCAAGGTGATCGGCTGTGTGGCTTTTGGATCCCCCCAGCAGTACGAAAGGGCATCGTACCGTGGACCTTCATCCAAAGTGTGATAACTGAGCTTGCATTGTACCCTGGACGTGATGGAGCCGGGTAACAGTGTAACAAGCCTTATCTCGCCAGGTCGTAAGGACCGATACAGGACCTTTCCCATTTTCGAGAGATTCATATCAGTCATTCCGATATAGAGGGCAATGGGGGGTCAGATCTCGTTGTCAAAAGTTTGAAATAGCAACGAAGGCGGGAGAATATAGGAGCTGAGCTGCAGCTAACACGGCAGCGACCTTTTTCTTAGTCCACCTACCCACCATGCAAAACGACTACAGAAGCTTCTATCCAGTTTATATAGTGAGGCCTACTAAAGGTACTAAGGCAATTAGAGTCTTATAAAGTGTGATGTAGATTAGGATGAGGTTGACCATGACGGCGACTGCTGCCTTAACCATGGGCCAACCAGGCTATTCTGGCTGAGCCACCGCAGCCACACAGTGTCTCAATACGGTGCGTAGAGTTCCCCTTCCGATCCAGTCACATACCTTCTCAAATACGGGAAATGTTGTACTTATAGGCACCTTGCTTGCTATACTAGGGCATCCATTAGCTGCTATATGCCTATTTCTACGTGTATATGTATAGCTATGTGTGTGTGAGCTCCACAGCTATTCTATTACTTGTAGCACGAGCCTAGGCGGTGAAATATTATAGCTCAAGTGACATTGGAAGGAGTTATACTGGCCGTAGGTAACAGATTTTAGAGATTATCTGCTTACGGAGTATTCGAAGAGCACGTAGTCACAAAGAATCTAATATTAAGTTTAGACTAGGTCTAGAAGACTAATCACATACTTTGTCGATTTCGACCCCTCGGATTGTCTGTACTTCGGGTCTGCTTTTGATAAAGACGTTGAAGCCACTTGCTAAGCCATATACTATATACTTAGACCTATGTAATGACTTACATAAGCAGCTTATGCGGGAAGTGGTCTATGTACGAGTAGCAAGAAACCTCCGGCCTCCCCTAACCTACCCTTCCCACAGGTCGAGGCGTAGGCTTAGGGTTTTTCTTCCTTGGCTGTTTTTCCTGATTCATTGATTGATTGATTGATTGATGGTATTTAACGTCATAAGGGGAATTCCTGCGTAGCAATTTCCTAAGCCTCTTGGAGGGCATCCTGTTACAGTACGTATATAAGTGGCTGCAGACGGTCAAGTCTCCGACTTGACAACGTTCTATCTTTTGATAGTGTCGTGGATAGAGCTGCAGTTCTGTTCCGTGACACATCCGACGTGGCTAGTTGTCCGCTATCGAAGATAATTCTAGATACGTCTAAGTGGCGGCTACCGACTGTGTTTCCTAGAGCACCCGGCTCACGGTGATCCTAGTGATCCTGGTCAAGTGACATGGCTTCGTCCTTGCGGCTTGCCTACGCACCGCCATTGGGCTTTTTGGGGCGCCTTAAGGCCGTCCTCCTGTTGGTTCGTATTAAAAGCAGAGATAGCGTCAACAGGGTATCAAGAGAGACTAAAATAGTTGGAAGAGCCTACGATACTCAAGAGCCAGGACGTTCTTTCTCAAAATTGGCGATAGTAAGAAAGATGTAGCCTGCGAGTGGCAATGCGGCAGTTTGCTGGACTAAGCTACCTCGAGATAATAAAGGTAGGCCCGGCAGGTAGCTAGGGCTAGCTTGGCTTTTTTTCCTGTGCCATGCACACCTGTAGGCTATAGGCTATACGAGTTGTAATCAGATACGCTTGTATTCCCCGCGCTGACGAAAATCTACGATCTCACTCGCCCCGATCTGGCAGTGGCAGTACGGCGCAGCAATAAGCTGACCACCGCTCGTACGCTGGTGGCGGACGACACCCGCCGAGAAGGTGATGTCGCTCTTACCTACATGTGTGCAAAGTAGGTTACGCAGCGTAATACTGAGCTGCCTGCCTCTCGCGGGATGATTGGCGCACAATACTTGGGCGTGAGACGGTGAGAGTAACAGTTACTCTTATCATCACTGCAAAGCAGGCATGCTGCAGTTTCATAGGATAAACGAAGCCACTCTAGAATGACTAGCATATACATTAGTACCTGCTCATCTTGGAAAAATAATCAGACTGATGACGATTGTGGAACATCACTCCGGCAGACCCAGCAAACGGAGTAGGAGGTCGGTCGAACTAGGTCTGCCTGATAAGCCGCCACGGTTGATCCGCTAGCACTGCAGGCCGAACACTTCAGATGTAGTAGATACTTTCCTCCAGCTACTTATACGATCATCAACCTAACATCATGATGTGACACATGAATTTATAGCACACCGAAGGTGGCGTATACCTAGTACTAAGTCTCGCAGATGTGACTGGAGCTATAGAGCTGTTCTAGGCCGAGTGGCTTAAGCGGCCGGTTCCGTGGATATATCCCTTGGGATTATATCCCGATCTAAGCGCCGAGAAAAAGCCACATGCAATCACCGTAATTCAAGTGGTAGAGGACCACATAGATAATATTGAATAACTATTTGTACTATTTCTTTGCGAGAGACATGTTGAATATCTCTCAGTAAAACCGAAAAAAAACCCCCCAGTTTCGTGACTCTCGATTCGGCGGCGCTTCCCATTGCATTTGGCTTAAATAAATAAAAGGAAACGTTTTTGGCGTCATGCAGAGTTAATTCATGTGGGATGATAACACTCTGATATTGTCTCAATGTATTCCTTGCTCTGGGTCTGAAATTAGATGATATGCGTCGTACTGATTGAAGCTGGGAATCTGACTCACGTTCAATTGGGCGGTCAAATTCCTTGACGTCTGTATTTAACGTTTTTCAACTTGATCTTCGCCCTAATTTATATCCCTGATTAGAAATATATGACGATCATGGATTCAAATTCATCATACATTTAGCTCAGCGCTTAGATATCTAGCTGCCTGTACTTGGCGTTCTTCGACTTGGTCTTCGCCCTGGGTTATATCTTTAGCTAAGAAAGTACGTGGCAGTCGTGATTTTAAAGTGAACTTACATTTAGCTCGGCGGTTAAGTACCTGGCTGCCTGTACTTGGCGTTCTTCAACTTGGTCTTCGCCCTAATTTATATCTTTGGTTAAAAGAAAATACGCGACGGTTGTGATTTCAAAGTTCGCATACATTTAGCTCGGCTGTTAGATACCTGGCCGCCTGTACTTGGCGCTTTGCAATATTAGCGCCCTGTCTTCCAACCTGTGATGGTTATCGTTAGCAGCAATGACGCAGGATCCTTATGGAGAGCCTCACGTTGGGCGGTGTAGGAACGGCGATGGCCAGGCCGGCGGCTAGAGAAATGAGAGCCGTGAAGAACTTCATGATGATACAGAAGCGAGAGTGAGAATTAATCGGAATGAGAGGTATCAAGTGCAATTGGTAGCGTTGAGGTCAGTTCATTGGAAACGTCGCCGTAAAGTAGTGATCAAGGGCGAGATCGATAGCCTTTATAGAACTTTTGGACAGAGTAAAAGGAATTATTTTTCATCATGGTCCGAGACTAGTTGGGTCTTGAGTCGGTGTTATCGGAGTTCGATGTAGCTCGCCAGCAAACAGTTTACAGTGACCGCTTGGTCCATTTGCTAAGTTCTCGACGTATCACGGGATGTGCCGGGCAGACTTGGCCGTGGAGAGAGATATTTACATCATCATCATTATCATCATCATAGATAAAGCCACAATTCCTTGATAACACCCTCATGCTTTGCACTAGTAAAAGTCCTTAAGAATCCCTTCATGCCTTGCGTGGGTTAATACGCCGTATAAGTGTATTACAAAAGAAGCTGCAGCAGATATCGCGCTAGAATCATGCAAAATGATCCCTTTTCGACACTGATCATCCCTTCTACGAAAATATTTGAAGGCTGCGCCTTTACGCCTTCTGAACCTCATATGAGCAACATCGCATATTACCTGTGACCAGCCGACCACCCATCACATGGCCCTATTTTCTTACAGAACGTTTTTGGTTGGACCGATAGTGAGATGCATATCACGAACTTTCTTTGACGTCGTTTGTAATGCAGATGTTTAAAATGGAGGTCTTACATATTCGATGTTGTAGTAGGCTAATGGCAGTAGACGGTGTTGAACATGCATACAAACATTCGAATGTGGTAAGTATCAAAACTAATCTTATCACATCCCACTAGCCGCTGCATATTGTCAGCTTAGATATCCTATTACCACATTAAGGTCTTACAGATAACCCTTTGCCTTGATATCTATCTGCGCCGCCGTATCGCCAAGAGACATTAGGACTCAAGTGCTCCTAAAATGCTATGGATATTCAACTCATGCCCAGAATCCCCATAGTTCAGCCCGCTCCCTAACATGACTGAGAATCTTATCAAAGTTTCGGCACGTATGTAATGTACTGAAATCAGACATCGTGAATGGTTCAGAGTCTCGAAGGTTAGCAGTGATTGGCGTAACATCAGCTGTACACATCAAGTTGATACGAAGTATCTCGATACAATGATCTGGGTTCAGGTATCGTACATCAGTATGTTAATGCTGGAAAATGAGCGTGAGGACAACTTGCCTATGTGAGCCCTGTCGACCTTTTCATATTTTTTCTCAGACTTTGGATAGTATTCTGGCCATGTTTTCTTCCGTATCTCGTTCTACGGGTCTGTTAGCCCAAGTCCTACGGGATTAGTGAGCAGACGGCATAAATACCAAGCAATGCAACTGGTGGAAAACCTCCAATATGACTTGCACATCCTTTTGACCGTAGTCCGTATCCGTAACGCCTTCGTCTGGGAACCCCACTGTGATGTCTGCATCCTTTGACTTGTTGAGCAACTGCAGTTCATCCTTGCTGATCCGGATGCTTCCCATTCCGCCGAGCGAGATCCGATCCCAAGCTGCATCAAGCTCTGGGGTGGGTTCGCCTCGCCATACAGACGGAGCTAAGAACGATCCTTCGAAAGTGGTTTCTTCGTATTCCACTACGTCGATGATCGGGGCTTCGATTGTAGATCATCAATGGCTTATCTAGCAGTAGTTATTGTGCAAACTTACACCACGTTGACAGTATCTTTCCGCATTGCTCCAAGGATATTGTCCGCCTCCCAAGTAAGAATGAAAGCACCGACACTATTAAAAGCAGAACGATGTTCAAAACTAGCGGTACCGAAATGCCAGTACCGAAAGCATTGCACTTGCGTCGTTTGGGTTGAAGGCTTTCCAGGCTGGTAGGCGAAGTTGGGAGAGACGAGTATTTCTGAGTTTTGAACAACATGGCGCTGTTGACAAGGGAACTTCTGTAGTGCTCATCGTCGAAATGCAGAAGAGCTTAGCCTGAGACCCGGACAATCTTTATATGTCGAGGTCAGTGAGCCATCGAATTTATTGGTCACTCTCGGCATGGGGCTATGCGCCTCCCACATCCGTATTGTTCATAGATAAGCCGTCATAAGACACTTTTGTTTGCCCCGCCGACTAATGGAAATCCTCCTAGCATTGATTTTATCTATACCCCTAGCTCATGAAAGCCCTCCCCCGTTACCTGCGACCTCTCTATCTTCTTTCACTTGACTTCAACCTCGACGTTGTAGTCTTCTTTTAAGAGTCCTTATGATGGCTTCTCATGACAATCATGCTGAGCTCCAGAAATCCGAGGTTCACTCACAAGAGATTTGGGAAGAAGATGCCTCATTACTGCGACCCTCGATGCCCGGCCAACACCATTTGTCTTCCAAATGGGCTGATTTCCCCAAGAAGAACATATTCTTTTGGTTCTCTTGCCTTTCGAATGTGGTCCTTATTGGAGTCGTAGCATGGCTGGCAATTTCCACATCACATGCGATTGGGGGCTCAGACATACTACAATTTTGTATGCCCGTCGAAATTCTTCCTTTCCATTTATTTTTATTTGGCCCGCTGACATTGATACAGCACCAATGGGAACCCCCTCAGATGTGCCGATGAGGTTTCGGCGAGCTTTCGACAAAGATCTGTCGCCCTATCAGGGATTCCCAGACGACGAAAAAGATCGACTCTGGATGGAAATATATGAAAGTATGTGAAATTTCTCGTAGAGAAGTTGGAAAGATGCTGACACTGTATCTCAACAGAAGGGATCGCCATACGTATAACCAAGGATGAACACGATCAACTGATCAATAAGACCGAGAGAGTGCCAATCGAAGGTTACGAGGACGACTACTTGGTTGGTGTCGACGCTTTCCACCAGCTCCATTGTTTGGTTCGTCTCATTTGCCAATGTAACCATCCCTCTGGAGAGACATGCCTTTCTAATCATAAACTTTGCAGAATGAAATTCGCAAGGGGTTTTACCCGCGTCGCTTCAATACTTCTTTGGAAAATCCAGATGGGACAGTCAATTTTTTGAACTGGCTCCACATAGGTATAGCAACAGCAGCAGTAATAATTGGAGATATTCAAGCTGATATAGAGATACTTAGACCACTGCATCGAATCGCTTCGACAGGCAATTATGTGCCACGCCGACAGTAGCGTGACTACTTTCCACTGGCTTAAGACGAAAATAATGGAGCCAGAACTAGGCACTATGCATATGTGTAAAGATTTTTCGAAGGTTCAAGAATGGACATTCTCCCGCTCTCTAGACTATCACAACAAGCGGCTCCGAGTAGTAGATGGCACTGTGGTGGACTACTCTAGCTGGGGAGAAAACCCGGAAGACAAATTTGCTGATTTTGTGCCAAAGGGCTGGAATCATACTGTGGATGAGTTGTAGGACCCTGAACAAGGTTGCCTATAAGAACGCTGAGCCATGCGATCATTACTAAGTGTAACAATAAGTTTACGATTAGAAGTCGGCCTACGATATTGGCATCAGCATTTTGTGCTACTATTTTTTCTGTCCGCAGTCGATATCGAGTTGATTTGATCCTTATGGCCCTATTGCTTCAAACAATATAGCATGAAATAATTATACGACAACATAAAACAATCGAGCTTTAGCTTCTCATATCTTCTCCTAACCTGTGCTCTACTCACCTTTTTAGCACTGTATCCTTCCAAGAGGCTCTAAACACGGAATGAACTACCTTGAGCAAGTAACTAGGCATTGGTTCCTGTATATACCAACACAGCCAATCGACGGGCATCGCGCAGTCGACAATACTCACTTCCTGGGGATAATAAAAGTTTCACATTATTGAGCAATTTTGGCCCAAATCATATGTAGTTGTGCCCCAGAAGACTTAGAAGACCTGTTATTCACCAAGACGTTATTATACTGGTTTTCAATCATGTTTTCCGATGCGATATTCGCCTGTCGATTAAGCAGCCATGCGTGAAGATACCCAATATCTACGTGCCACTAGAAGCAACACCAAATACTATCTTCCCTCCTTTCTCGACTATCATATTTTTTGGGGGCCAGATATCAATACCCACTAGGTATATGTCGTCTTGTATTACCGGCCAGACGTCGCGGCTCGTGTAATCTCGATGAAGAAGCCATTCACGATGCTTAGGGCTCTCCTTATTGGCTTTTCGGAGCGAAACCGGGAGCCGTTCCTTGGTAAGAGACGTTAAATTCCCAGCATTCTAGTACAGAACAACTCCCTCCCGCCAGCGCCAATGTGTGGTAGCGTATTGAGTAATACGATATCACTCAGAGTGGGAGCACCAGGATCTTGGTCTCTACCGCGAACAGTTATGCAGTGAACTAAATAAGCTGTTGGTTCTCTACTGTACCAAACACGGTAGGACAGTTCGACCTTTAGTTGTGTCGACGGTGGCTACCTTGGGGTTAGATCGGAGAATAGCGCAAGGAAGAATTTGATGTACTGCGCGCGGGCGATCGGCCCTTCGTTTTCCTCTCGTCGAGCATAGATTTTTTGCCCTTTCAACACAATTGAAGCCTGCGTTGCCCTCTCTTAAGACTAAGCTCACGGGCGCTACCTTTCCCTCGTAAGACCAACCGACTCGGTCATTTTCTCTTAGAAAGGCGCCTAGGAAACTACATTATATGTCGACTTCCTCCTTGTAATAGAATTTCACATATATAGCTTTCGAATCTTCCACCTCGAGTAGGTCTGCTGAGCCTAGACAAGCGAAAGGCAAAAGATGAAGGCACCACACTTATCCCGCTGTCATCGCCCTCAACGACCGGGCAGCAAAGGCGACGGGTTTTACAAAGCATCTACCTTAGAGTAAATGTATATGTCAACGTACCCGTATCCCATTCTAGCTCTGCCACTACTTAGTCATTATCCAGACTTTCGCAGTGTATGCTGTATACAGTTATCCAAGGATGGGACGGCCCAGTCGTAATGATCGAGCAAACTAAGAGACTGATGCCTGGATCCTATTATACCCAACTGTCTGTTGGGGAACGGGGCGCATATCCACGACATAAATTCTACCAACAAAGGGAAAGAGCTCCCCTAAAACAACATAGCTCACCCTTTCTTTCTTTGACTAAGCGGTCCAGTCAAGTGAATAATTTCAAACCAGCATCGCAAAAGGATTTCCGTGACCTCTTTCGTACCTCTTGACTGGCAGCACTGGCCTACCTACAACAAATACCCCTGACTCAGCCCAGCTATCTATATAACATCCTTCAGCAGAGAGACGATACGAGACACGCAGACAACAGTTCTGTTAAAGAGTTCAAAATATTTTTACAAAAACATAAACTAATCAATAAGAAGTATTTTTCTACCTCCACCTAACCACGCGTAGTAGAGTAAGCACGTATGTGGGTGCCTCGGCAGAAGGAGAATAATCCTATCACCCAGATATATTGCCAATGATGCAATGCAACAACAGCAAGCACCCCCCTAACGCCGAAATGCGCCTAACCTATGCTTTGCTTTCGCATGAACCACGCCGGTTGTTGCAAGTTTTTACTACAAAAGCGTACTGCCCCTTTTTCTTTCTAGTTATAAACAGATAGGGCGATATAGAGAGACGAAGAGGGACAATAGTGCAGACATGGGACAAGTCTCTTGTTCTGCAGGAGACTGGGCTATGTATGCCATACGCCATGTTACAGTTGAAAACGAAGAACGATGATAAGACTTGTTGTTATTACCACTAGGACTCATCTTCCGTATCAGTGTTGGTGGCACTGGTATCTGACTCTTCCTCCTCGGTCCCGCTCTCGTCGTCGGATTCTTCCTCATCCGCTGCTTCTTTCCGCTTAGCAACGGGGCCGCCCTTCAAGGCACTCATCTGGCCGGCAAGAGAATCTGTGGGGATGTCAGCAAAGGATCAAATACAACTACAAGGTTAATCTTACCCTCTTCAGGCTCGCTGATATCGTCCTCTGCGGCCATTTGGGCTGCTTTGCTAGCTTCCTCCACAGATAGTGTGACCTCCATCTTGGTGTCGAAGCCAACATAGCTGTCGCAGACGAGGTGCATGACGAAAGTGTAATTGCCAGCTTGTGGGGGTGCGGCAAATTGGGCCTTTAGAGTCTGCATGTGGTATGTAGGTTTGCCATCGGGTGTGGATATTGGCTTATCAAAGGCAGTAAAGGTAAATGGAGGAACTGCCATTCTGCCTTGCTTGCTGTCTGATAAGAAGACATGCCACTTAGGTGAGTGATCCCGAGCATAATAAGGCGCAAATGTAATAGGTGGAGATACTGGTGTGAACTCCTCAGTTATTATTTTTCCACTGGCGTCTTTGACCGCCTTCTTTCGTCCTAGCATCGCGTCCAAATCGTCTTCAGCTGGGTCTACGTCTTCGAGATCAAGCTCATCAACGGGGGGAACATTGGTACTTCCGGGAGGCACGAAACGGCCCTTGACGACGAAAGATACTAGAGACTGCGGGATAATATATTTCTCGCCAGTCACTTTAAAGAAGGCCTTTGCAACTTGGAAGTAGGGTAATTGCTGGGAGACCCCAAGAACTGTCTTGTACTGTTCCTCGTTTAGAAGATCTTTCCCAATGGCCAGCTTTCTCCGCTGGGTATCAGGTAAATCCATGAACTGTTGAATAGTCATATGAATTTTCGAATCGCCTTCAACTGCCTTCACGACAGCAGGGGTGAAGTACGGGAGTTGGAAGAGCGCAGATGCTTTAGGGGGAATTGCCTGCACCAGTCGCTGGCTGATATAGTAAGAAGCCAATAGAGGTGCTGTGTTTCCATATGCGAGTGCTATAGCAGTGAAAGACCGGCAAAGGCTCTGGGCAACGGGTGCGACCAGGTATTTCGCGCTGTTGAGGGCTGGGTCGTCCAGCTCAACTCTTCCTAGGTAGGCCCAGAGAAGAGCGAGGACCTTCCGTCTGACGCCACTCTCTAGATCCTCCAATTTGTTTTTGTCCTTGTCAGAGAGACCGCCAGCATAGGGAGTCACTTGGCCTTTCTCTAGGATTCTCGACTCTATCTTCGAAAGACCGGACTCAGCTTTGTCACCCTTGAGAAACGATCTGAATTCTTTGCCAGTGCTGAGAGCGGTGATCAAGTCTCCTTCATCGGTTGCTTCGGTGTATTCGCGGAAGAGGCTGTTGGCACTCTCCACTTGGACACCCTCCTTGGTCATACGTTGTGTGCCGTACCACCATGATCCGACAAGATAGGGAAGCAGGACACCTAGGAGCGCGGCATATACCAGCACGACGTACTTTCCATTGCCATCTGACACGATGAACTTGGGAAGGGCTATGCCGATGGAGAAGCCTTGCTTGCCGTCCGGGTGTCCGTATTGGATCCAGTTGTTGCGGACCTCCTCATCGGTAAGGGCCTGGTACGCCTTGGTCAAATCGACCCATTTATCGTTCAGCGACTCGACCGTCTCGTTCTTGGCGGGGTCAGGCCGGATCTTGTCGGGGTGGAACTTGAGTCCGAGTCTCTTGTAATGAGACTTGATCTGTTTCTCGGTGGAAGACTCAGACACGCCGAGGATGTCGTAGGGATTCCATAGCTTGGTGACTGTGCGCTGGGTAGTGATGATCAGATACAGCATGCCAGCCATGATGGCCCAGCCAAGGAAGGCTGCGATGGCGCGCTTCACCTTGCGCTGCTTGCGCTTGTGCGCCTTGGCTTGCGCCTGGATAAGGTCGCCATGCTCGGGCTTGTACGAGGTCCGTATCCTCGGCGCGAGGGCTTCGGGGTCTTTGGAGGGCGTGAGAAGGCTGTACGTGAGGGGTAGGGTCACGATGGTCGACAGGGTGAAGATGAAGAAGGGGTAGAATTGACCCTGCTCGTCGTACGAGTAGTCCGAACTCATGACGCAGACGTGCCCTACGACAGGGTCTTTGTTAGCGGTCTTGCAGACGGAACACTGGAGATGTAGGTGATCATGGGTCGGTCACCAAGATCACGGCGTGTTGCGTCGTGGGCGGTTGTTGCTTCGTTGCTTCGAATGTCTGGTGGGTTCGCGGTAATCAAGACCCGGGTGTTGAATCGTGGCCTTCTTAATTACGATGCCAAGAGTTGGTACCTGTTTCCCACCCAATCTCCCTCCTGCCATTCGTTATCGATAAGTAAAGGCAATGTGGCTAGAAAATTGTGGACCCTCCAGGCCTCGTTACTTGACCCCTGACAGTTGGATGTTTACCCTACCCAGACCCTACCCTACAAATAGGCCTCCTAGAATGCTAATGAGACCGTGATATTTACCTTCTACGTTTTACCACTTTTTGGATTGCACAACAAATTGGGCATACTCAAGCTCGGATCATTCTATGGAGCGGAAACCCGTTTTCAAAATGGTGTTTCAACGGTTACAAAAGTTGCGAATTAGCTGCAATTGCAAGGTTGGCGAAGGCTTCTAAAGGTTGCCAGCGCGAAAACTTGTCTGTCTTGCAAGTAGTTAACCATTAGTTGATCTACAACTAAGTGTAGGCACATTTATAAGGTCCCGCATCTGTGTCAATTGCCTTGAATATACCTCATACATCTTTTCTTTTTCCTGCTGAACACAGCAAATATATCTTCTATCCGTCTTTTCCTGATGGTATACTTAATACGATTTTCACACCGTTCTCAGCAATTCCAAAGGCAGAATTATGTTGCAAGATGGCGTAGATTGCGCTCTTGCGTTGCCCTTTCAAAGGCTCATTCGTGGGTTGAACAAATAAGACGCCTTGACTTCGTTGCAATTGAGTACTAGTAAAATGGTTATATCACCTATCATATGACAATTTGGGTTGACAACCTAGCAGTAGTAATCATAATTGAGAAGTTATAGTCTGTTGTCCTATATTAAGTACTTATAGGAACCCGGACTCCTACGTATACGGCACTCGAGCCTAGTACACCCTCTCCGGTGACGGAGCACCGGCCTCAGACGGATCAACTCACAATACCGCAAGTGAAATCCACGAGACTAGCGGTGACAGATAACGTCATGGGAGCACGTCGTTGCTTGCGCCAGAGAGAAGAGCCATATCTCTTTAGAGCAGGTATCGTGATAATGTTGCATGAACCCTCTACAGTCGACTTCCAGACTCCATGGGCCTAGAAAATGGCTTGACTCTTCAATAGTACGGCCAAGAGCCCATAAACGATACACGTAGATGTTTCAAAGTTTTCAAAGACAGAAATTTCCATTCGTGTGGCTCTAAAATCTATATCACCTAATGAAAGGTATGCCAGTGCCAACCCTCTTCTGGTAGTCGACATAATCATCTTCAAAGAACCGTACGAGATCACGCTCTTCCGACTTGATACGCGATGCGAAGAACCGCCACAGCACGATTACGTACCCCATAAAACATATCGGGTTACCCAGGACCAGCTGTGTACCGATTCCCCAATAGAAAAACCCAAAGTACGCCGGATGCCGCAGGAACGAGTACACCCCAGTAGTAACTAGCTCATGGTCGTCCTTTTTCCTGCGTTGAATCTGGTGGTTGAAAGACGGCCCCGCTTGAACCATCGCTAAACTGCGAGCGGCCTGCCCTACAAAGACCACCATCAAGCCCAAGAGCAGGAGGATGTGGCCGCTATAGAACGGTGCCCATGCGCGATTGGGGAAAAAAAGATTTGTCAACAGGCATTCTAGCGAAGCCGCCACGTGCGCGATCGCATACGCTGGCCAGTTTGCCGTCAGGAGAAAAGAGTCGATGCTGGCGACCGACGTATTGTACTTGGCGGTTGTCCAGAATTCCAAGAAGTGGAAGGTGGAGAGCGCGCTGAAGAAGAAGGGTAGGCGCCAGAGAGGCGACGCGCTGAGCAACAAGATCGAGGCCGTAGTGGCAGCAGAGAGCGCGAGGACGCCCCCGAGACAGAACGATCGGATGGCTATGCCCTCGAGGGACTTTGGCTGGCCGGGGAGGTAGGCCTTATCGGGTCTCAGTTGGATGGTCGGGGCACCGGGGCTGTGCCTAGGCAGTAAATCGTCAGTATTTCCGGCCGAAGGACGACGTGTTGAGATCGGAGAGAGTGCGTCCACAAGGAGTGAGCGGCGGCGACGGTGTCTTGTAGCCCATGGCTTCTCATCTTTGGGATTCTCGGTAAGGACAGGAAGCGGAGAGAAGCCAGGCGTACGGGGTGGTGGTGGGACTGTCGAGACGATCGAGGGAGTCGAGGGTGGAGAGTTCAGGCCTTCGGACGACATTTCGTGCGGTCTATGATGCCAATGGCATTTGATCGGAGTTGCAGGATGCCATGGATACCCGGAACAGAGATTGACGTGTCGCGCGAAACCTCAAGGTCTTGAGAGCGCAGACAAAGGGCGAAAGGAGAAGCGCTTACCTTTGAGGAGGGAAGTCCATTGTGATATGCAATGACCTTTTGTTGTCGTGACAGGTTTTCACGTGAGCTTCTAAAAACAAAGAAGCCGACCAACAGTCGCCATCACTGTCGTCTGTCGAAGCGTAAAGGAAGGAAGAAGCACTCGGGTTCTTTGTTCGCTGCGTAGGTAAGTAGTTACGAGACGTGGGGTTGGAGCAGCTCCGACATCTTGGTGTCCAAAAGCTCACATCTCCACTGCCCCGCGACCGGAAACGGAAATTGAAATGACCTCATCCCAACTGTATACTCTATATCTAGGTTGATAGGTCATATAATCTAGATAAGCTCACATACTTGCCTAACCCATATACATTAGTTGACAGACACGTGAGATGATAAGTTTATATTCTTGTAGCTTGTTTTAGAGTTGATTAATATCAACCAGAATATAGCCCATGCTTATAGGCCAGGCCGCAGTCTTTCAAACCTCCCGTAGTTATAGCATATCCCTGTATAGCATATCCACCTCAGTTGGATAGTCTGTGGGTCAGTAACTAATGCCAAGCTTAAGTCGAATAAGCACCCCCTCGAACTAGCCTCGTACTGTAATACAGCCTATTACTTACAGGCTCCGTGTAGATATTCTATAGTTGGGAGGCTCAGCCAGTGCCACCCTGAATAAGTGATCTCTTTTTGTCTGGATAACTGCCCATTCTACTGTGACACTATCGTTACCATGGCTTTGCGGGCAGTTGACCAAGAAGAGAACAAGCGGCGGATGAGAAATGGAGAGATGTACTTTGCCTTCACCCCGGACCTCATAGCGGAGCGCCGTAGGTGTCGGGAAGCATTCGAGCAGTTCAATAGTACCCCAGATGACCAAAGACGAAATCTTCTCGAACTGTTTCTGAAGTAGGGCTGTCCCTTCCCATGAAGCTGGCTCATTATTCCTCTGACACCAGCCAAAACAGGATAGTGGATGACAAGACGCCTCTCCCACCACCAGCAGCCACTCCAGAAGAAGACGAGGATCTGTTGGCCGATTATGTTTGGTGTGATCGCCCCGTCAAAATGGATTATGGCTACAACGTCAAGTATGTCTTCCTAGGGACTGAAATCAGCGAACGAGGCTTACTATAGAAGGATCGGCAAGAATGTGTACATCAATAGCAACTCAACTTGGATCGACACAGCCCCCATCACCGTTGGTGACCGAACTTTATTCGGCCCTAATTGCTCTTTCTTCTCAGGCGGCCATCCGACAGACCCGAGAGTGCGCAATGGTACGAACGGTCCGGAGGATGGTGCTCCTATTACCATTGGTGAGGATTGTTGGCTTGGCGGAAACGTAATCGTCTTGGCAGGGGTCACCATCGGTCGAGGCTGTACGATAGGGGCGGGGAGTGTGGTTACTAAAGACATTCCTCCTTTCATGGTCGCGGTAGGAAACCCGGCGAGGGTCCTGAGACCAGTTCGGCAAGTACCTGCAGAAGAGCTGCCGCCTGGTTATGTCCCACCTGCAGATATCCCGTTATCCGAAGCATAGCAGTGAGGGCTCCTTAGAGACCCCCCTGAATAGTAAAAGACGAGACAATTAGAATCAATACATTGATGAGCCCCCAGATGAAGGGAATCCATGT
Organism: Xylaria castorea; assembly: GCA_022495115.1. Taxonomy (NCBI): domain Eukaryota; kingdom Fungi; phylum Ascomycota; class Sordariomycetes; order Xylariales; family Xylariaceae; genus Xylaria; species Xylaria castorea. The sequence continues at coordinate 508,194 of MU382629.1, read as the reverse complement.
CGACATCTTATAGCATGCGGAAATGTATACGGCACCGAGACTGGTACTATGTGATCAGTACGATTCCAGCACCACGACTGACCATGACCAGTCAAAACATAAGGGGCCGGATGCTTACAGGGAACCAACAACGCTACCGGCAACGAAAGCTTCAACACCGGCCACGACGGCATATATGATGGGAACGGCAACTAGGTACTTCCATCTCGATCGCGGCTTGCCAATCTGCATCAGCAAGGCGATGGCAGTAGCGCTCAGGTGGAATGCGGTGAAGAGGATCAGGGTCCAGATAAGAGTGAATCGCCATGAGTCGTAAACGGTATATATGACGCAGGAATCCGGCCAGCAGAGAGAGGGAAATCGAGGGGTATGATAGTCGGGTGGAGGATAATTGAAGCAGCTGTTGCGAGAAGCCATCGTCAGTCCCTGGCTTGAAGTTTGCGCGACGGCATGAACTAACCGCGAATTAGGCATCTAGCCGACTTCCCACCGTGAAACTATGTTCCTAGAAAAGTTGTAAAGAATAGCATTTCTATTACAATTGCACAGTAGGAATGTTGACGGAGGAGAGTCGGGAGCTGATTTGAGTTGAGCTGATGGTAGAGAGATGCGCACATGGGTGTATGTACTTATAGGTACAAAGTACATAGCTCCAGTCGCAGCTTTTGTGACGTGATACTGAAGGTAGGTACCCCTAAGAAACGACGAACAGGGATCGGCGCTGCTGTGCGACTTGCGCCCGTGCCTCGGTAAAACAATACCTATAGCTTCACATTGCCTTGCTGCAACCGACAAGTATCATCACTCACAGCAATCCACCGATTTCTTGCTATTCAAGGATCGTGAGGCTTCGGATTGATAGACAGAATTTCTCGTCATGACTCTACTATAGCTATTTACTGATTGCAGCCAACATGCCCGCCGACCGACTGCTCAACACGGTCCTGCGGGCTTACCAAGACGCACCCAATCCCTCTCAGACCGACAAGATCCTCGGAACAACGAACACGCTGTTGACAACCCTCAACAACCCCCTCAATCTCTCCCTGCTCACGTCGCACTTTCTCGTCGCCCGCTCAATATGGCAGCAACCTGACGGCTTGCGCACCTGTCTGCGAATCATAAGCATCTTCAACACGGCCGCGGTCTACGTGCGCCGCAACGAGCTGAACAATGCGGATCTGCCGAGGGGGCAGCCACCGGCGGGCAGCGGTGTCTGCGCCGAGGATTGGGCGCGTGCTGTCGCAAAGGGCTTGGACGACAGATCTAGCCGGTGGCAGCACACGCTAGTCCTCGCCGGAATCTTAATGGGCATGGAGGGCGAGGACAGGAGGTCTCTGTCCTGGCGGTTACGGTCCACTCTCGAGCAGGCCGTAGTCACGGCGGCCAACCTGGCACTAGGGGACAACTCGCGTACGGGGGCAATGGGGAAATGCGCTGTCGTGCTGGCCCTGACTTATGCCTTTCCATTACTGTCGGTTGCGAACAAGGCGCTGCTCAACGGCAATGCTCTTCTCCCGGCCGTGGTGGAAGCCACACTAGGAGATGAAGGCTTCCAACATGGCGAATTCATTCGAGCAATAGAGCTTGATATTGCGCCCGCGCGTAATCTGGGATGGCCTGCCAACTCCCCTTCGGCCAATCGCATTCAACAGCTCGAATCAAGACCTCTGGCGCAAAACATAGGTCCTCTATCTCGGCTGTGTGTCTTCGCCGTAGAGCACGCTGGCGACTCAAACGTTGTTCTCCGTATTCAAGACGAACTACTATCATTCACGGCCGGCATATTAGGAAAGTGGGAGCAATGTGCGCTTTCACTGGTCGACCTCTCTGTCGAATCGGCCAAGCTGCCACCCGAGACTCTTCAAGGACCTTGGCCAATGCTCTGGCAACTGTTGAACAAGATTGTGTTTGTGGTAGTCGCAGCACTTCAGCCCATAGTTGGCCGGTGTCTTCTAGATCCTCATCTACGGAATGATAATGTAGCACCAACGCTTGCAACGAAGACACTCCACGCACTGCGGAACCTGTCCTTCGTCTCGTCTCGACCAGGTGGAAACACATCCCAAATCTACACCTTCACATACCTTACGTCCCTCGACATCCTGACTCGGTACCCGGACGCTAGCACCCGTTTCCTCCAGGAAACACTACCACCGGCAACAGCCACCGTGCCATCACCGGTACACCAGGCCTTAACCCTCTTCTACCTCAACACAGCCGAGCATCTCCCCCTTTCTCTCCCCACGCCCTCAGCCGAAGCCCTGATCATTGCGCCCACAACCGCGCATCTCTCACCTACATCCTGGCTCATCTCACCAGCCAATACCCCGCCATCCTCCCTTACTCTCGAGCTCTTCGAATCCTCGCACTCAGCCCTATTAAGCGTATTCTCCTGTCCCCAACACAGCGTGCTCACGGCACCCCTAGTGCCATTCTACATCGACACCTTACTCTCCTCCTTCCCAGCGCGTATCTCCCCGCGCCAGTTCCGCCTCGCCTTCCGCACCATCATGCAAGTCGCAAGCCCACCCTACCCCATCTCGGTATCTCACCCCGGGCTTTCGGAGACGCTCCTCGAGATGGTGCGGTTCCGAGCCGAAGGCGCCTCCACGACCCCTCTTCTCCCCGACGCATCATCCTCGGGACCCCAACAGCAGCAGCAGCAGGAGCAGCAGATAGACTCCGTATCCGAACAGACGGCCCTCGTGCTGGCTCTCGTCGACGCCCTGCCGTTCTTGCCCGTGCACCTCGTCGACGAGTGGCTCTCGCGCGCCGCCGAGGCGAGCAACGTGATTCAAGATCCGCGGATGCGCGACGCCGCGCACCGGCGCCTGTGGGAGGTCCTCGCGGACGGCGAGCTAGACGTCGAACGCGCCGTCGCCGGCGTCACGTGGTGGGGGACGCGGGGCGGTCGCGACATGATGATGATAAGTGGGAATAATGGAAGCGGGGAGTTCATGATGAGCGGTGCGCTTGTTCGGGACCAGAGGGAGAGTAGTCGACTGTAGAAAAGATCTACACACAGATAGATGTACAAACTATATCGTCTTCTCATCAAATTAATAATGTATAAATAGCGAGGGTGGGCGTTTCAGGAGTAAATCAGCATACCTACTAAGCGTGGGAATGAATACCCTGCGTACGTGAACGATGGCATGCATGGAAGAGAATAATTGGAATTCTCGAAAAATACTGGGAGCGCAGAACATATCTATCTGGACTCAGTCAGTCTTACAGCAAGACTCAGTAACATCATCTGATATTCTATGAATCAAAATCAAACTTAAGCAACGCTATAGGTCATCGTTACTCAATTTCGTGATGCGATACGTGAATAGAAAGAGACGTCGTTCGTTTCATAATGCCCAACCAGACCAAGCTAAGTCCTTGAATGTTGCTATTTCTCACAATTTCGCGCTTCAACCAGTGCTGATGCTATAGGTATAAATATAAACACAAAACACACAAGACCAACGTTTACCCTTTTCCATCCATCCATCCATCCCAAAAAAACGCCGCCGCCAGACTGCATGCTTGCTCAATGCTTGGTTGGTTGGGGCCTATCCCTATAATACCCTATAAATGTGATACCGTGCTACTAGCTATCCTCATGGACATTCCGATTCATGCATGCCACAAAATAGAAGCAAAATAAGGGGGAGCCGGCTGGCCATGGTCTTCATGTGCGTCCTCAGTGGACGTCCGAGGTGAATGCGCTACTCAGACCCAGCAGCGTCATGCCGAGGAACGCGAACAGAATACTCAAGTTCTGGTTGTGATTCAGGCTTAGGCTCTCGACGAACAGCTGCAGAGCGACGCTGACCATGATGCCGGAGGTTATGGCGAACAAACAGCCGTAAGCCACGGCGTCGGGGGTGATGTGCGTGTGGTTGGCCAGCTTGAACCACGCGAAAGCAATGCCAGCGCCCGCCGGCTGGCTCAGACCGCCCAGCAGAAATGACCACATGATCGCTTTTATCCGGCTGTTTAGGGCCATATATAAGGGTAGAGCGAGCGCGAAGCCTTCGGAGATGTTGTGCACAAAGAGCGCGATGAACACGTTGAAGCCCAGAGCCGGGTTGGCATGGTTGGTGGCATACGTTATGAAGCCCTCGGGAAACTTGTGGAGAGCTATAGCCACAGAGGTCTGCAGACCAATGGACAGAAATGCATTTTGTGCGACGTGATGGTGATGTTGCGCCTCGACATCATCTGAATAGATGGAATCGCATTCGTCATCGTCAGGCGGTCGGCTTACATGAGAGTGCGTGCGGCTTCTATGTTGCGTCGGGCTCATTTGCGAGATGGCTCCTTCGCTATCTTCTTCTACCCTATCCATGCCAGAACCGACGTAGCCGGTATTTGTCCGAAGAAATGTTGCCGATCGCGGAGTGCCATTGCACCGGGTTGTCAGATGTTTAAAGCATTCCTGTCCGCAAGGGTCTGAGTATCCATAGCATGGCCCCAACTCGTCACAATTGGCCTTGGTGTCTTTCATGAATGATACGACCCTCTTGGGCATTTGTAGCACAGACGGTCGTCGTGACCCGGTTGCGGCGCGATATCGAGTTGCAGGGTTATATGATGCTGTATGATCGATCTGGACGGACTTTGCTCTCCTAAAAATGTGCCCATCATGATGAGATGTAGAGTTCTCGTTCGTTAACAGCGGCGTCGATTCAATTGCGTGCCCATTCTCCTCCACTGGTTCTGCGAATTCTGCTAGAGGCCTATGTCCACCGTCCGACGCATGGGCGGGGTGGTCACGCTTGTCAACGCTGCGAGCGCGAGATGACCGTTTTCGAGGGTCGCCATGAACACTTCCATTCAAGGAGTGCTCGTCATGGCTATGATCACAATCTACAACATGGGATGGCAGGAACTGATGGAAGAATCTCGACAATATTTGGATACCCACAAAACCGGCAACGAAGCAACCCATAAGGATGAGACTCGCGGTCTGTTGAGGTAAATCAGCCTTCATGAGGTATTGCTTTGCCTCGGGTAACATGCTATACAAGGACATAAAGAGCTATGTGTTACGATGTTAGTCGTTGAGCCTCAGGTTGAAATACGGTTAGGATATATATAGAGTGACCGCACCATGACACCAAAGCTCAAGCTCAGTGAGCAGGCTTGGAATGTATTACTGTCCTGGACTCGAAAGCTCTTTTGGCCAGGGAAAAGCCGAATGATGACATCGACACAGATGATGGTGGCGCCGAGTACACAAGCTACACAACCAAATCAAGAGCCGTTAGCGAACCGTTCAGGGAAAGCGAAGCGTTGTGGTGTTTGTGTAGCCAAGGTCCACATACCGATGCCGCTCACGATGCACATGATCCATCCTCTTAAATCATTATCCATTCCGGCGGTGGCTATTGTGGACTTCATTTTGTCACAACGTAGCCTTCCTCAGCCTGTAGCAGGTCGTTTCTTCGACCACTCTCTCGTTCTCTCTTGTGGGGCCTAAGGAGGCATGGAACTCGTAATTACTTTGCGTGATTCGTAGAGCTGGGACGAGCTAATTGTAGCTATGGAAAGAAACAACGTAGACGGCAGTGTGATACAAAGTTGCGACTCGGGATATTAGACGTATATACGTGGATGTAGTAGTAGTACGGAACTCTAGCGGCAGGACGACGATCTTTTCAAACGTATATTGGAACGCACGTTCGAGATTATGCCCAAACAGGAGAAATAGGTATTTAGGTAGGTTAGGTAGGTAGTTATATATCTGGTGAAGGTAACAATTGACAGCGGCTTGAGGCAGGAATTTAAGCACAATGGTAGGCAACAATACGATTGTAATAGGTATATAGAGAGGTATTGGAAGGTCTATGTAGGTAGTAGCAGGTATGGATTGGAGGCTCATTACCTACCTTGAGGGCCCGCGGTGCCCACTGCCCGCCCGCCCGCCGCAAGCAGCAGAAAGGCGACAGTCAAAAGGGTGTAATTGGCTTCTTGTGGGTTGTGATTGGCTAGGCTAATCCTGATCTAGCCCATGATGACATGGCCAAGTCAATGTTTTGAGAACCTTGATGGCTCAAGTACCCTTATGGCCTACCTTATGGTCTTGTCTACCCATGCATTTACGAGTACTGCATAGATACAGACATGGTAAATACGAAAGCCGTTGTATCAAGCTGAAGAGCTCTAGTATTATACAGATATGATATGCCTTTCATGCTCTTCAGCTTCTGTCGCCCGAAGGAATCCAGTCGTAAGGCTGCATTTTCTGCACTCTTGCAGGCATTGATGGCTTGGGTCATCAGATCTCGGTCAACAGCTCAGCCGAAAACCGGCTATGCTATCGAGCCTATTGTGTATGTACATTAGAACCTCTTGTCGTTGAAGCCGACTGTCAGTTATATTTTCAGACGAAGTGTCAAGGTGTTAGTGGCATGTGGGCTGAGTGTAATAACACTACGTAGAAGGGTAGACCGTCAGACCCAAAAATAAACACAGAACAGTTTGGTATTCCTAGATATACAGGGCAGATGAACGTGAATTTTCTGTCATATACCGAACTGCCAGTTGCGTGATGCTACTGCGGAAACGTCACGGGTTCTGTGGCTTCTGTGATGGCGCCAAGCGCCCAGTCACCAGCAACGGTTAAAGACAAGCGCGGGGAGCGGTCTAAGGTTTACGAGCCAAAAAAAACGCCCATGACAGCTGCCACCACGTGGGCGGCTCAAAAGGTACGTACTTACAACATCAACCGCATCAACCACCCAGGAGACACTACAGCTCGGGACAGCCCGCCGTCCCTTGCAGATCGTAATTCTGATTGGCCCAACACGCGCTCTGGCACCATACAAGCCCCTACCATCCTCCCCGAGGCTGAAGGCCCCTAAAAAACTTCCCAATACCTCCACCTGAGACACCTGCACCATTTTACACCACCACGAGGCTTAACATCCCCCCACCTCGTGAGCCTCATATAATCTCAGACCGCACGCGCCTGACAATCTCCCCAGCTGGTCTACCGTCGCCACGTCCTATTCCTCTTCATTTGCGTGCGTTTTGCGCTCTCTTATAAACCAAAGCCACCCAGCGCAGCTCCCGAGGGGCCCCAGCCGGCAATATGTCCAAGACCACATTTGCAATCATCGCAGCTGCCAGTGCAGGAGCTGGTGCCGCCGCTACAGCAGCCATGTACTCATTAAGATCGCAATCCGAGCGAAAGCTCGACATTCCTGGCAAAACAATATCTACAACCACAACCACTATATCGACCAACGCTACGTCAGCGCCCATCCCTATTCCCTCGAAGCAGATGTTTACACCTCCGAATCAACAACAAGGTCTCTCTACCTCTGCTCCAGCTGCTCTCGGCGGTCTCGGGCCCGTCGACCCTGCTGGTCTATTCGAATATGGGTTCCCCGGCCCTGTGGCAGACATAGCAACACGGCAAGCACTGATATCATCTTTTGATCGCCGGCTACGGAATCCTCACTGGGTCGTCGAGCACATAACCCCCGCGTCCTTAGCAATGAAAGATGGGGATCGGAAGCACAGCGTTTTCCTAGAAGACGAAGGGGTGCCGGAAAAGTTCCGGGCGAAACTGAAAGATTACTTCCGGTCAGGCTACGACCGGGGTCATCAAGTTCCAGCCGCCGACGCGAAGTGGTCGCAAACCGCCATGAATGAGACCTTTTACCTCACGAACATGTCACCCCAAGTTGGTGAGGGTTTCAACAGGGACTACTGGGCGCATTTCGAAGACTTCTGCCGTCGCCTCACACAAAGATACCCAAGTGTGCGGATAGTCACCGGCCCCTTGTACCTCCCTAAGCGCGACCCAGCCGACAACAAGTGGTACGTGAAATACGAGGTCATTGGCAACCCTCCCAACGTCGCGGTGCCCACACACTTCTACAAGGTCATCTTCGCCGAGGAAGACGGCCTGGGCTCCCCCAGCACCGGCAAGGTCGCCATCGGCGCCTTCGTGCTCCCCAACGCACCCATCCCCAACGACAAGCCGCTCGCCGACTTCGAGGTCCCCATCGAGGCCGTGGAGCGCGCGAGCGGTCTCGAGTTCGCCTCCAAGCTGCCCGCGCAGCGCCGGAAGCGTCTGTGCACCGACACGAGCTGCGCCCTGATCATCAAGGACTACGCCGACAGGCAAAAGGCGTTCGGCAAACCGTCCGCCGGCGCCCTCGTCAAGGGATCCGGTGGCCGTTGAGTCAACTCAACCTAGACAAAACGTAAACAGATCAAAAATCATGTAAAGCGAACACCCAATCTTGTACACTACAACACTCGACATATATGCACGGCATGGCTTAGCTACTTGGGAAGGGTTTGGTGCGACGGCGTCAACTTGGACTGGCATTGTACTTTATAGCGAGGTTGTATGTATCATCGCATGGAGACGTAATAATCATGTACTAGTAATAAGCTACCTACTTATTTCAAATGACCATTACACACAGAACTGGTACTTAGAAACAGCCGCAGGGGCTTGGGGAGTTGGAATCAATAGCATAGCGCCTAAACGAGCATTGCATTGCGCAATATCAATAATATACCCAGCATGTACCTAATCAGATCAAGCTCCTGAAAAAGTGCATTCTTGAGATCGACATTGTCATTGTTCGTAACTAAGCTAGCCCACAGATAGCAGCAGCAGCCATCCAGCCCAAATCAAAGGGCGGATGACAAGAGATAAATCAGACGCCTCACCACACGACAATCTTTACCCCTAGCGCCCGTGGCTAGGCAGTCATTAACTTTCTGTTTCCGCCAGCGTAATAGCTCCCAACGCCTTTTCGCAACGACATAAGGTATCTAAATGATGCTGTTTTCCAGCGGGTTCTACTTAATCGTACAATTACGCCCCCTCCCCCCTCACACATCCAGTCATTCATCCACGCCAATATGCACCTCGTCCATTGGGAGGGCAATAGAAAACGAGCACATGACGCGCGTGAGATGTCAAGATTGCTGCAACTACTCTGACGTGTCAGGAATGCCCTATACCGATCCCGCTATCCACTGTATCTAACGAGCGGCGCGCTCTCGGCTCTGAGCAATGCTGGGACTAGAACGACAGCGGCTCTACCTAACACGAGTATAGTTTCCTTTCTTCTGTTCCATGCGTAGACTTTCCTCCTGACTAGGTAAGGGCGCTCTTCCACGCGCATTTCCAGCCGCTGCCAGTTCGGCGGGTGAAAGTACCTGGGGGGGAGGGGGGAAGCCCGGCGGCACGGCGAAGTTGGGCGGTGGCATGAAGCCTGGTGGTGGAATCATACCAGGAGGTGGTGGTGGGGGGAACCCTGACTTCTGGATCATCTCGGCGATCTTAGCAAGGTCGGCTGGGTTATTAGGGTCCAGACCAGGTAGCGGCGGCGGCGGAGCGCTACCATTGGGGCCCGGAAGGGCGAAAGGCAAGGGGGGATGTACCGCCCCCATAGGTATACCACCAACACCAGGAATCTGCGGTGGAGGTAGCGGGACACCATTTGCCGGCAATGTTAAGCCGGGAAGACCTGGGAACGCAGAGGCAGATAGCCTGAGTGGCATCTTCTGATCGACCAGACCCTCCATCTCATCTTCAGCCTCTTGCTCTTCTTCCTCTTGTCGTTGACGACGGCCGCCCCGTCGATCCCATGTTCCCTGAACTTCGGCGGCCGCCTCGCCGATGTGATATCTGTCTTGGACCACGTCCGTGTCTCCCGGCCGAGACCGAGACCAGAATCGGGTTATACGATCATTCGAGCCTGAGGCTAGGATATGACCAAGCGGATGCCAATCAAGAGACCAGATGGCAAAGTCATGCGCAAACGGGACTTTGTGGGCTGGGAATATGCTCTGCGCCGGCGCCGCTATTGGGTCTGAGCTCTCATATACAGCCGGGTTGTTTGGTTGACCAGCAGGTGTGTTCGGCTCATCAAGAATATAATGGTGTAAAGAGCCTTCGTTGCCGCCCGTGCTGAGAAGATTTGAATGTATTGGATGCCAGGTCAAGGTCGAGATATCCTTCTCGTGTCCTTTGATAAGGCATATGTCTCGCATCATTCGCAAGTCAAATATTCTTGCTGTCTGATCACGTGCGGACGTCGCCAGACAATGACCCATCACACGTTCAAACACCGTCTTAGTGATGTTGTTCTTGTGGCCATGGAGGGTTGTAAGACAGCGCTGTGTCCTCGGGTCCCATAATTTTACCAAGTGATCCTTCGACCCAGATACAATCAGGCCTTTAGTCGGATGCCAGTCGCAACTCTTGGCATCCCAGCCATGCCCTTGTAGTGTCGATTCAGCAACGCCCCCTGCAAAATCAAAGATTTTGAGTGTAGAATCATCAGAGGCAGTCACAAATTTGGAATCGTTGGGACTAAAGGCGATATCCCGGATAGGGTCTCGATGACCTTGTATCACCTGAACGTTGTTGAAGTTAGGCTGCCAGTATTTGATAATGCCGTCATGGTCAGCTGACAGAAGCCAATCATCACTATGAGAATAGGCTAGCGCACGAATGGCAACATCGTGAGCTTGCATTATAGTCTCGAAATTAAATCCAGTGCCATTCCATAAAGTGAACTCGCCACTACTCGACGCCGTCAATAGTCTTCGGCCCTCGGGAGTCCATCTGACAACGTTGACTGGGTGTTTGATTTTATTAAGCGATGAATGTAAATGTTTCGTAGGGACAGTGTCAGCAGGATTTGTTACTCTGGCTAACGGCGGAAGCATCTGCATCCTAAGTCAGTATCTATGAACATTTCGATTCTCCCGGGATCTCAAAGGCCTTACATCAACGATATAACTCGCGCTTGGGCGCTCCAGCTCACCGTTGAAGGAACCTTTGTAGCGTGGTTGGCGGTCACGCGTCCACCGCGCCATTGTGGACCCATAATCGGTCACAGGGCCTGCGTCACTCAGGCGTTAGCAACGAACTTGGATGACTGAAGCCGAATGAGACATGATATCCGAGTAGCAGACAGTGTGTGTTGACTCGGAGAGGAAGGGTAGTCATAAATAACGCCCCGAGCGCTTCGTCAATACGTCAGGGCAGTGAGATACCCAGCGGCCGCAAAACACATCCCAACTCATAAATCCAAACTTGTAACCTTGGAAGGAATGAGAGCAAAGCACTTACGACGGCCTCTAGCCCTGACAAAACCGCCGTCGTGTGAAGGACCAGGCCCGCCATGGTCCCCACGCGGCTCATAAGCCATGATGGCCAGATGGATGTTCGTTCCAGCGCAAGTGGTGACTGAGCTCTTAGGCCACCTGGAGCTCCGAAATGAAGAATAGGACGATGGTGTAGATGATGTGTCGTCGATGATGGGACAAGTCGACAACCTGACTGGTGCCAATGAATAAACCAACACGGGACCAGATATCTTTGAATGAAGGTTGTCGCATGCGCATTACCCAAGAACCCTGCAACGAAGAGAGCTTTCAGCCACGGGACAGGTTCTAGCGCGTTTCCAGTTGAATGCGGTTCCAATAGTGGCTGGTGATGATTGCCGAGCTTACCTAAGGTGTTGTGGCTGTGCACCGGTGAAAGCCGAGGCTACATTGAGCATTGAATTAAAACGATGAAAATGAGCAAAGGGCACAGAGCAGCCCAGTTTCTTTGCTTTTCTTGCAAGCTCCACCAAGAGCCTCCAAAGTTATTTTCCAAGATCCATTTTCACATGTCATCACACAAGCTGTTGATTTCCAATCTGCAAGATAATGTATGCTTCTTACGATTTTCTGCTACGAATAGCTGCACCTCGGAAACATCCACCAAAATCCTGGTTGAAAATTTTATAATCCCAGTCACATCTTGTGCAATATTAGGTAGAGAGAGGATAACACCTCGGCAGAACGATGCAACAGCATGTTGAGAGGTGATATTAGAGTCCTTCGTGACAACCGGAAAAAAGCCTGGGCTAGAATGGGTATCAAGATAACGCTACCTCTAGAAAAGAGTATCACAATAGGACAACCATAATCAATTTAATAATGGTTCGACATGGGAAGCTACCTACCTAGGCAGGGTACAGAAGTAGGTAGTACCTACATGTAGGTAACGTTGATACCGTTACATGCAGAGCATGCAGCTCTAAGTATTGCCGTACGCAGTAAGGTATGCTGTAATGCGCGGTGATGTACAGGTTCCAGTGGCGCATTACGCCGCTTGTAGGTACATATATGGTAGTACAATCAGTGCCCCTCTATCCACTTCCAGCGGATTATTCGCCGGGCTGCTACTTAAGCACCTCTCTGATGTCGCGTCAATGCGACGGCCATGACTCGGCCTCATACGTCTTCAATAAATTCCTACGATCTAGCACATTCCAATCGGACCAATTGTCTCTAAGGAAACATCCAATATAATACCTAGGGACAGCTCGATAGCTCAAGTTGCCTCCATATTCATCCATGCCGATTATCGCCCTTCCCACCAAAGCTCTTCCTTGTCTACCCGGATAGATAACGAACTGGAACTATAACTTGATCTGTTCACTTTCTTTAACAGAAATCCAATCAGGGCATCCCCTCATCCACTCTTCACTCCCTATCATCATAGCTGATGTCTCTTCATCCCACGACCTTTCAAATCCACAATTGAAACATCATCAGGTCTACTACTATATATACATACGTCTTTCTTGTTTCTTGCTCGCTACTCCCTAACATTGAGCTCAAGGTGTGCGTACTCTTGAAAAAGCCGAGGAGGGGAAAGGGCCTTCCGAGATTTAAACTTCTGTACTGCCCATTGTTCCCTGGGATAAGCTTAATCCTCAACTTTCGTCTAAACTTTGCGCCAGTTTGGTCACATAATATTTATCTCGTCCGGTGCCGGGGTGATTCACTTCCTACTTTTTTCAATTTCTACGTATATTTGAACGAGCCATTTCATGCGTCTCTACCGCCGACCCCAGCTATAACCGTTGGGCGAGCTATTCAACGAGTCGCGAGGCGTCATGGACTCTACCACCACCACCACTACCACAAGCGTGGAAACCTCGACGCCAGCCTTCCTCCGACGGAAGGTAGACACGGAGACACGGTCCGAGCCGAGTAATACGGTGTCCACTTCTAACAATAGTCGACAGAAGACCTTTCTCCGGAAATATAGACATGTCGCCGCTGTGCACTCCAAGGCTCGCCCTTCCACGCTGAGCCACGATACAGAGGCTTCTCCTAGTTTTGTCGGGTTCCGTAATTTAATGGTCATTGTGCTAGGTATGACAATTGGTCTTTGCAACGACGTGCTGTACTCGGGCTAACACACGATAGTCGTGGGAAACTTGCGACTTGTCATCGAGAACATGCAAAAGGTGAGAGTTCCGCAGTGGAAGCTACATGAAGATGTCGCGCTAATTTCCTGAGTAGTACGGCAATCTGATCTGCTTAACATGTCACGACTTCCGTCAGAAAGATGTATTGCTCGGATTGCTCCTATATGTCTTGGTGCCCTGTCATCTCTTCATCGCATACCTTCTCGAATTAGTCGCTGCAAAACAAGCACGGATCTCTCGAGCTCAATCTGTGTCTAGAGGTGGTTCAACAAGTCCGACAAAGGACCAGCAGGCTGATTTCCGGTCAACATGGTCAAGCATTCGATTGGCACATATATTCAATGCCACGTTAGCTCTGGCCGTCAACAGTTTTGTCGTTTATTTCCACATCCATCACCCGTTGATAGGTACTATTACCGAGCTCCACATCATCATTGTTTACATGAAGGTGATGTCCTATGCTCTCACGAACAGAGACTTGCGACATGCATATCTCCATCCCGTGAAGGGCGAGCTTGCCGCACTACCTGAGATATACGCATCATGTCCTTACCCCGAGAATATCACCATGGGCAATTTGACCTATTTTTGGTGGGCCCCAACTCTCATCTATCAACCAGTGTATCCTCGAACCGACGAGATTCGATGGGTTTTCGTTCTCAAGCGGCTTGGCGAGACAGCATGCTTGAGTGTCTTCATTTGGTTTTGCAGCGCTCAATATGCTGCCCCGGTCCTTTGGAATTCTCTTGATAAGGTTCACTCTCTCGAAATCGTGTCCATAGTGGAGAGGCTACTGAAACTGTCGACTATCTCGCTCATTATCTGGCTGGCTGGGTTCTTTGCCCTTTTTCAGTCATCATTAAATGCATTGGCCGAGGTGATGCGGTTCGGAGACCGTTCATTCTATGACGATTGGTGGAATTCAGCTGGACTGGGAGAGTACTGGCGACTTTGGAATAAGCCAGTCTATCAGTACATGAAGCGACATGTTTTCTCTCCATTGGTGGGTAGGGGTTACAAAATGTCCACTGCAAGCCTCATTGTATTCTTCATCTCAGCTGTTCTACACGAACTCCTCGTGGGCGTACCCACGAAGAATATTCTTGGTTAGTCCATTTCCCAACATAACTGCTATTTGACTAACGTTCTCTAGGTGTGGCATTTCTTGGTATGCTTATTCAGATCCCGTTGATATGGGTTACGCGGCCACTAGAGAAAATGAAGGGACCCAATGGCAAGTTAATCGGTAACGTCATTTTCTGGGTCTCGTTCACAATCCTTGGGCAGCCATTTGCGGCCCTGATCTACTTTTACGCATGGCAGGCCAAATACGGCTCGGTTTCAAGGAGGATGGGCATACCCGAGCCTGTGGTGCGATGGTAGTGTCTAAAATATTGTCTAATAGTAGTTATAGATGCTCATCTGTTAAGTTCTCGCGAGTTTCGTAGTATGGCACAGTCTTGAGACAAAGTCGTATAAACCCTCCAGCTCCCTTCAGCCTCCTTTTGGAAGTAAGACATATCCGTATACGAGTTTGAGGGAGGTAAAAGGAAGCGAGGTAGCTGAATGTAGTGATCAGAGGTCCAGGTCTCAAGCCACAAGAAAATCAGAGCAGGGATAAGCTGTAAAACTCCCACATAGACCTTGGTCGCAAGCCCTTGTTACGCCTGGTTAGTAGCATGTTAGGGATCGACGACGGTCTTCGTCATCGGCTCTGTGAACCGCGGGGTATAATCGTGCATCTTACGGAAACAAGGGGTATTGAGATTGAATCTGGCCATATTTGCGAGAAGGACGCATGCTATTGGGAAATTCAAGACATTCGAGAGCGCCACTGCGGTGAATGAGTGCAGTGGCTCGACTGCATAAGCACTGGCCGCGGGCGTTACCTGCAGCTAATTTCTCGAACTACAGTATCTAGAAAGGGAGTTCTCCGCTGTTTTGGTGTTATTGAATCAGTGTCTGTGCTCTCGGCTCCCTTACATTTCCTATGTTCCATACAGTTCGGGGCAGGAACCGCAGTATCTATTTGTTAACAAAATAACTTTCAGCCTCCATGTCTACCACATATTCAAATCATGCCCCTTGAGGTTAACAAGTAGACCTATCACCCAAAATAAGTAGAGATGTCCGTCATTTTGTGCGTTATCAACTTTCAAGGTATAATCGTACAACGGGAAAACTACAACTCACTTGTGAGATTGACAATAGATAAGATTGTCTATACTACACTACCATTGCATCGCTCATGTACACTGCATTGCGCATCGACGCTGCACTGCTACTCTATAATTCATTGCACGCATTCAACTATAACCATAGGTAGCATGCTTCAACATACTCCTGCGTTACACCTCTCTTAGATAGCTAGCAGTGTATACCTGATCAGCATCACAAATTTGACAAACAATCGCATATCGCTAACGCGCATACGCGCAGGGCCGTCACATTTCAAGCCTGAGTCCATATGTACTTAATTCAGCCTAAGCACCTTTACACGATAATTCAACGTAAGTAATATATATAGTTATCATGATCATGATATATACATAGGTAGTAAAATTGTCCGAGCAGTTCCCGTGACGCGGAGCGCCGCCCCTCCAACCTATCACAATATCTGCCGGCAACAGAAGAGGGCCGAGCCGGCAGCGGCAGAAGCCCCCTCTTTTTTTCTTCTAGCACAGAACCGCGATAGCTTGATTGCCGGCAAGGGGTGAGGACATAGGTGAGAGGAAGTTATCCGATTGCACCACGTTTCACGTGCATGAGACCTTCGCAGCAATGTCGTCGTCCGCTAGCTAGGCCTAGGATCGATATCTCGATCCCGCCTACCGTACCGACAGGTCAGTCCAGCCGGCACTCGCAGAGAGTCCTTTGGGTTTATTCCCTGCAGCAGCAGCAGCACCAAAGGCGCCAAAGTCCGTTGCCAATCTGACATCATAGTTGCGCAACCGTACGCTCGGGTGTCGTCGCCGTTTCATTGAACCTGGGGGGATATCCATCAGGTTCTTGTTGCGCTTCACTACTTACGCCTCGGCCCGGCAGCACGTCACGATCCGGGACTCGTTGATTGGAGTAAAAAGTCAGAAGCTAATGCGGCGGGCCCTACAAGCCGCTGCTGGTGAAGCCAGGGATAGGACAGTGACGGAAGGCATTTTCCAGTTGGAAAAAAGGGAGTCAACCGGACAGACGTTTGAAGTCGGGAATGGCAATAAAGCTGTCTTTCGGCATATAGCCACAGACGATATCGAGATAATTATACCCAGGTCCAAATCTAGGCCTGTCAAACGATTGAAAAGGGATGCTAACCTCAAAGCAGTACACAAAATCAAAGTTTACTGCGGCTCTTCTACGAACAAGAAAGGTGGCAACACATTCGTTAAAACGAGAAGAATATTAACAATAAAAACCAAGACCAGGTTCCGGCCTATATAAAGGCCTACTTCTGAAATGTTCTCACGAGCATTGTAATATCCTCCGAAAGTAAGTTTGCTAGACACTTAAACTATGCATAAGGAACTTGGTTTATGCTATTTATTTAACCGTTGTTATGCTATGCTTATTTGTAGCTTATTTCAGTGGTCTTTCGTTATACAAGGGCTTTGAGATCGAACTAGACGAGAATGTTTTCTGGGTTAAGATTCTCTCCCGATATGCCATAGGTTCCCCCAGTAGGACATAGCGAAACATATCATTAGATCGTGTACAGTAACGTCCTTACTCGTCCCGCTGACTGAAAGACTGGGTGCGCGTGGCAAATGCCAATCGTCCCAGACAGGGGCAGAAGGAGCACTAAGTTTAAATCAACTGGCGGATTCAGGGCTCATAGCAGACTCTCTGCAGTCTGGATTTCAGCAATGGGATGGGGGGGGG